>CM064910.1:41114841-41714841 GCA_032727855.1 Quercus ilex subsp. ballota
CAAAAAAAAAAAAAAAAAAAAACCCACTGATATATATATTTTTTTTCTTTGTGAAAAAAAGAATTATCATCCTACAACTTATGAGACTTTTTGTACAATTTTGGGGAATTTTCTTTTCTTAAAAGGGGGACCTTGAGACCTTTTAAAAATTTTTGATACATATGGGCTTAGACCTAGGCCTAGAGAGGATCTTACAGTACCTCATGTCTGTAGTTCGAACGCCATCTCCCCCTCCCCTTTCCCACTATCTACCTATTTGGAAAAAAAAAAGTTCCATTTTGCTTGACTGATAAATCGTATTTATTTGTTAAGTTCAAATGTATTTGCAAACCAAGCAAACAAAGATTGCGCTTGAACTATATTTGTTCAAATGTAGTTCAAATTATACCTAGTGTAACTTGTGTCATGTAATTGCCTTCCTCAATCTTGGTTTCCACACTTAGCCAACAAGTTGACAATCTATCAAAAGTATTTAGATGATTTGTAGTAGCCCCCTACCATGCACAACTAATATAACATTTCCTTCGAAGACAAACGATTTGCAAGCAAATTTCACACACACACGCACATAATTTTCAAACTTATATGAGAGAAGTCTTATTCAACACACTACGTTATGGCGAGACTCAAAAACAGATAGCACGCATTGCCTTTATCTCTTGCTCTTCCCTTGCATCATTAGACATAGTGGCTGACTTTTCTTTGATTTTTCATACAATGCTTTAATCAATTGATGTTTTCCATTTCTAAGATCTCAAACCGGTAGCTTTGATACCAATTTGTTGTGAAAAGTACACAAAACAATAAAATTGCAGCACCATGACACACAACACATCTAATGAGGTTCTAGGCCTACACTATGGGCAACACAAACCAAAACTCACTATCAACGATAAGGGTTAGAACCAGTCTCACAAACATAAACAAAACCAAATTCCCAATACACACAAAAGTGCTCTCACTATAACACACTATGCAAAAATTTTCCATCTAACTCTCTTTCACACACAAAAGCTAGACCACGACTCTATTTCTAGGACTTATCACACCTGTATACTTATTTTCTTGTCAATGTGGGACTACCACTCTTATCAGGAATTGTTGCCCACTCTTATTATTCTTTTAGCTAAAGTGGGGTTCCAAAATGAACTGGAAAACCTTGAAATTTATCCCCTCATGATAGTTTAGCTCTCCTCTCCTCATGTTCTTGGAAGGGAAATTTCACATTTTTTCTTAGTAACCCCTTCTTATTATTCTCTCTCTACACCTATTCATCTATTTTTGGCGGATTTATTTTGGTGGGCTGAGAGGGGTTTTGCTTCCCCTCCCCCCCCCACAAAAAAAAAAAAAAATCCCTCCAAACCGGCAACTTAACATTGTGTTGTTGTAATTCGGGCAATTATCATTTCTTTTTTTGTTGCACATTGATTTTTCAAGTTATTTAGATTTGAGGGGTGAGTTTTCGATTTACTCATATACTTCCTGAGTGCATGGGTGTGCCACATTGCCCCTTTGTAATTCATTTCTAACTTACCAAGTAAAAGGGAATTTCCAAGGAGATGATATTTACAATTTTTATTTTTTATAAAATTATAATGATATTTAAATAGCTAAACAAAATCATTACTGCTGGTGCTGCAAAATATAAATTATTTATTATGAAGTGGCTTCAACTAGATACAGATGTAATGAAATACAACATCCTGTTGATTCCTTTAAAGCCAAATTCAAAACATTTGCATCAAACCTAAGTAAAAGAAGGTTACTGCTATTTTGGTCAAAGCTTAAGAATGCCTTTGGCCTAATGGTAGTCTGCCTCTCTTGTGGATTTGAGAACTGGAGGTCAAATCTCCGTTCAGCCAAAAAAAGGAAAAAATAATGCTCTTGTTTCATGCAATAACGTTTTTGGCTACTGTTGCAGGATCAAGAGCTTCGGGTGGTGGGAAGCCTCTTCACTGGACATCATGCCTTAAAATAGCAGAGGACCTGGCGACTGGTCTGCTCTGTATCCACCATAACCCTGGTTTAACCCATGGAAACTTGAAATCCTCTAACGTCTTGTTAGGTTCCGACTTTGAGTCCTGCCTCACAGATTATGGTCTCCTTTCATTCCGAGACCCTGACTCATTTGAAGAACCCAGTGCTACTTCTCTCTTCTATAGAGCCCCTGAATGCCGTGACATTCGAAAGCCATCTACCCAACAAGCTGATGTCTACAGTTTTGGTGTCCTTGTATTGGAGCTTCTAACTGGAAAAACACCCTTCCAGGACCTTGTTCTGGAACACGGTTCAGATATTCCTAGGTGGGTCCGTTCAGTCCGTGAAGAAGAAACTGAGTCTGGGGATGAACCTGCCTCAGGCTCTGGTAATGAGACGTCTGAGGAAAAACTTAAGGCTCTCTTGAATGTTGCAATGGCCTGTGTGTCAATTGCACCAGAGAGCCGGCCTACAATGAGAGAGGTTTTAAAGATGATCAGAGATGCAAGGGCGGAGGCTCAAATTTCATCAAACAGTAGTGATCATTCACCCGGAAGATGGTCAGATACTGTTCAGAGCTTGCCTAGGGAAGAACATTTGAGCATTTGAGTGGATAATAGCTTGGCGGCTTTAAATTATGTATGCTGATTTTTTTTCCTCATTGAATTGCGATTCTTCAAGTAGGCATTGTAGAGTGTACCAGTGTAAAGGTTTTCTTTAATCTTTTTAGCTAGTTGGCAGTTATTATCTAGCTAGTGAGCTGTTTGGAAGGTTGAATTGCTTGAGTTCCAGTTTATTTGGGGCTTGATTTGGTTGGGTTCTCTTGCAACAAAGTCTACATCCGTTTGGAAAAGGGTTCTTCATCAGAGTTCAAATTCACAGGGGTGATGTTAGCTCAGGTTATGTTCTGAATTGCTCATTTACTTATTTTGTTCAGTTTTGGACAGAAAAAAAATGTTCAAACCTTTTTTATTTAAACTTAAGTACAGTACCATAAGTACTGTAATCTATTGTTATTTTGGGAACATCGCAAAAGATTAAACTAATAAACAAATCACTATTAGTCTTCCTGCTAACATCATATCCTCTATGCTGCCTTGTCCAGAATGTCTTTATGTAAGCGTAGGTTTCTTTTTTGGCCAATTTAGAGGAGAGTAAATCCACTTGCTTGACTGGCACATTTTGTCACATTAACCCCTATCTATTGCATGGGACACTGCTTCCCTAACAGGCAACAATCCATTTAACAGATTACTGCAAGCTTCTAAGCTATAAGTTCCAGTGATTACTCTAAAATTGCTTTGCCAACAGTCTTGTTGACAGTTTACTCTCAATCCCTTTGGTAAACATGAGGTGTTCCAATTGAGCATATGCATCTTCCTCAATGCTTTTACAACTATATCTGGAAGTTTTAAGAAAATAAATAAAATGGAATGGAATGCAGAACATCAGTGAGTTGCTTGTGAATTTAGTTTGGCCTTCCAAGCCTGCAATTTAAACTTATCTTATATAGCTAGCACTTCAGAAAACGTTTCTTTCCTGTAAATAAGCTAAGGTACCTCCTGGCTTGTCCTATTGTCTACTAGTACGGATGATAATTTTTCCTTGCCCCACTTAACCCGCATTTCCTCGCTTCGCCCCGCGTGGGTTTTCCCCTAGCCCACAAAGGTGGTGGAGTAGGGATGGGACAAGATTTTAGCCCTACACAACGGGGCAGGGTGGGGATGGGTTTAGACTTTTTAGACTCACCCCGCCTTGCCCCTGCCCATCCCTGTCTCGCCCCGCGTTGCTAAGGGTTATAATTGTAAATTTTTCATACCCTAAAACCCTACTATTTAAACAAATATATTAAAATTAGCTTATTTTATTCTACCCAATGTGGTTCTCTGCCATTATTTTGTTATGTGTAATACTATGAGATTTTTTTATTTTTTATCTTTATGATTGTCTTGTTAAACACTTGGATATATTATTCAATTTTTTTTAAAAATTGATTTGATTTTATGGGGGATGAATTTAGTTATAATTTCAAGTATATTTTTATTAATAAAAAAGGTTTCATTAAAAAAATTGTACTAATTGTAGGGCAAGTTAACAAAAAGTAGAATTTTACGAGGTGGGGCGGGGCTTCGCAGGGCTCCAAGGGGCGGGGATGGGGTGAGAAAGTTTTCCTCATCAGGCGGGGCGGGATGAGAATAGAGCAACACAAAACAATGCTAGGCGGGGACGAAGACCCTATTCTTCAGCCCCATCCCACCCCATTGCCATCCCTACTCATATGGTCTGTATTACTATTAGGACTAAAGCGCACCAGATTTTGAAAATTTGAGCTCACACAACCATTCTAGCCACTAAAAAAGAGAATTTCCATAGACACATCTGACACTATGACTAAGAAAAGGTAGGCAGCAGCAAATAATACCTACATGTTTTAATTAAATATTAGATTTAAATAAATAGAAAACATTTCACCAATATTAAGTTATGCGATGCAAGTACATCCGTGTAAAATCAAGTTTCTGTTAAAATAAAATATTAAGATACATGATTAAAACCATTTATTATAATAAGTAATGAAATATAGTTAAAAGTTTTAATAGGTGTAGTATTTTAAACTTTTTGGAACTTTGACAGTATAAGTGTCAAAATAGAGCATATATATATATATATATATATATTGAAAACTAGAACAAAGATGATATTGTAATTCAAGCTATGTGTGATGCAACATTTTGCAATAGCTACTCAATAAATGAGGGAGCCACCTAGCCCTAACGAGGTCAAGATTTTAATTTAGGGGGTATGTCGCGTGCAAGAAGTCGTTAGTTGGCATGAGAAACGTGAGGAACAGGGGTTGTGTTTCCCATTGTGGGGGCCCTTTAGCGTCAATGGACCAAAACCTATTCTGCTACATCAAGGCCTATGAACTAGTGGGTAAGGGAGTCGGGACTAGCCTTATGGGGTCATCGTGCAGGCCAACTTGTGTGCAAACCAGGCAGGCCCAATGTTTAGACAAAATGGAGAATGATGCAGCAGGCTGGACGCCCTTATGAACGCAGCAAGCAATGTCACGGCAGAGTAACTGTTACAACAGACATAGCAGAGAAATGCCAAAGCAGAACAAATGGAATAATGGGTTTAATAATATGCATTACCACGGAGCGACTGTTACAGTAAGAAAGTAGTCAATCCTACAGCAGGACGACTAACACATCAAAAGACTCTATAGCAGAACAACTGATATAGCAAATATAACAAAAAATACTACAGTAGAATAACTGATACAGCAAATATAACAAAAGATATTACAAGAAATATAACAAAAGATGCTACAGTAGAATGATTGATACAACAAATATAACAAAAGATGCTACAGTAGAATAATTGATACAGGAAATATAACAAAAGATGTTACAGCAGAATAACTAATAGCGTGAAACACTGCAGCAGAACAAATAGCAACAGAAAATATCAAACAAGCTAAAAGAAGTCACAGAAGGGCAATAGCAACAAATCCAGGCAAACGTAATGGTATTAGTTCACCCTCTCAATCCTAAGTTGAGCCATTCAGCAAAAACAAGTCCAAGAAGGGAACCAAACACCAACACGGATAACCTCATTATAGGTTTTTGCCATTGAAGTTATTCGTGCTGGGGCGAGAGCCTAAATGGTTTTGGATTCGATTTATAGAGTCCTAGAGGGTGGGAGTGTTAAGAGGGAGAGAAAAAAATGGTCTACTAATGCACGCCTCTATTTTTGCCATGTTTTCTCTCTTCCTTTTTTACCACTTTCTTTCTATTTTGTTCTATTACTCTTAGTTTTTCTTCCTATCCTCTCCGTGGGTTCTTCCTTTCTCTTATTAGGGCTACCTCTCCCCTTTTATATTGCTTGATTCCATGGGATTTCTCCCCTTTGCCTCTAAGGTTTCACCAACTGTTTTTGGTTTCTTATGGACATCCCTCCAAGATTACCCACTAACCCGTTGATTACCTGGCCACTACCTCTGCCTAGAGTGTGCTAGCTGCACCACTCCATATTCCTGGACAAAACTCCTTGTTTTGTTTCTCCCCTTCCCCCTTTCTGTCTTACCCGAATGGATAAAGATTATAGGCACTCTCTCTACCTACCCCTATAGCATGCATCAAGTGGTCTAGGCCCTTTGCTTGTCTCTTTTGGGCGAAATGCCATCCCAACAAGGCATTTTTCCCAAAAAGAAAACCTTGGCATGAACGTCAAAATTGACCCTTTTTCTCCCCACCACCAAACCACACCTGTTGAATCCCTTGTCCAAGGGCCAACCTCTCCTGTATTGGTTGGGTATAAGTAGGTGGTGCTCCGGCCCTTGTAAGTGAGTTCCACTACCATCTGCATTTGTCTTTTTTTGACCCACGCAATTTCTATTGTTCTTGCCATGTTTTCTTCTGCTGCATTTCTTATGTTCATGCTTATCCTCCACAATATGAAGGGCATGAACACTTGGGCTTGCATCATTTCCTCTTATTTCCCTATGGGCTTGGATGGTGTGTTGGCAGAAGTCCCTGCTCACTCAACTGGTTGGGCTTTTGCTCCTATTGTTTTTCTTTTCTTGCCATGTTTATGGACCTGCTAGCTATCATTCCTACCATGCTGGCCCATTGGGTTTATTACCGCTTTCCTTGGGTTTCCTTGGCTCACTTACTTTACTTCTACCTCTCGTTATACTTATAGGCCTGCTGGCTGTCATTCCTGCTATGTTGGCCCATTAGGCTTATTACCTCTTTCTTTGGGCTTTCTAGAGCCATTTGCTTTCGGGGAAGCCCAAGGAAAGAGGTAGTAAACCCTTGAGGTCAACATGGCAGAAATGACAGCCAATAGGGGCATAGGCATGATAAGAAGAGAAACAGCAAAAATAGAAGGCCAGTGAGCTAGATGGGTAGGAAATTCTACCCAAATAGTACCCAGCCTATGGGGGAATGAAGGGAGGCAGTGCAAGCCCAAAAGCCCACCCATCCTCCCTGCCGTGGAAGATAGGCATAAACCCAGTACACACAGCAAAACAAGACAATGCAAGAACGGCAAGAACGGCATGGAAGTAAAAGAAGACAAACCAGAGGGTAGTGTAACTCACACAAAAGCTAGGACACTACCTACTTGTACCCAGCCAATACAGGAAAGGTGGGCTTTTGGTCAAGGGATTCAGAGGGTGTGGTTTGGTGGTAGGTAGAAAAGAAGTCTATTTTGAGGTTCCTACCGAGGATTCTTTTCTAGAAATGCCTTGCTGGGATGGTATTTTGCCCAAAAGAGGTAAGCATGGCTGGGAGCACTTAATGCATGCCATATGGGTATGTATAGAGAGAGCCTCTAATCCTTATCCATGGGAGGTAAGGAAAAAATAGGGAGAGGGGAGAAACAAAACAAGGAATTTTGTTTGGGAGTGGAGAGTGGTGTAGTAAGCACACTCTAAGCAGAGGTAGTGGCCGAGCAACCAATGAGTTAGTAAGAAAGAAACTAGGAACTAGAGAACAAAAAGAAAACTAAGTGGTAAAAAAGAAGGAAGAGAGAAAACATCACAGAAATAGGGGCATGCATCAATAGACCACCTTTTCTCTTCCTTATGACATTCCCACCCTCCGTGAATCGGAACTCAAAACTATTTAGGCCATTTCTCTAGCACGGGTAACTTCAATGGCAGAAGTCTGTAATGAGGTCATCCATTGATAAAAAGCGATTTCACCTCGTCAGTATGTTTCTCGTCCAATACGATGGACGACCTTAAGATCTTGTGTAAAAGAAAACACTAAGTAGAAATGACGCCGGTTTGGGGGCTTAAACTCTTTAGAAATCTTTAATCTGTAGAGCAATTTGTTTTTGTTTTCAATGTATTCATTTACCTATCTCTCCTGGCTTTATATAGCCTCTCAGATTGAGTAAATGCTCAGTCTGCTGGCCTCTCTAACATTGTACTATAGTTGGAGGATTTATGGCTCAATAATTACCACTTAATCCCAGCCCTTTAACGTTCATAATGGCCATTTAAATGCACACCATAGGACAACAGTAATGACTCTGTGCTCATTTATCATTTGGTCATTGAATGCTGTCTAGAATTAATTGGCTTACGCTCATCCATACTTTTACTCGTCATTAACCTGGACGGTTTGCAAATACGGACGGCCGTTTATGTGCTACTTGTCAGTTGCCCCCTTTATTCTTTTGTCATCCTCTGTTTCGATGAGCATAGGAATATGGAAAGTATTTTCTAGCGAGTCAGTTTATTCGTGCCCCGAGATTCTCATCCCATCACATTTAATGTGAGGCAAAATTTCCGTTGGATGATGGCCACATTCTCTCTTTGTATTAGTTGTACATGAGAGAGTTCCTTGTGTTTCCCGCACATTGATTTTGCTTCCCTTTTTAGAAAAAAAAAAAACCTCTCATATTCTTCTTCTTCTTCACCGTGCATTGTATTTGAAGTCTGAAGTTTTCAAAAAAGAAAGCTCCTGCACATTCAGTACAGTAAGACTCCTTTTCTCAAAACTCCATTAATGGTTGATTTTTTTTTTTTCCGTTAGGCAGGAAGTTCCTTCTATTTCTTTCTTCTTCGCTAGATTAAGGGTGTTTCTAGAGCTTTCTGGTGGGCATTGTCCTCAAGTAGGCTTATTTTTACCTTGAGACTGTGCGGCTGTTAGGCCTATTTTGATCACCCTTTATCCTTTGATTCATCATTCTTTAATTGCTCATCACTCAGAGATGACCACCATAGAGTATAGGGACACTGAAGTTAGGTCCAGCAAACTCGAAACTGGTCTATCTTCAAGTAATGAGTCTATAGATAAAGATTTTGAGATTGTAGTATCGAAACCCTCATTGTCTTCAAAAGCCTCTTCTTCCTTGTCTTCAATCCCTTTTCACACTCTCTCTGAATCTTGCTCTTTGGAGAAGAGACATCTGAAGTCTATAAGGAAAAGATTTCAGTTCCTTGGAGGGGTTGCCACTAGATTACCTTGTCCAAATGAGAAAGCTTGCACTTTTGCCCATGGCAAGGTGAGCTTCTATGAGGCTGCTTTCTTGTGTGGTCTCCACTTCCCTATTCATCCTTTTATCATGAAACTTCTTTCTGCTCTTAACATTGCACTCGGGCAGCTCATCCCTAATGCTTGGAGGACAATCATTGGCTATATGTCAATTTGGGTGTCCGCCCATGATGGGGATATGATAACCCTGAATGAGTTCCTTCATTTATATCGTTTGAAGCCTTTTACCCACTATGGGTACTTTGAGCTTTTACCTTGGAGTAAGGAGTCTAGGATCGTCTGTAGTTTTCCTACATCATTTCGTGACTGGAAATCATGATACTTTTTTTTGTTTCTGGATCTGGATGGGAAACCATGATTGAAGACCTGTAGGGTGAGGTCCCGTAGTTGCTACGAAAATGAGAAATTCCCTTTCTTGGTGCGTTCTTCTACATTTCTGTTAGAGTAATTGTTTTAGCTTCTTTTTTTTTTTTTTTTTTTTTTTCTGCTTTTTTAATTTGCTTTGCAATCTTTGATCACCCTGGATTGGAAGACCGTTATTAAGGACGAGTTCAAGCTGCTCTAGAGTATGCTCTTACAGCCCAAGATTTTGACAATTCGGTAGATCTTCGTCATTTATGCGACTGTTGCCTTGGACCTGAACCCTCTGCATTTGTGTTAAAGAAGATTGCTCAGGAAGAAAAAATTATGCTCAGCTTGCCTTCTCTTCTTTAATTTCCCTTTTCCTTATAAAAACTCATCCTTCTCTCTGACTTTTTATTTGCAAAAATGGCTACCAGGTATAGCAAAGACAAATATGCCCGTGTGAAGAGTCTGAAAAAGGAGCCTTTGTCCCAGCTTACCTTAGGATCAAAGAAACGCAAGCTAGACAAAGGAAAAGACGAAACTCCTGCTCCCTTGTCTCTTTTTAGTACCCCATCTTCTCCCACACCTTCTTTTGAGATGATGACCTTCACACCTCCAATCACTCATTCCAAAGGGAAGGTAAGGTTGGCAAGAGCATTTGGGAAGACCCTTCCATGGCCCTTGGATGAGCTTACAATGTTCTTACTGATGACGAGCTTAGAGGCGTCTCGTCCATCCCTTCTCACGAACTGGTCAATCGTCATATTCATGAGCTTGTGCAGGTATTTCACTCAGTTACTTTTGTTGCTTATTGAGTTTTTTACACCTATTAAAAGTTCTAATTCTGCTTTCATCTTTAGGTTCTTGGAGAATCCCCGAGTTTGACGACAGATTATCTGAGTAGTGAGGAGAAGGTGGTGGTTGCCAACTCTAAGGTCGACTCAGTTGAGGCTAAAAGCTCGAGGTTGAGGAAGGACTTGATCGTGGCAATGGACCAGACGACGAAGGCTAAGGAGAAGGTGAAGGAGCTCAAAGATTTACTGAAGGTGGAAAAGAAGCTCGTCGTTTAGAAGGACGAGGAGATTCAAGTTGCCCTTTTAAAGATAGACGAGGAGCGTGAGAAAGTGATCACCAAATTTTTAGAGTCTAATCGCTTTTCTGATCTCCAGTTCGTCTAGTACTTCAAGGGTTTCAAGCTTCTTCGTAGGTGGATAATGAGGCATCATAGCCAGGTGGCAGATTTCGCAAACCTTGGCTTCGAAGCTATTGACACTAAGATCCTTACCAACGAGACTAAAGAGAAGGAAGGAGAAGTTGTTACTGATGCTGCTGAGGGAGATGGTGCTGCTGAGGGAGACGATACTGCTGTGGGTGGAACTGTGGATGAGGTTCATATGGACGAGGGCTATGTTGAGGAGGTTGTCACTGCTCCTTGAAAGAAGACTTTCAATATCTTTCTCTCTTTTTGAAAACTCTAGTTGCCTCTTGTTTTGAGGATTTAACTGAAAGACAATGAATATTTTGGATGCATCCTGTTTTGAGACTTTAACTCAAGAACAATGAATATTTTGGATGCCTTTTATTCTGAGGCTTTAAACTTTATTCATGCCTTCGGCCTTAGTTGCATTTTTACAACGTAGTTCGCTCAAGAAGTTTTGCCCTAAAGTTTTCATCATAACTTTAAACTTCATTGTTTGAGGTTCTTCTGGTCATACATGATATTTCCCTTGGGAATGTATGATCTGAACTTGGAGTTTTTGTCATTAGTGACATACTTTTGCGGTTCTTACCATTGATGATTTAAACTCGTTGTTAGAGTTTTTACCATGTTTATGATTTAGACTCTCTGTTAGAGTTTTTACCACGTTTATGATTTGAACTCGTTGTTAGAGTTTTTACCATGTTTATGATTTAAACTCTGTAGGGGCCTTTTTGACTATGTTGGGCTGGGCTGCCTCTTTCGTGTCATAGGCCCAAGTGTTCTAGGTTGCGGGAGTCAAGACCGGTCCAACTGGAACTCAACTTGGCCGGGTTGTGCGCAAACTGGCCCGTCTGCCAGGAGAGTGTTTGCGGCAGGCAGTACTGTTTCAGAGAAGCTTGCAGCAGGCAGACATAATTGATAAAAACAGAGCAATATATATATATATATTTTGGAATGACCAGATGATTCTTTTAATAACGAATAACCAAATTACCCATAATCACAATACATGAATAATTTTGACAAGTAAAGTAGTAAAAGCAAATGGCAACAAAGATTAATAAACTACTAAAAGGAATAAACTCAGTTTGGTCTGCGGGGCAAGGTCAAGGAGGAAGAACACCTCTTCTCAAAAACGATTAACCTCCGAGGAAAAAAAGGGAAATTCCTGCCGTGGAGATTAATGAGTTTGAGGGAGGCGGACCCGAATGAACAATGCCCAGGATGATTCTAAAAGAGAGCAGGGATTTGAGAGGGAGAGAAGGGAATGGACCTATCGGTGCATGCCGTCAACACTTCTCTTTTTTCTCTCTTTCTTTCTTGTTTTTCTAGTCTTTTCTTAGTGATTTCCACAATGGTAGTTTTAGTATTCAGTTCCTCTGTTTTTCTAAGTGTGTTACAGAGTGTTTTCCTTTGCCTTGAGTTGTATTACTCTTGTGCTTCTTGTGTTTGCACACGGCAGGAGGCTTCCTTTATAGTGCCTGCTGTGACCAATTTTACTATTCTACCCCTTAACCATTTTGGGCGTACTTGCCGACATTACTGTTCCGTCTGCGGATTCAAACACAGACAACTTTTGTCCGTTAGTCTGCCGCAACTCCTCTTCCTGCCGCGGCGCTGTTTCTCTCTCTTTATCCCTCATGGCATGCACCTATTGGTTCCAACTCAGCCTTGCCTCTTTTGGGTGGTATGTCATCCCAGCAGGACGTATCCCCCAAAAGAGTTTGAGTAGGAACCTTAAAACAGGCCTTCTCCTCTCCCCACCTCCAAACCATGCCCTCTTACCTCTGACCCACGACCCCACCATGTCCTGTATTGGCTGGGTACAGGCTGGTGGTGCCTGGGCCTTGCGCGTGGTTATGTCTGAAATCTGCCTGCTGTTCATGCATCTGCTACGTACTGGACATTTTGCCTGCGTTGCCAGTCGCCCGTTCTTGGCTTTTCCGATCTGTTACTCTGATTTCCCACTCCCATAGGGTCTGGACTTTACCGAGTACTGGGCTTTGCATTCTCTTCGGCCCAATTCTTTAGTTGCCTTAACTTCCCACCTTGCCACTCGGCCTTTCCTGCCGCGGTGATTTGTTCCTGCTGGGCCTCTTTTCAGGCCTGCCGTTTCTTTCTTTCCCCCAGTGGATTAATATGTCCACTGGTGTTCTCGCTTGTGGGCTCCAATGTCCCTTTCTTTTCACTTGGGCTTGTTGGGCCCATTTACTTCCTTTGGACTTCCTCGGTCCATTTGCTAACTTTGCATCCCATGGGCATTTACTTACTCAATTGGGCTTCCTCGGCCCAATTTTCTCATTCTCATCCTTGGGGTTCATGGGCTTGCCATTATCCCCTACTTTCTTTGCTTTCATTATTTTGGGCCTACCGCGGCCCATTCTCTCTTTTCCATACCACATACTGCCCATGGGTGGTGTTTTCTCTCTTTCCGGGCCTTTTTAGGCCCACTTACTCCTTCAAGACCTATTTATTTAAAATAAGGGCCTGTGATCCATTATTCCTGCTGCTTGAGCCTAATGGTTTTTTCTTAGCTTGCTGTTTATCTGCTGCCCACGTTTATAGGTCGGGCTGCCTTCTGCCTATTTCATAAAATGACCCTCAACATTTAGCCCCCTGAACATATGGGGCATGCCTGCGATCCATATGTGAATAAAAGACCTTTTTGTCCCCTTCTTTGCTTCCCTGCTTTCTTTTCCTTCGTGGGCTTTTTAAAACTGTGGGTCCCTTCATATACATATATATATTTCTTTTTCTTCCGTGAACAGTGGTGACTCTTCTATTTTCCCAGAACGGCAGTTATCCAAAGACACAACTGCCGTTGCATTAATTTCATTCTTCTTTCGATGGCTGACCCGTCGCCTTCCTTCAGATCGGTATTAATGACTCAGGTATTTAAGAAGAGAGTCTCTTCAAAAATCAAACACAAATACCTCATCTTCCAAAATATCGTGTCCATTCCTCTTCCCTTACCGTCTTCTCTTCCTTGCACACCCATACCCCTTTCACTCCGTTCGAATCATCGCACAATGGCACCGGTGAAGAGTCAGAGTTCTTCCCGCCACAAAGGGAAAGAGAAAGTCCCTGATCCTCCCGTCGGACAAGAAGTAGGCGAGGAGGCCATATACTCAGAGTCCGATCATTCCGACGAAGAAGATGCGCCGCGTGACCCAGACAGCGAGGTCGCTCCTTTGATCGATCCTTGGTATAATGCCTATCCACACTTCCCTGAAGTTCCCGGCGATTATGTGCCGCCGCCGCCAGGCCGTGGTGGATATCCATGTGTAGACGGAACCCCAATATCTCTTGGGCTCTAGTGTCTTCTTCTATTTCCGATTTGGTCATCCGTCAGGGGATCGCTCTTCCTGTGCCGATTCATTTCGAGTTTGGGTCAGGCACGGCCTTGGGTTGGAAGGAATGGGTTGACTGTGAACTATCCGATTCGGCCTTTATGAGTTTGCTACAGCAGGCCGGCATTTTGAAGGCCATCGTTTTATTTCGGAGTCTTTCTAACTTCAGAGACCTTTATAACCTTCGTCACTTGGTCCGCCGGTGGTGCGCCACTACCCATACATTCTTCTTCTCCTACGGCGAACTGACCATGACCCTTGAAGACGTGGCCAACCAACTACTCTTGCCGATTCTAGGTGATAAGGATCCTGCTGCTATAGAGCTTTTTTGGGAGGAAGAAGCCATTGAGGCCGAGTTGAGAAAGAGGATGGCCGGGAATGCCAAACTATCATACTGGGTTAGTTCTTCCTCTAAGTTTTCTGCTGCCGCCCACCGTGCGACCTTTGTTGCCTTTTGGCTTTGCAAGTTCGTTTTTGGTTCGCCCCCTTATTATGCCATCAAGCCTTTGTATTTCCGCTTGGCTATTAAAATAGCCGCTGGAGTGAGTCTGCCGCTGGCCCCCATGTTCTTGGGGCATTTGTATGTTCAGCTGGACATCCTGCGGAGTGACGAGAGCCAGGCGGGCTCCTGCCACATTGTCACTTCCTCTGTTCACAGCACCATCCTGCAGTAATTGTTGTTTGAGCGCAGTGCCCAATACTTAGCGAAATGTAGGCCTGTTCATTTCGTGAAGGAGAAGTACCAATCATGTCCGCAAGTAATTATTGACTTCTGCGGCAGGTTTGAATCTGATTTTCCTTTGGCTTTTCGTTGGTCTAGTCTGAAGCCCCTTGGTCACTTAGTTGTTGAGTCTTTCGATAGTGGTGTTGACTTTTCTTAGAGAGCTTATAGAAATTTAGGCAAAGGTTACACATGTGTTGATTCTGCAATGGGTCCGTTTACTGATACCGTTGGGACCACCACCCCTTTTGCTGGTTTTGATGAGATGGGGATCACTTATCTAGAGGCTACCAATGTTGGATGGCTGCCATACTTGGCTGACGAGGGCGCCAGATTTGGTCACTATCCTACCAACCGTGTGAGGAGGCAGTTTGGGCTGGACCAAGACATCCCTGATGACCTTTCCTATCTCAGGGGGTTCCCTACTTCAGTTCGGCCTTTCCTGCGGCAGACTGCTTTTGACTTTTGGAGACAGTGCTTTAGCGCGGTTACTGTTCCTGGCTCGTCTAGAGAGGGCCTTTGCACTCCTGCCATGCATGGATATTGGCAGGCATTGATGACCTCCTTTGGGCAGGAGTTGGTAGGTAGTCGTGGCTTTTCCCTTATCCCTCCTAAAGGGTTGGGCATGCTTGTCTCTCCCAACCCTCGGCTGTATCTGCCTTCCAAATCAGCATTAGCTTATGCCAGGAAACAGAGCCGTTCTGCCATCTTTGAGTGGGACGATGAGCAGAAAGGGTGGTGTTGGCTCACGGGTGATTTTCCCCCTGGTTGGGAGAAGAAGGTTAAAGTAACCAATATTCCTGCGGCAACCAAGAAGACTCCTGCCAAGCACAAGTCTGCAGTCAAGCCCAAGTCTGCTGCTGCGCAGCCAGCCACAGGTGCTCTCCCTTCTAGCAGGACACGGGGCAGCAAGAGGAAAACAACTCCCCATCCTATGTCTGCCGCCGAGCGAAGGGTACGTTTTTGTTAGAAAAATTCTTCTTTTCCCATTTTTTTTTTTATATTATCTCCTTTGTTTTGGCTTTAACTGCTCAACCCACTGCTTTCTTTTTAACACTGCCTCTTGTCCCCATTTCCTTTGCAGTCCAATCATAAGGAGGATATGTCAGCCGCTCGTCCTATTAAACTTGATGAGCCTGCGTTTGAGGTAATTTCCACTATCTCCCTTCCTCTTTTTTTTTTTTTTTTTTTCTTTTGCACATATTTCACCTGCCACATGTCCTTCATATGTCTTGATCATTTTTAAGTTCTTTTATTTCTTTCCACGTGTGTATATGCATTTCCCCTTTCTTTTATGTTCCAGGATCAGCCCGAGCCCCTTTCCGTCTATCATCCCATGGCCGAGGAGATGTCTGCTTCCATGGGCATACTCGTGGCGGGTTCCTTTGATGGGGCTGGTGAAGCTCTTCAGATGCCCACCACTCCTGCTGCTGAGCCTGGTATTCCTGCGGAGTTTCCTAACCCTCCCACCGGATCGGTACCTGGAGAAGAGGGTACTCACACTGAGGGGGTTAGAGAAGCCACTCCATCTCCGGCCGAGATGCCCATTCTAAAGGAAGCTGCTCCTCTTGCCATAGCTCAGATTGAGGCTGTTTCACCTATTGCTCCTCTTATCATTTCTACCAGTGATCCTTTTGCGACTCTATTTCAGGCTGCGAAGGACAGTTCTTCCCTGATGGTTACGCCTTCCTTTATTCCCAGTTCGGCCACTCGCGGGCCCAATGTTGGTTTGTCTTCTGAGGAGTCCGAGGACATTCTAGAGGATTTTGATGATGAGCCTATCCTGTCGAGGAGGGTTTCTGAGTCCGAGGAGGAAGAGGGCGCTCCATCCGAGGCTGGGTTTACAGGTATTTCCTTTCCCCCTTTTTATTAAATCCACTTTTTCCTTCTTTATCTTTACTGGGCCCACTTTTCTTATATGTCTATTCTTTTTTGTGTGCAGAGACCTTTGAAGGGCTAGACATTGCACCAAGTGTAGGGGTGCCTGCGGCAACCCCTCCTGCTGCGCCCACAGCACCCATTCCTGTCATATTTTCTGCACCAGCTTCTGCCATATTCACAGCATCGATTTCTGCCACTCCTTCTGTGCCTACTTCAGTTCTTCCCGCAGCCCCCATTGTTGCCAGTACTGGTAAGCTTTCTCTTTTCCTTGTCTACTTTCGTTTGCTACCCATGGGTTTGTTTTTCTTTTTCTTTTTTTTCAGTTCCTCATCTCATGCCTTGTGTTTTTCCTTGGCAGGACCTTTTCCTATAGCCCCGCCTCAGTTTGAAGCGGGTAGTAGTTCCGCCACCCTTCCAGGTCACGTGAGCGAGGCTGCTACCTTTTTACTCGCTTTGATCAGCTTGAGGTCAATGACCTTGATCCTTTAGCTTTCTGGGGCTCCGGGCCTCCTTACGTGGACTTTCATGGTTTTAGAGTCCCTGAGGACTGTGCTGCTTATTTGGTGATGATCTATAACAACCATGGGGACTTCATGCATGGCTTTCATCTTGGCCGATCTGTTAGAGAGCATTTTTTGAAGATGCTGGGGAGTGTGTTGAATGACATAGAGCATAGCTTTATTGACACTGTCTCTACCGAGAGGATCCTGCAGTGGAGGGCTGCGGTGCAGGAGCTTATCAGCGTAGGCTTTGCTGTGGAGTTTATCTTGGATTATCTTCGAGAGATTGCCCGTGCTGTTTTCACGAGGAGAGCCCGACCCACTGTTGATGTTATTGATTCGCATCTTGAGATCTTGAGAAAGGAGGTGGCAAACTTGGAGGGCTATTGCGAGCGTCTTCTTTCCAGCATTGGTGGGTCTGACCGTTTTGGAGACCAGTCTCTTATCTCCGGGCTTCGTTGATGATGATGCAGTTTCTCCCTTGTTTTTGTTGTTTTACTTTTCCTTGTGACTCTATCTAGTACATTATGCTTTCTCATAGCACTTATTTGGCTAGTTTGCCATGGTTTGGGTTTGTAACTTAACTTTGTGATGCTACACTTTACATTTTGCTATGACATATGATGATAATACTTGTTGCTTTTCATTACATCCTACTGAAAGCAAGTTACAACTTCATGTTGTAACACAGTCACTTAAAAAAAAGGTAAGGTAAAAGGAAACATAAATTCTTCTTTCTAAAACAAAACAAAGGAAGAGAAAGAGACAATCATATAAGTTTTCTCCTTAGGCATGATATTGCTTCAACCATTTCCCGTTGATGGGATCCATCAAGTCTTTGCCATCCATCTGAGTTAAACAGTAATATCCACTTGGGTGTGCTTCCCTTATCACAAGGGGCCCTTCCTACTTTGGTGCGAACTTGGATGGTCCTGCCAGGCCTCTTCTAACATAGTCTGCCACTTTCAAAACAAGCTGTCCTTCCACGAATACTCTTTCCCTAGTCATCCTGCCGTAAGCTTCAGTCATTTTTTGCCTATACCTGCGGCTACGTTCCTGGGCCTTTTCCCTTTCTTCATCAAGTCCTTCTAGGTCTTTACACCTTTCTGCCGCGAAGACTTCTTCTTCTTCCCCTCATTTTTCTTGCATCTTCATGACCCTTAGGGATGGGGTCATTATCTCCACGGGGCTCACCACTTCAGTCCCATAAACCAAGGAAAAAGGGACTTAGGCGAATTTCTATAAGCCCACAGTGCGTCTGGCAGGTGCATTGCCCATCCTCCCGTATACTCCTGACCCATTTTACTTATGATTTTTATAAGGGTTTTGTTTGTTGCCTCCGCTTGCCCATTCCCTTGAGGGTAATAAGGTGATGACCGATGGTGTTTGACTTGGTAGAATTATAGCATCTTCCTTACTTCACTGTTTACAAAAGGTGTGCCATTGTCACTGATGATTTTGTGGGGTACCCCGAACCTCACGATTATGTTTTCTTTGATAAAGTTTGCCACTACTCCTCCGGTGGCTTTGCGGAGCAGTACTGCCTCTGCCCACTTCGTAAAATATTCCGTAGCCACTAATATCCATATATATCCTCATGATGGTGGGTTAACCGGTCCTACCAAGTCAAGCCCCCAAGTGTGAAAGGCCATAGGGTCACCATGCTATGCAAGTTCTGCGGATGGGTGTGAATTAAGTTAGCCTGTACTTGGCAACTGTGGCACTTTTTTACAAATTCTGCCGCATCCCTCTTCATGGTAGGCCAGTAGTAGCCCATTTGCAGCAGACACCTGTAAAGTCTTTTCTTCCCCTAGTATTCCCCGCATTCTCCCGAGTGTACTTCTTTCACCATTTTTTCTACTTCTTCAGGACCTAGGCACCTCAAGGGGTCTCCATCATACCCTTTTTTGAAAAGGATCATATTGTGCATGAAGTAGCGTGTTGCCAACCTCTTGAGCTTATATTTTTCACTGTGCTTCTGCATTAGGATGCCTTCCGTCAGGTACTGCACAAATGGGTCTCTCTAGTCCTTGCAGGCGGATATGACATAACTTTCTTCTCTGTCTGCCGCAAGTTGGCAGGGCTCACACTGAACTTGGACTTGGTCTGCGTCTTTACCCATGTTTGATCAATAAAAGCCTACCCTTTGAAGCCTGCGATAAAGGCTAACCTCTCCGCAGGATCTGCAAGTCCTATCATGTACTTCTTTCAGCCTTCTCTGGGCCTCTTCTAGTCTTATGCATCTGGTCAAGACCCCACCTGGCATTCTGCGGTACAATTCCCCTTTAACTAGTGCGTAGTCTTTTAGCGCCTTCAGTCCTGCAGTATCATCTTCATTTGCCAGGGCCTTTTTTATGGGAATCCGCCAGTCCCCGTCGCACCGTTCCTCTAGGAACTTCTCCCTCAACATATCAATTATCGATCCTCCCCTTTTGCTGACCTCTACTTTGGTGCTATCTCCTTCGAATATTATTTGTGAGCCTAGCGCGGCCAACGCGTCCGCAAACTGATTTTCATTCCTGGGGGCGTGCTTTATTTCAAAAGTTGAAAATTTTTCCTCCATTTTCTGGGCCATTGCTCTGTATGGGGCTAAGTTAGGTTCTTTAAGAGAGAAACTCCCATTGGCCTGGCAGACCACCAAATTCGAATCGCCTAACACCTTTAAGTGTTTGACTCCCATTTCAAGAGCCGTGGCCAGCCCAGTTAGATAAGCTTCGTATTCTGCGGTATTGTTTGAACAGGGAAATTCCAACTTGAACGACAGTGCTATCGTTTGGTCTTCTCCATGGTACAAAACTACTCCCACCCCTCCAGATTGGGCGGTGGAGGACCCATCAAATTTCATTACCCAATGCTCTCCGTTTCTTCTGCCATAGCTACTTCCCCCGAAACTTCGTCATCCAGTGGGAACTCTTCCTCGCTTGGAAATTGTGCCAATAAGTCCGCTATAGCCTGGCTTTTTATCGCCCTGGGTGTCCTCATTCTCAAATCATATTGCAACAATTGTAGCAACCATTGGGATATCCTGTCAGAGAGGATCGGTTGCTGCAGCAAAACTTTGATGGCGTGGGATTTGGTCATCAGCCACACTTCGTAGGCCAAGAAATAATGTCGCAACCTCTGTGAAGCATATACAATGGCTAAACACGCCCTCTCTGCCCTTGGGTAACGGGTTTCTGCATCCTTCAAGGCACGGCTGATATAATATATTGGTTGCTCCATGCCACCCCCATCTTCTTGGGTGATTAACGCACCAATGGCATATGAACTGGTGGCCAAGTAGAGCAACAGTGGCTTCTTGTGAATTGGGGCCTGCACTGTGGGGAGGTTCATCATGATCTGCTGTAGCCTTTTGAAGGCTGCCTGCTGCAATTCTCCCCACTCAAAATCCTGCTCCTTCCTGAGCAACTTGGTGAAAGCAGCAGTGATTGATGCCAACCCGGGGATAAACCTTCGAATGTACGAGACCTTTCCCAAGAAGCTCTTTAACTCTTTTACTGTTTTTGGAGGTCTCATGGTCGCGATGGCCGTAGCTTTGGCAGGGTCCACGTTTATTCCCCTGCTATGAACCAAGAAACCCAGGTACTTCCCAGAGGACACTCCGAATGCATATTTGAGAGGGTTCATTCTCAGTTTGAAGGCACTGCACCTTTCGAACACTCTCTTCAACACTTGGAAGTGTTCCTCTCTCCTTCTTGATTTTACTACTATGTCGTCCACGTAGTTTTCCAGTTCACGATGCATCATGTCGTGAAATATGGCCGTCATCGCCCGCTGGTAAATGGCACCCGCATTTTTCAATCCAAAGGGCATTACTGTGGAGTAGAAGTTGCCCATGGGTGTCCTGAAAGTGGTTTTCTCTGCGTCTTTCAGGGCCATCTTGATTTGGTTGTATTCGCTGAACCCATCCATAAATGAAAACATGGCACTTCCTACCGCAGAATCTATCAGCAAATCCATGTTTGGCAAGCGAAACTCATCCTTTGGGCATGCTTTGTTGAGATTCCTGAAGTCTACGCAACATCTTATCTGGCCACTCTTCTTCTTTACAGGCACGATGTTGGATAGCCATCGTGGGTGTTGGATAGGCTTAATGAATCCTGTAGCAAGCAATTTCTGTACTTCTTTAATTATTTGCCCTTCTATCTCCGTGTGGAATGTCCTGGCAGGCTGGGCTATTGGCCTGGCCTCTGGGTCCACATTTAACGTGTGTGCAACCAGCCCAGGGTCTAACCCCGGCATTTCATTGTATTCCCATGCGAAGACATCTTTAAATTCTTTCAAGAGCGACACCAGTTCTCCCTTTTCCATTTTAGTCAAACTTGCTCTAATTAGGATAGGCCTTGGTCCCTGTGGAACGGATCCCAAGTCAACTTCTTCCATCCGTTCTTCTGCCGTAACCTGTACTTCCTTTTCTGTCACAACTTCCTCATTTTCCTTACTTTCCTCTTCTGACTTTTCTTAAACCACACAACACTCCGAGTCCTCGTGCTGCCGTTCATGGGTGGGGCCCTCCTGCGTTTTACTCGTTGGCCTTTCGCACCTTCATAATTTATACACTATCCTGCCGTCAGGACCTCGGATCCTGACGCAGTGAGGTGTATCCTCTGAGTCTGCGGTTGGCGCTTCTTTCCTTTTCCTTTTCCTGGCCAGTAACTCCCTTAGGTCAGGCTCTAGATCATCCTGGATGTCTCTCCATTTAGGCACGAAGGTACCTTGCGGCCTTGACACTGAGTTTTCCCCGGATGGAGCCCATTGATCGTAGAACATGGTTTCTACTAAACGAGCTTCTGCTTGCTCAAATGGTGAGTGATTCACTGCTATGCGTATCATCCTTCCATTCATCCGTCCTTTCACACATTGGTGGTATGTGGATGAAACTAGTCTGTGTTTATGTAACCATGGTCGTCCCAAGAGCACGTGGTATGAGACTTCCGTTTTTACTATATGGAATCGAGCTAGAGAAGCTATGGGTCCCACTTTTAACCACAATTGAATGTGGCCTGCGGTGTACTCTCCCCTTCCACCGAATCCTGTCACTTCCATTGGACACCCTTGGATTTTTCTATCCGAAATCCCCGCAGCTTGCAGTGTGCTCAACGGGATGAGGTTAACGGAAGCGCCCGTATCCACTAAGGCTCTTTTTATGGGGATTTGATTTATGGATGCTGCCAGATAGAGAGGTCTCCTATGGTCCGGATACCCCACTTCCATATCTTCATCACTGAAGGTGATTTCGGTTGACTCCTGTAAGAGAGCCCTGTCATCTTGGACTTCTGCTGACAAACACTCTACCCCTGCCCCGGAGGCAATGCTTACTAGAGCCTCGGTGGCCACCTTCCTTTCTTTTGCTGTGAGGCCTAACTGATCAAATAAGTTTTTGAATTTGGAGCTCTGCTGTAAAGTAGTGATCGCTGCGGCAGGCAAGGCCGGATTCTCTCCTTCGTCATCCCCTGGATCCGCACAAATCACTACTGTTGCTACACCCTTCCCTTTGTGATTCGAGAGTGGGTTTCTTTGGACCTCCTGCTGGGACAGTTTTAAAGTCCCTTCCTTTATCCTGCGGTGTTCTAGTCTGCGGAGCGCCCAACATTCTGCGGTAGGATGTTGGACGTAATTGTGTAAACGACAAAAACGCGGGTCCCTCCTTTCCTCTTCCGTGGGCTCCCTAGCAACTTGGTTAGGTTTGAAGACGCCATCAGCTATCCATTTGTCTAGCAGTACGTCCAGTTCTTTCGCGGTGCATGGTATTGGTGGGGGAGTATTGTACTCTCTCCCATCGGTCCTTCTCCTCCGCTCACTAGTGGATACCGCCATGGCTTGCGGGGCACTTCTTTTGTCTGTGATTGGCTTTACGGACTGGGCAGTTTTTCTTGCTTTTTGTAATAGCTGCGCGAACTGGGAGATTTCAAGGTTTTCTAGAACTGCCCTGTACTCCCTGATCATATTCGTCATACACATCTCCACCAGCGTCCTTTCTTCACAGTAGTCATAGCAGTCAAGTGCTATGTCCCTAAATCTCTTGATGTACTCCATCAAATCTTCACCATTCCTTTGTTTGGTCGCTTGTAGTTTTGCAAGCGTCACCGTTTCTTCTCCATGGAAGTATTTGGTACAAAATACATCTACCATATCATCCCATGTTGGGATTGACCCTGGTTTTAGGCCAATGTACCAGGTATAAGCCCGGTCACATAATGATTTAGAAAATTCTCGAAGACACAAGTCCTCATCTGCGGCATAAGGGCCAAGTGTATCGATGAACTTGCTCACGTGCTCCACAGCACTTCCCTTCCTGCCGTCATATTGTGCGAAAACTCACGGTTCATACCTCTCAGGGTATGGTTTACTGAGCACCCTCAGTGGGTATGGGGGCCTACGTGCGTAGAACCTCTCCTTTGGTCCTCTAGCTCTGTCTTGCTCCAAGAGAGTTGAAACTTCTGCCATAGTAATAAAACGTTGATCCGTATTCTGCGGGACACCTCCTACCAGTGTCTGTTCTGCCGCATGCTCTGGATCGTGCTGGCTTCCCTTTTCCTTCGTTCTATTCGTCTTTAACTGACGAATTTCTTCCATCATTTGCTGCTGCGAATGCTGTAGAGCTTGCAACACTTCCACAAAGGTATTGGGGTTGTCAACGGGGATCCTTGGAGGAGGCTGAGGTCCAGCCCCCATTTCGTTAGCACTTTCCGCCTGATTAGGCTGTGGTTGGCAGGGCGTTGTAGGCCTGGACTCTGCTTGCGAGGGTACAACACTAATGTTGCGTGTAGTCCTAGACTTTGGAGGCATCTGTTTGCGAGGGCTCTTATCCCTGAACTATTTCTCAACTCCAAAGGGAAGTCGCCAATTTAATGTAGGGGCCTTTTTGACTATGTTGGGCTGGGCTGCCTCTTTTATGTTGTAGGCCCAAGTGTTCTGGATTGCGGGAGTCGAGACCGGTCCAACTGGAACTCAACTTGGCCGGCTTGTGCGCAAACTGGCCCGTCTGCCAGGAGAGTGTTCGCGGCAGGCAGTACTGTTTCAGAGAAGCTTGCAGCAGGCAGACATAATTGATAAAAACAGAGCAATATATATATATATATATATATATATTCTGGAATGACCAGATGATTCTTTTAATAACGAATAACCAAATTACCCATAATCACAATACATGAATAATTTTGACAGGTAAAGTAGTAAAAGCAAATGGCAACAAAGATTAATCAACTATTAAAAGGAATAAACTCAGTTTGGTCCGCGGGGCAAGGTCAAGGAGGAAGAACACCTCTTCTCAAAAACGATTAACCTCCGAGGAAAAAAATGGAAATTCCTGCCGTGGAGATTAATGAGTTTGAGGGAGGCAGACCCGAATGAACAATGCCCAGGATGATTCTAAAAGAGAGCAGGGATTTGAGAGGGAGAGAAGGGAAGGGACCTATCGGTGCATGCCGTCAACACTTCTCTTTTTTCTCTATTTCTTTCTTGCTTTTCTAGTCTTTTCTTAGTGATTTCCACAATGGTAGTTTTAGTATTAAGTTCCTCTGTTTTTCTAAGTGAGTTACAGAGTGTTTTCTTTTGCCTTGAGTTGTATTGCTCTTGTACTTCTTGTGTTTGCACACGGCAGGAGGCTTCCTTTATAGTGCCTGACGTGACCGATTTTACTATTCTACCCCCTAACCGTTTTTGTTTGGTCTTGGGCGTACTTGCCGACATTACTGTTCCGTCTGCGAGTTCAGACACAGACAACTTTTGTCTGTTAGTCTGCCGCGGCACCTCTTCCTGTCGCGGCACTGTTTCTCTCTCTCTATCCCTCATGGCATGCACCTATTAGTTCCAACTCAGCCTTGCCTCTTTTGGGTGGTATGTCATCCCAGCAGGACGTATCCCCCAAAAGAGTTTGAGTAGGAACCTTAAAACAGGCCTTCTCCTCTCCCCACCTCCAAACCATGCCCTCTTACCTCTGACCCACGACCCCACCACGTCCTATATTGGCTGGGTATAGGCTGGTGGTGCCTGGGCCTTGCGCGTGGTTATGTCTGAAATCTGTCTACTGTTCATGCATCTGCCGCGTACTAGACATTTTGCTTGCGTTGCCAGTCGTCCGTTCTTGGCTTTTCCAATCTGTTACTCTGATTTCCCACTCCCATAGGGTCTGGACTTTACCAAGTACTGGGCTTTGCATTCTCTTCGGCCCAATTCTTTAGTTGCCTTAACTTCCCACTGTGCCACTCGGCCTTTCCTGCCGCGGTGATTTGTTCCTGCTGGGCCTCTTTTCAGGCCTGCCGTTTCTTTCTTTCCCTCAGTGGATTAATATGTCCACTGGTGTTCTCGCTTGTGGGCTCCAATGTCCCTTTCTTTTCACTTGGGCTTGTTGGGCCCATTTACTTCCTTTGGACTTCCTCGGTCCATTTGCTAACTTTGCATCCCATGGGCATTTACTTACTCAATTGGGCTTCCTCGGCCCAATTTCTTCATTCTCATCCTTGGGGTTCATAGGCTTGCCATTATCCCCTACTTTCTTTGCTTTCATTACTTTGGGTCTGCCGCTACCCATTCTCTCTTTTCCATACCACATACTACCCATGGGTGGTGTTTTCTCTCTTTCCAGGCCTTTTTAGGCCCACTTACTCCTTCAAGACCCATTTATTTAAAATAATGGCCTGTGTTCCATTATTCCTGCTGCTTGAGCCTAATGGTTTTTTCTTAACTTGCTGTTTATCTACTGCCCACGTTTATGGGTCGGGCTGCCTTCTGCCTATTTCAGAAAATGACCCTCAACAAACTCGTCATTTGAGCTTTTACCATTGATGATTTAAACTCGTTATTAGAGTTTTTACCATTGATGATGTAAATTCGTCATTTGAGTTTCTACCATATGAAGATTTCTTTTACGATTTGAACTCGTCAATCAAGTTTTTACTGTTTCGGTTTCTCCTTTTCGATTTAAACTCGTCAGTGGAGTTTTTAACGTTTATACATGGGCATCTTTCTGTTGAGGGTCATTTTTGTAAAAGCCAGCCCAACCTAGCAAAGCAGGCAATGAGAGTGGCAGGCATAGAATAAGACTGTTAGGCCCAAGCAGCAGGAAGAATAGAACACAGGCCCCTAACATGAATAAATGGGTCTTGAGGAAGCAAATGGGCCCAAAGGGCCCAGAAAGAGAAAATGACACCCATGGGCAGAGTATGGTATGAAAAAGCGAGAATGGGCCGTGGCAGGCCTAAGGCAATGTAAACAAAGAAAGTAGGGGTTGATGGCAGGCCCATGAACCCCAAGGATGAGTATGAGGAGATTGGGCCGGGGAAGCCCAATCAAGTTAGTAAAAGCCCATGGGAAAGCAAAGTCAGTAAATGGGCCGAGGAAGCCCAAGGAAAGTAAAAGGGCCACAGGCCCAAAGAGGAAAAAAGAAAGGGACAATGGAGCCCATGAGTAAGAACACCAGTAGGCTCTCTTAAGTCACTGGGGGAAAGAATGAAACGGCAAGCTTGAAAGAGGCCTAGCAGGAACATATCGTCGTGGTAGGAAATGCCAAGTAACGAAACAAGACATGGATACAAACCGAGGAATGGGCCAAGAAAAATGTGAAACCCAGTGTTAAGAAAAGCCCAATCCCAAAAGGAAGCAGTGAAAGTACATAATGGCCCACATGAAAGAGCAAAGAAGTATGGCAGACGAATGCAAGCAAAGTTCCAGAGCACAACAAGCACACGGGCCGCAGGCGGGCTTTTGAACGTACATAACAGGAAAGCATGCGCAAGGCCGAGGTGCCACCAGCCTGTACCCAGCCAATATGGGTCATGGTGGGGCCATGGGTCAGTGGAAAGAGGTAAAGGGGGGTGCGGTTTGGTGGTGGGGAAGGGGGAAAATGTTTATTTTACGTTCCCTGTCCAAACCCTTTTGGGAGGTACGTCCTGCTGGGATGACAGACCGCCCAAAAGAGGTAAGGTTGGGGAGGGAACGTTGGATGCACGCCATAGGAAGAGAGAGAGAGCATTTAAGCCACGGCAGAAGACAGTGCCACGTCGAACAGAAACAAAACCAACCTGTTTTTGTCTGGTAAGGGCAAGCAATGTACAGACGGTGGTCGGCAAGCATGCCCAGACCAGACAAAGGCCGTTAGGGGGTGAAATAGTAAAAAACCATCACGGCAGGCCCTATAAAAGGACCCTTGCCGTGCCCTGTAAAAGGGACCAAAAAACAGAGGAAGTGAAAAAACATAGAAAGAAAGAACTAAAAAGAAAAGGAAAAGAAAAAGAAGGAAGGATAAGAAAACGAATAGTGAGGATAATAGGCATGCACCAATAGATCTTTTCTTTCCTCTCCCCCTCAAAATCCCACTCTCTATGGGAACAGTAAAGCAGTAAGAATTTTCCGTAGGCATCTATCACTCAGGTCCGATTCCCTCAAAGTCACTAATCTCCACGGCAGGATATTCTCCTGGGAGGTTAGTTTCATTGAGAAGAAGCGTTCTTCCTCTTTGATCTTTTTGCCATCACAGACCCGGTTTTTTTGCTTGATGTTTATTTTTGATTAACTTCCATCATAGTTCAATCAATTGTTCTTTCTTATAAAAGCCATTGTTAGTATTACCATTATTATTACTGTGATATTCGGTTGTTTATTATTAACAAAAGCTACTGCACTCTGTTTTTCCTTTCATTGTCATTATATCTGCCTGCCATAATCTTGTTGTAATAGCTCTGCTTGCCGTAAGGGTGTTCCTGGCAGACAAGGCAAAGTTTGTGCACAAACCGGCCCAAAGTGAGTTACAGTTGGGCCGGTCTCAACTTCCCAACTAAAAAAAAAAAACATTTAGGCCCATCACCACAGGAGGCAACCCAGCCCAAACACAAAAAGGCCCTTACATTAAATTGGCGACTCCGCTGGGGAGTTGAGATACAGACGGGGACGAAAGCCCACACAAACGAATGCCTCCAAAGTCCAGAACTACGTGCAACATGAGTGCTATGCCCTCACAATCAGAGTCTAGGCCTACAACGCCCCTAACCACAGCCTAATCAGGTAAAAGGTGCTAACGAGATGGGGGTTGTACCCTAACCTCCTCCGAGGATCCCCGCAGACAATGCCAACACCTTCTTGAAGTATTGCAGGCCTTACAACACTCATAACAGCAAATGATGGAAGAAATTCGTCAACTAAAGACGGATAGAACAAAGGAAAAAGGAAGCCAACATGATCCAGAACATGGGGCAGAAGAGACACTAATAGGAGGTGTCCCACAGAATACAGATCAACGTTTTATTACTATGGCAGAAGTGGTAGCTCTCTTGGAGCAAGAGAGAGCCAGAGGGCCAAAGGAGAGATTCTACGCACATAGACCCCCATACCCGCTAAGGGTGCTCAGTAAACCATACCCCGAGAGGTATGAACCGCGAGTATTCGCACAGTATGACGACAGGAAGGGAAGTGCTGTTGAGCACGTAAGCAAGTTCATTGATACGCTTGGCCCTTATGCCGCAGACGAGGACTTGTGTCTTCGAGAATTTTCTAAGTCATTGTTTGACCGGGCTTATACCTGGTACATTGGCTTGAAGCCAGGATCGATCCCAACATGGGATGATATGGTGGATGTATTTTGTACCAAGTACTTTCACGGAGAAGAAACGGTGACACTTGCAACATTGCAAGCGACTAAACAAAGGAATGGTGAAGACTTGATGGAGTACATTAAGAGATTTAGGGACATAGCACTCGACTGCTATGACCATTGTGAGGAAAGGACGCTGGTGGAGATGTGTATGACGAATATGATCAGGGAATACAGGGCAGTCCTAGAAAACCTTGAAATCTCCCAGTTCGCGCAGCTGTTACAAAAGGCAAGAAAAACTGCCCAGTCCGTAAAGCCAAGCACGGATAAAAGAAGTGCCCCGCAAGCCATGGCGGTATCCACCGGTGAGCGGAGGAGGAAGACCGACGGGAAAGAGTACGATACTCCCCCGCCCATACCATGCACTGCAAAGGAGTTAGACGTACTGCTAGACAAATGGATAGCGGATGGCGTTTTCAAACCTAACCAGGTTGCCATAGAGCCCACCGAGGAAGAAAGGAGGGACCCGCATTTTTGTCGTTTACACAACTATGTCCAACATGCCACCGCAAAATGTTGGGCACTCCGCAGACTAGTGCACCGCAGAATAAAGGAAGGAACTTTAGAATTATCCCAGCAGGAGGTCCAAAGAAACCCACTCCCAAACCATAAAGGGAAGGGTGTAGCAGCAATGGTAATTTGTGCTGACCCAGGAGAGGACGAAGAAGAAAACATGGCTTTGCCTGCGGCGGCCATTACCACTCTACAACAAAGTTCCAAGTTCAGAAATTTGTTTGATCAGCTGGGACTTTTAACAAAGGAAAGAAAGGTAGCCACAGAGGCCTTGGTGAGCATCGCCTCTGGTGCAGGAGTAGAATGCCTATCGGTAGAAATATCAGATGAAAGGGCTCTCTTATAGGAGTCAACTGAAATCACTTTTAGTGAAGAAGATATGGAAGTAGGGCATCCGAACCACAGGAGACCCTTGTACCTGGCGGCATCCATAAATCAAATCCCCATAAAGAGAGCTTTAGTAGATACAGGTGCTTCTGTGAATCTCATTCCATTGAGCACTCTGCAGGCAGCAGGAATTTCAGAAAGGAAGATCCAGGGATGTCCAATGGAAGTAACAGGGTTCGGTGGAAGGGGCGAGTACACAGCAGGCCACATTCAGCTGTGGTTGAAAGTGGGCCCCATAGCCTCTTTAGCACTGTTCCATGTGGTAAAAACTGAAGTATCCTACCACGTGCTTCTGGGGAGGCCATGGTTGCATAAACACCGGCTGGTCCCGTCCACCTATCACCAATGTGTGAAAGGAAGATTGAACGGCAGGATGATACGCATAGTCGCGAATCCCTCACCATTCGAACAAGCGGAAGCCCACTTAGTAGAAACTATGTTCTACAATCAATGGGCTCCTTCCAGGGAGAGTTCAGTATCAAGGCCGCTAGGTACTTTCGTGCCTAGATGGGAAGATGTCCAGAATGACCCAGAACCCGATCTAAGGGAGTTATTGGCAAGAAAGAGACGAAGGAAAGAGACGCCCGCCGCAGGATTTGAAGATGCACCCCAATGCATTAGAGTCCGAGGCGCTGATGGCAGAATTGTTTACAAATTATGAAGGCAAGTGGGGCTCGCAATCGAAACCCAGACGGGCCCCACCCAGGAAAAACAGCACGAGGGTTTAACGTGCTGCAGAGTCCAAGAAAGTTCAGAGGAAAGAAGTAACGAAGAGGAGTACGAAAGAGTTGTAGTCGAGAAGGAAGTACAGATCATGGCAGAAGAGGAAATGGAAGAAGTTGACCTAGGATCTGTTTCACAAGGGCCGAGACCCATCTCAATTAGTGCGAGTTTGACAAAAGATGAGAAAAAGGAATTGGTACTGTTGCTAAAAGAATTCAAAGACGTGTTTGTATGGGACTACAGTGAAATGCCAGGGCTAGACCCTGGGTTAGTAGCACATACTTTAAATGTGGACCCGCAGGCCAGGCCAGTGGCTCAGCCTGCCAGAATATTTCACACAGAAATAGAAGGACAGATAGTCAAAGAAGTACAGAAACTGCTAGCCGTAGGATTCGTTAAGCCTATTCAACACCCTCGCTGGCTATCCAACATAGTGCCAGTAAAAAAGAAGAATGGCCAGATCAGGTGTTGCGTGGATTTCAGGGATCTCAACAAAGCATGCCCGAAAGACAAATTTCCATTGCCCAGTATGGACTTATTGATAGATTCCGCGGCAGGAAGCGTCATGTTCTCATTCATGGATGGTTTCAGCGGATACAACCAAATCAGAATGGCATCAAAAGATGCGTAGAAAACCGCTTTCAGAACACCCATGGGAAACTTTCACTACACCGTGATGCCTTTCGGGTTAAAAAATGCAGGTGCAACGTATCAACGGGCAATGACGGCTATATTTCATGATATGATGCATCAGGAGTTAGAAGACTATGTGGATGACATAGTAGTTAAGTCAAGGAAAAGAGAAGAACATTTCCATGTGCTGAAAAGGGTATTCGAAAGGTGCAGAGCCTTTAAGTTGAGAATGAATCCCCTCAAATGTGCGTTTGGTGTATCCTCAGGAAAATTCCTGGGCTTCCTAGTGCACAGCAGGGGGATAGATGTTGACCCAGCAAAGGCTACAGCCATTGCAACTATGAGACCTCCAACCACGGTAAAAGAGCTAAAGAGTTTCTTAGGGAAAGTCTCATATATCCGAAGATTCATCCTTGGGTTGGCATCAATCACTTCAGCCTTTACCAAGCTACTAAGGAAAGGGCAAAGTTTTGTATGGGGGGAAGCACAGCAGGCGGCCTTTAAGAGGCTGCAGCAGATCATGATGAACCTCCCTACAGTACAAGCCCCAATACACAAAAAACCATTACTGCTTTATATGGCTACCAATTCATATGCCATCGGTGCCTTAATTGCCCAAGAAGATGGAGGTGGCATTGAGCAACCAGTATATTACATCAGTCGCGCCCTGAAAGACGTAGAAACTCATTATCTGAGGGCAGAAAGGGCCTGTTTGGCTATTGTTTATGCCTCATAAAGATTACGCCATTACTTCTTGGCCTATGAAGTATGGCTGATGACTAAGTCCCATGCCATCAAAGCTTTATTACAGCAGCCAATCCTCTCCGGCAGGATATCACAATGGTTATTACAACTATCGCAGTATGACTTGAGAATGGGAGCGCCCAGAGCAGTGAAAAGCTAGGCTATAGCAGATTTATTGGCACAGTTTCTGGGTGAGGAGGAATTTCCACTGGACGACGAAGTTCCAGGGGAAGTAGCCATGGCAGAAGGACTCAGAGAACAGTGGGTGATGAAATTTGACGGATCTTCTCCCACCCAATCTGGAGGGGTTGGGGTTGTTTTGTATCATGAAGAAGATAAAGTAGTAGCACTATCATTCAAGCTAGAGTTTCCCTGTTCAAACAATACAGCAGAATATGAAGCTTACTTAACTGGGCTGGCCACGGCTCTAGAGATGGGAGTTAAACATTTGAAGGTATTAGGTGATTCCAATTTGGTAGTCTGCCAAACCAAAGGGAGCTTTTCCTTAAAAGAACCTAGTCTTGCCCCGTACAGGGCAATGGCCTAGAAGATGGAAGAAAAGTTCTTAACTTTCGAAATAGAACATACCCCGAGAAACGAGAATCGATTTGCCGATGCATTGGCCGCACTAGGTTCGCAAGTAATGTTTGAAGGGGAAAGCACCAAAGTGAAGGTCAGTAAGAGGGAAGAATCCATAATCGAAGTGTTAAAAGAAAGGTTCCAGGAGGAATACTGCGAAGGCGATTGGCGGAAACCCATAAAGGAAGTTTTGACGGGAGGAGAAGAAGCCATGGAACTAAAAGTACTCAAAGACTACGCCCTAATGAAGGGGGAGCTATACCGCAGGATGCCAGGCGAAATCTTGTCCAGATGTGTGGGGCAAAAGGAGGCCCAGAGAAAGTTGAAAGAAGTACACGAAAAGACTTGCGGATCCTGCGGAGAAGTCAGCCTTTACCGCAGACTTCAAAGGGCGGGCTTTTATTGGCCAACCATGAGCAAAGATGCAGACCAAGTCCAAACCCAGTGTGAGAACTGCCAACTGGCGACAGACAGAGAAGAAAGTTATGCTGCATTCGTCAGTGAAGATTGGAGAAACCCATTTATACAATACCTGACAGAAGGCATCTTGCCGCAAAAGCACAGCGAAAAATATAAGCTCAGGAGGCTAGCAACGCGCTATTTCTTGCACAATATGACCCTTTTTAAAAAGGGGTATGATGGAGACCCCTTGAGGTGTCTAGGCCCTGAGGAGGCGAGAGAAATGATAAAGGAAATACACTCAGGAGAGTGTGGAGAACACCAGGGGAAGAAAAGGCTTTACAAGTGCCTGCTGCAAATAGGCTACTACTGGCCCACCATGAAAAGGGACGCGGCAGAATTTGTGAAAAAATGCCACAGTTGCCAAATACAAGCCAATTTGATTCACACTCATCCACAGAACTTGCATAGCATGGTCACACCATGGCCGTTCCATACTTGGGGGCTTGATTTAGTTGGACCGGTGAATCCGCTGTCGCGAGGATACATATGGATACTAGTAGCCACAGAATACTTTACTAAGTGGGTAGAGGCAGTGCCGCTTCGTAAAGCCACAAGAGGGGCAGTGGCAAACTTTATCAAGGAAAACATAATCGTAAGGTTTGGAGTTCCTCACAGGATCATCAGTGACAACAGCACACCATTTGTCAATAATGAGGTGAGAAGAATGCTAGAGTTTTATCAAATCAAACATCACCAGTCATCACCATATTACCCTCAAGGAAATGGGCAAGCGGAGGTGACGAACAAAACTCTCATAAAAATCATCAGTAAAATGAGCCAAGAATATACGGGAGGATGGGCAATGCACCTGCCAGACGCTCTTTGGGCTTACAGGAGCTCACCTAAGTCAGCCACAGGTTTTTCACCTTTTTCCTTGGTCTACAGAACTGAAGTGGTGAGCCCAGCAGAAAAGATGACCCCATCCCTGAGAGTCATGCAGATGCAAGAAAAGGAGAATGATGAAGAGGTCTTCGCGGCAGAAAGGTGCGAAGACTTGGAAGGACTTGACGAAAGAAGAGAAAAGGCTCAAGAGCATAGCCGTAGATACAGGCAAAAAATGACTGAGGCTTATGGCAGGATGACTAAAGAAAGAATATTTGCGGAAGGACAACTGGTCCTAAAAGTGGCAGACTACGTTAGGAGAGGCCTAGCAGGACCATCGAAGTTTGCACCAAAGTGGGAAGGACCCTTTGTGATAAGAGAAGCGCATCCGAGTGGATATTACCGCTTGACTCAGACGGATGGAAAGGACTTAATGGATCCTATCAATGGGAAATGGTTGAAACGCTACTACGCCTAAGGAGAAAAGCAATGTGATTATCCCTTACCCTTTTTGTTTTGTCAAAAGCTGTCATGTTTTTTTTTTCTTTTGCTCTGTTCTTTATCTTTCAAAGATGACTATGTCACAAATCGAATTTTGTAACTTGCTTTCTTGCAATGAAAAGCACGAAGTATTTGTTATCATATATCATAGCCAAAAAGTAGCAAAGTGTAGCATCATAAAGTTAAATTACAAAAACCCAAACTGTGGCAAGCAAGCCCAAATAGGTGCTGTAGGAAGCATAATGTACTGGACAGGGTAATAAGGCAAAAAAAAACAACAACAAAAAGGGAAGAAACTGCATCGTCATCAATAAAGTCCGAAAATAAGTGACTGATCCCCAAAACGACCAAGTCCTCCTACACCAGAAAGAAGACGCTCTCGAAGGCCCTCCAAATCTGCCACTTCCTTTCTCAAAACCACAAGGCGAGAGTCAATAGCATCAACGGTAGGCTGGACTCTCCTCGCGAAAACTGCTCGAGCAATCTCTCGAAGGTGATCCAAGACGAACTCCACTGCAAAGCCAACGCTGATAAGCTCCTGTACTACAGCCCTCCATTGCAGGATCCTCTCGGTGGAGACAGTATCCACAAAGTTGTGCTCGATGTCGTTTAGCACGCTGCCTAACATTCTCAAGAAATGCTCTCTGACTGATCGGCCAAGTCGGAATCCCTGCATGAAGTCCCCACGACGGTCGTAAATCATCACCAAATAGGAGCGCAGTCAGTAGGAACTCTGAAGCCATGAAAATCTATGTAAGGGGGTCCGGAGCCCCAGAAGGAAGCAGGATCAAGGTCGTTGACCTCGGACTGATCAAAACGCTCAAGGAAGGCCGCAGCCTCGTTCGCAGGATTTGGAAGGGTGGCAGAGCTACTGCCCACCTCAAAATGAGAAAGCACCGTAGGAGGTGGACCTATCAAAAAACGCAAAGATTGAAATAAGGAACCTTGGTGAGAATAAAAGGAAGAAAAGCCCACAGGGAAGAAGTAAAAGAAATGAGATAAAACTTACCAGAGCCAATAGTAACAGGGGCTATGGGGAAAGCGGAGGCAGGAACAGAAAGGACTGAAGAAACGGACGCCGTAAATATGACGGAAACTGGCACAGGAGATGTGTAAGGAATAGGTGTTGTGGGCATGGCAGGAGAAGCTGCCGCAGACACCCCCACGTCTGCTGAAATGCCTAACTCCCCAAAAGTCTCTGCAGACAGAGAAATAGGTAGGCGAATAAAAAGGAAAAAGAATAAAACTTAACGGAGAAAGAAGAAAAGGTTAAGGAAGGAAGCACATACCCATTGACTCGGGTGGAACACTATCCTCTTCCTCAGATTCAGAAATCCTCCTCCCCAGGCCAGGCTTATCCTCAGGATCCCCAAGGATCTCCTCAGACTCCTCGGAGGACAATTCAGCACGAGACCCACGTGTGGCAGAAACGGGAATAGAAGAGGGAGTAACTACCAAGGAAGAAATGCCCTGCACTGCCTGAGAGAGAGCAGCAAATGGGTCACCAGTAGAAATAATGAGAGGTGTAGCAGGAGTAACCTCGGCCTCAGCAGGAGGGGTGGTTCCCCTTTGAACAGAAGGTGTCATGGCAGGAGTGGGGGTGGCCTCACTAACCTCCCCAATATGAGTACCCTCTTCCATGGGTACCGGTCCAGGAGGAGAGGTAGTGGCTGCAGAAGGAGCAAGTGATGCAAATTCGACCCCACCAAAAGTGCCCTCCTTAAGAATGCCCATAGGGGCAGAAAATTCTTCGGCCGTAGGGCGATATATGGAAAGAGGCTCAGGCTCATCCTAAAGGACAAAGCAAAGAAAGGGTGTAAAGACCGAATTAATTCTTTAGGCGAATGAAGTAACCAAAAACAAAAAAAATGTAGCCGACTGGACACATGCAGGAGCAAGAAGAAATATACCTTTGATTCGAGTCCCTCAAGCATAATAGGACGGGCAGCTGACGTATCCTCCTTCTGCTTAGACTGCAAAAGCAAAAGGGATAAGAAAAGGAGTCAAGGGAAAAGTCAGCCAGGATTCAGAATAAGTCAAAAAAAAAGGGGAGGGAGAAGTATATATATATGTGTGTACTTGGAAGACAAAGCAAGAAAAGGTTTTTAGAAACTTTCCCTTCGCTGAGCAGCAGATACAGGATGGGGAGTTGTCTTCCTTTTACTGCCTCGTGTTCTCCTGGCAGGAGTAGCACTTGCAGGAGGCTGAAGAGTGGCAGACTTGGACTTACTGATAGATTTAAGCTTGGCAGGAGCTTTCTTGGCCGACGCAGGAATGTTTACTATTCTAACTTTCTTTTCCCAACCTGAGGGGTAAACACCGGCGTGCCAATACCACCCACTCTTCTCCTCATCCCACTCGAAGATGGCAGATCGGCTCTGTTTTCTAGCATAGGCCAACATGGACTTAGAAGGAAGGAGTAACCGAGGATTGGGAGAGATAACCATACTAAGCCTCTCAGGAGGTATAAGAGAGAAACCGCGACTACCAGTCAACTCTGCACCAAACGAGTTCATGACAAGCTGCCAATAGAGGTGCATAGCAGCGGTGCAATGGCCTTCCCTCGAAGAACCGACAACTGTGACCACATTAAAATGCTCTCTCCAAAAGTCAAAAGCAGTGTGCCACAGGAAGGGCCTAACCAAAGTAGGAAACTCTGTGAGGAAGGAGAGGTCATCAGGGATATCCTGATCTAGGCCAAACTGTCTCCTCACTCGGTTGGCAGGGTAATGAACAAACTTGACACCCTCATCTGCCAGATAGGGCAGCCATCCAGGATTAGTGGCAGCCAAATATGTGATACCCGTCTCATCAAAGCCAGCCAGCGGGGTAGTAGTACCAACGGTGTCAACAAACAGACCCATCACCGAATCAGCACAAGTATAACCAGGACGCAACTGTCTATAAGCTCTCCAGGAAAAACCAACACCCTCATCAAAGGACTCAACGACAGAATAATCGATGGGCTTCAAACCAGACCAACGAAAAGCCAAAGGAAAATCATGCTCAAACCTGCCACAAAAATCAGTAATGGCCCGCGGACAAGATTGGTACTTCTCTTTGGCAAACTTGACGGGCCTACACTTCGCCAAGTATTGAGTGCAACACTCAAACAACAACTGCTGCAGAATGGTGCTATGTACAGAAGAAGCAACTATGTGGCAGGAACCAGCCTGACTCTCATCACTTCGCAGGATATCCAGTTGCACATATAAATGCCCCAAAAACATGGGGGCTAGCAGCAGACTCACCCCAGCAGATATTTTAATGGCCAAACGAAAATACAACGGCTTTATGGCATAATGGGGATGGGACCCAAAGACAAACTTAGAAAGCCAAAAAGCAATAAAGGCAGCATGACGAGCAACAACAGAAAACTTGGAAAAGGAACTAACCCAATAAGACAGTTTAGCATTTCCGGCCATCCTCTTCCTCAACTCCCCTTCAATATCTTCTTCTTCTGGGGAAAGCTCAATAGCGGTAGGATCAGCATCCCGGAGAATAGGCAAAAGAAACTGATTGGCCACGTCCTTGAGAGTAACCGTGACTTCACCGCAAGAAAAGAAGAATGTGTGAGTGGTGGAGCACCATCGGCGAACTAAATGGCGAAGATTGTAGAGGTCTCGGAAGTTGGAGAGGCTTCGGGAAAGAACGACGGCCTTTAGAACACCGGCCCGTTGAAGCAAACCCATGAAATGTGTATCCGATAACTCACTGTCAACCCATTCTTTCCAACCCAAGGTGGTGCCAGACCCAAACTCAAAGTGAATAGGCACAGGAAGGGCGACGCCTTGACAAATGATCAAATCGGAGACGGAGGAAGACGCCGGAGCCCAAGAAACATTAGGGTTTTACCGGCAAAGAGTGAGCCACACACGGCCCGACGGTGGCGACACGTAATCACCAGGAGCCTTAGGAAAGTGAGGACTAGGACTGTACCAAGGATCAATCAATGGGGCGCACTCGCTGTCTAGGTCGTGCCGCGTTTCCTCCTCCTCGGAATGGTCCGAATCAGAGTGCACGTCTTCTTCTTCTACTTCTTGTTCCACCGGAGGATCCATGGCGACGCTTTTCCCTTTTGCGGCGGGAAGAAGCTTGGGTTTTTACCGGTGCCATGGCGTGAGGATTCGAATGGAGCAAGAAAGGGATGTGTGTTCGAGAAGAAAATGATGATGAGGAAAGGAAGATGTTTTGAGATAAAAGGAGTTTGTGTCTGCGTTGGGAAGGGATTTTTCTTTTAAATACCTGGGTTATCAAGGCCGGCATGAAGGGAGGTGACGGGTCAGCCATTGAGAAAAGGATGAAATTAATGAGGCAGCAGTTATGTTTTAAAGCAACCACCATTTTGGAAAAATCGAAGAGTTGTCACTGTTCACGGCAAGAAAAGAAAAAAAAAAATACGTATATATGCAGGAAGGAGCTCGCGGTTTCAAAAATCCCGCGAAGGGAAAGAAAAGGTTTAAAAAGACAAAAAGGTCCTTCATTCACAAATGGACCGCAAGAACGCTCCATATGTTCAGGGGGCTAAATGTTGAGGGTCATTTTTGTAAAAGCCAGCCCAACCCAGCAAAGCAGGCAATGAGAGTGGCAGGCATAGAATAAGACTGTTAGGCCCAAGCGGCAGGAAGAATAGAACACAGGCCCCTAACATGAATAAATGGGTCTTGAGGAAGCAAATGGGCCCAAAGGGCCCAGAAAGAGAAAATGACACCCATGGGCAGAGTATGGTATGAAAAAGCGAGAATGGGCCGTGGCAGGCCTAAGGCAATGTAAACAAAGAAAGTAGGGGTTAATGGCAAGCCTATGAACCCCAAGGATGAGTATGAGGAGATTGGGCCGGGGAAGCCCAATCAAGTTAGTAAAAGCCCATGGGAAAGCAAAGTCAGTAAATGGGCTGAGGAAGCCCAAGGAAAGTAAAAGGGCCACAGGCCCAAAGAGGAAAAAAGAAAGGGACAATGGAGCCCATGAGTAAGAACACTAGTAGGCTCTCTTAAGTCACTGGGGGAAAGAATGAAACGGCAGGCTTGAAAGAGGCCTAGCAGGAACATATCGTCGTGGTAGGAAATGCCAAGTAACGAAACAAGACATGGATACAAACCGAGGAATGGGCCAAGAAAAATGTGAAACCCAGTGTTAAGAAAAGCCCAATCCCAAAGGGAAGCAGTGAAAGTACAGAACGGCCCACATGAAAGAGCAAAGAAGTATGGCAGACGAATGCAAGCAAAGTTCCAGAGCACAACAAGCACACGGGCCGCAGGCGGGCTTTTCAACGTACATAACAGGAAAGCATGTGCAAGGCGCAAGTGCCACTAGCCTGTACCCAGCCAATATGGGTCATGGTGGGGTCATGGGTCAGTGGAAAGAGGTAAAGGGGGGTGCGGTTTGGTGGTGGGGAGGGGGGAAAAGGTTTATTTTACGTTCCCTGTCCAAACCCTTTTGGGAGGTACGTCCTGCTGGGATGACAAACCGCCCAAAAGAGGTAAGGTTGGGGAGGGAACGTTGGGTGCATGCCATAGGAAGAGAGAGAGAGCATTTAAGCCACGGCAGAAGACAGTGCCACGGCGAACAGAAACAAAACCAACCTGTTTTTGTCTGGCAAGGGCAAGTAATGTACAGACGGTGGTCAGCAAGCATGCCCAGACCAGACAAAGGCCGTTAGGGGGTGAAATAGTAAAAAACCATCACGGCAAGCCCTATAAAAGGACCCTTGTCGTGCCCTGTAAAAGGGACCAAAAAAATAGAGGAAGAGAAAAAACATAGAAAGAAAGAACTAAAAAGAAAAGGAAAAGAAAAAGAAGGAAGGATAAGAAAACGAATAGTGAGGATAATAGGCATGCACCAATAGATCTTTTCTTTCCTCTCCCCCTCAAAATCCCACTCTCTATGGGAACAATAAAGTAGTAAGAATTTTCCGTAGGCATCTATCACTCAGGTCCAATTCCCTCAAAGTCACTAATCCCCACGGCAGTATATTCTCCTGGAAGGGTTCTTCCTTTTTTATCTTTTTGCCATCACAGACCCGGTTTTTTTTGCTTGATGTTTATTTTTGATTAACTTCCATCATCGTTCAATCAATTGTTCTTTCTTATAAAAGCCATTGTTAGTATTACCATTATTATTACTATGATATTCGGTTGTTTATTATTAACAAAAGCTACTGCACTCTGTTTTTCCTTTCATTGTCATTATATCTGCCTGCCATAATCTTGTTGTAATAGCTCTGCTTGCCGTAAGGGTGTTCCTGGCAGACAAGGCAAAGTTTGTGCACAAACCGGCCCAAAGTGAGTTACAGTTGGGCCGGTCTCAACTTCCCTACTCAGAAAAAAACATTTGGGCCTATCACCACAGGAGGCAACCCAGTCCAAACACAAAAAGGCCCCTACACTTCCTTTCATGGCTCAATCTCGTTTGTAAATCTAACCTTGAGGCTTTGTCGTTATGAATGACTAAATTGAAGATCAAACTTATTAAAAAAGAGATGGCTTATGGAGCCTTATTATTTCATGCACCATTATTTGTAAGGGGATTACAAGGAAATTTATTGAAAATAACTTGACCAAACTAAAATGTTGAAAGGAAAAATGCTTAAGGGAAAAACAATGAAATCTCACTTATCTGATGCATCGTTAGGCGAGGTACTCTTATGGACGGAGCTTATTGATTCATACTTCTTATTGATAGTACTTCTTGAGGTGCTCCACATTCCAGGGACGAGGCAATAGATTGTCATCGAGGTTCTTCAAGTAGTAGCTACCTCTTCTTGAGTAACGGACGACCTTATATGGACTTTCCCAAGTAGGGCCTAACTTTCCCTAGGTTGGGTCCCTAGTGGCATGTGAGACTTTTTACAGTACCATATCATTGGGGTTGAACCTTCTGAGCTTTAACCTCTGATTGTGGTACTTTGCCATCTTCTATTGATATTGAGTCATTCTTAGGGCTGCCTCATCTCTAACTTTAGATAAACAATCAAAGTTGAGTCTCAACTCGTCATTGTTTGAACTTTCGTCATAATGGGCTTGCCTAAGGCTAGACAACCCCATTTCAACAGGAATAATTGCTTCCGTACCAAAAGCCAGCTTGAATGGCGTTTCTTCTATTGGTGTTCTTGCAGTTGTTCGATAAGCCCATAGTACCCCTGGTAACTTCTCTAGCCATGCATCCTTTGACCCCTCAAGTTGTGCTTTGATGAGTTGAGCAAAGTATGATTTGTTACCTTTGTCTGACCATTCGCCTGTGGATGGCCAAGTGATGAATAGTGGTTTTTTATTCCCAGCTCTGCGCAAAATTCCCTGAATCTTCGGCTATCAAATTGCCAACCATTGTCAGAGATGATCCTCATTGGGATTACAAACCTGCAAACAATGTTCTTCTAGACAAAGTTCTGTTTCTTCCCTCGTGGGAGTGGACCAACGATGTCAGTCCCCTAGATGGAAAATGGCCATGGTGAGGAAATGCTCATCATTAGTTCTCCAGGAACGTGCAGTACATTTCCGAACCATTGACACTTATTGCATTTTTTAACGAGTTCAACTGCGTCTTTTTGCATAGTTGGCCAAAAGTAGCCTGCTCTAATTGTCTTTCGCACCAAAGATTGAGGTCCTGAGTGATTACCATATACACCTTCATGGATTTCCCGCAACACATATGTTGCTTCTTTAAGATTCAGGCACTTTAGGTAAGGCAACAAAAATCCTCTCTTGTAAAGTTCACCGTTTATGACAGTTTATCTAGCCGCTCTGACTCTAACCTTCTTTACTTCAGATAGGTCAGATTGAAGCTGGCCATCTTTGATGTAAGAAAGGATTGGGTCCATCCAGGTGCTTGGTTACTGGATTGAGAAGGTTTGCAATCCGTCTATGCTAGGGATTGTCTAGACTTCCATGAATAGCCCTGGTTTCGTTGAGGCATCTTCAGTCGGCGCCAATTTAGCGACCTCATCCGCAGCTAAGTTGTTTTCCCGTGGGATTTGTTCGAACCTAACGTCATCAAAATCATCAACGAGTTAACTCATCAGTTTGAGGTACCTCTTCATTCTTTCTTCTTTTGCTTCGTACTCGTTGGTTATTTGCCTAAAAATCAGCTTAGAATTAGTTCTTAGCTTTAAATTCTTGATCGCCAGAGCTTTTGCAATCCTCAGGCTAGTAAGGATTGCTTCATACTCTACTTCATTATTCGTCACTGGAAATTGGAGTTGAACTCCATACTTAAGGACGTCCTTTTTAGGTGACTTCACAATTACGCCTCCGAGTCCTGTAACAGACGAGCCATTTGAATAGATCATCCAGTACTCTGCTTCTTTATCTAGGTCTGGAAGAGTGAACACAGCGATAAAATCTGCTAACACCTGGGCTTTGATTGCTGTTCTTGGCCTGTATTTAATGTCAAACTGGCTTAGTTCAATAACCCACTGGACCATGCGCCCTGCTGCATCTAGTTTGCTTATGGCTTTTCGAATTGGCTAATCTGTCATTACCATGATGTTGTGAGTTTGGAAGTATAAACGAAGCTTCTTGAAGTGACGATTAATGAAAAGGCCATCTTCTCTATCCTTGGGTACTTCACTTCAGCGCCCTGAAAAGCTTGACTTGTGTAGTACATGGGCCATTGCACCTTGGATTCTTCACAAATCAAAGCTAAGCTGAGGCCTGCCTATGATACAGCCAGATACAAGAACAGACCTTCTTCTTCTACAGACGAGCTCAAGAGTTGAGGCTTGGCCAGATACTCTTTGAGGTTCTAGAAGGGTACTTCACACTTGTCCATCCATTGGAAAGCCTGTTTAAAAGTTTTAAAGAAGAGGAGGCACTTATCACTGGCCTTAGAGATGAACCTGTTCAATGCTGCCACTCGTCTTATCAGCTTTTGCACCTCCTTGACCATCCTGGGAGAAGTCATGTCAAGTATGGCTCTGGCCTTCTCTGGATTTGCCTTAATCCCTCACTGAGACACCATGAAAACGAGGAATTTCCTTGACATGACTCCAAAAACACACTTCGTAGGGTTGAGCTTCATTCTATACCTTCTTAAAGTATCGAATGTCTCTTGGAGGTCTTCAAGGTGGGTTTTCGCTTCTTTGATTTTTACGAGCATGTCATCCATATAGACCTCCATATTCTTGCCTATTTGCTTGTTGAACATTTGGTTTACCAGTCTTTGGTACATGGCACCTGCGTTCTTTAGCCCAAACAGCATGACTTTGTAGCAATATAGGCCCTGGCTAGTGACGAATGCGATTTTCTCCTAGTTTTCCTCCTTCATAAGGATCTAGTTATAACTTAAAAAGGCATCCATGAAGGTTAGCAGTTCATGGCCAGCAGTTGAATCAACGAGCTGGCCAATTTTGGGAAAGGGAAAACTGTCTTTAGGGCATGCATTATTTAAGTCTATGAAATCCACACACATTCTCCACTTTTTGTTAGACTTTTTTACCATGACGACATTAGCAAGCCATTTGGGGTAGTAAACCTCTCAAATAAATCCTGCAATCAAGAGCTTTTCTACCTCTTCCATAACTACTTTGTTTCGCTCTGGGGTGAATACTCGTCCTTCTATTGGACGGGCTTCTTCATTGGGTCGATATTAAGACAATGCTCTATCACACGTCCATCAATTCTTGGCATATCTTCACGGCTCCATGCAAACACATCCAGGTTCTTTTTCAAAAACTTCACCTGCTCGTCTTTTTAAGGACTATTGGAGCTCCTTTCCTACCTTGGTAGTTTTGGAAGGGTCTCCTCCCACCAGCTCTATATTCTCCACCTCTTTCATAGGTTTGGGCAGTTCTTCCTCTACCATCCAAGTGTGGATGCCAGGACCGCTTGGTAACATTCCCTAGCTAAGAGTTGGTCTCCACAGATTTCTCCAATCCCATGAGGGGTTGGGAATTTCACTTTTAAGCAGTATGTGAAAGTTGCAACCTTGAGGCAATTTAGGATTGGTCGTACCAGAATCACATTATAGGATGAAGGGCAGTCAACAATTAGAAATTCTACTTCCTTTGTTACCTAGGCTGAGTGAGTCCCTATTGTAATCTGTAAGGAAATGATGTCCTTTGGATATACGCGATCCCCATTGAAACTGACTAAGGGAGACCCGAAAGGTCTAAGGCATTTTAGATCCAACTTCATCTGCTGGAATGCCGTTATGTACATCACATCTACCGAGCTTCCATTATCTACCAAAAATCTCCAGGTGTTGTACCCTTCGATGGTTAGCATGATAACGAAGGGATCATCGTGTGGCTGCTTGATTCCTTTTGCATTTGGCTTCGAAAAAACAATGTCGTCATTTCTGGTATGACAATGTTTAGCTATCGGGTACTTGACATGAACACTGTTGACTTGTCTTTGGACTGCCTTCCTCATGGACTTGTACGATCCCCCAACAATCAGTCCTCAAGTGATTATCCTTATTTCTCCTACGACCTGTTTGGGATTGTCCCGATCTTCTTCCTTGTGGTTGTCAGTAGACGTCTGATAGTCTTTTTTGACAAATTTTTGGAGTTTTCCCCTCTGGATTAACTCATTTATCTGTTCTTTCAAATCCCAGCATTCGTAAGTATAATGACCATCATTCTTGTGGAATCGACAATATTTCTTTGAATCTCTCCACTTCGAGGATGAACTCAATGGTTTAGGCCATTTCAGTGCAGGGTCGTCCTTTATCTGTATGAGGAATTTGTCCATGGGCATCAGCAAAGGAGTGGATTCAGATTTTTCTATGATGCTGCCTCAGGACCACTTTTGCTAGCCTTGGCTTCTAAGAGATTATCTTTGCGATCCCTCTTCTTACCCTGGGACTCAGTGCTCTCTTCCTTCTTTCGCTTGCCCATCTGTCCCTTTGTAATCAGTGTATCTTCTCCATTCATATACTTTTGTGCTTTGAACAACAAATCTGTCATTAAGGTTGGAGGGGTCTTCCCTAGAGAGAAGATGAGGTCAAGATTGTTCAACCTTGCTTGGAAGGTCGTCATTATCACCTGATCATTTGCTTCGTCAATTTCCAACACTACTTTGTTAAAGCGTTTCACTAACTCTCTCAAGGTTTCCCTTTCTTATTGTTTCATAGTTAGCAGATAGAAGGTGGACCTTTTATGGCGTTAGACCCCAATGAAAGGGTAGAGAAAAGAGTCGCTCAGCTACTCAAAGTTCGCGATAGATGCCACGAGCAGCTTGCTAAATCACACCCTTGCTGCTCCTTTGAGGGTTACTAGGAACAATCTGCAAATTACCTTGTCTGGAGTCTGCTAGAGGTTTAATATCATCTTGAATGCCCCTATGTGATCTAGGGGATCCTTAGTGCCATCGTAAACCTCTAGCTATGGGAGACCAAATTTAGAAGGCAAAGGGCATTCCAAAACACTGGCAGTGAAGGGTGAGTCTGTCCTCTTGATCATGCCATCAAGATTTATCATTGTCTTTCCCTTCATTGTGTTCTTGACTTTTTCTAACTCCTTCCTTATGTTCTTCATCATCTAATCGTTGCCACGAGTCGACTGTGCAGTATGCTCAGAAGTTTCTCTTATGCTATTTCCTGGGCTATGTGTTTCATTGTCATTGTCATTGCAGTTACGCCGTGACTATGACGTACTCGTGCCTTCTGGATGCACTTTTCGCTTTAAGTCTTCATTTTGTTTCATCAATTCTTGCACATTAGCTATCAATGCTTGAATTTGTTGAGCCATCACCACCCAGTCCGGCTGTGCAGTTGTGGTTGAGTCCATCAGTTTTAAGTAACTTAGTCAGTAGAGAATTCAACAATTTATTGATTGAGAGCTTGTCGATTCCCCACACACGACGCCAAACTAATAAAATGCAATTTCGTCTAGTCAATATGTTCCTCGTCAGTACGATGGACGACCTTGAGATCCTATGTAAGAGAAAACATTAAGTAGAAAATGACACCGGTTTGGGGCCTGCCAAGGACCCTTTGTTACTTAAATTAGCTTAAACTCTTTAGAAATCTGTAATCTGTAGAGCAATTTGTGTGTGTGTTCAATATATCCATTTACCTGCCTCTCCTGACTTTATATAGCCTCAGACTGGGTAAATGCTCAGTTTGTTGACCTCTCTAACATTGTACCATAGCTGGAGGATTTATGGCTCAATAATGACCATTTAATCCCATCCCTTTAACGTTTGTAACAGCCATTTAAATGCACACCATTAGACGGCAGTTCGATTCCATGCTCATTTATCATTTGGTCATTGAATGCTGTTTGGAATTAATGTGCTTACGCTCATCCATACTTTTACTCGTCATTAACATGGACGGTTTGCAAATACGGACGACAATTTATGTGCTACTCGTCATCCATATTGGGGTTTGGTTCCCTTTTTGGACCTATTCCTGCTAAACGATTCAGCTTAGTATGGGGAAAGCAAGCCATTTCCATTACAGTTACTTAGAACTGTTGTTAATACTTGGCGGTGGTGATTTTTTAGTTTCTTTGACACTTCTGTTATTATTCTTTTCCTTTTTTTGTCGTAGTGTTTTATATTATTAACCATTCTGCTATGATATCTTTTGCTCATTCTGCTGATTAGTTGCTTCGTTGTAATCCTCTTTTATTTTATCTGCGGTGTTAGTTATTTTCTGTTGTATTAGATATTCTGTTGTAACCCTTTCACTTAGCATATTTTATTGTAGAAGTCATTCTATTGTAGTATTCCTTATTGTGCCAGACAATTACTCTGTCACGACCATATCTGCCGTGCTCAGCTTGCTGCACCATTCTCGAGCTGTCTCAACATTGGGCATGCCTGGCTTGCGCACAATCTGGCCTGCAGTATAACTCCCAAGGGGCCAATCCCGACTCCCTTAACTCATAGGCCTTAGTGTAGCAGATGGGCCTAGGCCTATCAACATATAAAGGCCCCCACAAATGTAAACTTTACTTTATTTTATTATACCTAGGTAAATTTATTCAATTTCTCTCAACCTTTTTTTTCATATATTGAAATTGCTGCATGATTTTTTATTCCTAATAATCTGGAATATATCTTTCTAGATGTATGTGATTGTAACTTGTAAGCAGCCTATGTCGGGTCGCCCATCGGTTTCAAAGGAAGACACTATAGTATAATGAATGATTGCGATATGGGGTTGTATTGCCCGGTCCGGTGTGGGCCTATTCTAAACATGAGTTTAGGGAGTATTCTTATGCTAAGATGGAAAAAAAGAGTTGCCACTTGGTTATAGTAACCACTAGAACTCCGTACGAAAAAGATCTAGTCTGGACACCTCTAGAAGAGTATATAGTAAGAGACCCAAAGTTGGTAGAACATAGGATCATAAAAACTGTAGCCTTAGAGCGGGGTTCAAGTTTGGTGCGCTTAGGAGTCTTGAGCAAAACAAAGAAGGGATGGCTATTTGGGAAGAAGCTAAATAGCCTCTAAAAAAGGGGATTGATTGTCAAGCATAGGTTTGAGCAATCTATTGATATTGCGAACAATTGTGGGTGTAACTCTCTCATAGAAGGATGTAAAGACAATGGGGGACAAGAGGCAAGAGCCAAGAGGAGGCATCAAAGATGTGACACGAAGCTTACATTTGCCGCTTTTGTTCTATTGTAAAGTGCCTAGACACGATTGATAAGTGATTAGCAATGCTAGATTTTGTAAGGATATATGTTCTGAAATGCGTGTTATATGTATTCTAATTTCTAATACATTACCATAGTAAAAAGTTTTGATGCACTTGGGAAATTGGGTTTCCATCATTTTGGAAAATGATAAGAGAGTATAGTGGGCCTAATACTGAAACAGCCATCCAGAACAATAACTAAGCAAGGATTTTTTAGCCCAAAAAAAAAAAAACTAAGCAAGGTTTTTTTTTTTAAAAAAAAATTTTAAGATTATATTAAAAGGAAAGACTAAAGAGAGAAAAATGGCTTGATTCATCTCTAACTTTGGAATAAAAAATTCATTCAAGAAAAGAAGAGAAGAGAAGAGATGGCTATAAGCTCTTCTCATTTAAAAAATAAGCCCAATATGCTAAATTGTATTAAAAAATTATTTTTTTTAACTGTTTTCACATTATTTTAAAAATAAAAATAAAAATCATCATGCCAAACCCTAAGAGCATCCACATCCGGATGCTAAATCTCATCTTATTTTACAATCTCAAAAAGCTACTTTATCTATTATACCATCTCATTTTACAATACACCCAACATCCCAAAATTCTATATCTCATCCTTTTATTAAAATATTATTTTTTTAATCTTTCTTTATTATTACTTTTCTGACCATCATTTTTTTGTTGTTTCAAATTCATCTGCTTTTTCAAATTTTCAATTCCTTTCCCACACACACACACACACACACACACACAAATTTTTTTTTCTTTTCAATTCCTTTCCCACACACACACACACACAACCTGCCAAATTTTTTTTCTTTTCAATTTCTTTCCAACACACACACACACACACACAAATTTTTTTTTCTTTTCAATTCCTTTCCCACACACACACACACACACACACACACACACATCCTGCCAAATTTTTTTTCTTTTCAATTTCTTTCCAACACACACACACACACACACACAGAGAACCTGCCAATTCCTTTCCCACACACACACACACACACACACACCCTGCCAATTCCTTTCCAACACACACACACACACAACCTGGCAATTTCTTTCCAACACACACATCCTGCCAGTTTTTTTTCTTTTCAATTTCTTTCCAACTATTTCAACAACCACAGAACCTGCCAATTTCTTTCCAACTATTTCAACAACTACACACAGAGAACCTGCCAATTTTTCATTTTTTTTGAGAAAGAACTTGCCAAATATCAATTTACTCAAACTTGCTAACTTTAAAAATCCACATACATACATAAAAATGCAACCTGCCAAATATCAATGTACTCAACCTGCCAACTTAAAAAATCTACATACATATATATACATACAACCTGCCAATTTTTAAAATCCACATACATATATATATATATATATATATACATACAACCTATCAAATATCAATGTACTCAACCTATCAACTTTTATAATCCACATACATATATATAGATACAATCCACATACATAACTATCAATATTGTCTTCAGAAGACTCATATATATATCAAATTACAATAAAACTCCACATGCATAACTGACACACTTAAGTTCCTACAACTCCCCTTGTAATTGCCATAAATGTTCAATGAGGTCTAATTGGAGTTGAGAATGAATTGGAGTTGAACCCTTAAGAACTCGCCTCATTATCTCATCCTCGTCTGAGTCGTCAAAAAGCAATTTGCGAAGCCTAGAGCGACCCATAGAGACAACCTTGAAGACAACAGTGTTAGAAAATTATCACAATTATTGCAAAGCAAGCAGAGATTACATTATGGAAAGGGAACAAGTAGATATATTATTCAATAAACAAAACTTAAAATCTGTCAAAGCAAAAGTCCCCTGGTAAAGATTGATAAGAAATAAAGCAAAAGTCCCCAAGGCTCATAATCTTCTCTTTCAGCACTACGAACTAGAACAGTGTATTGTATATACTAAATTGATACCACTATTTGAAGATACTCAAAACTTAGTCACAACTCACAATGCATGAAAGAGAATCCTCGCACAAATTAGAGAGTGATATATTATTCATAATCTTCTCTTTTTCATCCTATGACGTGACATTTTTTTTTGTAAGTATCCTATGACATGATGTCAAAATTCATATATCATTCGGATCATTCAGAACCAAGATAGTAGATGAATGCCAAGAATTGGCCTCTAGAACATGTAACCCAGCATCTAATTAATCATATGCATTATAAGACTACACACAAACATCAATCAAAAAGCTCAAACAGTGCTGTGCTGGCTATATACTTTCTTATCAAGAGTCACATCCAAAATCAGACCAAATATTGTTCTTACCAAGACACAGGACAAGCAAAAATATAGAGCAGAAAGTGAAAGCACAATCAACAGTATCTATTGTCTGGTTTATAATCAAAGCTTAATTTTACAAAGCACCTCTCTCAGCTGCAAATTTGGGTTCCTTTTTAATTGCCTAGCAAAGAAACAAGACCCTAAAGTATCTTAAGGACATGCAAGAGAATGTGGCTGCTGATTTTATTTTCTTTATTTTTTATTTAAGCCAATTGAAGTTGATTTTATTATGCTAACTTCAACTAATGGCCTCTAATCCAATTTTAAAACCACTTCAGATAAAATATTATCCAAATGAAAACTTCTCTCATTTTAGGAGTTTGGAACATCTCGCCCCTCCACAATGATCCAAACAAATGTCTCATCAAAATAATGTTAATTTCATTGCAACAAAAAGGTGTGAAAACTAAAACTTATGCAATTGCTATAACAGACACAACTCATGATGGGCTAAAAGAACACACTAGAAGGATCAGGAAAATTGAGATTGCTTCCAATTATTCAGTGAAGGAAGTATTAAAGACAGTAGTGAAATGCCAACAGATTTTACATCATTCTAGCCAATGATTTCAATATTGACCAAGATGTAACACAATGGACTAATACCAAATAGGTTACCTTATAAAATCTTTTCTTTCTTTCTTTCTTCTTTTGTTATTTATTAATATTTATTTATTTATTTATTTATTTTATTTAAATTGTAAATAGGATGTTCCATCAAATAATGCACCTTTATTTTACATCATATTGCACTTAAAACTTGAATTAAACAAATTGGAGCCATTGAACTGCCATATTCTGTACACACAATCATAAGGGAATGTTTCACCACAAAACACAGGAAGACCAAAGACCAAATATTGTTCTTTCCATTCTTCATTGAAAATCAAAAAGAGGTTAAAAGAGTAAACAGCTAGCATCCCTAACAACTATTACTTATAAAGATCCCAAAAACTTTTCATGAAGTTAGGCTCATTGAAAAATTATCAAAACTAACAAGCAATTATAACCTATGGTCCAAAAAGATCTTACTGTTCAATTTGAAAGATCATACTGTCTTCAAGTTGAAAGATCATAGCAATACACACACACACACACACTTAAAAAATGAGATGAGGAATGAGAGTATAACCTTTGATACGATATAATGATAAGAAAAGATACATATAGTCAACCATAATTTAGTTGGGATTAAGACTTAGCCAAGTTGAGTTCAATTGAAATTACAATAAAATGACATCTGTGAAGTGGTATAAGCAGAATATCAAAACTATAAGCATGTAAGCAAACAAAATTCATCTTCATTATTATTTTAAGTAATATTAAGAACAAACTTGTCAAAGTACAGTCCAGCAATCACCTCAACACATTCATTTTACAAACTGGCTACAATTGACATAGAGGACATTAAGGAAACAAGACGAAAGCTAGAGGTCTTATACTCATCATGTAATATTAAATACTAGCTAGTCTTAACTATAAACATGGGAACATGGTTCCACGTATTATGCCATAGAACAGTGAAGAAGCATTCATCATGGTGTGCACACATGTAAAGGAAATGGAGATCTTATGTTTGATGGCCACATTTGGACCATCATATTATTTTGTATAACTTGACTTGTATCATCTACAATAGGTAATGATATAGTCTTTCTCTGCGCATTTCAGAAACAAGGCTGGTACATTCAAGTGTGGGTCATAAAAATACTGTGACCAGGTGTGTATGATATGCTGATCACTGACAAGCACAAGTGTTCTGAACAAAAGTGTAACCGCAAAGTAGGACCTAAAAAAGAGGTGTAACCATGAAGATTAATGTAGATCAAACGAACATTAACTACTAAAATTTTCTATCATTACTAACATGGAGTCAAATGTTCTTTGATAGGTGTCATAGATGATGATGACAATATAATGATTATCTAATAAAATTGGGATTTTGGTAATTGAAGTTGAACCTGAGCAAAGTTTCTGAAGATGCTAATCCGACAGAGAACGAAAACCCCTCGTGATGAAGCTGAATCCCACCTCTACAAACATCAACAGCCATTCTTAGATCAAAACCCAAACACAAACACAAGCTGAATCCCCCTTTTTTATTGTAGAAACACAAACACAAACACAAAACCCACCTAGTAAATTGCTTTGATTTTGATTCTGATTTGATTTGAGAGACCAATGGAGCTTCGTGAAGAGATTTTGCAAACAAAATCTTAATCCAAACCCACAAACCCTTGAGATGAATGAATCGGTAAAGGGACGAGTGAATCGGTGATTTTGATGAGTGAATCGGTGAATCCAAACCGATTTATGAGAGGAGTGAATCGGTAAGGGGATCGGAGCACGGATGCTTCGTCGGAATCACTATCGGAGAGAGAGGATCATCGGAGAGAGAGAAGCATCCATAACTGATCGGAGAGAGAGGGGCAGAGTAATGGGTCTGAAGAGAGCACACAGCAAAGGAGAAAGAGAGAACGGAGAAAGAGAGACCGAAGAAAGAGAAAAGATGAGAAATAATGAAGGAGGTGAGAGATATTCCCGGGGAAAAAACATTAAAATATTATTATTTTTTATAAGATTCAGCTACAGTACTATCTTACATTTGAGATGGTACTGTAGCTAAATCTCTTTTTTTTTTTTTTTTTTGCATTTGGGATATAGCTTTCCCGTTGCTAATAGATTTTGGGACTTAAATGCCAAATGCTCCTAGCATTTGGCATATACAACCCCCAATGTGGATGCTCTAAGGTTCCGAATGCAAAACACCAAACTTTAAAGGGATTCGAAAGACTAAGTTTGGAATCCGTTTATTTTGTTGAAATTAAAAATTTTTTGTCGAAAGTATTATAAATAAAGATAAATGTTAGTTGAAATAGTACAGTGAAACCCATAAATAATATCAAAAAGTATAATAAAATCTATAAATAGTAACAAAAATAAACTAAATAGTAAAATAAATTGACAAAAAATAAACTAGTCAAACATACACTAATTAAAAACAAAAAAGGCAGAGCATCCAACAAAGAAATCTGGTTCACATGTTTTTTACGGAGACATTTTCTGAGCATTCCAGCAAGGCCATGCGCAAAGATCTACGCATGTGTGCCACCTGTCCTATACTAGACACTACATTTGCGGTTGACATTTAAACCCAATCCCCTCCCCAAGCAAAGATAAATATTAAAAATCTATCACTCTTCCAATATGGAACTGTTAAAATCTATCACTAGGGTGTAATTTGCAATATCTTTTTCAATAATGAACTATTAAAATTTAAAAAATTGTTCCTGTTTCAAAACATGAATTTTTTTTTTTTTTAAATTTTAAATTGGGTGTAAGATTTGAACTCACATAAACCCATTATGTTTTCTTCACTGCTTACAATTCCGGTCACATAACAAATTATAGTAAAAATTGTATAAAATGTTGTGATATAAGTATTGCTCAAAATTATTAGCAAAGAAGAGCTTCACGTAGTCGTTGTCAATCAATAATTTCAATCGTCCAAACAATCTTGTGAATATGACATGTCGACGACATAGGTATTAATAATCATATCTTGATTCTCAAAAGATAAAAATAAAAATAATATCTTAAAAACATTATTGAATAAAATAAAAATAAAAATAAAAATAAAAGAACTTCAGCCTTCTTTATGGTTTGGAACACGATGCAATAACGCAACCCCAGGATATGAGTTGAATAGTTTTTTATTATATAATTTAGCTTCGCAATATGATAAGCCAAACCTCCTTAAACCTACGTTGTCCAAATAAAAATGCAACTTGTCTATATATATATATATATATATATTAAAAGGGCTGGAAGAAGGAAAATACATATCTCTTTCTTTCTCACTCACCTGCTCAGCCTAAAGAGAGTTCTCTCCTTGTTTGACTGACAAAGCATACTTCTTTTCTATCAGAATCACATATTATATATAGGTTTAAAGGGACGAGGACGATATATATTGAAGCTTCTTCTTTAATTTCCTTGATATGGAGGAGGAGACTATTATGCAGGTAATGTATTCATTGCCACACTTTCTCTCTCTCTCTCTCTCTCTCTCTCTCTCTCTCTATATATATATATATATATATATTTTTTTTTTTTCTTCTTTCATTTGATATGATTGCTATGCATATATAGTTATTTGACCAGTTTTGTGCGTGTAATTAAGTAGAGAGTTCTTCAAAATTTGCATGTTCTGTATTTCTTTAACATCATGCATGATGACAGCCTCTCAAAGATTTTTCTTCAAAATATTTTGAAGAATTTTTCCATTGTAAAATTCTTTCTTTTTTATTAATCTTTTGCATCATTGTCTGAAACTTAGCTCCAAATTAATTAAGGCATTGTTCCTAAAAGAGAAGCATTTATTCAAATCTATTATTCTAATTCTTTTAATGCTCTAGATTTTTTTCCCCCTAATGACAGTCTTTATAAATTTGCTTTTTATTGACTTTAGTTGCGCCAAATTAAAATTTTCAAGATTTATAAATATGTGTTATATGAATGTTATTATATAATACTGGGAATTAATACCATTTCATTTGGGCATGCTAAATGAATTAGGCCTTGAAGATCATGAAAAATAGACATATTATATTGGGAATTTTATCGTCCTCTACTCCAAATCCAAAACATTCACAAATTAAAAGTACTTGGAGAAGAGATGGGGGTAGGAGGAATTGGGTTCGCAAATGTCAGGTGAGAAGTGAGTATAGTATGGTATGCCATCGCCTGTGGATTTCTATCTTCTTTTTCTTTTTTATGTGTTTTTTTGTGATTTGTGCCATTTGATGGATTTTTTTTTAAATTTTTAAAGAAAAGAGGATTACCAAATACCCAAAAAAGAAAAAAAAAAGAAAAAAAAAAGAAAAAAAAAAAAAGGAAAAAAGGAAAAGAAAAGCAAGACTTGGGAGTTGGGACATTATAGACGGCTTGTCCCAAGCCAAGGAGAGCATATTTATTAAATATGCCTAGGCTTCTAGATTAGAATTTAGAAGCCTAGGCATATTTATTAATTGTATTTGGCCACAACCTTTTTATGTTAATTTAAGGACGTTTTAATTTTCTTCTCGAAAAAATAGTGGAAGTTTTAATTTAGTTCTTGTTTGGTTTTTTGTTTTTATTTTTTATTTGATAATTGTTTTTCCATAAAACAAATAAGAAAGATTATTTGAACATAAGTTCTCCGCTAGGAAGAAGTGGATCATAACTTTTTAATACGTATAGACTCACTAAGAGAATTTATTTTTTTGTTTGCTATATTAATTTTTTTTTTTTGGTTGAGAAAGGACTTTTATGGTAACTCAATGCATGATAGAAAACACGTCTGGTTGTCACTAATCCAGGGTCCCTATAAAAATCTGGGGCTAATTCTTTTGTATTAACATGCATGGTTGTTCATAATATATCTTAATATATATATCCTTTATTATATATGTTAGTAAATTATTATGATAATTAGAGTAATTATTTTGGCCATTCTGTTTCTGTGGCCTCGGGTTTCTCACTTCACATGGGAACAAGTGGTCCAAGAATTATGATAATTAGGTGCACTCTTTTCATTGGTAATTTAAGAACTATTCACGTACGATTAATTTTTGTATATATGCAGTATGCACATGCAACTGGAATTATAATTATAATTATTATATCTCTTTTGGCAATTTGCTCTTTTTGTTTGGCATCTCGCAAATTTAAAAATGTTTAAACTCACTGGTATCAGCATGGCCAACAACATTCTGAAAGGCCGGTGCAGTGTTTTCACATTCGTACGAAAGCCACTAATGCCCTTGGTTTGTCTGTCCTTTCTCAAGTTAGTAATTAGGGGGCGAGGCCTAAGTATACAATCCCATTTTGTTGTATCATTGGCTACGAAGTGGGATTCAATAGAGAGTTTTACTTGTTTAATTTAAGATTATTTGTGTATCTTAGTTAGCTTAACTACTTAAGTTTGTGGTCCAATAAAATATATTGTTTCAAACCTCATTTATACTAAGAGCATTTGTATAAGCTCACGCAAATTTTTTTTTTTGGTTCAATTTTAGTATAAAAACATATAAATTTTTTATTTTATATGCTTTTCAAAACATCTCATATCAGATTATCTATTTTATACTACATTTCATTTAAAATATTAATTTTTTTGAGTTTTTAAATTGTTTTTCTTTCTTTTCATACAACAAACATCATCTATTCTCTTCCTTCATTTTCAAGATACATACAAAAAAAAAAAAACTTATACAAAATAAATAGTGTTAATGTGAATTTACACAGTTACTGCAGCAACCATGTATTTTTTACACAACTTTGTATAAATTGATGTGAGTGAATATTTGGCTTGATTGGCCAAAATATGGTACTTTTTCTATAATATAAGCATTGATGCTAGTATTCTAAAAACCGATTAGTGTCTTGTCTTAATGATAAAATATAATTATTATAAAACGGATGGTAGATATTAAAATTCTATTTATTTATTAAAAAAAAGTGCGATTATTTTAAATAAAAATGATATATTTTTAGGGCTGGCCATGGCGTGGCGTGTGAAATTTGTTGCGTTTGGTAGCATTGCTCATCTAAGGTTTGGATCGTGAAATTTGGCCCAGCTTGACATGAACCGATCAAAGCTTTTGTTTTAGCACTAATTTGTGTGATAACCATTTGTTTATGGGATAGGCTGTTTCTGGGCCTTGGGAGCTTTCTCTAGGATGGACCTTAGGCTGGGTCATCTCGGGCTTGGGCTCTTGGCCCGGACCATGTAGTTTTTATTTCAAAGTGCCTAGCTGGCCGAATTTGGTCCATGAACAGTCCTAAGTAAACAACATATATATATATATATATATATATATTTGCTAAAGGTAATACAAAAGGAAGATGCTAAAGGCAATCCAAATTGTATTACATAAAATTTACAAGCTGATGTTGCAATAAATATGATTTCTAGGCTTCAACTACCTCATATATAAATATTTGAATTACTTTTTTATGATTGGTGACACATCAATTTGTAAGTTCAACATAGTAAAATTTGTAATACCCGTAACACTACTCAATGCAAAATACTAAATTCAATACGATTATCATATGAAGTTCTAAAAAAAATAAAAATATTATCATGAAATGTCATCTATGGCCACCGTTTAGTCTTTGATAGGAAGCTAGACTTCTTGAACTAGAAATCTTTCAATAATAATCTAGCAAAGTCCTAGTATGTGTTTGGATTGAGAGTTTGCGTTTCTCAGGTTTCACGTTTCTAGCGTTTCATGTTTCCTTCTTTCTTTTTTTTCTTTTTTCTTTTTCCTGCACTTGTTTCCGCTTTTAGAGACAAAATCCACTGTTCACGCACTGTAGCAGCACTGTTCACACATTTAAAAATATTAAAAATGAGTCTCAAAGCACTATTCACACATTTAAAAATTATTTTGTTACAGTACTTTCAGTTTTCAATTTTCAGTTTCAGCAAAAATAACTTATATCCAAACAGACTCCTAGTAAGAACATTGTTTGTTCAATTTTATGTTCATTGAATTGCCATATATATATATATATATATGTGCGCCTCAATTTCTAAGTATTTCCAACTATGAGCATCCATACTTCTTTTAGACACAAAAAGATGGGTTTTCCTGAAAACCATAAGGTTACATGTCTTATTGCAAAATTCTAGGTATGCTATTCTCTTAAGATATAGATAGAGATTTAGAAAGAGAACTTGTAACCTACTGATTGTTGAACAGAATAAATCATGACAATATGAGTATCAGATTACTAGCTAGTTCTTATTGACAATTTATTTTTACCTCTAATACGTACATATATTTGATTAACTCTGCAGACTGACATTACAGCCACAGATAAAACTATAATGGTTGTGTTGGATATTGAGAGTCTTGCACAATCCTCAGATAGAGGTTCGGGGAGCCCAAAAGTGACTGTGAGTAGCAAATCCCCTACATTGAAATCTTCACTACTCAACTTGCATGAACTATAATTCAACAACTGCTCTCTCACACTCTCTGTAGCGGGCACTCTCTCGTAAATGGTCTCACCGAGCAGACAGATGGACAAACAATGAGGAAGAAGATATAGATGAATCATCCAAGAAATTCCAAGTAAAAGGTATACATAGAATATAAAAACCCATAAGCCTTTTAACTTGCAGTTAATACTATTTCAGTCATTTATGTTGTCATCCCTCAAACTTTAGGTTTTTAACACTTCTCTAATTATAACTTTAAGTTTTCTATTGTTTTAATCACATACCTTGTGCTTTAAGATTGGTTAAATTATTTAACCAAAAAAAAAAGATTGGTTTAATTACAAACCTTTTTTTTTTAATCCATATGCTATTAACAATAATTAATAGAGGTGAGTCACATAAATGCCATGTGACTTATAAAAGTTATAAACCAATAGTGGCCCGCATAATACGTCTCGAATAAAGTTTAGCACTCTTGTACTATCATCATTGTGTTATTTTTCCTTCTAAAAAAAAAAAAAAAATCATTGTGTTATTTTCTTCAATTAGTCTGTATTTTATTTTCTTTAAATTGTTTAAGATATAAAAGAAAATGGTCCAAGGGTGTAATTTTTTTTCCTCGGGGAATGTTTCACATGCTCTTTGTTTTCTTATTATTATTATTTTTAATAGATACGATATAATTTCAACCTATATAACATCTGCTTTATAATGATTATTCATTATTATTTGACCAATACACTAATTGATTTTTTGTGTAGATGAGATTTGAGCCTCAAATCTTTTATTTGACAAAAAAAAAAAAAATATCAGTTGAATTAATTGAAGCCCACTACTATTTATTAGATAAGTCACATGAATGTCTATGTGAAACGCCTACATGAATGTCTATGTGAAACACCTCAATCAACAATAATAATGGGCACATTGTTGGAAGCAATTAGGGATAACAATGGAGAGGGGCGGGGCAAAAGAATGGGATATTCACCACCGCCTCACATGGTTTTGTCTTTTCTCATTCTCCCGCCCCATATGAAGGGGAAAACTGCATTGCTCCATTCCCACTCCTTGAGGCACAGCCTTGTAAAATTCTACTACATGTTAATTTACCCAACAACTATTACAATTTTTTTTTTAATAAAACCTATTTCATTAATATAAATATACTTACAACTAAATTTATCCTATCAAATCAAACTAATTTTTAGTAAGAATTTAATAATATTATCCAAGTGTTTAATAAGACAATATCACAACAAAAATAAAAATCTTAATATCCATACATTTAAATAAGATAATATTGATTTGTTTGTTTAAATAATAGAAGTTTAGGGTATGCAAAATTTAAAATTATAGCCCTTATTAAAGAGGGGTGGGGTGAGGAAGGGCTAAAATGTCTAAACTCATTATCGTGCCAACCTGTGGCGGGGGCTAAAATCTCACCCCATCCCCTTGCCACCACATATGTGAGGTGAGAAAAACCCGCGTGAAACGAAGCAGAAAGAAATGGGGCAAAATTGTGTAGAAGCAATCTAAAACACATGAAATAAGAATAAATTAGAAGTTGTACTTAATCTTGTTCTCTGTTGTCTTCGTTACAGTGAACTCTCAATTAGAGCCTTTGAAGCAGCCATTGATGGCCAACAAAGCTGTAATTTCTAACCCTACTGTCAGTGGCCCTAATCTCATGGATGCACCAGATGGAAGGAATAAGAAGTCGAACCGCTTTATGTCCATCAACCCCAGGAAGATTCTATTCATCTTCGCAACAGTGTAAGTCGTGGCCCTTTATGAGAAATCTTTTGTCCTTGCTGTTACTTTTGTTGACTTGACATGTGAGTGAATACGACTCCCTCCATCTTCCAAGAAACAGATACAAATTTTGGCCATGGGTGGGATGTTGATATGATTTTGGATTATCTAAAAGATAGCCGTAATTTTAATGGATAATTTTGGGGTAGAAATTACGATTTAAAACCAATAATGAGTTCAATTTAAACCTTACAATCTGTAAAAACAAAAACAAAAAAACTAAACTAAACCTTTTTAATTTCATAAGTTATAACTTAAACCCTATAGTTGTTGGTTTTTTTTGTTTTTTTGTTTTTTTATGGGACTATAGTTGTTTATTAAAATACAAAAAAAAAAAAAACAAAACTAATTATAAAGTGAGTACGAATTAGATTCGGTGTGCTCAATATGTCAATTCAAACCCCACACTTTCAACGTTGTGTCAAACATTAGGAAATTATGAAACATTTGAGACCATAAGTGGGGTTTTTGTTAGCCACAATAATAAATATAAGGGGTGTAAACTGTAAAGTGATACATTTAAAAGTATGAGGTTTAATTTGGCATAAAACTAAAGGATTTTTTTTTTTAAAAAAATTTAAATTTGATACCCTCCCTAAATTATTGTAATTTTTTAATTATAAAATTGTACATTGATTGTTGTAAAACAAACACGCACAAACTATGCAATAGCTAGCAGCACACGGCACAAAGTCAAAGAATATTAGCAAAATAGAATATTAGTAAAATTGATGGAATCAAACTAAGAATAATTATCTCTCAAAAATAAACTAACCTAAATTTCTAATACACTTAAAGATGCCCTCAGACTAACACATTACACAAAACTTTTATGTCAACTTTCACACATAACATAAGCTTCATTACACCACTCTAGCTATAACCTCCTGATTGTACAGGATTACCACTTTTCTGTATGAATAATTACTTCTCATTACTACTCTTCTAGTCAATGTAGTATTTAAAACCAATAAAAGGAATTTCTAATCTTATCTCCTCATGGATTGAACTTGACAAATTTCAATCTCTAGCTTATAAGATTGTCTTTTACGAGTAATTCTTAAGTACTTTCGGAACACAGAGCATTGTGCACCATCCTCTCACATTCGTAATAGGGTCTATTAATTAAATTCATAGTAGGATCTACCACAAATATGAGAGGAGGGAGCACAATTTCTCTATACTCCAAGAGTAACTAAGAATTTTCCGTCTTTTACATTCCTTTTAATAGTCAGGATTGCTCCATTAATTATATTGTCAACAAGTGATGCAATCAATTGGCTTCAAGCATCCTTGAACAAGAGATATGCAATTTTCAAGCATCCTTAATTGAACATTTCATCGAGCATGGCTTCATGATCATAAGTTGAATTCTTCACAAACTTCACACTCCTTCATCTATTAATAACTCTCATTTCTAGTGATTTAGCCAACACTCATTTCTTTCACCTTTTAATTGTATTGTGCAAATCTTTGAAAGTTTTCTTTCCATTCATTTATTTTGCTAAACCATTCATTACTACTGAAACAATTTTACTTACATTCATAACTCCACATTTTCTATCCATAACCAAAAAATTCTGTCGGTCTACAGGAATCTGGATTTTGTTTTCCCAAGTTTGGATACATTTCTTATATTATCCAAAATTTTCATAATATCATCAAACATTGTTAACTCTTATAATACTTATTGCTACAACTTTTCATTCCATAGTATTAGCCAACGTAACAAACTCAAAATCTTCACCACAAGCTCTTCTATGTGTCAAATCAATCTTTATTCAACAAATATGAAAGAAAAATTTAAATTTAAATTTTAACTAACCATAAGAACATCACCATTATCTTCATCCTCACTTTGTTCAAAAAATTAATTTATTGCAAAATTTTGACCATCGTTTTTTCATAGAATTAGGTTCAATTTACACATGATGTAAATTTTCTCAATATTAAGATTTTTTTGGATGACTTTTTACAAACCCACTATTGTATTACACTATCTCTCTTTCACAAATTTTTCATCACAAGCCTTGCATGTGTGTCAAATTAATCTTTATTCCAACAAATATGAAAGAAGAGTTTAAATTTATATTTTTACTAACATAAGAACATCACCATTTTCTTCACCCTCAATTTGTTCAAAAAATTAATCCATTGTAAACATTTGACCATCATAGATTCATAATTTTTCATAGGGTTAGGTTAAATTTCTATCTGGTGCAACTTTTCTCAATATTACACCACTTAAGAGCTTACTATATATTGGATGGCTTTTTTTACAAACCCTCTATTGTATTTGTATTGCATTGTCTCTTTATAGTTTATACCATCTATGCTTGCAAATATCAACATGATTGAAGATCAATAACTATTCCATCTTTCCATCCAAAAAGAAAAAAAACTATTCCATCTATAAAATGCTTAAATTTCAAGTTTTTTTTGTTTCTTTAAATTACATATCCAACTCACATTTATTAGTAAATTTTCTCACATTATGTACTGATTTAGAGGCGTATGATTTGGTGGCTTCAGGTCTAGTATGGGCACATTAATTCTCATATACTTCACGCTCGCAATTAATAAAACAGTTTGATATTTGGAGGGTTGCTATGAAACATCACTGATATGAATGTCATCGGATGAGGAAAAAAAACTGAACTATAGATTATCGTTTCCAATTTTAAGTTCTTGTGCTATTTCAATGGTGGAGTGGTGCTGCCTGCTGGTCACTTCAACTACTTTGCTGAAAGATGAAAGATCAACAACATTATGGATACCATGCCATATGGAAAATTTTCATTCTCATTGGTCCAGCCGTTACTATTTACTCTTTCTTTTTCATTTTTACTCCAGGTGCCACAATTTTTGTAAATTATATAGGACACTAATGCTTGAAACTACAATTCGTTGTGATATAAAGTTTTGTAAGGTCTGTATATTATGGATTATGGGAAGGTGTTGCATACATTATAAAATTTTATCTCAAGCTCTGCGCAAGTTTTTTTTTTTTTTTTTTTAGATATAGTTTCAACTTATGATGTCCGAAACTCTGCACAAATTAGTAGAATGCATAGGGGTTTAAGTGACAACCCAATAGTCAAGGGGCAGCTCCACTTGAAGCCTCCAAACTGGGAAAAAAAATTATATATAATAGTTTTTATTTTATTTTATTTTTTGTTTTTACTCACTAAAATAAAATTTTGAACACTTAGATCCTAATTTTTTAAAATCCAGCTAAAATAATTTAGAATTTAATCATCTTAATAATATCTTAACATTTTTAAACTCAAAAAAAAAAAAAAAAAAAAAAAAAAAAACCTTAATATCAAACCAGTTTGATCTAAAATCTTTTTTTGGGGGGGAGGGGAATAATAAGTCCAACAACAAAAGTAGAAATTTGTTAATATTAAATTTTAGAAAAAACTCATTTAGATCTTAGCATTGAAATATATCAATCAAATGAGAGATCAATAGATAAATGATTGTTTGACTGTGTATATTGAAAGAGATGTAACTCATAAGATTAATAATGAAGATATTGATAGGTCAAGAATGTATTGACTCCTTATAATATATTAATTGATTAATTAATCAAATTAACATGTAAAGCGCGTAATAGCATAAACAAATCACCAATTATCTAAAGTATGCAGTGGAAAATAAATTGACATGGTAATTTGTTTACGAATGGGAAAAATTTACACGACAAAAACTCTATCGGGTGATTTTAAGGTCACCACTCCCGAGAATCTACTATTAAAAAAAAAAAAAAAAAAGCGATTACAAGTAAAAGAATCTCAGTACTTTGTACCAACCTACAGTTGAACCCTTACCCGAATACCCAATTGGACTTGTTCTGCAGTGACAATCTCTCCTTTTCAATGCATGGCTCTCAGTACGTGACTAACCAATAAATGCGTAGATTCCAGTATGCGACTTAATCATTAACTTGAGAAGGATGCTGGCTGCAAAGTTCTTTAGTTCATCCAAATGATGAAAATCAAGAAACTCCTTGATCACAAAACCCTACGGTGTACAAATATAACAACTTCTTCAAAAGAAAGATGAACTAGGACAAATTTTGTCTCCGGTCACAATTTGCATGAACAAGACTTTACTCTACACTTGTGCAACTGTGCAACCTTTGACGGCCCTCAAAATAATTCTTATATATGTTTAGGGTTGTGAGAAAAGAAAGTTTAAACACATACTCACAGATTAGATGAAAAACAGCTCTGAAAAATTGAGTTTCATAAACCTTGATAGATAACCATCTATCGAGCTAGCTGTCGAGCCACGAGCTGTAGCAGCTTTTAAACTTCGATAGCTGTTAGCTGTTGAGTTTTAAAATCCAGCACTTCATTACTTAATTCTTGGACAGACTTGCATGGTTTTATTACTTGAACTTGAAACCTTATTTCTTGAAGTATTAAACACATTTTAAATCTACCCAATTACAAGTAAAGTGTATTTTGTCAAAGGATTAGCCAATTATATAAAATAGTGACATATGTTTCTAACATTGAATCACATATGTCCTAACAGATATCATGAAATAACAGATATCATGAAATAATTTCAAAATATGAAACCTCGTAGAAGGCAATTGTAAAACTTCATGTATTTTGATTTTGATTTTTTCTTTTTCTTTTTGGTGATGTCAATATATTCAAGTTCTTTTTTATTTTAAATTTTGTATAATTTATTTTTCTTATTGACCGTCTTAGAAAATAGTCCTAGAGCCGCCATTGCCAATAGTAATGGTATTTTTTATAATGTCTCATGATTATGATTTGAACTCCACTTCTCCCTCCACCATTATCTACCTATAAAAAAAAGTTAGTAGAACGTATATAAATGAAATTTTCAAAAGGTAATTTTTCAAATATGGTATGTTGCTATTGGACTTGATAACCATGGTTTTAAAATCCAAACCATTCAAATTAAAAACTGAAAATGGAGAAGTTCAAGATTTCTGAGATTAGATTAGGGTTGAACCGAGGTCGAACTAGGATTGAACTAAGGTCAAACTATGATGAAATCATAATTAAATTAATAATTATTAAAAATATAAATAAATATATTAAGTTATTAAAAATAGAAAAAATGACTAAAATAGTCCAAATAAATATAGAAATCTATCTTTCAAATGTATTTTTCATATCATAAGTTTATAACTTTCATAAGGCAAATAAGAAATATTAAATCCTAAGCAAACATAAATAGATATTAAGTTTCTCAGTCTTTAAAAATACAAAGTACTATTGCATAAATAAGCAAATAAATTCCAAGTTATATATATTGTTTCTTACAAAAACATACAACTTCTTTCTCAAAAATATATATATATATATATATATATATATATATATCTCTCTCTCTCTCTTATATCATAATAACGAGAAATATATAAGTAAATCTATTTAATAAAAACCTTCTTTTATTTTTTATTTAGAAAATTAGGGATGTGGACATTTTTTTTCTTTTAGAAGAAAGTATAAATGTAGATTTCATGGTTAGGAGTTAAAAATCCTTTAGTTTTTATTTTTATTAATGTTATAAATATACTTGATGTCAATACTTTGTTATATATAAGAAAATAACTTTTTTTTTTTATAAAAAAAATCATGTTATGAACAGATTTTTTTATGTGTGTGTGTCTATATATATAGCTTAGCCCCCTTCCCCCCAAGAAATTTTCTGACTCCGCCATTGGGTGAAAGTAGATGGGAGTGAACATGGTGGCAGACTTTTTGTGCATAGGTGAATTTGGGGGACAGATGGAATCAATCAAGAACTTTGACTCAAACTGAATTGTAATCGACTAACTGGACTGATCTAATCACCTGCTAAAGAAGAAAACCCTACCAACGAAGGCCACCCAAAGGGTTGTGATTGCCATTTGCCAACACTGTATTTTGTCCACCCTTGAATTTTGTGAAAATTTTCAAATTGATCCTAAAAATATCAAAAATACATTTTTAACCCTGAGACCGAGGAAATCATAATGATTGAGTTAATTTGTCCCGCTTATATGTTCAAATGTTCAATTGACCAATTTTATGAATTGAGAGGCCAAATTATGAAATGCTTGCCTTCTCCCAAACTTTGACAAAAGTCTAATCTAGTTCGATCAATTGTCAAAGAAGCTCTTTCTTTGGAATACCAAATTCTAACTGTTTGGTCAAGAAAAATTCAAGCACATATGAAAGATAAATGAATTCCCTTTAAGGTGACTATTAGTAAGTTAGTTCAAACTTAAAAGGAGCATGAGATCGCAAAAACATTGATAAACCAGCCAAAATGCTTAGCCATTTTTAAAGAGTGTCATTAAGCTTGATCACAATTTTTTTGGGATCAAATAATGTTCAGACAATGTATGATTGAAGCAAATGAGATTTCATTAGAGAATATTATGACAAGCTTTGATTTTGGAGGCTCGGAGAACAAAAATTCCACAAGTAAGGAGAACTAACGAAAATACTAAAAGTGGAATTTTGGGCAAAATCTTGTGTTTTGTACCATATTCTTATGCTCATAGTTTGCCAAATCCAAGACAAAAGGCTACAAAGCTAGAATATTTATAAAAAAGGAAGAGAAGAAACATTCTCTCCTCCTCAAGGGAACACAACTTGGGTTGTTGATAAGGAAGAAAACCTACTTTTGGAATTCTTGTTGTTATTGAGGTGAAGGCTAAGGAGGTCTTAAGATCAAGAGGTGTTGGAAATTATATTTTGTTTTAAGATTTAGTGCATCTAGGTAAGATTTCCTAGAACCTTAATCTAAAATTCAAAGAGAGTATGTGTTCTTTTAACATAGAAGTAGATCTTAATTATTCTTTCCCTAAACATTGTCGACGCTAGATTTCGGACGATAGACCCCTCCTCCAAACACTTCATGAGTGTTGGACTTCGGAGGGTTTTATTTGGTGAAATATGTGTGAGTTGTGGATATTTAAATAGTGTGAGTGTGCGCATTAGTGGGCCAAAATAGGGATATACCCCTTTCGCCCAAAAGTTCCAGCAAAATGCCCAATTTCTGAAACTATCTCATGGAACTCGAGTTCATGGAACTCTCCACAATTTTTTTAATTTTTTTTTTTTTTAGTTTGATTTGCCTATAACTCGATTTTCTAAAAATCGAGTTTTACATTGAAAATCGATTTTTAGAAAATCAAGTTTCAAAACAGGGGCGTATCGCTAGATAGTTTCAAAAAGGGGGCATTTTGCTAGAACTTTTGAGCGAAAGGAATATATCCCCATTTTGGCCCGCATTAGTGAGTCCATTCATTATTTTTCCCTTTTTTTTTTAGAGTTGCCACTAACCATCGGTTTTATAGGTGTGATTGATCACTTATGTCTAATCCATGTAGTACTTAATTAGCTAAGGCCTACCTTAAAAGTTCCTAAGCTAAAGGGTAAGGAAAATGTCTTGCATTAAAAACATGGACCTTGCTCTTCATCCATCCACCACATACCCAATTATCCATCTCTACAATCACCTTCTCAAATCTTGAACACTCATCTCACCCCAACAATCAAGTGGAAGACCCATGGATTAAGGAGTAGAGAACATCAAAATATTCCATTTCCAATAGTAGAAATCTGCCCTCACATTGTTTGAAAGAGGTTATGCATGCAGATATAAATTTCTACTTTATTTAGTTTTCATGATTGAAAATCAATTACATGATGATTGCTGATTATATGGGTTGATTAAGATTACCATGGATATAAATATTTGATCATGTGTCATATTAAATCTTAATAGGGGTAATTGCAGTTAACCCACCTGTGCTTAAGCCCGTTTTAATAGTGCCTACCTGTTATTTGAAAAATGTCACTTAATCGACCTGAGGTGGCCTCAATCAAACAACCATTACTCACCTCTCCCTTTTCGCGATTAAAAACATTAATATATATATATATATATATATATATATATATATATATATATATATATATATATAAAGCATTGGAGAAACATAGAAATGAAGATCTGGAAAGGGATCTGTAAAAATTGTGAGAGTTTTTAATGAACACTAAAACTTTCATTTTGATATACAACATTTCTAGCAAAATTATGTTAGATAAAGAAATCAAATCTAAATCAAATTAAATCTTGCAATATATATATATATATATATATATGCAAAGAAATTTTTTTTTTCAAAAAAAAAAAGAAAAAAAAAGAGAGAAAGCCATGATTTCAACACTGAAATCCAACTTTGACACCTAAATCTACCATATATATCTAGGTTTTTTCATTTAGTAGCATAACCAGAAATCCTTCACCCAAATTCTACACAACCAATTATAATCACTACACTTAAAACTCAAAATTCATAAACTCATTCACAATTTTTTTGTCTCTACCATTACCTTACCTACTGGTCTCCCCAAATTAAATCCCCATTTTGAAGCCAAATCCAAAATTAAAATGAGAAAGAAACTTGGCGTCAATCTGGTCTATATCATTGCAGGTGTCCAAGGCTAGCTACTCATCTTTGAATCTCTCAAAACTAGTTCAATCCCTAATCCCCATCTCTAAATTAACAAACCCTTCCTTATTTTACCCCATTTTAAACACAAACCCAAATATGAAAAACTCTAATTCAAGTTGACCCACACCTCCTCGTTTAAACTCGTTAACTTGGTCATACCCAAACACCATCTTCACCGAGACGGCCTCCAACACCAAAATCCACAACTTGGCAGCTCTTCCTTTGATCTTTGATTCTATTGTCGTGTTTTTCACGATAATGAAAGTCTCAGTACCTCTGGTTGTGGGTTTTTGTGAAGTGTCTAGAAGAAACACTGAGAGAGAGAGAGAGAGAGAAAGAGAGAGAGAGAGGAAAAAAAATAAGTGAAGAAGAGAAGAGGAGAAAGAGACATAAAATATAATGAAAAAAAAAAACATTTAAGCCTCTTTTTAAAGGGAAAAAAAGGGGAGACGGGTAATGACTCTTTGATAGAAGTCACTTCAGATGGGTAAATTGGTAATTTTTCAAACCACAAGTGGCAAAGTGATTTCCGACCTAACCACATGTGGGTAAACTACAATTACTCCATCTTAATTTATATATCACATAATGAGCATATTTTATTTTATGCATTTCATGCATAAATGAAATGATTGGATGAAAAAGTTCATAACATAACATAGCAGTTAATATCTCGAAGACTGATCTACAGATTAGGTGGAAAGGGTGTCTAACACGTTTCCATCTTCTTAACCTAGCCTCTGTGAGCAACCGTGACCCCGGCCCTCCAATTTTTTCTCAAACTGGGCCTATCCCGCACGAACGGGTGGTATTGTGATGCTCAAAATGTCGAATTCACTGTAAAATGTACTCCCCCCTAGATCAAGGGTTTTACATGGAGTCACCACTTATTTAATTTAAATGGAAAAATAAGAAAACCTTCGCTATAAAAAAAATGCTTCTGTTGTATTATTATATATGACAATTTACATCAATTTTGTAACAAAAATTTACAATGCTTTTTTAGTCCTAGATACAATCTAATAAAGTAAATTACATTACTTTGTTTCCTAGTTACATTTTAAAAAATGTAAAATTGCATATACAAGAGCCTAGTCTAGAACCCTTGATGTTGGTTCGGAATCTAATTTACGAGATGGGAAGGGATTAAGCACCCATCTCGCCCGGAAAAACCGGTCTCCTAGGTTAAGGTAGCCAATATCATGCCATGTCAAACAAATACAAACAATATATCATATAAACATGTTAATTTGCAAGAATTGTAACAAATATGTGTTGGGGAATTTGACATAAATAGAAACAAAAAGTGAAATTTGTTAGATAACAATTTAAATGTAAAGAAAGCATGAAAGTAATGACATGTTCATCCAAGAAATTAATGTAAACAAGGAATTCCTAGCCTAGACATGTTCATATAAGCATGTGAAGGATAACAAAATTGTCATGTTATTTGTCATCAACATAATTGCAAAAGAAAATTTATTTTTATACCTACCAATCATCCAAGCAATCATGAGAAGAACAAAGAAAATCACCCAAACATGTTCATCCAAGTATTTAAGCAAAAACCATAATGTTAATTAGACCTATTCATCTAAGCATTCAAAAAAGAGAGAAATAACTACCTAGATAGGTTCATTTAAGCATGTTATGAAAAGCAAATAATAACTTAGAAGTGTATATCTAAGCAAGTAAAGGAAAACAGAGAATTGTCATGCTATTTGTCATCCACACAATTGCAAAGAGAAAAACAAAACATTTAAGCATATTTGATCATCCAAGCAATTATGAAAAAAAAAAGTAAAGAAAAATCCCTTAGACATGTTCATCTAGAGAAAATCAAAATACTTAGACATGTTCGTTTAAGCTTTTAAAAAAGTAAAATAATTATCTAGACATGTTCATTTAAGCATTCAAGAGAAAGTTGCGCATTAGCCCAGAAGTGTTCATCTAAGCATGTAAAAGGAATATCAATGAGATATATAGGCATGTTCATCCAAGCATGTTATGAAAGGAAAAAAAAAAAAAAAAGACTTGGAAGCATTTATTCAAGCATGTGCAGAAACTTAAAGAATATAATTAACTACTTATCAGCATAGAGCATAAATTAAAGGGGGAAGTGATCACTTAAAGGGCTAGGGAGAAAGTAAAGAAGTACTAAACTACAACCAAAGTAAGAACAATGGTTGCACAACAAACTTTTCTTTTATGCTTTTTCCTTAGCTCTCTAGAGGGAATCAGGGAGCAGAAAATGGAAGAGGTTTTCTCTATTTATAGGAGAAGGGATGGCTTAGCTTTAAAGCTAAGTTATTAGCTTTCTTTTGAAACTAATGGAGGAGATAAACCTGTTTAAATAAAAGCTGGAATGGATTTGGTGTTGATCCCTATTTGAATTTTGAAAGGAAGTTGAAGATGAAGCTGAACTTGTGTTATCTTATGTACCAGTTTCGTATTTTGGCTCTAACTTTCTGCTCAAAATTCCAATTGATTAGGAATTGGTGATTTTTGAAAGGAAATTAAATTCTTTACAACTTTTCCAGAAATAGAGAAAACCAAATTTCAACGTTTTCCAGACCAAAAATGCGATCTAAGTTGCTGCTAAAAATAGTAACGTTTTGTGTTCATTTTTCTGTTTTTTGAAATCTTTCATAGAATGTATTTGTTTCTCTATCCAACTTATTTTTCAAAAGCTTTTGTCTGAAGTTAAGGGAAGGGATAAGCCTATTAGATAAGCTTGAACAGATTTGATGTTGATCCCCATTTGAAATTTTGAAAGAAAATTGAAGATGTGCTGAATTTGTGTTATCTTCTGTACCTGTTTCGTATTTTGGCTATAATTTTCTGCTCAAAATTTAAATTGATTCGGGATTGGTGTTTTTGGAAAGGAAATTCAATTCTCTACAACTTTTCCAGAAATAGAAAAAATCAAATTTCAACGTTTTCCAAGCCAAAAATGCGATTCAAGTTGCTGCTGAGAATAATAACCTTTTTTTAGCATTTTTCTGTTTTTTTGAATTTTTTCATGGATTCTTTTTCTCTCTCCATTTTTTTTAAAGAGTAGATTAGATGCTATAAAGGAAAACATTTTTTATTATTTCTTTAAAAAAATGAAGTAAAATGAAATCCAATAAAAAATCACACTTAATTAATTTTAAATTAATTCTTGTGAGAACCAACCAAAATTAAGTGTTAAAATAGGACGTGATCAGGCCCATTGTGTAGGAGAGCCACAATCATTAAAAATAACTTGTATGATAACTTTTGATCAAGTGGTCCGATCAAAGTCCATGACATACCATTGTGATCGTTAGAGCATCAAGATTTGTTTTGCATCACAAATCCGAAGATTTAGTTGTTGAAATTACGATCATGCCCTTAGTGCAACATTACTGTTTTTCCCTTAATATTGGTTAAATGCAAGTTGTAAAATGGAGTATCTAGTGTCTACAGCCTCTAGATTCAAATCTCAAATTTGTAGATTGAGTCCTTATCATTTTAATTTCTTTTCTTAGATTATAAATAAGTAAGAAAGCAATGTATCTATTTCTTTCTTTATAATGTAACTAGGACCAAAACCTTTTTATTTTATTTTATTATATATATATATATATATATATATTTGTTTTATAGATTGTATCCATTCGTTTCATGACAATTGCTCTTTATCATCAAATCAAGATACCAATTGGCTTTTTGTGTAGATAGTTTTGATTTCCATATTTTTTATTCAACGACAAGAAACTATCAAAATGCATATTAATCATGTTGGATGAAAAAATAGAAATCCTAATTCCATTGTGTTGCTGTTGCTCTTGCTTTTGCTAAATTTGCTTCTGCCCATAGGATTTTTGGATTTTGTAACAAGCATTCTCTTCCTTTTGCTGTTGTTGAAAAATTGAGGAAAGGTGCTGCTTCTTTTGTGGTTTAATGAAAGTTTGGGGATTAATATATTTAGGAATATGAAAATGAAATTAAGAAAAAGAGAGAGTAAACAATGAGCATTAGAGAGATAGATAGTGCAAATAAAATCTAAATCAAACATATACTAAAAATGGAATTAAAAAAGAAGAAGTAAACAATGAGTAGTAGAAGAGATATATAGTTTTTTTTTTTTTTTTTTGAGATGAGAGACAGGTAGTTTTGTAAATTAAAAAAGAAGAAGAAGAGATAGATAGTACAAATAAAATCCAAATAAAGCATATACTAGTTTTTTTTTTTTTGTTGAGAAGCATATACTAAAAATGAAATAAAGAAAGACTATACCAGTACACCCATTATGTCTTATCTTGTATAATAAAACAAGAATCAAATAAAGCAAAATAAAAGTGGTAAATCCACAAAAAAAAAAAAAGAGAAAGAAATACAAATAGTAGGTACAGTTGAAAAACAAATGAATGAATGAGCAAAGAAAGCAAAGCAAAAAGGAAAGGTGGAGAGTCCACAATAATTGGCATCAAATGCTTATTGGGATTCGCACTGTTGCTGAATTCCAAGATCTGCTGCAATAATAAAGTTTTGTATATTTTATTACTATTTCAGACTTTTTTAGTTTTTAGTAGCAGCAGTAGTTGCTGTATAATAAAAAAAGGGGTCTCAAATGGTTCCTCCTTTCTTTTGTTTCAGCTTCCCATTGGCGGAGCTCTGAGCAATCTGTTTGTCTCTCTCTTCTTTACTTTACTTTACTTTACTATACTACTGTCCATTACTACTACTAGTCAATTAAAGAAAGACTAGTGACTACTGAGTAGTGTGAATGAAATAGAAGCTAGAAAGAAAGAAAAGCTATTACTATTACTATTACTATAAAACCATAAGCTGTGTAGTGTAGAGTAGAAGTGAAAAAAAAAAAAAAAATTAATAAAAAAAAAAAAAACTCAACAGCCAATTAGGTCTTCGTCGGAAAGTTGCACCCAAAAAGCAAGGTAACGCCTTCTCTTTCTCTCTCTTACTCTCTTACCACCATTTCTATTATAATAATAATAATATTATTATATATTGCTTATTCTTTGCCATTTGGTTTTCCTTTTAGAGCTTCTTCGCTTCAATACCTCTAAACCAAGACGACTAGATGCTTCAGCTGAGTTGAGCTTTAGGGTTTTGGAGTTATGGAGTGTGGAATTTTGAGCACTGTAGTTTATTGGTGAGGAATTATGGACGATAAGATTCTGGGAATTTCAAAGAATTTGAGTTGAGGCCAATTTGGGTACCAAATTTTATTTGAGGTTTTTCTAGGGTAGCGATGTGAAGAAGTTGAAAAGCGTGGAAAGCTTTTTGGGGGAACAAAAAAAAAAAAAAGAAAAAAGAAAAAAAGTGGGGGGTTCTAGTATGAATCGGGAAGCGGGGGCGTCTTCGGCGATATCATTTCAGTGTGATTCAGGGACAATGAATAGCAGCAACACTTCTGAAATGATTCAGATAGGGAATTACTTTGTGATGAACACTAACACTAATACCAGCGGTGGAGGTGGAGGTGGAGGTGGAGGCGGAAACATGCTTTTTTCTTCAGGGAATTCTTCTAACAATCATCCCCTCATCACTCACCAGCCATTAGCTTCGTCTCTTCTTCTCGATTCTGTGCCCGGCCTCGCCCTCAAACACGACACCGGATTGGCTGTCGAGTGGTCCCTTGAGGAACAGTACAAATTGGAGCAAGGCCTTGACAAGTATCTTATTCATAACCCCTCTTCTTTTTTTTTTTTTTTTGTTGTTCGTATACCATGTTTTTAGTTTTGGGTGTTGAATAGCAAACTGTATACTTTGTCTTGTCTCTACTTTTTATTTCTTGCTATTTTACTTCATGCTGTTCTGCTGCTGAATTTTTTTTTCCCTTCTTCTTCTATTTTTGCTTTTGTTAACCATTTGGAACTGTTCCTTTTGAAATTTTGAGGATGATTGATCTCATCAGCTTGTTGAATACTTGTACTTTGTATAGTCTTTTCTTTCGGATGTTTTTAAGTTTCCAGATGACATACACATGATTAGTTCAATATTTGGCAAAAGCTTCAAACTGTGGATAGAAATTCATATGATTTGCCTCTTGTGGAATAAATTTGCAAGCTCAGTTATTATCGTATATTCATTATACATTTTTTCTCTCATTTGTGCCGTAAAAATTTTTGGAATTCATCACGTTGATTTATTTTTTGTTTTTTCATAGCTTCAATTCTTGCTCTTTGCCAATTTTATGAACATTTTTTAGATTTTTTTTTTTTTTTTTGCTTGAAATATTAATTTGGGTAAAGCTTTGCTATGGTCACTTTGTTTCTATACATCTGTTGGATACTTGTCATAGTAACTTCTTTAAATTTGGTATCTTTTGAACTTCTTCCACTCCTATATCTTTGTTTTTACTTTCTCCATGTTTTGGTGTTTGATATTCATTATTGTTGATGGTTTAACTCTACAGATATGCTGATGAACATAGTATAATGAGGTATATCAAAATTGCTGCCACATTGCGGGATAAAACTGTTCGTGATGTTGCTTTGAGGTGTAGGTGGATGACGGTAAGCTCTTCATTACATTGATTTGTCTTAAGTATTGATAGGTAATATTTGCATCTTTGCTATGTATGTATATAACTTTGAGTGCTTCTATGATAAGAGTATGTTATTTTCTCCTATCATCATATGCAATCATGTGGTTGGTTCTCCAAAGTCCATTCAACTAAAAGTTTTTATTAAAGGGAACTATTCAGTGAGAGTCAAGAATTATGAAATTTAATGGGCTACAGTCACTCCCCACCCTTCCTCATCTTGTAATACACGTTGACTTACAAGTGTCACTTGTCTCCTAGTAACCACATTTATGCTTCAGAACCATTTTTAATGTTTTAAGTTTGAACTTTAGGCTGTAATCCACTAATCCTTTAGTATTATTTGTTCACACTTAAAACCAAATGATTAAGAACTATAGTGACCAATGATGAATCTACTCTTGTTTGTTCATGATTTTCCACATGTGGGTAATAGTTGAGGGCATGTTGCTCTTAGCTTTAATCATTTTTGAACCATGCATGTGATGCAGGCAGCTAGAAACGAGTTTCGTTTTATTTATTGGGTTTTATTTGAGTTCGGTAATTTTGTTTGGGCTTAGTTATTGAGGCCCAAGGAGTCCAACTTGTAGTGTGAGGTTAGTATTAGTCATATATTTTGTGCTATTAGGAATGCACGAAAAATTGAGAAGGCAAAAAAAACCCTAACATTAAGTGTTAGTTTGGATAGCGCGTTTCAGTGCGGCTGCGTTTTTTTTAGTGGGTCCATGGGCACTGTTCATGGGACCAGCAAGTACGGAAAAATGCAAATCTAACTTTAAAACTGGGTCCTATGACACTATTCACACATTTAAAAATTATTTTGCTATAGTGTTTTCAGTTTTCAGTTTTTAGCAGTAAGCTGTATCTAAACAGACCCTAAGTGAAATATTCCGATAGGCATTCCGAGGGGGCTGATAGAGTGCCTATTAGCATTCCCATGGCAGAATGGAGCCCAATTTTCTATGGCAGCTCCTTAATCCCATGCACGTGATTCAACCCTATGATGGTAGTTTGGAGCTCATTTGTATGAGATAACAAGAGTTGCACATGTTAGGGTTAGTCAGTTATGAGGATATAGACCAGTTTGAGTTAGTTAGGGATGCAGCACATGTATCACATTAATCATTTGTAAATCCTTTTGAGCACATGTAGAATTAGTAAGCCAATGATATTGAGCCATGTGGGCCAATTAGAATAAGGCGGATGATGTATAATTAAATGTTTGTATTTGTAACTCTCATTTAGGACATTGAATGATGAATAGCACACTTTTGTGCTTAGACTAGTGATCAGTCTTTCTTGGAGGGAGAGGCTCTCTCAAAGTAGTTTCATTTAGAGAAGGTGACCTTTTCAACCACTAATCTTTATGCATTCCATTCATTCAAGAATCATCATCAAACACTTGCACCATCCTAATTCCTAAGCCACACCCAAATTCCCCAAGGCCTAAATACCTAAACCTAGCCTTCAACCCATCAAGCATTCATATCCCACTCCAAGATTCACTTGTAACCGAAACATTAAAATCCCTTAAACTCAAAAATTCCACCTTTTATATCAAGATTCCACTTAAATCTTAACCCCTTGGGGTTGGCTTAAGTGGTCAGGGCCTTGGGCTTGGTGGTATGCTCCATCCAAGTCTAAGGTTCAAAATCCCCTTAGAGTGTAAAAAATTTCTAGGGGCCACCTCCCATTGGCAAAGCCGATGACTTACCTGATTTGTGTGATGTGGGCGCGTTACATGGGTCCGGGGTTTAACAGGGTAAAAAGACACGATGCTTTGCACGGTCTCTGGGGTTCCTCGTCATCAAAAAGATTCCACTTAAATCTCCTTAAGAACAACAACTCCCAATTGTGTTCTTATCAAATGTTATTATAGCAGCTATCCCCAATGGTCGAAGGTACAATTGTACAACTTGCCAACACGATTTCAAGCCACCAAAGTCCATTGATACGATCATCATCCATTTAGACAAGATTCCAGGAACTTTGTTTGGCATTGATGAGCTAAAAAAACCCATGACCATCCTTATGAAGGATCGTTAAGGACCACAACGGGAAATCATAGTGGAGGAAACTCAAGAACTCAATGCCTAAAGCCGATCAAGATCATGTTTTTTAAGTTCCATTCCTTATTGGATTTACAAGGCCTGCTGATTCTTTCATTACTATCACACCCTGATGCACCAAAGAATCTTCACGGCCTTATTTTATATGGAGGACCTGGCAGAAGCTTTAGTGTGGTTCCAAGATGTGGAAAGCATAGGCTTATTGATGGATTGGGAGATTTTTGTCGATGCCGTGCAAACTCAATTCAGATCCACAATCTATGACGACCGATGGAAGCGCTTAATAGACTAAGACAGACATTGATGGTGGCCAATTACTTGGAAATTTGAATTTCTATCCAATTGGATCAAGGGTCCTTAAGTGGGGCACAAGTTGGGTTGCTTCTTAAGTGGCCTAAATGATGAAATCTGCCTACCTGTTCAAATTGTCTTACCAAGATGAGGAGTATACCCTATGCGACAAGAAAATGACTCTCTCAAAGTAGTCTCAATTGGAGAAGGTGAGACTAAGACAAACATTGACGGTGGCCCATTACAAGGCACAATTTGAATATCAATCCAACCGGATCGAGGGTCTTTCAGAGGGGCACAAGTTGAGTTGCTTCTTAAGTGGCCTAAATGATGAAATCCACCTACCCATTCAGATCATCTTGCCAAGATGAGGAGTATATTACCCTCTGTGGCAAGAAGGTGACCCGCTCAAAGTAGTCTCAATTGGAGGAGGTGACTCTCTCAAAGAAGTTACAACCCTTTTAAGAACTCATCATCTTCATGCATTCCATTCTTTAGACAATGCTGAATGGCATTATTGTAAATATTTAGAAAACCGTGGGACCCACTGAAGTGACAAGACACCTTATTTTCTTTCTCTCTCCGGCTGACTTTTCTTTTTTCTCTCTCTCTCTCTCTTGCACCCAATTATTCATTTTTCTTCCTCTTCTTTCTTTCCTTCTTCTTTCCTCTTTCTCTTGTGCCACTCTCTCTTCTTCTTCTCTTTCTTTTTTTTCCTCTTTCTCTCTTGCACGCTGTCTTCTTCTTCTTTTTTTGCCTCTTTCTCCCTTGCACACTCTCTTCTTCTTCTTTCCTTTTTCTTTTGCCATCTTTCAGCTAATGACTCTCTCTTCAATTTTCAAATTTGGTGCTTTGGGTTGTTTTATGGGTTTTGTAAATTGGAATTTTGTGAACTATTTTGAATTTCTTTTGCAAATTTGTGTGTTAGTGTGTTCAGATAGGAAGGAAAATAGAAGGCCAAACCCATTGTTGGGTCCTGTAACGCAAAGAGGGAGAGAGGGGGAAGAAGAGGAGAGAGGGAACTGGCTATGGCTAACTAGAATGTGTGGGAATTTCTCTCTCCTTAAATTAAAAACATTGCTTTTGTCAGAAAATTTTCCATTTTTTTTTTTAAACACATACACATACCAAACACACAATTATGTTTTTTTTACATTTTAAATATGTTATTTGAAATATAGTACCAAAAATATTTTCTGCATTATGAGTACTTTAAATACGTTTTCTCGCAACACTTTTTAAACCACAGTTTTCACAACACTTTTTAAACCACTGTTTTCACATCATTTTGAACAACAATACTTAAAAGCCGCTACCAAACAGGCCCTTAGTCATCTATTTTATGAATGTAATGCTTTCTTTTCAAAGGAGAGAAGAATAAATGTTCTAAAGTATTCAATAGCTTTGAAGCTTTGTTTGAAGTTTGTGTGATACAACTTGCTTTGTTTGAGGTTTGTGTGATACAACCTTCTCTAAGCTCAAATGACATCTCTTCTCTTTGTAAGGCTCCAACGGTCAAGGCCTTGGGCTTGGTGGCATGCACCCTCCAAGTCTAAGGTTCGAATAACTTTGGTGGAAACAATTTCTTGGGGCCAAGCCCCATTGGTGACCTGAGTGATGTGAGCGCGTTACATGAGTCTAGGGTTTAACTAGGTAAAAAGACACGATAATTGGCATAGTCTTCGAGGTTCCTTGTCAGTGTTGTTAAAAGCGCACTTAAATGCAAAGCGCAGAGCGCACATGCCTTGGGGCTTTTTCCCTTTAAAGCGAGGCGCCCTCACAAAAGTGCGCCTTAGGTGCTTTTTAGAGATTTTTTATTAAGCGCAAAACGCGCTTTTTTGATCTTTTTGTAAATTAAAAAAAAAAAAAAATTCCTGATTTGATTTTTAGCTATTAGATCTAAACATGTTTGAAATAAGCCATTGATTTATTATATAAAAACTAATAGTGTGGTGTGCTACCATAAGCCTAAGTCTACCTCTTTAGATATTTTAGATCTTTTGGACCACGACCACACAAACAAACAATCAAGTCAGACAATTATGATGGTCCCTTGCTTAATGAGGATGATGATTATGTAGATTAGGATTGCATTGCATATTTGCATTGATTTTGTTAGGCAAAGATATTTAGGCAAAGATAACATTACTTAACATTCTAGTACTTTTTAGCCTTTGCCTTTTTGGTTCTATACTTCTATTTTGATTCTATGATTTTTTGTAATCATGGCCATCAAATGTCCTGTTTGCATATATTTTGTAAAGCACAAGAGAATTATATAAATGTTATATAAATTATATAAAAATTGTAATTTATATGATTAATTGATCACTTGATCATTGTTTTGACCATTAATAATTTTTTATAAATTTGTTAAATTTTTTTTTTTTTTTTAAATGTGCGTTGCACATCGATCAGGCTTGCGCTTTGCGCTTAGGCTCCAGGAGGCCTTTGGGCTTAAGCGCGCTTAGTGCTTTTAACAACACTGTTCCTCGTTGTCAAAAAGGAGCAAGGTGGAGAGTGAGGTCATGAGTTCAAGATCTACACTGTGTATAACTTACCAATCAGGAAAAATATAACCATTAGTTCTTAAATGAAGAGTAAAGTGGATAATAAGGTTGTGGATTCAAAAACCATAATTTGCATGTGGAGTGTACTAATCAGGGGGGGAAAAAAGGAACCGTTGGATCTTAAACCAAGTAAAATTTTGATATTGATTAGTTATACCAGCTCTATTATTACAATATGTTTTCCCTTAGGTCTTATCTAGTGCACAAAGTTCTCACTTTTGCAGGGCTTGGAAGACGTAATCAGTAGGCAGCCTGACCCTCCCCTCTCCCCCAAATTTGATTTATTAATATTATTTTTTCCAGAAAAAGGAAACCACTAACAACATGACACTCAAAATAAAATATATATGAAAATTTGAAAGACATCATGTTCATGAGTATTCATTCTGTTTGCTTCAATTTCGCCCCTAAACAAAGCACTAATTTAGTTTTCCTGGATTCAAGGGATCACGTTATCCTCCCTCACCCCCACCCGCCACCACCTCACTTCTTCTTGTTTTTTTTTCCCAGGGAAAAGGAAACCACAAGCAACGTGACACTCAAAATAAAAAATATATGAAAATTTGGAAGACACCATGTTCAAAACAGGGTATTGATTTTGTTTGCTTCAATTTCAACCAAACGAAGCACTAATTTAGTTATCTTCTCTCTTGTTTTTTTTAAACAATTAATTAGTGGTTTGATAGCATAGTAAAACTAAATATTTAGTGGTTTTATATTAAGGGTCCATTTATTGTAGAAAAATGTCAACTTATTTTTAGCATTAGCTTATGTACAGTTTTTAAAAGCCTAACTTTTTCTAGGTACAGTTGTATTTTTACATATTTTATTTTTTTAGACAAAACAGCTCATTCAAAACACATACTCTAAATATTTTACTTATCATTATTTAAAAGTTTACTTATTTTGCACTTTGCATTTTGCACCTAGGGTCCATAAATCTTTGTGCTTAGGTGTGCTTGCACTTTTAACAGCACTGTTTGGGAGTTAGCATTTGCTGAGATTGTGTTTGGTTTATAATGCTCTTACTTCATCTTGTTCAATTTCTTTTTTATATGCTAAGAGATTCCAGGCCTGCCAGAAACATGGACCAGTGCAGCATGTGCTAGCTTCAGAATTGCAGAAAATTTGGCAATTGAGAATCTTTGGAAGAGAGCGTGAGACAATAGATCACTCGTTAGTACATTTTACTCTGGCAGGTGGGGTTTGTTGCCTGTAGGTTTTACGGGCTAGATACGAGTCCAAAGGGCTCTTCTTTAGAATGGTTCCCTACGTTAAAATAAAGTCGTGTCATAGGTTAGGAGGGAATAGCCATTTGATGGATTTTCTTGTTAAACAAGCCATATGAGATAGATTATGACATCAAAAGGCATGATGATGTTTGGGCATGCGTCCTTAGCCAGCATTTCTAAAAGAAACTTTCGGTGTCTGCTCTTGTTCAAACGTTAGCATAGAGCCATAGATTTTTTTTTTTTGGCATTTATCTGTACTTTGTGATTATTGAAAACCTTTGAGTATTATGGGTTTGTTCTAATTGTGCATAATATTACTTCATTCTATTTTTCTGTCTTAAAATTACACATGAAACCTTTTGCAGAGAAAGCGAAGAAAATCTGAAGAACATAATGTGGGAAAAAAGGTGAATAATCGAAAGGTATGTTAGTGCATTTTGATGTAAGTTGTGTATTTGTTTATTTTAAGTATCTGTTATATTCTGAAGATAATCTTAAGTTATTTTTACTAAAGATCTTCAATGTAAATTAGAATTGATTCTTTTCATTGAAATTAATGCCACTTTCTAGATTGAACCTTTTCTTGTCTTAATATCAATCTTGCCTTGCCCTAATGTCTTTAACTTGGCCTTTTGTATCCCACTCTGCTAATCTGCATTGCTAATCACTGTTATTTACATTAAATACAAGATTTGCATATATCCTGTTACCAATCAACATATATGTGCTTTCTCTTCCCTGCAACCCCCCCCCCCCCCCCTCCTCTTTTCCTGTCACAAACTTTTGATAGTATCAACATGCTTGCAGTTTCATCTGATGAAAAAAACTTTTCTCATGGTCGCTTGCAGTATATATTTATAGCTAGGTTTATGCTACCTAATAGCTAATATATAATTATGTATCATCACTGGACTAGTGATAAAAGTTCACATATGGTGAACTTAATTTTCTTACAACTCAACTTAAATATGAAGCAATAGATGCATCCTGCTTTAATTTATTGAATCAATTAATGTCTTTAGGATCTAATGTTGATAGAGGAACCAGTATTCTAAAGATCATGCTTCTTCAGGATAAGCTGGTGGAGTCATCCTCAAAGATCAATATACATTCAGCTCCGCCTCTGAACATTGCTGCATATTCCATTATGATGCACCATATGGATCAGAATGAGCGTATGCCTTATGAAGGTTAGTGTTCTTAATATGATATTTATTTGATAATAATCTTTTTTGTCTTCCTATTATTAATACTTAAAATTATTCAGTTGCCTATTCCTGTTAGTTTCACTTCTTCCTATGTACTGTCTATATTCTTTTATCATTGCACATTCCAGACTACTGCATGAGCAGTTAAGTATTATGCAAAATGAAGTGATTGCTGTAGAAACAAAGACCTTGTTGGGAGCAATGTACCTATTCAAAAATAATATGAATTTCTCACTATTCACTCAGTTTCTGGGCCATAATCATTATGTAAGAGAGAAGATTAAGTGGTTGAAGGTGTAGCATTGGAACTGCTATGAATTTCTCACTTTCATCTACAGTTGCACAGATGTATTGTCATCACAGTTTGTTTATTTATTTATATGTTTTGTTGGTTGCAGCTTGGCCAGTTTTTACTGAAGTTATATTTTTCTTTGGTTGTTGCAGGAATAAGTGGCCCAACAAAGCATCTCTTGGAACAGAATGCTCAAATTTTTAACCAAATTGCTGCTAATCTTTCTGCATACAAGGTGAATTTCTAATTCCCTAGTTTGAATAAAGAAAAATCCTTATACCCTTATGTCCATGGCGGTTCTTTTCGAGTGAATTTGCAGAGGACATTGATACAAACAATAAAATATTAGCTGTAGGGAAAGAAACAGGGGATGTATTCTAACTTTCTTATTGTTATGTCAAATTGACATACCCCTTTTTTGGCATTTTACCTACCTGTTGATTAATTAAATTGATTCAGTATTCGAAACAAATCAGCTTTAGCTATTTAAAAGACCCCTGAAGGGATGCAAGAGTACTAGCTCTCATTGTGCAGCCCTTAGGTTTAAAGTGCCTCTGATTGACCAATATGACAGCTTGGGTATGGTACAAATGTAACATTGCCAATGCAAAGAATGACAACACATAAAATTATGCTGATTCTGTGTACCTGCCATTTAATAGCCTTCCCCTGAGGGATCATCTGTGTTAGCTTATTAGTATCTTAATTGATTTCAATCTTATAATAATTTTTTAAAAAAAATAAGGGGAGTGGGGAGAGAGGGAGATAGAGAGAGATTCTTGTGTCCGCTTATCTGTTCTACAAATTGCAATTAGCTGATTCTATTAACTTTTGATGGAACACCTTATACCCATGTGCTCAAAAGTTCAGATTATCTTGTTCTTATACTTAACTCAGTGATCCAACCTGTCAACCCATGTTTTCCAGCAATAAGATGCAATAGATGGTCATACTTTAGCCTAATGAAAGTTATTAGAAGGAAGTTTAGGTAATTATTAGTAGAATGAAAATATTTCCTAACCACCATGCATAAGAAATTTGAATGATGACATTAGATTTTATATTATATCTCTATTTAATTAACCAATTTAGCTTAGCAGTTTAAGTGCACTCAACTCAACGATACAACAATATATTTCGAGTAATATACCCAGATATGTATCAAACAATAGGTTGTAGATATTGAATTTATGGATATAAAGCTTCTCTGTCCTTTTATATCCGAAACAATTTTTTGCTCTTGTGAGTGTATGTATGAAGATGGATTCTGGACATAGAAAAATAAAATCTAGAATTAAAGAATTTTTTGTACATGCATCATTAAAGGAGCAAAGTTTTGCATGGTAATATTAGACCGCCTGACCTTTTCTTTCACCTATTCTTTATTGTTTTGGCTTCTGTTAGGATATAATAAAAATTAGTTACTATGCAATTGCCATTCATTTGTTCTTATTTAACTTCTATTCTTTAATCTGAGAATTAGCATGCTGGTTATGGCACAAATTGAAAAACTCTTGTACCTTGTTGGCTAAGATGGCCTTTTTTCTATTGTTTTTCTTGTGAGCTAGAGGAATCTTTTTTTTTTTTTTTAGTTTTCCTAAGTAGGTTCCCGGTCCCTAAATGTCGGAGCATCAGAGGATACTAAAACAGCTTGATTTTCCCTCCCTTACTATGCACTATTTAAGATATTGGCTGAATTATACTTTTCATCCCTTAAAATTGATTCAAGTTTGATTTTTGTTCCTCAAATTTAAAAGGTTACAATTTCATCCTTGAAAATTTTTTGAATCATCACTTTCATTCTTCCATTCGTATTCCTTTAAATTTATTCCAGGCCACGTCAACACTCTATTCGCCACCATATGCAATCTGTATATATATATATATATATATATATATATATTAATAGGTAAAACTGAAAGAAAATCCAATTAAGTTTTAAATTTGATTCCAATTGTTATCTAATTTTACGCCACGTGTCCTATTTAAGTTTTTTTTTTTTTTTTTTTTTAAATTTTTGTTCTAAGTGAGTTAATGAGGTGCAAAAGACGAAATGTCTAATATAAATAAATCATAAAAAAGTCAATAAAAAAAAAAAGAAAAAAAGAAAGAGTAAACTCGTGTGTATATCTAAAAGAAATTAAAATAAAAAAATAAAATAGAGAGAGAGAGAGAGAGAGAGAGAGAGAGAGTATAATTTGAATCCATATATGTGTGTAATTGTAATTTTTTTTAATTGTACCGTGCATATGTACGAGTTATACACTAGTTTATTTAATGGATGATGGATGTAAGAATGAAACTGATACCTTTAACCCCCAAAAAAAGAAGAAATTTTTACTTATATAAAATGGATACTTTTTATATTTTTAATGAAATTACATCTTGTTAAATTTGGGGGACAAAAATCAAACTTGCCCCAAATTTCGGGGATGCACAGTGCATTTTTAGCCTATTATTTTTTTCCTCCATAGTTTTCTGTGTGTGTAGATCTCATTTATATTACTTTCCAGATGATGTAAGATGCCTTATCTTCTCAATATTAGTCAGATAATAATAATTGCAGTTTTGTAGTTATCAAAATAATTTTATACTTCTATGAACAGTTGGAGGATAACATCAATCTCTTCTGTCGGACGAGAACCAACATTTCTGCTATCCTCAATGAGTATGTGGATACTCTTATTTATCTTAATTTTATCTTAATTTTAACATAAACTCTATTGTTTCATGTCCTGATTTGTATTAGGGTTTGGCGTTAAGAGTTCACTTTATGTGAATGCTTTTTCAATCTTTGCAGCATGAGAGACATGCCTGGCATTATGAGTCATATGCCACCACTGCCTGTATGCATAAATGAGGATCTTGCAAATAGTATTTTGCCTAATACAATTTAGGTAAGCTCTTACGTGAGTTAACTCAATTTACATACTCTGGTTGTGTGTCAGAGAGAGAGAAAGAGAGAGGACGAGGCTTTCCACTTGCGTGGGTGGAGCATTCTCTTTCTCTGAAGGCTTTTCATATGAACTATTATTCTGGACTTTGACCTCTATTTAAATTGTGTGCAAATGATTATATAACTTCAAGCTTTCATTTTCCTCACTATGATGTCCTTACTATTCTTCTGTTAGAGGTATATTTATATATTTTATATTTTTATCTTTGTTCAGTGCTCTGATGGCTGAATAGATATGCACAAAATATGGACATACAAGATTGACTATTTCCTTTTTTGCCAATTCAAGCAGACAAATCAATGATGCTGTAGGACTTCCTTAATGTCTGAACTCACCAGTGTACAAGTTCTTTTTCTTTACCAGGAAGCCGAGTTGCATACATTTTGGTGTGACATCCACTTGAGGAGCCTAGCTAATTTAAGAACCACACCTGCCTCTTCAATTTTGGGCTTCTACATGTCTTTTGATTTAGTGCTTCCTGGTTTGTTGTGTTTTCTCTCTGAAGGCAGAACTTGTACTGTTATTGTTGTATAAATAAAATTATTTTGTGCAAAAAAAAAAAAAAAAATGATATATAAGTATAGTTTGAGATGGAAGGCACTCCATTATTTTCAAATCTTGATTATTAGTTGTACCACTTATGTTGTGGACTACCATGTTTCTATTTTTTAGTACGCTGGTTCTGACTTTGATTGAAGATCCTAAATTTTAGTTCTAGGTATTAGCTTTGGTAGGAATATTTTGGATCAAGTTCAATCATATTCTAGAGATTTACAAAGTACATTGTATGCTCAATCTGTGGGGGTACCGAATATCAGGATCATAGTTTTCATATAAATGTCCTATGCTGAGCATTATTGGTAGCATGTGCATGATAACTACAGGGCAAGTTGATTACATTATTGAGTGGTTCGAGTTGGTCAAGAAACTTATCTGAATGGCCATGAAACATTGCTGAAAATTCTTTGACAAATATATCAATTTTTTTCTTTTTCAAATTGCATACATATATATATATATATATATCAATGTTGTATTAATAAGATATTTCCTAATCCTTATGGTATAATTGAGTGTGTTTTTCTTAAACGTCCAACAGGATGAATGAGATTCGAAAATTGTTATTGATGGCGCTATTGATAGTAACATGATTCCTTGGAAGATTGCCAATATTATTTAACATTTTTTTTACGGTAACTTTGGCAACTTTGGCAACTTTGGCATATTTATTAAGCTAAATTTCAAATTACACCTCTAAAATTTGAAAATATTTGAATTTTACACTCTAAAATTTCAAAATTTGGATTTTACTCCTTAAAGTTTGAAAGTGTTTGGATTTTATACTTTAAAGTTTCAGGGTTTTGATTTTACTCCCTCAAAGTTTAGAAGTGTCTAGATAATTTATTCAAATAACAATAATTTTTTCCATGCATTTAACCATTGTTTTATGATTCATATAAACAAAATTGGTGTATTAATTTTTTCAGTATTGTATGAAAAAGTAGGCCAAAATTGAGTTTTAACCATTTCAGCCAAACTTTCTAGCAAAATACCTCCTGTCTGAAACTATTTAGGAAAATGTCTCTGTTTTGAAACTCGAGTTCATAGAACTCGAGTTCCACAAATTTATTTATTTATTTTAATTTTAGTTCGCTGTAACTCGATTGTCTAAAAATTGAGTTTTAAATTGAAACTCGATTTTTAGAAAATCGAGTTCCAAAACAGGAGCATTTCTCTAAATAGTTTCAGACAGGAGGTATTTTGCTGGAAAGTTTTGGCGAAAGGGGCAAATATCCATTTTGGCCCGAAAAAGTCAGTACCATCATTTTTTAATTAAAAACAGTTATTCTTTTTTTAAATTAATTTTAAAAATGCTAAATTGCAAACTGCACTCTTAAATTTTGTGAGTGTTTGGATTTTATACCATGAAATTTCATAATTTTGATTTAATCCTTCAAGTTTTATTTTGTTTGCACTAGTAGCCTCTCCATCTATATTTTTTATTAAGCTCTACAGAAACTTGTTACGTGTGTTTAATTTGTCCAATAAAATAATGTCGCATAATTTTTGTAGCCTAAAAAAAAAAATTAAATAATTAAATATGACGTGACATAATAAAAATGATGTGACAATATTTTATTGGATGAACTAAACACATATGGCAAAGTTTATGCAGTACTTAACGGAAAATATGAATGGAGGGGCTACTGATGCAAACAGAATAGAACTTTAGGTGGTAAAACCTAATTAGGGAAAGAAAGGGGTAGATAAAGAATCGTAAGGTGGGGTGGGATTATTTAATGGTCTTTCCATAATGATATATGTGTGAGAATTTAAATCTCGTGAGCCCGTTATACATGAAATTGGCAATACACGACTATTAGGTTTTAGATTGGCAATATTCGCGACAATGTAAAATTTAATTACTCAATAAAAGGTAGTTCAAGTGTTCAAGATCAAAGTGTGTCAAGTAGCTCAAGAAGTTCGTTCTATCCATATTTCAATAAGAATCGATCGAGGCTCGATTAATCAAGATTTAGAATTTGACAGATCCTTGATTGATGTTCAATCAGTTGAGATAAAGTCTTTGACCGTTAATTGATTAAGAGTCGTAGACTCAAATGACATTTTAATATATATATATATATATATATACACACACACATACATACATACATACACTAGCCTCATCACACGTACTCTGTGAGTGCGATAAAGCTTTTTTTTTTTTTTTTTGGATTAGTGTTATAATTTTCACTTATTTCTATTTGAGATTCACACTTATTTTCCCAAAAAAATTGCACGTTTAGAACCACTAATATGACCAAAAGTATCATAAGGTTAGCTCTAAAAAATGAACACCAAAATAGCATTGAAATATGTTTTTTTTTTAAGATTTTATTTTATAGGAAACAGTGGGTGGATTTTTTTTTTTTTTTTTTTAAAAGAAGGTAGGGTAGTTTCACTACAAAAAATGAGGGCTATAGCCGCATTTGAAAAACGCAGCTATAGACCCTAAAAATGCCTATAGGCTATAGCCACGTCTTCCATGAAACACGGCCTATCCTGTGTGACTATAGCCCCCTACGGGACCTAGAGTTGCATTTTCTACCCCTTATAGCCGCATTTTTACACACCCACAGATGCAGGACCTATAGCTGCGTTTTGTTGAAAACGCAGTTGTAGACCCGGTTTGGGCTATTTTTAAAACGCGGGTATAGGCTAAGGACCAATAGCTGCATTTTTAAAAACCCAGCTATAGGTCCAACTTATAACCGCGTTTTAAACGCAGTCCAAACTAGCCCTATAGCCGCATTTTCTACAAAACGCAGCTATAGATCCCGCATCTGTGGGTGTGTAAAAACGCGGCTATAGGGGTAGAAAACGTAGCTATATGACGATCAGTAGCTGCGTTTTTAAAAACGCAGCCCAAACCTGGTCTACAGCCGCGTTTTCAACAAAACGCAGTTATAGGTCCCGCAGCTGTGAGTGTGGAAAAACGTGGCTATAATGGAATTGTAGCCGTGTTTATAAAAACCCGGCTAGAGAGCCCGACATTGGGTTTTCCTGTAGCTGCGTTTTTAAAAACGCGGCTATAGGTTTTATTTTATTTCTTCCTAAACACATTCCTGCCCAAAACAAGACCTGTAATTCCTACCAACACTCAGATGCAACCAATTGGAACCAACAAAACAAATTGCCAACACTCAACAATTCCTAACCAATTGCCAGCAAACAAAACAAGTTCCCAACAAAAGATTTTTACATCACAAAATGCATATCCCTCAAGGATTTTTTACATCACAAAAAATTGTTAGCAAGCATCATGGTACTTCATCAGCCAGTTTCCAGCAAGCATCATGGTACTTGATCAGTCAATTCAATGCCTATAGCTACAGCCAATTACCTGTGACAATGAGAACATCGGAAATAAGCTAACGTTTTAAGCTAAGACAAACAGACTCTAAACAAATAACCAAGTATTATGCTCAGTCAGTCTATTAACAAGGTCAACATCGCTTAAATTTGTAGAGTCATTATCATATATGAGCTTGTTAACATAGTCTTTTTGCTTGTATCCATTTAAAAGCATGGCATCTTAAAACAAGACTGAGAGTGAGACATAGTTCACTAGCTGCACTTTTAAAGGTATAAATCTTTCCAAACTCTATACAGTATCATAGATTCCACTCTCTTCAAATTCATATATACACATACATTTACATAATCCATATTCATTGCTGTTTTATAAATATAACAACAAATGTTATATTTTCTTAGATGGAAAGCTCCTTCCAGTAAGGTCCCTTCATATTCAAGCTCACTAGTCATCAAATTTCAATTCTTTCAAGTTTCAACAATAAAATGCGAACAATACTCCATGTCGAGTATACCATAATCTAATTAACCACATTGCTATTATTATCCTTCCTTTAAAAAAATTAAATAAATAATGTAAATTGCATTGGGAACTATCAGCTACATTTAGCAAGTGTAAAAAGGCATGGTTGAAATTTTCTAAGTTGATTTTATGTCTTATAGTACATCTACTTCCCTACTTCTTGCTTCATATATATTGATGTGGGACCTTCAAATTGGAATAAAACCAACAAAGGCAGGAATATATCTGATTTTTATTTTTATTTTTTTCCCAATATAGTTGTATATGTTATAACGAATAGTTGTATTTGTTTTACCAGAGGATTCACAATTTCATTCCCATGGAGAGTCCCCATCAAGCATTGCCACCCTGAATATATTAAAGGCATCATATTAATATCACATAACAATGCATTGCAAAAAGTAGTGTTTTGCTAAATAACATTTGTTTGGTACCTGAGACATATCCAAATCATGTACAGCTTGGCTAAGTTGGGCGAACATTGCATTCATGCGCGTCATCACTTCGGCCATTTGTTGTTGGTGCCTTGCTTCTGATTGGGAGAGTTGTTCTTGTACTTGGGCTAGTTGCTCAGTCAGTCTAGAGGAGTTGTTCTCCAAGTCCGAAATCCTTTGGGTCGTTTTGCTTGACAACGATGGAGTTGAGGTAAACTGTGAAGCATTTGTGGCACTTCTTCCAGATGGGGTGATTCCAAATCCCACCCCACGTACACATCCAGGGCGCTCTGGACCAAACACCCGAGCATATGTATTGTCTTTGGATCAGAGGACTCAACTACCAGGCTCTCCTTGTAGTTGCATGCCCTCTTGACTCAAAAGTTCTTCCATCCTATTCTATACGTTTTCCCGCAAGAACCAAATAACAGATTACACACCATAAACAATACAAACACAAATACACTAAAATTCGATTCAAATTGTGCTTACTATGTTCTCTTGCGTGTGGGGAGTAATAGCAGTCCCATCTCTCCTACGGTACACTTTTAGGTACACATTTGCACGCTCGACCGGAGCCTCGTTAGCTTTTGCCTACGTGATGAACAAAATTTCATACAATAAACACAATTGCTCTCAGATTTGTCATGTTTATCATTTGCATTGACTAAGGTGTTCATGAATTCTAAGTTTATATCTACCACCAACAAGAAAGTAAAAGAGTATTTTCAACATTTAGTGTGATTCAAAAATACAGGTTGTCAAAATCTTCCATGCCATGAACTCTCTTCTTGCAAAATTTTTCAAGAGTTTGTGTTAGGATAGATTTTATTGTATTCAACAAGTGAGTATGAGTTGAGTAATTTATGACTTCTCTCATATTTCATTTGTTTGTTATGGTTTTGTCATGGATTGCCAAAGGGGGAGATTGTTAGGACATATGTGGATCATGTTAAGAACATATGTCATCTAGAATGGGCTAATCCTTTGAAAAAACACACTTTGCTTGTAATTGGGTACATCTAGGATGTATTTAATACTTCAAGGAACAAGAGTTCAAGTCCAAGTATTGAAGCCATGCAAATCTGTCCAAGAATCAAATGAAGAAGTGCTGTTCTTTAAAGCTCGACAGATAACTCAACAGATTTGCATGGCTTTAACACTTGGACTTGAAACCTTGTTCCTTGAAGTATTAAACACATCCTAGATCTACCCAATTACAAGTAAAGTGCGTTTTGTTAAAGGATTAGCCAATTCTACATTGACATATGTTCCTAACATGATTCACATATGTTTTAACAATCTCCCTCTTTGGCAATCCGTGAAAAAACCACAACAAACAAATGAACATATGAGCGAAGTCATAAATCACTCAACTTATACTCACTTGTTGAATACAATAAAATCTATCCTAACATAAACTCTTGAAAAACTTTGCAAGAAGAGAATTCATAGCAAGAAAGACCCTGACAACTAGTATTTCTGAAACACTTTAAATAAAACTCATCACGGCATCTTAGTGTGAAATAGAAATAAAAGATTGCATACAATTATAAGAAGCGTGTGCATAAAGAGAGAAAAGAAACAATACATGAAAAGATAGGTGAATAAACATACATCATCATATATATATATATATATATATATATCAAAAGATAAGTACAATGTATGTCAAATGGTCACAAGACTAGTGTACATGAGGTAAAAGTAAAAGAGAAAAGAAAGTACATAATAACCTCACTACATCCCTCAAAATATAAACGCTCCCCCTATCACAAAAATGTCCTATGCTAACTCTCCCCTACATGACTACTATCATCCCAAAACTACTTCCCCTTTTTGTCATGAATGACAAAGGGCAAGTAACTCAAGCAGTCATCTCATCGTCACTGGAAGCATCATCATCCTCATTAGCATCATCACTACCGGAGCCATCATCACTCTTATACTCTGAAGCCGGTGGAGATGGAGAAGAGGAGGCAGTGAAACCACCCATGACAGCTTGTTGTAGTGCGATACAACCAACATGGGTATTCACTTGACACAACTTATCACTGAGAGTGTCAAGGCGAGCATCCATGCGCACAAGTTGTGCCATGATGGCCTCAAGAGTCACTCCACCTGTAGAAGAAGAAGGAGCAAAGGTGGATGGAGCGGAAGAAGCTGGAGGAGTTGCCGTCTTGGTTTGTGGCCGCTTCGGTCGAAGCTGGGCCTAGCTCCGTCTAATGGTAGCAGCGTTTATGAAAGAGAGAGAAAAAGATGAGTTTGGGAAGGTGAGGAGACAAGTTCTGTTGAGAGAGATCGGGGAGAAATGAGAGAAAATCGCATTGACCCTCTATATAGACAAATACGCAGCTCGATGGATCGACAGGTATTGAGAGGTGTCGAGAATTAAAAAAAAGCCAGATGGAGTTATCGAGCAGCTATCGAGAGGTGTCCACAGCAAAGTGACCTTGATGGATTGAGTAGCTATTGAGAATCTATTGAGCATATAGAAACTTCCTCGATGGATCGAGAAGCTGTCAAGCAGCTATCGAGCTTGATTCTCAAAAACCTCGATGGATCGAATTTGCGATAACAACTATTGAGAAAAGAAGCTCAAGAGGCTCGATAGATAGCCTAGTTGTCGAGAGGTATCGAGAGGCTATCGAGATTACTCAAAAACAGTTTTTCAAAGAAAAGAAAAACACAGACATGAATGCAATCAAACATGCTACTCAACCAAAGATCCAAACAACATTTTGAACTCTCAAAATCATCTTTCAACTAGAAAAATGTCAAGCATTTAGATCCAAAACACACACACACTAAACAAGTCTAACCAATTTTATATTTCAAAAACAAGTCAAGACAGTTTAGTGAGTATACATTAACACATGTATTCCTTGTGATGGCCAAATCACATTATACTTGCACATATATCAAGAGTAGCAAAGAATATTGTGTGTTGTGTGTGAAAAATATCGCAAAATTGCATAAGTATCTACATGTTATGACAATTTGAGAGATGAGAAAATCACTTTACTCACACTCAATCATAACTGCTTGATGGGGATTATCACTTTTGAGGTACATCTTATAACTCCCACATCTCCTAGAAGACATGCTTGCAATCATATATAAAGCATTTTGATTCTTTTTACTTTTAATTTTCTTTGTATATTTTCTTTTGTTAAGCATATCATGCATGGGCATATAAGAGAGAGAAAAGAAATACCTAATTATGTTAAGCTTTTGACATTGCACTTTTGCTATGCCGAAGCATACAGATGTCATTTTATGATTGACAGGCAACAATGGTGAGATAGTTATTTATGCATTTCTCTTAGGATTTTCTAGTCCTTCCCATCAAAAAGAGTGATACAAGTGTTAAGCACAAGAGATTACTTAATCTTACTCATTACAAACACGAGCCATAAAACTCACTTGCTTAGTTGTGCATAAAGATGCTCATCTAAGCTACAAATGACAAAGTTTAGAAAACTTTGTTTCAATGGCTTTCCAAGGTACACAAGTACCAATGTACACAAAACACACATAGCTTTTGTATTTTTTTGATTTTTCAAAAAAAAATTTTGAAAAACAAAATAAAGCAAATCTAAAAATAAACAAACAAAAATGTTAGGTTCTAAAGATTTAGGATTTTATGTATTTAGAACTCTAATGTGTAATGTTGGCAAACCATGATAAAAACAATATGTTTAGTCTTGTTTAGGCTTGCTCAAAGTTATATATTTTATGTAAAGTTGGAATCGAGAGGCTGCAGATGCATTGGTGCATTTCGGCCTGGCTCGATCGATCGAAAGTTAGACTCGATCGATCGAAAGTCGACCAGAATGTTTTTCTGCAGAATTTTCCAACTCAGCCCTACGTTTTGGGTTTTCTACTTTTACCCTAGGTATAAAAGGCAAAACCCTAGCCACGTTTTTGTGAGTTGCTCTTGTTGTATTGTTGCTTATACTTTGCTGTTTGTGTGAATCTCTTGTGAGATCCTTGAGGAGCTTTCCTTCACATAAACTTAGGGTTTTCAAGGTAGAGATTAATTCAACATCTTGATGATCAACTCGGTTGCTGCCATTGGAGTTTAAATAATAACAAGCGTGGGTGCTTGTATCTTGTGGAGAATCCAAGAAAGAAAGAATCCATGGATTCGGAGCTTGCACGTGGTCGTGTCAGTAAATTCTACTGGTGGGTAGCATTAGGAAGTCAAGCGGGGAGCTTGTAAGTCCTTTTGTATGAACTTCGATTCTTTCATATAGTGGATTCAAGTTTACCTTGAGGATAGCTAGGTTAAATCCTCCCAAGGTTTTTACCGTGTGGTTTCCTGGGTTATCATATCTTGTGTTATTTATTATTCCGCTGCTTTATATTCTTGATATGATTGTGTGATCGTGATAACCTAGATTTGTATAAATTGACTAAGTTAATCACTTGGCTAATTAACTAGGTTAATCCAATTGTGGTTTAAGGGGTCTAAAACCGTTCAAAAAACATTTTAAGAAAAGTAAAGCATAAAACTAGACGCAAATGCATGAGGAAGGAGGAGGAGAAGAGGAGATCAATCCATGGAGATAACACTAATGTTTTGGCGAAGGAATTCAAACCGTTTGATATCAAGAGGTTTGGTGAACAAATCAACCTTCTGATCATCAGTGTGAATGAACTCAAGAGTGAGAGTACCATCTTCGACAAGCTCTCGAATGAAGTGATGTCCAATCTCTATGTGTTTAGTTCGAGAATGTTGAACCGGATTCTTAGAGATGTTGATGACACTGGTATTGTCACAGTAGATGGTAAGATGCTCTTGACGAATACTATAATCAAGGAAGAGTTTTTGCATCCATAGAAGTTAGGTGCAACAATTATCGGCAGCGATGTATTTAGCCTTTGCAGTGGATAATGAGATGGAATTATGCTTTTTACTCATCCAGGAGACAAGATTATTACCCACATAAAAACAACCCCCTGAAGTACTCTTTCTATCATTAGCATTCCCAGCCCAGTCTGCGTCAGAATACCTAGCTAAGACATCATTTGTGTCCTTGCTATACCACACACTAAAGTCGGCAATGGTTTGAACATATTTTATGTTTCTTTTCAAAGCAATCATATGAGACACTTTGGGATTAGCCTAATATCTAGCACACACTCCCACACTGTAACTAATGTCAAGTTTACTAGTAGTAAGGTAATGAAGACTGCCTATCATGCTTCTATATAGGGATGAATCAACACTTTTCCCCAACAAGTCAATAGTGAGTTTAATGAATCAACACTTTTCCCCAACAAGTCAATAATGAGTTTAACATTTGGGCTTATAAGGCTTCTAATAGAACTAGCAAATTCCAAACCGAACTTTTTCACAAGATTTCTAGAATATTTAGATTGAGATAGGAATATACCTGACTCTTGCTAGCGAATCTACAACCCAAGGAAGTGATTCAACTCTCCAATCATGCTCATCTCGAACTCGGCCTGCATAAGATTGGAGAAGCTATGTGCAAGTTCATCCTTAGTTGACTCAAAGATGATATCATCAACTCACCGTCTTCCCTTTTTATGAATAGAGTTTGATCAGCTTTTCCTTTTGCGAACCCATGTGACACCAAGTATTGTGTGAGCCGATCATACCAAGCTTTAGGGGCTTGCTTTAAACCATAGACTGCCTTCTTGAGGTACAACATATGATCCGAAAAGTGTGGATCAATGAATCCTTTTGGTTGAGCCACATAGACATCTTCTTTAAGGAACCCATTCAAGAAAGCAGTCTTGATATCCATCTGGTAAAGCTTCAACTTCAAATGGCATGCCAGGGCTAGGAGAATCCTGATGGACTCCATATGGGCTACTGGAGCAAATGTCTCATCATAGTCCACTCCTTCCATTTGAGAGTATCCTTGAGCCACAAGACAAGCTTTGTTGCTGATCACATTACCCTCCTCATCAGTTTTATTGCGGAATATCCACTTTGTACCGATGATGTGCTCACCCTCTGGTTTAGGTACTAAAGTCCAGACATCATTTCTTTGAAATTAAAGTAGTTCATCATGCATAGCTTCAAGCCTGCTTTCATCCTGAAGAGCTTCCTTAACCTTGGTGGGTTCAACCTGTGACAAATAACAATAATAAGACACAAAGTTAACAACACATTTATCAACCGCTTCGTTAGTGTAAGTTCATTCATGTTTCCCACAATAACTTCAGGAGGATGATTCAACTTAATCTTGGAAGAAGGTCCTTTCTCTTAATGGGATTCAAAATCAGGTGAGGTAGGCATGTCTACTGAACCTTCTACAGCACTAAGAGTGGCGGGAGTACTTGGAGATACGAGCTCTTGATCAACAAGTTCTTGAACATCCTTGGGCTCGGGAGGAAGAATTTCTTTAGGGATCTCCTCAATAATTTTATCTGAACCGGACTTTGAAGCTTCATCAATAACAACATTAACAATTTCCATCACTTTCTTGGTTCTTTTGTTGTATACCCGATAAGTCTTGCTCATAGAGTATCCTAGAAATATTCCTTCATCGCTTCGGGAGTCAAATTTTTCCACATTCTCTCTATCCTTGAGAATGAAACAAATACTTTCGAAGATTCTGAAATGCTTAACATTTGGTTTCCTTCCCTTCCATAACTCATAGGGAGTCTTCTTGGTATTGGGTCTGAAGTACACCCTGTTAACCAAATGACATGTAGTGTTGACGACTTCTCCTCACAAGTTTCTAGCCATATCCTTGTTGTGCAGCATGGCTCTAGCCATCTCTTGAATAATCCTGTTCTTTCTTTCTACTACACCATTCTACTAAGGAGTAATAGGAGCAGAGAATTCTTGAGATATACCTGATCTAGTGCAAAAGGAATCCATGTACGAGTTCTCGAATTCTTTACCATGATCACTTCGAATTCGATCAATCTTTAAGCTCTTCTCATTTTGTAATCTTGTGCACAAGGCTTCAATTTGCTCAGGAGCATCTAACTTGAATTTTAGAAGAATGACCCAAGTGTACCTAGTGAAGTCATCTACCACAACCATGATGTATCTCTTTCCACCAAGAGACTCAGTTCTAGATGGATCCATGAGATCAAGATGTAGTAGCTCCAATGGTCTAGATGTAGCGGATGTCTGAGTGCCAGGATGTTTGGCTTTCGTCTGGTTTCCAAGCTGACACGATCCACACACCACATTGTTCACTCTATTGAGCTTTGGTATCCCCAAGACTGATTCATACTTAGATATAATTGAAAGATGTTTGTAACTAGCATGTCCCATCCTTTGGTGCCATAGATCTTCATTTGGCAAACGAATGCTATTGCACACAATATCAGCATCAAGGACTAAACCATAACAATTATCTAGAGTGCGAACACCACTTATGAGTTTCTTTCTAGACTCATCCAAGACAAGGCATTTCCCTTTTGAGAATAGCACCATAAAGTCTTGATCACATATTTGACTTATACTCAACAAGTTCACTCTTAGACCTTCTATATATAGAACATTTGCAATTTCTGACAGTCTAGGTAGAGAGATGATTCCATTTTCTTTAATCTGTGATTTGCTTTCATCACCGAAAGTGACATTATCACCTTTCTTAGACTCGAACACCTTAAAGAGAGATCGGTTTCCAGTCATGTGTCTTGGGCAGCTGCTATCAAGGTACCATAAACACGTGTCCATAACCTTAAATGCGGCCTTCATCATAAAGCACACCTCATGAATAGATGATAAATCTGTAGGAATTGTGTTTTCTCTCATCTGCCATTTATGAACAAAGCTTTTAACTTTCACTCTTCTTAGACGAACTCCTCTGCACATTTTCATTTTGAGACAGTCTAGTTTCTTCTTAAGATCTTTTCCAATGATCATCATGATGGATTTCAAATAACTTTTAGACTTGCATTTTCTGAAACACTCAATCAAGTAGAGATTAGAAAAACAAGATGTATTTGAAAACAAAGATCTTTTCATGCCGATTGTAGCCATGACAACATGGGTCAATGGATCACACAACAATGATTAACCCTAATCAGAGTGTGCCTGCTCTGATACCACTTAATAGGCCAAGAATGTATTGACTCCTTGTGATAAATTAACCAATTAATTAGCCAAATTAATTAATTAATCCGATTAACATGCAATATGCATGGTAGCACAAACATATCACCAATTAAGTTAATATGCAGCAGAAAATAAAGTTAACACAGTGATTTGTTTACGAATGGGGAAAACCTCCAAGGCAAAACCCCACCGGGTGATTTTAAGGTCACCACTCCTGAGAATCCACTATTATCATAACAAGGGTTACAAGTAAAGAAATCCCAATACCTTATACCAACCTACAGTTGAACCCTTACTCCAATACCTAATTAGACTTGTTCTATAGTGACAATCTCTCGTTTTAATGCACGGCTCCTAGTACGTGACTAACCAATTAATGCATGGATCCTAGTACATGACTAACCACCAACTTGAGAAGGATATTGACTGCAAAGTTCTTCAGTTCATCAACACGATGAAGATCATGAAGCTCCTTGGTTACAAAACCGTACGGCGTACAAACGCAACAGCTTTTTAAAGAGAAATATGAACTAGGGAAAATTGTCTCCGGTCACCATATGCTTGTGAAAAACCTTTGCATTAAGTTGCACTCACTTGCCTCAGCTGTGACAGCCCTTAAAATAATCATTATATATGTTTAGGGTTGTGAGAAAAGAAATCCTAAACATGTATACACGGATTGGAGTGAAATCAGATTTGAAAAACTGATTTTCTTAACTCTTGATAGATAAGGTATCTATTGAGCAACTATTGAGCATCAGGCAAAAGCTATCTTTTAAACCTCGATAGATGCTATCCATCGAGCTTGCTATCGAGTTTTAAAATCTAACACTTCTTCACTTGATTGTTGGATAGATTTGCATGGATTTAACACTTGGATTTGAAACCTTATTCCTTGAAGTATTAAACACATCATAAATCTACCCAATTACAAGTAAAGTGTGTTTTGTCAAAGGATTAGCCAATTCTACATTGACATATGTTCCTAACATAATTCACATATGTCCTAACAAGGTATATATGTTCTAAATTCATCATAGGTTTTAGATTTAGGTGTGAGTGAGTTTTGCCATTGTTCCCAAACTCACGTTTAAGTCTAGAGTCTGTTATAGGGTGTTTTGTCATGAAATAGCCAAAGGGAGAGATTGTAAAGTTGTGATTTACAACTATATTTTATGTTGGCTTTATTCTATGAAAAAAAGTGTTGTAATTGCATTTATTTGTTCTTTGTATTTTGTGGGATGTTATTGTATTGGGTTTAGTATTAAGTTGGTGAAGAATTGAGCATGAAATGAAAAATCAGTGTAATTTCGCGACTGGCTCGCGAGTGAAGGTTCTCTCGAAAAGGGCATGTGAGAAGCACATGCTAGAAGCTGAAGAGTCATGCTAGGCTGTTAGTTTCACGAGTCTCTTGTGAGAAGGGCCAACCCGCGAGGTACCCGCGAAACTCTCTGTCTGGAAGATTTTCAATGTGATTTTCTTACCCTTCACCCATACTATATATATCCTCATTACCCACAAAAGTAAGAGAGACTATTTAGAGAGAAAAACCTTAGATAGGTTTTCTACAACACAACACACCCATCTTTTAGAGAGAGAGCTACTCATCCTTAGAGAAAAATCATTGTAGCCTATTTTCCTTCCCTTTCCCAATGTAATATCTTGAAAGGAGATTTGTACTCAAACACAACCCATACCTTTTCAGAGTGTAGAGAGTGTTTTGGAGCTTAGGAAGCTTTGGGGATTTGCCAAAAGAAGTCGGTGAGGCTTGGTGGACACAATCGGGCATATTGTGGGATCCGGAAAGCTAGAGAAGACATGACTTCGAGAAGTTCGTTGGTAGCAGGAGCTTGGAGGGCTCAAGTACATGGGGTAGACTAGGCTTGGAGGGTCTTTTGTTATTCTTGTACTCCAACTTTATTCTCTAGTGGATCAATTTTGACTTGGAGGGTTGCGGAGAGATTTTTCTCTGAGTTCTTCGGTTTCCTCTTTGATAACACATTTTGGTGTTATCTTGTGTTTGCATCTCTCTTCCCTTACTCTTGTGCTTTACTTTTATTGTTTGTTATTCATGTTTATGCATTAGAGTAGTATCGGTTCATTGCGCACATTTACTCTTGTTCCGCTCTTTGATTTAGTAAGAGTAAAAGCAATCTAGCCATAATTTTTAATTAGGGGTGTAAACAAGCTCGTGTGTTTTTAGCACAATTTCGACCTTTCAATTGGTATCAGAGTGGTTACACTTGTATTGGTTTGATTACCTAAGTTTGATCCTTGACACCTTGTGTATATTGCCATGGATAGTGATTTGTATGCTTCTATGGATGTTGTTGATTGTGACATGCCATGTGTTTGTGAAAATGCCTCTATGAGAGTTTATCCTCCCAATTGTGATGACATGTTACACGAATCTATGGGTGTTATTGATATTCCAAATGTCAAACTCTTGAAGAAAAAAGCTAAGAAGTTTCATGAGAATTTGAGCAAGTTCATTTGTGAAAAGGATGATTTGATTGCTAAGCTCAATGAATCCAACATATTGGTTGATAAGTATAAGAAACTTACTGAACATTCTCTTGAAAAACTAAAGGAGTTTGAATGTTTGAATATAGACTTGGATGCTAAACTTGTTTTGTCTAACAAACTTGTTGATGATTTGAAATGTGAAAATGAATCTTTTAAGATGCATGCCAAGTGTTTGATTGCTGAACCTATTTCTAAAAATGAAGAAAATCTTTGTCGCAATCATGTTGTGTTGCCTGATTTTGTGCCTATTGTGAGTTCTACCTCTAAAGGAAAATCAGTGTCCATTCCTCCATACAAAAGAAACCAAAAAGTGGAGAGAAAGGCTCTTAAGCCTAAGCCTTCGTTTGGGTCTCATCCTAGGGATGTGAGTGGATCTAAGTTTGTTCCCACTTGCCACCATTGCGGTGTGATCAGTTATATTAGACATCAATGTTCTATATTGAAGAGAGAACAAAACCATATTGCTAGATCACTCCCTAAAAAGCCTAGTGGACCTAAACACATTGTTTGTCACAATTGTGGTGTTTTTGGTCATCTTAGAATTCATTGCTCTAAGTTTCGAGCTCTTAAAAGAATTAAAAGAAAATGAAAACTTGAGATTTTTGGAAGTTGTGCTATGAAAGCAAAACTGGATTTGGGGGAAAATGATAAGTTGTTGAAGAAAGTTATTGATGTTCTTACCTCATTGTCTATGTGCATCTCCGGTTCTCATGCTTCTAACCCTTGTCTCACTTCTCATGAGACACTCATTCCAAACAATTGTTCCGTTTGGATGAGGAAGGATTCCTATGGTTGAGCTTTTGCTCTGTTGGTCTTTGATCTAATTCTTTTGATCTTTGTAGGACCCGTCATGCATTAGATGCTCCATTATCATGCATCTGTGCATCATGCATCTCTTTATATGCATTGTTTTTGTTGTTGATCTTACTTTTATGTCTTTGGTTTGTGTGTGTAAAAATCAAAAACCACATAAAAGTGAAAAACTCAAAAAGTTTGATTGTATATGTTTGAGGACATACTAATGACGTAGTGCATTTACAAGCTTAGCTTATTATGTATGCACATTTTTTAAGTGTGGACGGCATCTAGAAATCTACGTTTGATTGTTGTAAATAGCTCTTCAAGCTTGTCATAAATGATTAGTCAATAGTCTTGTTTGATCTTGATACATGCATAGACTTGTGCCTATATATCTCCTCACTTTATTTTTTTCTTTTTCAAAGAGTTCTACAAATATCTATCTCTAAAAAGAGAAAAGAGCTGAAAAAGACTTGCTTTGAAAACTAGTTTGACTAGGAAAAGGTGGAGCAAATTTTGTATTAAAATGTATGGTGCCAAAGCCAAAGGCTTATTCATCAAAGAAATATCAAAAAGTTCATGATATTGTTTCTCAAAAATTTGAGTTGTATTGATCAAAAGTATGAAAAATGGAAACCAAATGAAAAGTTTTCAGTCAAATGTAAACACATTGGTGAGGGGTCATATATGATCATTTCTACAAGTGAAATAGGTCACTTGACTTCGTACTAGTTGTGTATGACTTGATTGAATTGATCATTGAAGCTTCATACTAGACAATGGACTAGTTCATACTTGATTCACACACATAACACACAAGTCTAATGTTCAATGAATGCCTATTTCATTTGTGTGATTGTACATGTATAACAGTGATGTGTGTGTGCTCAACCATATGTGGATCAAACCAAAAAGTTTTGATCATTTTATTTGCTTTTGGAAGTGATTTATATAACCCATGTTTTTCAAAGTTTTTCAAGTTGATTTTGTGTGAAAAACATGTTTTCTGGCTGTTTTCGTGACTCATTTCGCAAGTAAGCTCAGTTGCGAGTTTGGATAGAGAGTTTCGCGAGTGATTTGTGAGAAGGACTTACCTGCGAAATACTTGCGAAAATTTCCAGATCAGCTTTTTAAAGGGCATTTCGTGGGACATTTGTTTTAACTTTTTCCCATCTTCTTCCAAACCCCTATTTTAATGTGTCTACATCAAAACCCAACTAAATTCAACTGGTTTTCATTCCATTAATATCTCTAAAGTAATATTTAACTCTTTCCATTGTTTTTGATACTTAGATTATGTTTTTGGGGGTTTTATATTCATAGTTGGGATTTTCTAAAATGGGGTTTGGAAAACTTAATTTTTGTCAATCTTTTTGATTGGGTTTTGTTTTAAATGATGATTTTCTTTGGATGTTGGCCCCTTATGGCAAAAATAACATGTATTTAGCCAAGATTTTCATATGTTCATACATTGTTTAACATACATGTGTAGTGTGTGCACTCTTAAGTGTTTGATAAAATGTCTCTATGGTATTTTTTCACTCTTTTGGACTCCGATGAGTACCAATTTTTGGGGATCACCATAATTATTCATGTTTATCATGTTTTGATCATTGGTTGTGTGGTTTACACAATTTTTCCCACAATTGCCTTGCTCATGCATTGGTTACACTAGATGCATATTTGATGCACACACTCTAACACTTGACATGTTTTGCATTTATTAATGCTAGTTAAGTCTTTTTAGACCTTTTAGCACATATAACATGATCTTGTGTCCTTGTCATGCCTTGGTCTACACCTTGTTCCATCATCCTTAGCATGTCATGTTTACTTTATGCTTTGTAGCATTTTTTTTTAAAGATGTTTTATCTTTTGTTTGAGCTTCATTTTCTCATTCATCTTGCACCCCTTATACATCTTATCCTTGTTCATATTTTCTTTTCTTCCCCTCCTTCCTCTTGATTCATTTGTCTATTCGTGACAAAAAGAGAGAGAGTATACTGGAGAGTATATCGGAGTGTATCATCATTTATATATGACTCTTGTGCACATTCTTAGGGGGAGAAATTCTATCTCGTGCACATTTGTAGGGGGAGAAAGCCATAGGGGAGATGCATACACCAAGGGGGAGAAGACATCTTTTCATGAGAAAACCTTGTTATCTTTGTTTTACTTTATGCTTGTTTTCTCGTTACTTTATGGTGCTTTAAGTTACATTTAGTACCTATGCTTTGTTGCTCTCATCGCATCGTGTTGATGTGTTAGACATGCATATATCTTTATGCTACTGTGCTTTGTTGGTTGCATGTTCGGATGATTATTTGCTTTTCTATATGATCATTGTGGTCATTTCCATATGACTGTCATGTGTTTGATCAAGTTGCTCATATGTTTTACATCATGTTTACTTGATTGCACTTTACTTGCTACATTATACTTGTTCTTTTATTACTTGCTCTACCTTGAGGGCCTAATGCATTTTGTGCAAGTGTTTCAGGTTACAGGTATATATGTTCCAAATTCATCACGGGTTTTAGATTTAGATGTAAGTGAGTTTTGCCATTGTTCCCAAACTCACGTTTAAGTCTAGAGTCTGTTATAGGGTGTTTTGTCACTGAATAGCCAAAGGGGAAGATTGTAAAGTTGTGATTTACAAATATGTTTTATGTTGGCTTTGTTCCCTAATAGAAAGTGTTGTAATTGCACTTATTTGTTCTTTGTATTTTGTGGGATGTTATTGTATTGGATTTAGTATTAAGTTGGTGAAGAATCGAGCATGAAATGAAGAATCAATGCAATTTCGCAATTGGCTCGTGAGTAAAGGTTTCCGCAAAAAGGGCACGTGAGAAGCATATGCTAGAAGCTAAAGAGTCATGCTAGGTTATCAGTTTCGCGAGTCTCTCACGAGAAGAGCCAACCCGTGAAACTCTCTGCCTGGAGGATTTTAAGTGTGATTTTTTTACCCTTCACCCATACTATATATATCCTCATTACCCACAAAAGTAAGAGAGACTATTTAGAGAGAAAAACCCTAGATATGTTTTCTACAATACAACACACCCATCTTTTAGAGAGAGAGCTACTCATCCTTAGAGAGAAATCATTGTAGCCTCTTTTCCTTTCCTCTCCCAATGTCATACCTTGAGAGGAGATTTGTACCCAAGCACAACCCACACCTTTTTAGAGTGTAGAGCGTGTTTTGGAGCTTGGGAAGCTTTAGGGATTTGTCAAAAGAAGCTCTAGTGGATCGATTTTGAGTTGGAGGGTCGCGGAGCGGTTTTTCACTGAGTTCTTCGGTTTCCTCTTCGATAACACGTTTTGGTGTTATCTTGTGTTTGCATCTCTCTTCCCTTACTCTTTTGCTTTACTTTTATTGTTTGTTGTTCTTGTTTATGTACTAGAGTAGTATCGATTCATTGCACACATTTACTTTTGTTCTAAACTTTGATTAAGAGTAAAAGCAATCTAGCTGTAATTTTTAATTGGGGGTCTAAACAAGCTTGTGTGTTTTTAGCACAAATCCGAGACTTCAAGGGTGAAAGCGATCTTTTCTAACCTTGGATAATTTGCTTCAACTCCCTGAAATGCTTGGCTGGTGTAGTAGACTGACCTCTGCATGTCTTCCTATTATTCCCTGATCAGTGCTAAGCTTACTGCTATGTTGGATACTACCAAATAGAGTTGCAGCTTTTTTCCTGTTACTGAAGGGCTTAACAATGGCGGCTGTGTTAGGTACTTATTTAACTTTGTTAAGGCTTCCTCACATCCGTCTGTCCATTGAAAGGCCTTCTTTAAGACCTTGAAGAAGGGTAGGCACTTGTTTGTCACTTGAGAGAAGAATCTGTTTAACGCCGCAACTTTTCCTGTTAAGCTTTGTACTTCCTTGACTGTTTTAGGGGACTTTACCTCCATTATTGCTTTTATCTTTTCTGGATTAGCCTCTATGCCCCCTCCCCATTGAGATACCATGAATTCCAAGAATTTCCTTGATGAGGTAGCAAAGACACACTTTGAAGGGTTTAGTTCCATTTTGTACTTACGCAGTTTGTCGAAGGTTTTCTTCAGGTTGTCCAAGTGGTCCGCTTCATCATTGCTCTTTACCAACATATCATCTACGTACACTTCTACATTTTTTCCTATCTGATGAGAGAACATGCGATTCATCAACCTCTGGTACGTGGCCCCCGCATTCTTCAGTCCGAAAGGCATCACCTTGTAGTAGTATAACACTTGGCTAATGGTGAATAAGGTATTCTCTTGATCTTCCTTGTCCATCATGATCTGATTGTAGCGAGAGAAGGCATCCATGAAGCTTAAAAGCTTGTGCCCAACAGTTGAATCCACTAGTTAGTCGATCCTGGGTAGGGGGAAGCTGTCCTTCTGGTATGCCTTGTTGAGATCTGTGAAGTTGTTAGGGCATATGTGTTTCACTTGTTTACATATGTCATTCTTTTATGTAATTGGTTAATCCTTTGACAAAACGTACTCAACTTGTAATTGGGTAGTTCTAAGTGTTTTTAATACTTCAATAAACAAGGTTTCAAGATCAAGTATTGAAGTCATCAAGTCTGTCCAAGAAACAAGCTGAAGAAGTGCACAGTCATTAAATCTTGACAGCTGCTCGACAGTTGCATGTGTCAAGGTTTAAGAACCTGTCTCAAGCTTGTGGCTCGACACCTTCTCGACAGCTGCTCAACACCTTCTATCTGTCGAGGTTTATGAATTTCAAAATTCTATTTTGATTTTCTTGGGATCCGTGAATGTGTCTTTGGGCTTTCTTTTCTCCTAACCCTAGACATATAAAAGGATTATTTTAAGGGCCGTCAAAGTGTTCACAAGTGGCACAAGCATTGAGAAAACTCAGTTTAAGCAAATTGTGACTGGAGACAAAGTTACGCCCTAGTTCATCTCTTCTAAAGAAGTTGTTGTGTATGTGCACCTTTGGGTTTTGTGACCAAGCATCTTCTTGATCTTCATCGTGGATGAACTAAAGAACTTTACAGCCAACAACTCTTTCTAGTTAGTGATTGAAGTTGCATACTTGGGAGCCGTGCATCAAAAAGGGAAATTGTCACTATAGAACAAGTCCAATTGGGTATTGGGGTAAGGGTTCCACTGTAGGTTGGTAAGGTACGTAGGATTCCTTTACTTGTAATCGCTTGTTATGATAATAGTGGAGTTTTGGGAGTGGTGACCTGAAATTCACCCAGTGGGGTTTTGCCTTGGTGGTTTTTCCATTCGTAAACAAATCACTATGTTATTTATTTTTCGCTGCATAATTAGTTTATTAGTGATTTGTTTATGCTACCACGCGTTTGCATGTTAAATTGATTAATTAATAACTTGTCTAATTAATTAATTAATTTAATCACAAGGGGTCAATACGTTTTTGGCCAATCAAGTGGTATCAGAGCGGGCACACTCTGATTAGGTTTAATCTTTACTGTGTTGATCCATTAACCCCTGTTTGTCATGGATAGAGGACAGTCATTAATCATACATCCTTTATTTGATGGCACTAACTATGCATGCTAGAAAGTACGCATGAGAGCTTTCTTGCAGTCGTTAGATGAAAAGGTGTGGCAAGTTGTGGAGATTGGCTGGACCAAGCCAAAAGAAGCACCAACCGATTGGGATGAAGCCAAGATTAAGGCAACAAACTTCAACAGCAGAGCATTGAATGCCTTATTCAATGCAGTCACCAATGAGGAGTTCAAGAAGATATCCTCCACAGAAACTGCAAAGGAAGCATGAACCATTCTCTAGACAACCTATGAGGGTACAAAGGCTATCAAGGATTCAAAAATTCAAAGACTCACTACAAGCTTTGAAGAAATAAAGAAGGAGGAGCATGAGTCATTCGATGAGTTCTATGCCAAGTTCAAGAACATAGTGAACTCAGCCTTCAATCTTGGGGAAACCATTCCTGAACCCAAGATTGTGAGGAAAGTGCTTAGATCTCTACCCGAGAGATTCCATGTGAAGATTACGACAATAGAGGAATCAAAGGATATTGACAAGATTTCTTTGACTGAGCTAGTTGGAAACTTGCAGACCTACGAGCTAGGATTATCTAGGATTGGCAAGTCAGGTAAAGGCAAGAGCATGGCCTTTAAGGCAAAAAGCAGTGACACAGATGAGTCTTCCGATGATGAAGATTCCAAGATGAAGTCCTACATTACAAGGCAGTTCAAGAAGTTTATGAAGAATGCCAATGGGAGGAGCTTCGACAAGGACCGCAGACAATCTAGTTCTTTTCAGTCTAAGAGCCAAGACAAAGGGAAAAAGGATGCTAAGGATGGCGGTCAGTGCACTTTTCCTATAGGACCAAATTGTTTAGGATGTCATGGATTCGGTCACATGAAGCAAGAATGCCCCACATATCTCAAGAGCATTGGGAAAAGTAAGGCACTTGCTGCAACCTTGAGTGACATTGAGCTTGAGGATGATTCCGACGATGAAGATGAAAAAATTTTGAATGCCTTCACTGCCACAGTCAATCCTACTGAAGGGATTGTTGAAGACGTGGAAGAAGAAAAAGAATTGGTGGATTCTAAGTGTGAGAAGATAGATGATCAAGATGATATCCATACAGCCTATGAGAAACTTTACAAGCTCTCTGAGAAGCATGAGAAACTGTATAAGCTGGCCACTAAGAAGCTTAGTGATATGGAACTTGATCGTGAAGAGCTTTCCACAAAGTTTGATGAAGCTAATCAAACAATTGGTCCACTGAGGTTTGAGAACAATTTCTTGGCTGAGAAGATCAAAAAGCTTGAAGCGGAACTGTTTCAAGTCAGAGCTCAATTGGAGAGGACTTCAAGTGCAAAACTTGATGAGATGCTCAGCATTCAGAAATCTGCTTCGGATCGAACAGGTTTAGGGTATGGTCTTTCTTCCTCTAATATTGCTTCTACTAGTGCTACTGTGTTTGTTCCTCCTGTTAATAATACTGAAACTGAGAACACTGATGTTAAAACTGAATTAGCTAGTAAGAACTTAGACAAGAGTAAATCTATCTTAGGAGCACCCCCTAAGCAGGATAAGAAAGATGTTAAGAACTCTAGGGCTAAGAAGGCTAACTCTTAAAAGCTTAAACAGAAGAAGCAACATCTCTGTCATCATTGTGGAGCTGCCGGTCATACTCGACCAAATTACTATAAGTGGTTAGCCACTCAACAGAGCAACGGCATGATTGCATCTGGAAGCCAGAATCATCTTCAATCCTCTCTTGCTCCTTTTGGTGATCTTCTCAAAGCCCTCATGTTCCTTTCAAACTTGAACGGTTTCAATTCTTCCCCCTCACCGTCGGTTTAAGGGTTTAATCAAAGGAAAGGTTCTTCCAAGGTGTGGAAGAAAAAGGACTCTAAGTGATTTTATCACTTTCTTCTATCTTCTTGTTTTTTTTTTTGTTGCACTACTTGTGTGTTTTGCATTTTTTTTGAGTCAATCTAGTTTTATGATTTGCTTTGTTTGACATGTTTTTGTTTGTTTGTTTTCAGTTTTTGCTTGTTTTGTTTTGTTTTCAAAATAAAAAAATAAAAAGGAAAAATCAAAAAAATACAAAAACAGTGTGTGTTTTGTGTACATTGGTACTTGTGTACCTTGGATGGCCATTGAAACAAATTTTTCTAAATTTTGTATCATTTGTAGTTTAGATAAGCACCTCCATGCACAACTAAGCAAATGAGCTTTGTGGCTTTTCTCTGTGATGAGTAAGATTAAGTTATCTTTTAAACTTAATACTCGTATTACTCTTTTTGACGAGTAGGACTAGAAAATCCTAAGAGAAAGGTATAAATAACCATCTGGCCACTGCTACCTGCCAATCATAATATGACACATGTATGCTTCGGCATAGCAAAAGTGCAGTGTCAAATGCTTAAAATCTTGGGTATTTCTTTTCTCTCTCTTATATGCTCATGCATGATATGCAAAATAAAAGAAAATATGCAAAGAAAATAAAAAGCAAAAAGATCAAAAATGCTTTAAATAGGATTGCAAGCGTATATTTTAGGAGATGTGAGAGTTATAGGATGTACCTCGAAGGTGATAGTCCCCATTAAACAATTATGATCGTGTGTGAGTTAAAGTGATTCTCTCATATTTCAAATCGTCATAACGTGTTGACACTCATGCAATCTTGTGATGTTTTTCACACATAACACACAATATTCTTTGCTACTCTTGATACATGTGCAGACACAATGTGATTTGGCCATCACAAGGTTTTACATGTGTTAATGTATGTTCACTAAACTGTTTTGACTTATTTTTGAAATATAAAATTGGTTAGACGTGTTTAGTGTGTGTGTGTGTGTTTCTAAGGATCCATGTGCTTAATTTTTTTTTTGTAGAGAGATGTTTTTGAGAGCTCAATATGTTGATTGGATCATTGGTTGAGTTGCATGTTGGATTGCATACATGTCTGTGTTTTTCACTTCTCGAAAAACTGTTTTTAAAAGCAAGCTCGACACCTCCTCGATACCTAGCTATCTGTCGAGATTCTTAAGCTTTTTCTTATCACAATCTTGACACCTAGTGGATCGATCGAGAAAGTTTCTATCTTCTTGATAGCTTCTCAACACCTGGTGGATCGATCGAGCTTCTCTTCTTGTGTCTGATGTTTTGTTCCTCGACACCTACCTTGACACTTGCATCTGTTGAAGGCCATTTTTCTCGACACCTACCTCGACAGATGGCTCGACACCTCTCGACACCTCATCTGTCAAGATTTACTGAGGCTCTATTTAAACACCTCGTGCGATCTGCCTTTCATTTCTGTCAATCTCCTTATCGATAGCTCTCTCTCTTTTCTCTCCCAAACACTCTCATCTCACTCCAATCTTGCTCCTCAAGGTTTTTTCAAGCTTTTTCAAGTTTCTTCTACAATTGGTAAGCTTCTAATCTCTCATTCTTCATGCATTTCATGTTTGAAACCTAGGTTTTGGGGTTTTTTTTTTTTTTTTTTTTAAGGTTTTAGGGTTTTTTTGAAAAATTTTGGGGTTTTTCAAAATTGATGAGTTATTGTTGAAATTTTGGGATGGGTTTTCACTTAAATCAATTTAAAACTTCATGCATTGCATCACATATGCATTATAACAGTATTTTCATGCATTTAGATGTGTGCAATCTGTTTGTGTACTGGTATGATTGGATTGGGCTGAGCCCATGATGCATTTTCTTTTGCATGTCACATGTTCATGCATTCCCCATGCATACATACTCTCTTTTCAATATATCTTGATATATTCGAACTGCTTGGGGCTTTTCTGATTGTCTTTCCTTCTCTCTCTCTCTTTCTGTTTATGTTAGTTGTGTCTATGGCACCTAAATGTAAGTTTGCTCTGTCCCAGAACCCTCTGTATTCTATGACATCTTCATTTTCTGATCCTACTCCCTCTAACATTTGGTTTCGTGATAAGGATGCTCGTAAGGCTTTCTGGAAGAACTTCTTTAGACAAGGGTTCATTCGAAACGCCAAGTCATTTTGGCAGACTTCGCTGACACTGACCTTCCCTCTGTCATTCACAGTCAGGGATGGGAGTCACTGTGTGATGTCCCGGTCACTTGTCTTCTCATGCTTATTTAGGAGATTTACTTCAACATGCATAGGATTGATCGTTCAGTACCTCTTTTCTTCACTCGCATTCGAGGTATGCACATTCCTATCACACCACAGCTTGTTGCGGATGTGTTTCGGGTTCCTAGGATAGAGTTTCCTGACTATCCTAGTTGTGAGTGTCTACGGACTGTGTCCAAAGATGAGCTCATGGCTGCTTTTTGTGAGCGCCTTGCTGTCTAGGGTGAGCGTCAGTTTACACCACCTAAGCCTTTTGCTAAAAGCCCTCGCTTCATAAACATGGTGATGACTTTTGTACTCCATCCACTCTCTTATTACAACTCCATCACAGAGCCTCGTGCTCGGTTTTTGTTGTCTCTACTTGAGCATCTTACCATAGACTTCCCTTCTCATTTCATTCTCTCTATTATAGATATTCATTTAGATTCGGCGTCCCATGATAAGCTCATCTTTTCTTCCGCTATCACGAGGATCTTACGCCATTTTTCTTTCCCTTTTCTTGTGTCTGACCACTTCACACACATTTGTGTCATAGACGCCGCTATCGTAAAACGTAGTGAGGCGCAGTTTAGGTCGCGACAGTCGGATTCTACTTCTCCCTCCTGTTTGGCTCCATCTCGTTTAGCTCCATCCACATCCGCTCCCTCCACCTCCATGGGCGATGTATCACTTGGAGACATCATGGCGCAGCTGCAGCGCATGGATGCTCGCCTTGATACACTCTCTACTGAGTTGTATCAGGTGAACATTCGTGTCGGTCATATTGCACGATGGCAGGCGACTATGGGTGTCTTTGCTCCCGAGGTTTCTCCTCCACCACCTCCTCTAGTGGCTTCTGATTCTGATGCTGAGGATGATGATGATGATGGTGATGACGATGACGCTTCAGATGATGATGGAGATGCTAGCTCTACCGATGAGATGTCTACTTGACACTCTTACTCTTTGTCACTCGTGACAAAAGGGGGGAGTAGTTTTGGATATTGAGAGTAGTCATTCTTAGGGAGAGAGTTAGTGTAGGACATTTTGTTAGGGGGAGAGTGCTGATATGAGGGATGTAGTGAGGATATGATGTATCTTTTTCTTTTCTACCTTTTTAGATACATTGTTATTGTACATTAGGTCTTGTGACCATTTTTACATACATTGTACTTATTTTCTCTATATGTGGATGTATGTTTCTTTCACCTACCTCTACATGTGTTGTTTCTTTTCTATCTTTATACACATGTTTTCTTATTACTTGTATGCAATCTATTATTTCTGGTTCACACTAAGATGCCTTGATGAGTTTTGTTTAAAGTGTTTTAGAAATACAGGTTATCAAAGTCTACTTGCTATAAACTCTCTTCTTGCAAAGTTTTTCAAGAGTTTGTGTTAGGATAGATTTTATTGTATTCAACAAGTGAATATGAGTTGAGTGATTTATGACTTCTCTCATATGTTCATTTGTTTGTTGTGGTTTTGTCACAGATTGCCAAAAGGGGAGATTGTTAGGACATATGTGTTTCACTTGTTCACATATGTCATTCTTTTATGTAATTGGCCAATCCTTTGACAAAACGCACTCAACTTGTAATTGGGTAGTTCTAGGTGTTTTTAATACTTCAAGAAACAAAGTTTCAAGATCAAGTGTTGAAGTCATCAAGTCTGTCCAAGAAACAAGCTGAAGAAGTGCACAGTCATTAAATCTCGACAGCTACTCCACTGCTGCATGTATCGAGGTTTAAGAAGTTGTCTCAAGCCCGTGGCTCGACACCTTCTCGACAGCTGCTCGACACCTTCTATTTGTCGAGGTTTATGAATTTCAGAATTCTAATCTGATTTTTTTGGGATCTGTGAATGTGTCTTTTGGCTTTCTTTTCTCCTAACCCTAGACATATAAAAGGATTATTTTAAGGGTCGTCAAAGTGTTCACAAGTTGCACAAGCATTGAGAAAACTCTGTTCAAACAAATTGTGACCGGAGACAAAGTTATGCCCTAGTTCATCTCTTCTGAAGAAGTTGTTGTGTATGTGCACCTTTGGGTTTTGTGACCAAGCATCTTTTTGATCTTCATCTTGGATGACCTGAAGAACTTTGCAGTCAACAACTCTTTCTAGTTGGTGATTGAAGTCGCGTACTTGGGATCCGCGCATTGGTTAGTCACGTACTTGGGAGCCGTGCATCAAAAGGGGAAATTGTCACTACAGAACAAGTCTAATTGGATATTGGGGTAAGGGTTCAACTATAGGTTAGTAAGGTACTTGAGATTCCTTTACTTGTAACCGCTTGTTGTGATAATAGTGGAATTTCGGGAGTGATGACCTGAAAATCACCCAGTGGGGTTTTGCCTCAGTGGTTTTCTCCATTCGTAAACAAATCACTATGTTATTTATTTTCCGCTGCATAATTAATTTATTGGTGATTTGTTTGTGCTACCATGCGTTTGTATGTTAAATTGAGTAATTAATTACTTGGCTAATTAATTAATTAATTTAATCACAAGGGGCCAATACGTTTTTGGCCAATCAGAAGTCAACACACATTCTCCATTTACTGTTGTTCTTCTTCACCATCACTACATTGGCTAGCCACTCGGGGTAGAACATTTCCTTTATAAAGCCTACCTCCAGGAGTTTCTCAACCTCCTCTGCTATTGCCTTATTGCGTTTAGGAGCAAATATTCTTCGTCTTTGCTGCACTGGTCTGAAATCTGGATTAACATTGAGACAATGCTGGATAACTCTTCTGTCGATTCCTAGCATATCCTTGTGCTTCCAAGCAAAAATGTCCTAGTTATCTCTCAGGAAGTTTGTTATCTTCGTCTTTTCTGAGGGTGAAAGTGTTGATCCTATCTTCAAGACTTTGGATGGATCTCTAAGGATGACTTCAACCTCTTGTGGCACTTTTGTTGGCTCGGGGACTAGTTCAGGTTTGTCTATCATTCATATGTGGGTTCCCCTGATGTTAGGGTGGCTTGATAGCATTCTTTTGCAAGGACTTGGTCTCCCTTGATTTCTCCTATGCCATGGGCTTTAAGGAATTTAGCCTTTAAATAATAGGTTGTCGTTGCCGCTTTCAACTTGTTGAGCATTGGTCGTCCAAGGATGACGTTGTATGTCAATGGGCAATCCACATGAGGTAATTAATTTCCTTGGAGATTTGTGCTGGATAAGTGCCTGCAATTATGGTTAGCTTAGCAATGCCTTTAGGAATAACCTTGTCCTCGGTGAAACTTACCGATGGGGAAGTGAACGGTTGTAACATTTCCTTGTTTAGCTTCATTTGTTGGAACGCTGGCAGATAGATGATGTCTGCTTAGCTTCCATTGTCTATCCGTACCCGATGCATGTTGAATTCTTCCATCTTGAGCATTATAACTAGCAAATCTTCACGGGGCTGTCTAACACCACGAGCGTCCTTCTCAGAAAAGATGATGTCTGGTTCGCTATATCTAGACATTTTTTAAGGTGGGAACCTTAAGTGTATGCTGTTCACTTCTCTAGTATATGCCTTCTTCAGTGATTTGGAGGATCCTTTTGCTACCAATCCTCCTGAGATCATCCTTATTTCTCCTATAGGGGCTTTATTGCCCCCCGTCTCTCGCTCCTTTTCCTTCTCGTCCCTCTGTTGTCTTCTATACGACTCCGTTCTTCGTACAAACTTCTACAATTGTCCCTAATGGATTAAAGTTTCTACTTGGTCCTTCAGATGTCTGCATTTGTCAGTGCGATGCCAGTGGTCTTAGTGGAATCTGCAATACTTGCTTTTGTCTCTTACTACTGCTGGAGCGTGAATGGGTTTAGGTCATTGTAGAGCTAGTTCGTCCTTTATCTTCATCAATACTTGCTTAATAGGCATCACCAAAGGAGTGAAACTAGTAAACTTAGGTCTTCGATCAGGGAAGTTCTTGTTTTTATCCAATGCATGCCCAGTACCCCGTGTTTCCTTCTTTCTATCAAGGTTGTGACTGGTTCCTTTGTCTCTTTTCCTTTTAGTCTTCACTCCTTTGGCAATATTTGCATCCTCTGCATTCATATATTTTTGGGCCTTGTGAAGTAATTCTACTACTATTTTTGGCGAACTCTTGGTGATTGAGAAGAAGAAATCTCTTGGTAGCAATCCTGCTTGGAAGGTCGTCAAGATTACTTGGTCTTCCGCTTTGTCCGCCTGCAGCAACTCTTTGTTGAAGTGCGTCATGTATTGTCTAAGTAGTTCTCCCTCTGCCTGGCGTATGTTGAGAAGATGCCCAGTTGGCTTCTTGTGTCATTGTCCGCCAATGAAATGACAAACAAAACCTTTGTTGAGCTAATCGAAGTTTGCAATGGTGCCGAAGGGCAGTTTGCCGAAAAACACCCTGGCTGAGCCCTTCAGTGTTGTTAGGAAGGCCTTGCACATTACTTCGTCTGGGTCATCTATAAGAGCATCAAAGTCTTGAACGACTCAATGTGATCCAAGGGATCTCTTGAGCCGTCAAAGGATTCCAATTGGGGAAGATGAAAATTCGATGGGACTGGATAGTTCAACACTTCTGTGGTGAATGGCGAATCCATCCTCCAGATCATTCCACCCAAGTTCTCCACGACTTTATCTTTTACCGCGTTCCTGAGTTCGTCCATCTCCCTTCCCATGTAGCGCAGCTCATTCTCCATTTTGGACGAGTTTTCTTCTGGCGTTCTCGTCCTTCTATTCACTTGGCTATCTGATCCTTCCTCATTATGGTTTCCTTCGATCCTCCGACGCTCTTCTTCATTTTGGTTCTCCAAGATTCGCTGTCATTCCTCATTCTAGGATTCAGTGACTCTCCTCAATTCTTCATTCTGGTAAGTCACTTCTTCCAAGGTAGCTGTCAGAGCTTGGATTGCTGTGCAGCTTGCTCAGCATCCATCTTGTGCTACAAGGTTCTCTTTTGTCACTTAGGGAAGATGGCTTTGAATGATCAACGTTCCCCATAGACAACACCAAACTGATGATGCAAAAAATCACCAAGTTGAGGACCTCGTCTCACTGGATGGACGATCCCTTGATAGGTCATGTCTCCGGTCCAAGCCTGCAAGAAAGCTTGAGAAAGAAGTGTGATACACCAATGTGGTGTTTGCCAAAAACACTCTGATGCTTAAGTCAGAAAGGAAGAGAAATAGTTCAGAGAGCAAAAATGACTTGGAATGGTTTTTGGATCAGTATTTGTGTATACCTTTGGATTATGTTGTCCCCTTCTTTTATAGTTGTCTTCCTGTCTTTATGGATAATGAATTCTGGCATTTATGGGCAACGGTTATTATGTCATGAATGGGAGCTCTTGAAGTACACAGCTATCTTGTTACCGTTGCTCCGTCCGTTACTTTTTATCATCAATGCACACAATAAATGCGTAATGCTTGCCCCTGATTGTCATAGACACGGAGTGACGATCCCGTGTTATTTTCGGCTCATCAGGGTGTATCCTAGACTACCTTGACAACACTATCTCTCTTATCCCCAAATGCCCAACCCTGAATCCCATAGCAATCACAAACCTATTAGCTTTCGCAACACAGTGTATAAAATAGTGTCTAAGATCATCATGGCTCGTATTAGATGGTTTCTTATGCTCCGTTTGTTTTGATGTATAATATTTCTACGAAAATGTTTTCCCATTTTCAGGTATTTGTTTGCATGTAAAATATAGTCAAACTTGTAAAATATTTTTTGTTGACAGTAAAATCCTTTAGAAAAAGTTGTACCTTTGAAAATTTGGTAAATTTTTTTCCAAAAATACACAGTGGCTTCCCCTCCCCCATCTAGTCGCTAGGTCACCACTCCAGCAACCGGTGCCAGCAGTCTAGACGATCGGTGCCGTTAGTCCAGTGTCTAAAGTCTTCACTCTGCAATCAGTGCCAACAATTTGATGTCTAGTGTTTGGAGACTCCGCTCTAGCAACTGGTGTTGGTAGTTCAGTGGCAGGAACAATTAACACTAGTGGTTTGATGGTCGAAGATACCGCACCGACGACTGGTGGCGGCGGTCCAGTTGCCAAAGGCACCACATCGCAACCGATGTTGAAGGTTCGGTAACCAAAGAAATTGTTTTGAATAAAGGTTTTGGCGGTCCGGTCGTTGGAGATATTGCTCTGACGGTGATTATCGGCAATTCGGTCATCAAAGCCACCGCTCTGACTGTCAGTTCCAATGGTCTGGTCACCAAACCTTCGGTACCAATGACTTTAGTATTGAGTCATCAGTTTTGGTGGTTTGCTTAAAAAAATTTACTTGTCATACCAAATACCTGAAAATATTTTACTTGAAAACAAATGTAGCGTTAATAACTTAATTTTGACTGTTTAGGCTGCCTTTGTGTTGGGGAGGAAAGCTTTGGTTGACATTCTCATTGCTTAAGAGTTGATTCATACCCAGGACAATAGCAAAGGGAAGGTGGGGTATATGGCTATTAAAGTGGACATCAAGAAAGCTTATGAGTTATGATAGACTTGAGTAGAACTTTATTAAGGCGTTTCATATTTCTCATAAACTTATTAAAGTGATCATGAGTTGTGTATCCTCAGCCAACAATTCTATTCTTTTTAATGGAGGTACAACTAGAGGCCTTTGCCATTTCGAGGGGAATTAGACAATGTGATTCTTTGTCCCCATATTTATTCATCCCCTGTATGGATTACCTGGGGTATTTAATTTATAAGGAATGTGCTGAGAGTAATTGGACACCTATGAAGGCGTCTCGTCTGAATGTTGGTGTATCTCATCTATTCTTTGCGCATGATTTAATCCTTTTTTCAAGGCGAATGAAGAGAGCAATGAAGCCAGCAAAAAGGTGATGGATATATTCTATCAGGAGTCAGGGTAGAAAGTATGCTCTAATAAATCTCACGTCTACCTTTCCCCTAATGTAAAGGCTGAGATGAAAATTAAGGTGTGTTGAGGGGCTAGGTATTCAGGCTACTTTAACCATTGGAAAGTATCTTGGGTTACCTCTTAGACATAAAGTGGAAATCAGGAATCAATTTAATTTTATTAATGAGAAATTTATCTGTAAAACTCTCTAGATGGAAGTCCAAATTCCTCTCCTTTGCGAGTAGGACCACTCTATGCAATCTGTGTTGTCAGTTATCCCCAACATATTATGCAAGGTGCAACTTTTTCTGTGCACCTTTGTGACGAGTTAGATAAAATAAGCAGAGATTTATTATAGGGTTCCTAAGAAGAGAAGACGAAAATGCATCATGTTGGATGGAATAAAATTGTGAAACCCAAAGATGAGGGAGGCTTGGGTATCCAAGTAGGGAGAGCAAAAAACATTTTCCTATTATAACTGGAGACTTCATCAGGAGAAATTATGAGCAAAGGTTACTACAAAAAAATAGTGTTCTCAGTCTAGGATGAATTCTAAAGATCCAGATAACTTTCCCTGCTCTCCTACCTGGTCTTCCTTTAGGCTCGGATTCCCCACCTTCGCTAAGGGTGCTTGCTGGGAAGTGGGAATGGTTCTAATTTGAATGTCTGGTCAGATAAATGGGCAAAAGGAAATTCCTTAAGGGATATGGAAGTTTAGAGATTGAAATTTAGAGATTGAAATTTTAGAGATTGTAAACACTTTAGAGATTGAAATTTTAACACTACTTCAGCCAATCTTGTGGCTATAAATGAGTCTGTTGCCACAGCTCTTTTTCAAGGACAGTGGATATGGAAATTAGATACTCTCCCTAAGATATCCTGTTTCCTTTGTTTATGTCATCATAATAGTGTTCTAGTAAAAGAAATTATAGCCGCTAGGGGAATTGATTGCCTGGCTACTTGCCCCTTTATGTAACAGTCACAATGAGTCTATCATTTATATGTTATGGGATTGTAGTTTTGCATTAGAGTTCTAGAACAAGATTGACATTCCTGGTTCCCTTAATCATTTGGATTTGATTTATTAACTTGGCTGAAGGCCAACTGTATGTCCAGCCACTTTGTGCATCCCAACAGTACCCCTTGGAACATGTTGTTCACCTTCACAGTTTGGTCCTTATGGACACCTAGGAAGCACCGATGTGGCTAGGAGGGTGCCGCACTGGAGTCCGACGCAACCCGACGCAGGGTGCGGGTACCGACACTGTTGCCCGTGCGTCGGTGCCGCATCTGAGTTTTTTTTTTTTTTTTGGGATTCACGCTGACTCGGCTCCGATTCGCGCCGACTCGGCTTCGATTCGCACCAAACCAGGCTGATTCGGCTAGAATTGAGTCATATCGGCCAAATCAGATCGTATCAGTCAGCGGCCAAAACTAACCAAAACGGTCGAAAAAGGCCAAAATCGGCCTTGAATCTTGCCGAAACAGCCGAAATCGGCTTTGAATGAGACCCAAACATCCTAAATCTGTCATTCCTCAATTTTATTCTGAATATTTGTTGCTTCTTTTGTGTTTTCTTTTTTGTTTTGTGTTTCTTGCCTTCTTTCTTTGTTTTGTGAACCAAGGCCATAGTAATGTGTTTTTTTAAGAATATTTTAATAATAAAAATATATAGAAAATATAAATAAAAATATTTTTAATAATTTTTTAATTGCCGCACCTCACTGCACCCGCATCCTACTTTTTCAAAAATTGCCGAGTCCTGCACCTGTGCTTCATAGATGGACACATAAAAACATGGTTGTTTTTTAGAATACTACCTTGAATCCTAACCTTCACGTTTTATGTGCCAATAAAGCTCAATCATTTGAATGGGATTTATTAACTTGGTTGAAGGCCAACTGTATGTCAAGCCACTTTGTGCATCCAAGCAGTACCCCTTGGAATATGTTGTTCACCTTTACGGTTTGGTCCTTGTGGATGCACATAAACATGGTCGTTTCTTAGAACACTACCTTGAATCCTAACATTTGTGTTTTATGTGCCAAAAAAGCTCTTGGGTACTTCTTCAATGTAAGGAAAGTCCTGTATGCTAAAGGAGAGTTTCAATCCCAGTTTGCTGGAATAAGCCTATTACTAGATGGAGTAAGTTGAATGCTGATGGTGCTTCTTTGGGTAATCCAGGGAAAGAAGGTGGTGGGGGTATAGTGAGGGACTCCTTCGGTAATTAGATTAAGGAGTTTTCTAGTTCTGGGTCCTTCATGACGATCTGATGCTTCCTCTTCAGCTGGGTTTTAGCTGTCTAGAAGTATAACTTGATGCAAAAATTGTTGTTGACCTAATCAATTATGCATCAGATACTAATAGGGCTTATTCCCCTCTCTTGACTGATTGCATGTCCTTGCTCACCAGGCTTCAAGAAGTCAGAGTGAGCCATGCCTATCGGGAAGCGAATAAATGTGTTGATATTCTCCCCAAGAAGGGTTGTTGGATTTTTATTTTATTTTTCTTAATTCCCTCCCACCCCCCAATTGTTGAACTCTCTAGCACTTTAAGTTCAGATGGTTCGGTCTGTACTATTATCGACTTTTTGCTGCTATTTTGCCTAGATTGGCTTAGTTGGTTTCTTAATGAATTCTCCTTTTAACCCAAAATATATATATATATATATATTTATATATATATCTAACTGCTATTCTAATATGGTTTTATAAGTTATAAAATATCAATTTAAAAAAATTAAATATTTAAGAAATGAATATTTCTCCCACTTTTGGAAGGAATGGAGTGGAATGGGCTTTGCATCGTAGTCATTCCATTCCTTCCTTTCAATCTCTCAAACTGAGCAATGGATGAAATATTCTCCAAAAAAATTAATTTTTTTCTTTTAATCTATTCCATTCATTTGCCCTCCCAAAAGAATTGATAGTCCTATCTTCAATACAATAAATAAATAAATAAATAAATATATATATATATATTAAATAATTAAAAAATCAGTAGTAGTTGTGGGTTCCAATTAGATCAACTGGTAAAGTCTCTTATAGTTGAATAAGAGATCTGGAGTTTAATCTCCGTCTATACTAAAAACCAATTTGTGTCAGGCTATATTGGCCCAACTTTAAAATTAGAAAATATTTCTAAGTGGATTAATTTCAATATTATCATTCTCCAATTTTTTCAAATCAAATAGTTTTCTTACAAATTGTTAAAATTACACATTATTTTCTCAAAAGCCTCCAAGAATATTATAGAAGTCTAAACTTGAGGAGTGACAAGAGACTTTATTTTCATTCAATTGAATCCTTTAGGTTTCAAATTTATTCAATTCAAGTCTTCTATCCAATTTTGTTAAAAAAATTGCCATTAAAATTTTTTTTATTTTCACATGAAAAAATCTATAAAGTTAATAAAAATATTTTATAGATTTTTTATGTGATAATCTTTTTACAAAAAATATTTTCTTTCATTAGTTAATTGCATATTTAATGAATTTTTTTAATGGAGTTGGACAAAATGTCTAAATTGAATAAATAAATTTGAAACTTAGAGGACTTAATTGAATGAAAGTAAAATTAAAATATTAAAATGAATTTCAGTCAAACTTAGAAAGTGCAATTTTCATTTTAGACAAAAAATTACTAAGCTCCTAGAAGAGTTAAAAAAAATAAATAAATAAAATAGTGTAGACATCTTGCTTTGAGATCTTCTCTAATTTTTTTGGTGAACAGAAAATTTTATTGACAAACACAAAGAAGCAGAGACTAATCAGCAAATACAACATAGAGTTGTTCTGAATTAATTACATCCATAAAAGGGCTAGGAGCATAACCCTGAACAAAACAACTAGACAAATTTTTCTTATGACACCAAGAAGCTAGTACATGGGCTGCTTTGTTTGATTCTCTCGAACTCCACCTAAAAACAAATTGTTGGCCACAGGATGCCCCAAAAAGAGTATCGGCAAATATGATTGAGATTCTCCACGGCACGACATTAGTAGAGGCTTTGAGAACTTCAATGCAAGCTTTGGCATCACTCTCAACCCCGTTCCACTGCTAAACAAGTCACCAAATTTATGGTCTCAACCTTTGCTTGGAGAAGGAGGTTGGTTTCCACCTGTTTAAATAAGGAGAAAATCAAAACCCCCCTCTAATCTCTAGCCACAATGGCAATAAAAGAATAGTCCATCCCTACTACCACATTACAATTTATCTTCACAGCTCCTTGCTTGCCTATTTAAGGAAGAAACAATTGGTGTAGGGGGCACTAGGGGACATCAGTGAGTACTAGGGGTGTTCGTGGTGCGACGCGGTGCAATTTTGGATTATTTTTAGCACCGCACTTTGCAGTGTGGTTTAGCTAAAACTATAATTGCACCGCAACTTATTTTTGCGGTCACATGTGTGGTGCGGTTTAGAGTTTAGCCAAAATTATAACCGCACCGCACCTCATTTTTGCAGTCACATGTGCAGTGCAGTGTATAAGATGCGATTTGAATGGTTTGAAGTCGGTATATATTTTAAATTTTAGGCTTTTCCTACCTAGCCCAAAACTAAGTTTTCCCTTTGTTTTGGGCCAAGTTTTAAACTATTGAGCTAGTTTTTCTTTATTTTGAGCAAGCTTTCTTAGTCAACACTTGCTAGGGTTATCAAACCTTTTTTTTTTTTTTTTGGGTTGAAAATTAGGGTTATTAAACTATTAATAATATATATAATATTAAAAATAAATAAATATATTAATATATAGAAAGGGTGTAGTGCGGTGCTGTTTGTGCGGTTTTCTTATTATAAAACCACAAACTGCACTGCACTATGCGGTGTGGTACATAGTTACTTGCAGTGCGGTGCGGTTATGCCATTTTGCGGGAGGTTTTGGTGCGGTTTGGTGAACACCCCTAGCGAGCACTAGGGAGATCTTCTCTTATATGTGTATTGTATTATATATATTAAATCAAAATTAAAAAATGATTACCACTTTTTTTTGTTGAGAAAAATGACTACCAGTGAGAGACGTTTGGAAAAGAATACCAATTAACTCTAAAATCAATCTCTAAACACCAAGCTTATATGATTGAACCATAATAGGTCAGTAATCCCGTTTTGGTTTTGAAAATATGATGGTTGCAGTCAATAAAAACCATTTACAGCTAAAGTAAAGACGTCTAAGGATGTTGGTGTGTATACAACCAAAGCAAATATGTACAAGTTGATAAGTGTCTACGACATTAGGAGATCAATGTAATCATCAATAAGGCTTGAAGCTCATATTTCTCAAGGCATCTGAGCCATCACTTCCTGTAAGATTACTGCAGCCTCATTGTATCGATCTTGGGTCAAAGGAACACTTCGACTTTTTACTGCATGATCTAACTGCAAAGGAGTAAAACATTGTGTCAACCAACTAAAAGATAGGAAAGCATAGAAAATTTTATAATGGAAAATAAAAAAGATCCTATTCAGGGGAAGTACACAAGTAGTGTATGAAACAACCTTATCATTAATAGTTATGCACAATTCTATAAAGAGGCCTGTAGATAGTGTATTACTTGGTCTCCTTTACGAGGAGAATTAGGGTTCAAATCCTCCCTCCCCACTTGTTGTAATGATTGAATTATCAAAATATTGACGCACTTTTCTATAGTACCACTATACAATTGATGCACCCACTAAAGATGGCTTAAAAGCTTGAATCAATCCACCAAAAGGAGTTAGGCAATATATCTATATATGATTCTTCATTTTATCTTTCATGATTTTAAGCAATAATGTGGATCCTAAATTAGGCCAAAGAGGATCCTTTCTCTGATATCTAGTTATCCAAAATAATGTGTATTTTGGTGCTAGTTTTCCTACACTAACTTCAAGCGAATGGTTTTAAAAAAAAATCTCAAACCTTTTTCATCTATCAACCATTTCCTTGGTGTAATATAGGAGTGGAATGAAGTTAACACAACATAGATAAGAACAATATCATTACCTCTTCAATGGAACAAAATAATTTGTTTGCAAGTTCTGTAAGAGGCTTCTTCTGCTCCCTTGGAGCACTAGAAATCATCCTGTTGAAATCACAATACAAGAATGTAGATTTGAGGCGTAGATCATTTCCCATCAAATCCCATGAGTCATCATCATCCACAAGATCGCCACCAATTGACAGTAAATCACAGGCACACTTCTTAATCCGGTGGGCACTTCCCCTCAATTCAACATCTACCATTTTTACTAAGGCCTACAGACAGTATGACAAAAGGAGAATTAATAACAAATTCAAGCACACAGCAAGGTGACAGTCAACTAAGCCACAAAAAGTTGAAAAGGTTGGAAAGAAGACGTTTATCTCATTTCACAAGAAAAGCATACACTGATCAAAACCTTTGGAATTACGAAAAGCTAAATAGGTAAAGGTATAGAGCCAAAAAATAATGCTTAAAAGCATCTTGACAAGAACACAAAATCTCCTTCCAAACCCGGATTTTAAAGAAATAATTAATATATTATATGCATATCAATAAAATATTCAGAGTTTAGAAGTTAAAAAATTCTTACAGAAGTATCTTACAAAACAAATACTAAAACATTTGATCATCAACCACAACTATTTATTAGATGTGAGTTTCTCTTGATTCTTTTAGGTAGTCAACAATCCAAATGGGATGGTACCCAAAAGAGAAAAAATGATCCAGATCTCAGACCTCAGCAATGACCTGAATTATTTGGCCAGCCTGATAAGGACAAAAAAATGTGACTAGGAAATGCACAAAAAAAATATCTATTTGAGTTTTAGTACATGAAAATTTATGTTTTTTTGGGCTAACATACACCATAAATATTCTTTTCTTGTGACATGCTGGCAGTTCATATAATGAAATGAAAAAAAAAAAAAAAATCCCACCAAATAGAAAGGTACTTTTACATTTTCCTACTTTATATTTTAATTGTGTGCTTCTTTCACCACTGTTCTGTCTATGCAGATAGATTCATCCTTTTCATCGTAACAGCAAGCCTTATTTTAAAAGTACCAAGTCTGCCATTAATTTCTAGCCACAAATAATCAATTACAAACACCAGGATCCCAACTTCCAAAACGACCTCCTCAGTTCAAGGATTAAAAAAAGGAGGAAAAGTATAATAAAGGACTAATGGCCAAAAAAATATGAACATATAAATGCCAAAGTTTCATCAATGATCATAATAATAACAACATGCACATGTTGTTGAAAAAGATATATATATATATATATATACATATTTAAATTCTGGATCACATAGATATTTCCTTCATTAGTACCTTAGCTCAAAAAAAAAAAAAAAAGCATCTACAGGAGTATTCATTAACCAAATTAAAGTCCTTTTACCCTTTTGCTCTTCTTTTTGTAATCTTTTTACTCTTGTTTGGTTCCTCTAAAGCAAACCAAAAGAAAATTGTCAAAGGTGTTTATTACTGGAAGTAATTTTTTAAACCATTCAAATAATTTTCCATCAGATTGTTGACTTAACAATGCTTAAGACATTTTTTTTTAAGAGAGGATTCTGTTCTCTCTTTATTAAGTTGTTTGATCAAAGCCCAAATAACAACAAAAGCAAAAGCATACCCAAAAAAAAAAAAAAAAAAAATCCATTTCTTCTCCAAGTAAGAATCTCCTTGAAAATTCTAGAAGATGAACACTCACACAAACAAAACCCATGAGAAAAATAAACTAAATTACTTTCTGAAATATCAAGACTTGATCATAATTCAATATTATCAAAGTAAAAAAGAAAGAATGTAGAAAATAGCATACGTTAGACCAAAGCCCAGAAAAGATGGATAAAGAAATTTAGTGTTAAGAAATAAAGGAGCATTCAAAGAAGAGACAGCAGAGAAAACAAAAAATATATACTAAAGAAGAAAAACAAAAACAAAGACAGAGAGGACTAACCTTGTCAAGGTTCTTGAATTATCCGTACACCTAAAGAGAAAAGAGAGTCACTGCTTAAAAATATAGAACAAGTACCCGGAATTATCGGGGTTTATTTATATGATCTTCACCCAAAATATTATACCCAAAAACAAAACAAAAAACGAAAATATTCCATTTAAAGTAGTATTTTTGTTTTATCTTGATATATTATAAGAGGTTTTAGTTTAGTTTAAATAGGTTTATTCGCCCAAAAAAAAAAGAAAAGAAGAAGAAAGTTTTATGAATTAAAGGTAACACGAAATAAGAACCCGTAAAATTCTCTTGTTACAATGCTTTTACCGATTTTTACTCCGTACGTATGTTTGTTTGTTTGTTTGTTATAGGAAGTAAGAAAGAGAGGGGAATATGTACGTGTGTGTTGTGGCTTTGTGGTGTTATATTCTGTTGTTTTAGTTTCATTTGGGTGACAGTGAATTATGAATGAAGGAGTCACACTCATAAAATACAAATAGGGAGAGGCCAAAGGAATAATACCTCTAATTTACTTATGGTTAGGATTTATGGGAATATTAAGAGAGAGAGAGAGAGAGAGAGAGAGAGAGAGAGAATAGGTTGGGTGGGACAGCTTTGTTGGCAATTTGTTGCGATGGAGAATGGATATTCATAAATATAGATCTGAGTTAACAGCGGTGACCCACTTTCGCTTTCTTCTCGAAAACTATTTCTTTGTCCGATTACGAGTTTGAGTTTTTGCGACGCTGCGCCACACAATCCTAAACGTGGTCCTTACTCGTTTACTCTACTAGTTGCTGCTAGTTGTGATAGGAAAACAGGAATTGTCACAATTATAAATAAGGATCTAGTGAAAATCTGGTGATATTTTATTGTGTGTGTGTGTGTGTTTTTTTTTTTAATAATAAAACCAAAATGAAAATTGTATCTTTTAAATTTGATTGAATTAATTACATAATTTTCCCTTTGCTTGTGTTATTTAAAGGATTGAAATGAATTTAAGTAAGATTTAAATAGTATAATTTACATTTTAGCTAAAAAATAATCATTTCAACTCAGCAAAACCACATGTCTCATAATTTTTATATTAAAAAGAAGTATACTTTAGCATTATTTAGTGGTAAGTAATTTTAATTCGTAGTGGAGAATATAGTATTTGTCTTTTAGACATGAGAATATAGTACTTTGCCATCTTGTTTTTTTTTTTTTTTTGATAAGATTGCCATCTTGTTGAATTGTAATATTTTTAATTTTTAAGTGGGTTAATTGCAAAATTCATCCTAAATTATAGGTATTTGTATTTTGTATTCCCAAATTCTGAAAGCTTGTATCATCACCTCAATTGAAATAAACATAACCAATTATATGACAAAAATTCCTTTCTTATTGTTAAATTCATTTAAATGCCCCTCTCCTCTTATTGTGATATTGTCTTCCTCTACCCAATTTAAAATTATTCTTCTAAAAAGAGGAAGCCTAGTCTCAACATATCCATAAAAATGACCTTAGAACAATGGTATCTGGTGTGCCAAATGCTAAATTTTTAGAATTTGGCACATCAAACACCAAATACTACACCTCAAGAGATGTGACAAATGCCAAATTCATTTGGCATTTGGCATTTGTTATAGTACAATTCTAAGATAGAATTGTATTGTAAGATGTTGCATTAATTTTTTTTATTGTTTTTTATTCAACTTTCTCTCTCTCCTCAACTAAAAGTGGTACCCAAAATATATATATATATATATATATATATATATATATATATATTTAGTGTCTGTTTGGCTAACTTATTTTTTGCCAATTTATTTTACTATTCAGCTTATTTTTTGTACTATTTATGGGTCTTACTGCACTTTTTGGTACTATTTATGGGTCCCACTATACTATTCCAACTAACATTTACCTTTATCTTTAGTACTTTTAAGAAAAAAATTTCAGTTTCAGCAAAATAAACGGATCCTAATCAGACTCTTCATGTAGAGTGTATTGTAAAGTAGTGTGATAAAGTGATAAAAAATAACTAAAAAGAATAAAGAAATAATATTTAAATAAAGTGGTAAAAGATAGAATATGTGATATATGGTATATTGTAAAAATGTGTGTTAAAATAGAAAAAAATTAGCTTTTTGATGTGTCAAAATAGCATTTTTTCTTTTACAAGAGTTGATGTTAGTGCTAGACCAAAGACCGAATGCAAAATCAACGAGATGGACACGTGTCATTTTGCATATAAGAAATTAAGAATTGAGTGGGCCATTATTTTGGCTACAAAACAATGAAAAGTAGGAGAAATTAAGTTATTACTAAAACTTAGTGTTAAAAATAAAAATAAAAGGATTGAAGAGAGCCAATAACCTTGTAATTCAATTGGTTAAATTTTTTGGTGTTTCCAATAGAGATATTCATAGTTCAACTTTTCCATCTTCAACTATCGATCTATAAAAAGAGGTGGAAAAAAAGGTGGGTTGTGCATTTTTTTCTCTCATGACTTTGGTGTTGAATTATTATTGACAATCGATTTCAAATTAGAACTAATAACAACTTACCGCCTATGATTTATTGTGAAAATGTTGTAGACGTAGCACAATTTCTTTCCTATTAACTATTTGAAACTTTAGTTTTTGTAAACTATATATATATATATATATATATTTGAGAAGAAACCTGAATATTTCATTGAAAAAACTCAGCCATAATCGGCCAAAGGTACATTATTTAGGTGCAAAGAAACATCTATCTCCACACAAAGAAATTGCTAACATATCTCATATGTCTAGCAAGGTTGTGAGCTATAGAGTTATTTTGTCTACAAATATAAAAAATAAAAAAATAAAAAATAAATAAAACTACTAAAGGACTCTGCAAAAGACTTGGTGTCTATAATAAGGTGCTGAAACAAAGCAAATGACTCATCCTCACTTCTTATGGCCTCAATGATCACCTCAAAGTCGACCCAACTTGCCTAAACTATTTTTGTAAACTAGTTTCCGGTTTCCCACACAATAAACTGTTAACAATAACTATCTAATCACTCATAAAATCACGCATCAAACAATATCTCTCTCTATCTCTTTCTCCTTCACTATGCATCACATTACCCAAGATACAATAAAATTCTTAAATTTTCCTCTCTTTTTGTTAAAAGTTTATGCCTAAACAATGAAATTTTATTCTCTACATAAAAATAATGTTGGTTTGATCAATATTAATTTATCAAATTGTGTTTAATCCATCTTTGCTTGGACATGTTGAGATTATGGGTTATTTTATTGTTAAGTGACCTTTGATTGACATAGAAGCATAGTGGAAGCTTATGTGGTAGCCACGTAGACAATATGTGTCTTTTATTTTTCTTTCTTATTTTGTCAAAGTTATTTATGGAGTCTTATTAGAGCATTTGCATAAGTTTAGCTATTTTAATATTTCAGCAAATATATAGCTAAAAAAAAAAAAAAAAAAACCCCATGCGTCAGTCTCACAAAAGTAGTACAAAAGAGGCGTAAATGCACTTTTAGTCCCTACATTTTGGACTTTTTTTTTTGGTCCCTACATTTTCATTTTACCACTTTTAGTCTTTAAAACAATTAATGTGCAATATTTTGGTCCTTGCTGTCAACCAACAGACGGAAAAAGTATACATGGCTGACAGAGAAATTAAAAAATATTAAATAAAGCTTACGTGTCATCACCAAGTTTGACATGTGGGTTTCCCACCCCTTTTCCTTGTCATGTGATAGAGTACTCAACCACCTATGGCGCATGGATGTAGAAAACCCCCAAATCAGAATATGAAACCCTAGATTAACATCAACAGGAGAACACCATCAACCTCTCTCTCTCTCTCTCTCTCTCTCTCTCTCTCTCTCTCTCTCACAACTTTAGATGAATTGAAACCATCATTAACCATTTCCCAAAACCCAAAAATCATTATACCCATTAGAATCCAAATTCCCAAACCCATCTCTGCCATTTGAAGCCAAATACCCAAACTGATCTCTATTTCTAAAGCTAAACCTAGCTTCATTCCTAAAGCCAAACACATCTCCATTCCTAAAGCGAAACCCATATCCATTTTTCTTGTAATTGCAAAGAAAAGAAAAGCCAGGAAACCTCTGTCTTTGTGAAAAGTTATTAACTCTCTCTTTGTCCATGTCCTTATTTATAGCTTTACAATATGCATGTTGGTTGGATATGGTAGTAGGGGCCATAATATTTGATACAAGTGCTTGACTAAATCTTGATTGTTTTGTATTATACCCTTACTTTGTTTTGTGACTTTTGACTGTTGGTTGGTCCCTGTCTGTATGTGTTAGTTTGTGGTTTTCAATGTGGTCCATGTGGTCCTTGTGTTCCCCTATTAAAGAGAATTAAATAAGCCAACATTATTGTATGAGTGTTGTTTTGTTAAATAAACTATTGATAACTATGCATAAGTCTGTTTTAATATGACAGAACTATTGAAATAAGTGATGTGTTGTTATTTAAATAAGTGCCAAAGTTGGTGAATAAGTGTTGTTTTGATAAATAATAAAAAAGGTGTCGTTTTGGCTTATAACTAGCATTATTTAAATGGGTTTGGTGGTATGTTGCATGTAGAATTGATTATTTTATTAAGTGCTATGTTGTTAAATGAGTGTTGTTTTGTTAAATAAGTGTTGTTATGTTCTGTAACCAGCATTATTTAAATGGATATGGTGGTGTGTTGCATGCAGAATGGATGAGCTATTTAGCATGTCTATGCATCATGGTGGCTATTTTACTGAGAATCCTCGAAAATATGTGGGAGGTAAAGTAGATGTAGTTGATAATTGTAACTCTGATAGGTGGTCCAAGGTTGAGATAAAGGGTATATGTAGGGACTTTGGGTACACTTCTGTTAGCAAGTTGTGGTATAAAATGCTTGGTATGAACCAAGAAAGGGCAAATTTCCATTTGGTTGTTGATGATCATGATGCCATGTTCATGAAAAATTAAGTGAGGGGTCATGAAGAGATTCATGTGTATGTAGAGCACCCAGTAGATGACCTTACACTAGTTGATGAAGGTGAGGATATTGGTGAGGATGTGCAGCCATTGACAATGGAGCAAGACCTTAAAGGTTATTATGATGGTGATTGTAGTGAACATGATGACCATGATGACCATGATAACCATGATGAGAATGAATTTTACAGCTTTTATGATAGTGATGATATGTATGCTAATTATGATATTGATAACAATAAGGATGAGCCCATTGAGGTAGATGTTGAACAGGTGTACTCTAGGAGAGTAGGTGAAGGACCTATTATTGAGGGGGTTAATGAAGATGATACCACTGAGGTAGATGCTTCCCAAGTGTATTTTAGGAGAGTAAGTAAAGAACCTATTATTGAGCACCCATCTGAGGACTTTCATGTAAGTGATAGCAGTGAGAGTGGGGCAAGTGGCCTAGAAGATGAGGTAGAAGTAAACCCTAATCAGAGTGACTTTGTTGAAGACAATAGTGACAGTTTGGATGGTAAGGATGATGATGATGTTGTTGAACTATGCCAAATGGGTGCAGGTGTAATGAACTTTGATTATGAGAATGAGGAATTGCATAGTCTTGATGAATCATCATCTGATGATGAGATTGGGTATGATAGTGATGATAATTTTGAGGATGATACAAGTACACATGGAAGGGGACAAAAATATGAGAAAAAGAGGAAATTCCCTTGTTTAAGCTAGTAGCTAAGGCTAAACATTTATCTTTTGAGAAAGATATGGTGTTTACTACACCTAAGCAATTCAAGGAAGCTATAACTGAGTATGTAGTTCATGGTGGATGGGGGATCAGATTTGCTAAAAATGATCTGTTGAGGGTAAGAGCTGTTTGTCAACCAAATTGCAAGTTTATAGCCTATCTAACAAAGGTACCATGGGAGATGAGCTACCAACTAAGAATATTGACTATGGATCACACATGCTCTAGAAGTTATAAGAATTCTAGATGTACTTCTTCATATATTGGGAAGAAGTTGATGAAGAAAGTGAAAAGACAGCTTAACATGAAGCTAAAAGACATTCAAAATGTTGTTCATTAGAAGTATACCATAAACATAAGTTCAGGGAAAGCCAGTAGGGCTAGGGATAAGGCTCAAGAATATGTTGAAGGGGCTTATACACAATAGCATAACTAACTGTGGGAGTACTGTAAGGAGTTAAAGAGGTCTAGTCCTGGCAGTACCATACTTATGAAGGTACATACCTTCAATGAAGGTGATTTAGCAGTTGAGATGGACTTGATCTGTGGGATGCCTTATTTTGAGAGGTTATACATATGTTTGGAGGGATGCAAGAAGGGGGTTCTGGTTGGATGTAGGCCATTAATTGGTTTGGATGCCTGCTATTTGAAGAATAAGTCAGGTGGTCAATTGATTACTGCAGTGGGTAGAGATCCTAATGAAGAGTATTTTCCACTTGCATATGCATTAGTAGAGGCTGAAACCGAAGACTCTTAGACTTGGTTCATAAATCTGTTACTTGCAGGCATAGGTCAAAATAAAAGATTGGTGTTTATATAAGACTAGCAGAAGGTATGTAGTTTTATTATTATTTTGTTTGTTTTAATCTGCATTTGCACATTGTATGTTCAGTTACTAACTTTACATATTTGTTTGTGATACTGTTTGTGACAGGAGTTGGTGTAAACTTTTATTGATAATTGGCCACAGTATGAACATAGGATTTTCTACAGACATCTCTATAACAACCTCAGGAAGATTTATCATGGTGTTCTTATTAAACAAATTTTTTGGAGAGCAGGCAAAGCAACTTATGAACAAGAGTTTGATAGGGTGATGGATGAACTGAAAGAAATTGATGCTGATGCACACAGTTGGTTGCAAGCTCATTCAACAACAATATGGGCCAAACACATGTTCAACGAGGATTGTTTGACTAATACTGTACTAAACAATATGTGTGGGAGTTTCAATAGAAAGATACTTAAATTCAGGTCTAAGCCTATAATTAGCATGGTGTGATTCTTTGTGATCACTTACAGTCAATTAGATTCATTGTTTGATACATGTAGTTGGTAATTCATATCTAATGTTTGATTGTATTTGTATGTGATTGCAGCTTGAGTGCATTAGGCTATATCTTATGACTAGGTTTCAAGATAACAGAGAGAAGATTATGATAGTAGAATCAGATATATGTGCCAAAGTTCTGAAAAGGTTGCACAAGCAAAAGATGGCATGCAGTAGGTGGCTTGCTTGTTAGGCAGGGTAGACACAGTTTGAAGTTAAAAATGGTTTGCATACTGCTTGCAAAGCTTCACTGTTAACTTGGCCATATCATTCTGCAATTGTAAGAAATGGGATATAACTGGCATACCATGTGCTCATGCAATGTGATGCCCCAATTTGATTGATTGTGTGATGTGAATGGGTGTGTGCTAAGTCCTACATCAGGTATTTACTAGGTTGAACTAGGCTTTATTAACAACTACAAGGGGTCTCAATTGTGACTAGTCCTTTTGATGTGGCTAGTACTTTTCTTTGGGTCATTACATATGGTATTAGAGTTGGCCCGGTAAACCCGTGTGGGCTTAGAGACACTATCCCACAAATTAGGCCCTAACGAGGACGTTAGGGATTTAAGTGGGGGCGATTGTGATGCTCCAATTTGATTGATTGTGTGACATGTGTAGGTGTGTGATGAGTCCTACATCAGGCATATACTGGGTTAAACTGAGCTTTATTAACAACTACAAGGAGACTCAATTGTGACTAGTCCTTTTGAGATATAGTACAGATGTGGCTAGTGCTTTTCCTTGGGTCATTACATGCAATCACCTGCATATTTTTCAATAGACAAGATGTTGAGTAGCATGTTAACAATTGTTTCCATGTCTTTACATTCAAGGCCTACTATTAGTCAATCATAGCACCTATCAATGGGCAGAATATAAGGAGACTTAGTGGTGTCCAACTTGTATAGCCTCCCATCAAAAGAAGACCACCTGGCAAGCCTAAGAAAAAGAGAGTAAGGAAACCTAATGAACCAACAAGTCGTAGAGCTGGTATCTCCAAATAGTGTAGGGCCTGTGGTAAACTAGGTCATAATAAAAGAAGCTGCAAGGGTGAGGTTAGAGGGAACTCTTCATTACCAGGCACCACAAACAGAACTAGCATAGCTAATAAGGAAAATATTAACATATAAGTGAATCAGTTGCTTTTGCATATTCTATATTAAGATATGTGGGTTTGTTGTTTGCAGACCAACAGAGGCAGACCAATCACAATGTACCATATTAGACTAGAATGCATAAATCCAGTCTAAGTGCACCATCTCAAGTCAGGAGCAGCTCAGCCACTCCATCAGTCCATTTGCACCACCTCAGGCCAGGAGCAGCTCAGCCACTCCATTTGCACCACATCAAGTTAAAAGCAACTCAGCCACTCCATTTGCAACATAACAGGCCAACATGCATACCTTTAGTCCAACTACACCAGCTCAAGCTAGGAGTAGCTCAGCCACTCCATTTGCACCATATCAGGCCACCATGCACATAACCACTCCATTTGCACAGCATCAGGCCACCATGCACCAATCCAGTCCAAGTGCACCATCTTAGGCCAGGATAAGCTCATCAAATCCATTCTAGGCCAGCAGAAGTGCATTCATTTAGCAGGATACATATTAGTCCAACTCCAATCCAAGTACACCACCTAACTCAGACAACAACACACAAAATGCAAGTGCACCACCCAACTCCAGCAGAAGAAACTTAAACCCAATGCAGAAAAATAAAAGGGTGGTCACATCAAAGACTCTAAATGCTTCTAAGAATGCATCCTGATACATGGATGCAATCAAATTTGCTGAGAGTCAATCATTTGTGCACGGTCCAAGGAAATAAAGAGAGTAGGAGTTTTTTTTTTTTTTTTTTTTTTTTTGAAATCTAAGAAATTTTTTTGTGTAATTCTAGTTGATGGTTGTAATTGTTGTAGTTGAACAATGCCTTGCTGTTTGGGTTAACTTTGGTACTTGACTATAGATCAGTTGACCTTTGTGTTGTTTTGGTTAAACATGAATCTTTTGTCTTGCTTTGGTACTCATAGCAATGAGAAGCAGTTAATGATAATTCTGATTTTGTATTTGTACTGACCTTTGTTTTGTTTTGGTTAGTCTTGAATTTTTTGTCTTGCTTTGGTAGTCACAGAAATATATATGCAGTTAATGAAGATGATGAGTTTGTGGATTTCTTGAGCTTTGTTGTATATATTGACACTATATGTTTTGAGTTAATGAAGATTCTAAGTTTGTGGATTTCTTGAGCTTTGTTGTATATATTGACACTAGTGGAAGTTTTATGTATTGACAGTACGTTTTGTTACTCTTCATGAGAAGTAGTTAATCACAGGTTCTGTTACTCTGTAAATATTGTTAAACAGGACAAAGGTATTCATTTTCGTAGTACAACACTACTACCAATCCACATTGCTACCAGTCCATAAAACACTACTACCAGTCCACACATTTACCTTTACATAGCACAACACTATCACATTACCAGTCCACACATTTAAGGAGAAAGGTATTCATTTCATAACATAAAGAGTTCAAAATAACCTAGAGGTGTTACATTGCTAATAACAACATCTCATACAAAAAGTGTACACACTGCCAACCCTACATACATTAACACTACTAGCCCTACATGCATTAACAACTACAGGATATTGAAACTCCCCCACCTATGTAACCCACAAAACTTATTTCCACCCCTTACCTAACCAAACATAGAATTACATATATTTCCAATAACAATGCCAAAGCCACTGTGTAAAACTTCTCTCTCTTCGTGTAGATTTCAACCTCAGCCTCAAGTGTGATAATCCTTTGCCTTTCCTTTGGGATAAGCACCTTACCACGATCACATATCTCATCATCACACCATTGGAAGAACCTACACTTTTGCCCAACCCAAAATGTAAATCATGCTCTGAAAAATGAAAATCTATCAACTATTGCAACAAAAATTGAAACAAAAATACTAAAATGCATATAGTAAAACCCACTAAAACAAAATACTAAAATTCAAATATCCAGTAATTTGGACAACCATAAAACCTTCTACTAGGATTGTCTGTTGTCCATGATACAACTAACACCGGTTTTTCAGAATAATAGACCTCATTGGTGCTCTCCTCCTCGAGCTTGAACTGGTCGAAGAGCTTGCTGTCGTCTAGTCTGGGGATTCAAAGATTGCTTTGATCGTAGTTTGGGGAAGTGGGTTATGGCAGATTAGCTGTGTGGGTGGAGCTCTAACTGTGAATTTTTGGTGGAAGATGAGTTAGGTTTCTGGTAGTGATTTGGGGGTTTTATTTGGTAAAGGTGGTTGAAGAATCAAACACATGAGGGTCACATGACAAGGAAAAGGGGCTGGAAACCCACGTGTTGAACCTGATGATGACATGTAAGCTTTATTTAATATTTTTTAATTTCCCCATCAGCCACGTATACTTTTTCCATCTGTTAGCTAACAGCAAGAACCAAAATATTGCATGTTAATTGTTTTAGGGACTAAAAGTGTTAAAATGAAAATGTAGGGACCAAAATAGAAAAAATGTCCAAAATGTAAGGACTAAAAGTACATTTACGCTTACAAAATATTTAGCGTGTAATAGTCCCTCACCTTTTGTGGCGACCAACTTTCCTTGCCAAGCCAAAATTCTAATTTTTTAAATTAATTTTTATTTCAATTTTCAACTCTTTCTCTCTCTCTCTCTCTCATCTCAGAGTCTCAATCGTCTATCCTCCATTTTGTTTCAACTTTCAACCTTTAACTCTCTTTCTCTCTTGCTGGATCTAGTGACTTGATCTGGTTCTCCGGTGAGTCAGATCTGAGGAGTTTGCAGCAGCAGTGCAAGGATGACAACGCCAACCTCAGATCGAGTGGTACAATGATGTTGCAGTAGTAGGAACATCAAGTGGGTTGTCGGTTTGGTGGCGTCCTTGGTTAACGATAGAGATTTGGGGTTGAGTATTTAGCTGTAGGGGGTCTCAGAAACTAGTGGGTTTCTTTTTTTGGCGGTGATGAAGGTTAAGATCTACTTGTTGCTAATGTTGATTCTGGCAGTGATGTGGTGGTTGGTTTTCTGGTGGTGGAAAACAAGGCTGTTTTTTTTTTTTTTTTTTTTTTTTTTTTTTTGGGTGAGCAGATTTAGTGATGGTGTTGGTTGTGGTTCTGTTTGGGTGGTGTTGTCTTCGGTGCTTGTGGTTGTACATATGGTAGTGGCAGTGGCAATGGTGTTGTCTTTGGTGGTGTTGGTGGTTGTGTTTGTGTTTGATGTTGTGTTGTCTTTGGTGATGGTGGTGGCAGTGGTGGTGGTTGTGTTTGGGTTTGGGTTTTGGTTTAATCTTGGGTTGGTGGTGATGTTTTCGTTGGTGGTGGTTGGCTGTGTTGCGGTGGTATTGTTGGTGGTGGTGGTTGTATATACTGAGAGAAGAGAAAGGAGAGAATAAAAATAATTATTTAAATGAAGTAAAAAAAAAAAAAAATTAGAGAATTAAGTCTAATGTTTGTGTACAAAAACACAGATAGCTAAACTATTTAAAAAAATAGAGTTTTTTTTGGGTTTGTTTAGCTAAAAATCTGAGAAGACTGATGTGAATGCTCTTAGTAGTAGTAATCTAACTATTGGGTGATGTGAAGTCAATCGATGAAGTTGTCAAACATTTATCTCTCATGCAGTTTAATCACTTAAAAATATCAATGTGAAATAAAAAACATAGCAAAGAAAGTATTTGATTTGGAAAATTATTTGCAAGTGTTCATGCTTGTTATATACAAATATTCATCTCTTGTTAGTCTATGTCTCATGTCAAATTTGAAGATTTTTTTTCAACTCCATGATTCACACATGTGAATATGGAAAATGTGATACTTTTCCAATATATTCCTAAACATACGTAGTGACATGGATATGCCTAAAAAAAATTTCTTATAGTAATGCTACATTCACAAAATTTTCATAACAATTTTACAACAAATCTTATGTGGCAAGCTGTTACTGGTTCTAATCTAGGCTTACCATTGAAATTCTTTTTTTGTCCACGAGTAATAGCCAGTAACAACTTGTCATTTAGAATTTGTTGTGAAAATGTTGTGGATGTACATTATCTCTCTCTCTCTCTCAAGAGAAACTTATAATATAGTAATATATGCATTGAAGGAAATAAGTATGTACGCTGCGGAAAATTAACGGATCTACTTCATTCTCAATCTATAACATGCACTATGTAAATTTTAGAATTCAAGTATAAGAGAGCGTACCTTGAAGCGGTGAATTTCAAAACAAAGATCAAAGCACTTGGAAATACTTTTAATCTTCACTCCAATTCTACTAACGCCCAAGAAGTGTGGACTCTCAATCAGTTACAAATGGAGAATTAAAAAAAATGACTTACACTCACATACACACCATTTCACAATGATGTTTTTCACCCTCTTTTTAAAATTCTGTATGTTTTTCCCTTTTTATTTAACCAATTATCTAATTGGGCTGGTTTTTTGGGCCTTTCCAATTGGGTTTAAGTGTGTGGCTTGGAGTGGGACCAAAAGGAACCAATAAGACACTAGCTCCAATGAGTCTTGGGCTTTTCTGTCAACTCTTGACAAGTCCAAAATTACCATTAACTATATTTAATACCACTATATAAATATAGTTGCACTCTAGGCCTTATCTATAAATTATATCCCAAGACTTTATTGTACATGCAGACCCCTTCATAAAATATTCTTAGTAATACAAAGTCATAAATGTGGACTGCCACTTTGTAGATTACTACATCTTAATCCTTGAGTACCCGGTTTAATCATTTTAAGTTATTCATCATATATTTATGAAATCCAATTTCATAAATATATACTTTAGTAATTTCTTACTAAAGTGGTTAGGCCTAATTCTCTGAATAACAAACTCATTAAACTTATCTCAAACGAATATTTTATATCTCCGTTAAGAAACTATGAATTCCATCTTGAGAATATATGTTCCATCAACACTAAATGTGGTTGCCCAACATACTAAGGTTTTGAATGTTACTTTAGATCTCACTCCTGATATATCAAAGCAACCTACACTTCATGATCAAGTCCATTATTCTCTTAGGATTAAGAGTTCATGCAAATATAAGTCGTGAGATTTATTATTCATTTGACAGTTCTTAGGAGAATAATAAATGTCACAGCGGTCCAGTTCAATATGTCTTAACTCTTAAAACATATCAACACATCAACTAGAAGTCTCCACTTCCATGATCAAGACAAATCATCGTAGTTGATATGTTATAGTCTTCGCAGATGAAATGCCCAATTTCATCACCGACTACGAACTATAATTCTGAGTTTACAAAGAATTTGTAACTTATATCTTCTATGACTAAATCACATAAATCACATACTATGCATCTCATGAACTATGTGATAATGTCCGAATATTCATGTTACCATTATTTCAGATAATAATAAAATAACTTTATTAAACACAATATTAAGTCATACACAATGTCACACTAAATATCATACATAGCATCATACAATAGGATTTAAGGACACTAATCCTAACATGCATACCATAAGATGTGTGTGCTCTACAAGAAAGCGGACACTTCTTATAATTTCTTTTAATGATTAATATTTTTGTTGCAAGTCCTTCAATGGTTTATAAGGTTTAGAGGAAATAATTTTTAAATTTATTCGTAAATGATAAAATAATTTTGAAATTTAGTATAAAACACATAATTAAAACAAAATTGCCCAATCTATTGAGTTAAAATTGCCCAAATTTTCAATAGATCCATCAACCCGCCCAATTCGACCCGTGCACAAACATGGCAAAACGGGTCAAAATTTGTTGACCCGACTCAAACGTGAATTTTTTTACCTGAAGAAAAAACGGGTTAACCTGTGACTCGTGTGGATACGAGGGGTCTTAGGAGTTGCCATCTAGTTATATAGTTTAGGAACCATGAATATAGCGTCCTTTCGAGAAAGGACCTTTGATCTTACTACCAGAGTATGGGTTCGGAGTTTAGGTACACTCTTGGGAAGGTGTTAGGCACCCAAGATCGCCCAATCCTAAGGTTGGCCTCCCATAATTGTGTGACATCTTAACCTTATTAAAAGCATATTCAACACTTGCATCTATAGTCACACACACACTAGCATACATCTAAGCATACAATATAGCATCTTTATCCCAAAACCACATACTTATCCATCTACCCAAGCAAAAGAGAACCAAACATATCAAAGGAACCCTAGCATTCATCTATCATGTGAAAACCTATCATACATCTAATACATCTCATGAACCAAACGTCAACAAACTATAAATCCTAATCATGGATCTAAGCATGTTTCATCACATCCTAAGGCCAAAGCACAAACGCATGGACATTGCTAATGCATGACTTACCTTCTACTTACCTCACAGTAACACAGCACCTATGGCATCATGAATGGGCATGTGAATGTATGTCCATGGCATCAAGGCAAGAAACAAACATAAAAACCTAATCTAAGCGTGTTAAAGACAAACAAGCATGTTAAAAGGTGAACAAGAACTCATAGGGCTTAAAACATATAAAGAAGAGGCTACATAGAACAAGCATGTGAATACAGAAACAAAACAAAGAAAAATTAGGGTTTCTAGGCAACGACATCACGCACGCTAGAATAGGTCCGCGTAGACAGAATCAAGCCTACATACGTAGGCTATATAATGTGTATGCAGATCCTTACCCAGAAAACCTAAGAACACAGAAACAGAGCAGAACTTTAAAACAACCAACTAGAAACCTCACGTACACAAAATATGAAAAGAACTAAAGGGCTAATCTAAGCAAACATGTACAAACATAAACTAAGCAAAAAATAGGATTAAACACAAAAGAAAAATAGAAAAGGAAGAAAAAAGAAAAAAGAAGGGTTAGACTCAATACCTTAAACAAAAGCTTTCCAAGCTTGATTTTGACCGTTCTCCTCAGTCAAATCTATTCACAAACCAATAAAAGAGTGATTAGCAACGTTGAACTAATAGGATTAGGGCTAGAGAATGTCCCGATCAGATAAAATTGACTTGAGGGTGTTTTGTGAAAAACTCCCTTTTGATTCACTATTATCTAGTGAATCTTAGGTTTTCCCCGTTGAATTTCTGTGTGTATTAACAATGTACCATGTAAGGCTTTTTATAGTTGAAAAAATGGGGTTTGAAATAGCTCCTAGATGATGTGAGATTCATTTCAAACCTCTGCCATTATTATAGAAAACTTGCATTTCTTATGCTTCTGAAACCCTAGCTGTGTACGCAAGAATGTGCCTGCGTTCGCATGCATTGGCTCGCGTACGCAGGTCGAGGGCCACTTTGGTCATTTTATTTCCAAAAATAGATTTTTGCTCATTTAAAAGGTTATATTTTCCATTTTAACACTCCTCAAGTCAATTTAATATCTAATTGAGATCTAAACTGGCCTTAGGCCTTAGAGTTTGAGCATCATTGGGCAACGGGGGCCCAAGTCGTAAGAGGTACAAAATGCGGTGTCTACAACTCGACCATTTTTTTGCGGTTCAACCCAACCCATTACCCAATCAATTTTAAAAAAAATCTTTTTCTAGTAAAAATAAAAATTAAGATATTATTGGTTTAATTATTTATTATGAGCTTTGCAGTACACAAGTCAAACTTAATTGGCAATATGATAGGTTTCTGCTATAAGTTCATCTACGGGGATTATAGAGTCTAGGGACAAAGATGTTGTACTAGATCTGAAACTTCTCTTTACTATAATACTTTTCGGGAAGGTTACCCCTCGGTTTTTTTACTATGAAATTAGTTTGTTTCATTAGTTTTCCTGGGTCATCGTATCTTGTCTTATTTACTATTCTGTTGCATGATATTGACATGATATTGATGTTTGTTTGTTTTAACAAGGTTTATTCATAATAAACCTAATTAACAATTTGGGTTTAAAATTTGTTAATTCTACCAACCGGGATCTAAATTTCCCATCAAGTGGTATCATAGCAAGCATACTCTGATTAGGGTTAATCTTTACTGTGTAATCCATTAACCCCTGTTGTCATGACTACAAGCAGCATGAAAATATTTTTTATTTCAAATACATCTTGCTTTTCTAATCTCTATTTGATTGAGTGTTTCAGAAAATGCAAGTCTAAAAGTTATTTGAAAGCCATCTTGATGATTGTTGAAAAAGATCTTAGTGTGACAAGAAAGAAACTAGACTACCTCAAAATGAGAATGTGCAAGGGAGTTCGTTTAAGAAAGATTGAACCCACCAAGGTTGAGGATGCTCTCCAGGATGAAAGTTGGGTTGAGGCCATGCATGATGAACTGCTCCAGTTTCAAAGGAATGATGTTTGGACCTTAGTACCTAGACCAGAAGGAGAGCACATCATTGGCACAAAGTGGATATTCTGCAATAAAACTGATGAGGAGGGAAATGTGATCCTCAACAAGGCTCGTCTGGCGGCCCAAGGATACTCTCAAGTGGAAGGAGTAGATTTTGATGAAACATTTGCTTCTGTAGCTCGCATGGAATCCATTAGGGTTCTCTTAGCCCTAGCTTGTCACTTAAAGTTCAAGCTTGACCAAATGGATGTGAAGACTGCATTCTTGAACAGGTTTCTTAAAGAAAATGTCTATGTTGCTCAACCTAAAGGATCCATTGATCCACACTTTTCGGATCATGTGTTGTACCTCAAGAAGGCTCTCTATGGATTAAAGTAAGCACCTAGAGCTTGGTATGACCAGCTTACACAATACCTGGTCTTACATGGTTTCACAATAGGACAAGCTGATCAAACTCTTTTCATCAAAAAGGAGAATGGCGAATTGATAGTAGCTCAAATCTATGTTGATGATATCATCTTCAGGTCTACAAAGAATGAACTTGCTCATGACTTTTCGAAGCTTATGCAGGCTGAGTTCGAGATGAGCATGATTGGAGAGTTAAGCCACTTCTTTGGAATGCAAATTATTTAGCAAGAGTCAGGTATATTCATATCTCAATCTAAATATGCTAAGAATCTTGTGAAAAAGTTTGGTTTGGAATCTGCTAGTCTTGTTAGAATTCCCATGAGCCCAAATATTAAACTCATTGTTGATTTGTTAGGCAAAAGTGTTGATTCATCTTTATACAGAAGCATGATAGCTAGTCTCTTTTACCTTACAGCTAGTCGACCTGACATTAGTTACAGTGTGGGGGTGTGTGCTAGATATCAAGCAAACCCCAAAGAGTCTCATATGATTGCTTTAAAAAGAATCATAAAATATGTCAAAATCATTACTGATTTCGGAATGTGGTATAGCAAGGACACAAATGATGTCTTAGTGGGTATTCTGATGCAAACTAGGCTAGGAATGTTGATGATAGAAAAAACACATCAGGGGGTTGTTTTAATGTGGGTAATAATCTTGTCTCCTGGATGAGTAAGAAGAAGAATTACATCTCATTATCCACTGCTAAGGCTGAATAGATCGCTGCTGATAGCTGTTGTACCCAACTTCTGTGGATGCAAAAACTCTTTCTTGATTATGGTATTCATCAAGAACATCTTACCATTTATTGTGACAATACCATTGCCATTAACATCTCTAAAAATAATGTGCAACATTCTCAAACAAAACATATAGAGATTCAACATCACTTCATTCAGGAGCTTGTCGAAGATGGCACACTCACTCTCGAGTTCATCCATACGGATGATCAGAAGGCAGATTTGTTCACTAAGCCAATTGATAGCAAACATTTTGAATTGCTACGCCAAAACATTGGTGTAATATCTATGGAGTGATCTCTTCTCTTTCTCCTCCTTTCTCATGCATTTGCATATAGTTTTATGCTTTGCTTTGTTTAACATGTTTTTGTTTGTTTGTTTTCAGTTTTGCTTTATTTTGTTTTTCATAAAAAAAAAAATCAGAAAAATACAAAAACAATGTGGGTTTTGTGTACAAAGGTCTTTGTAGCTTAGATGAGCATCTTAATGCACAACTAAGCAAGTGAGCTTTGTGGCTTATGTTTGTGATGAGTATGATTAAGTGATCTCTTATACTTAACACTCATATCACTCTTTTTGATTGGAAGGACTAAAAAATCTTAAGAGAAAAGCATAAATGACCATCTCACCACTAAAACCCGCCAATCATGTATAACATCTGTGTGCTTCGGCATAGCAAAATTGTGATATTTTTGGCTTAACATGATTGGGTATTTCTTCTATCTCTTATATTCCCATACATGATATGTTTAAAAAAAATGTACAAAGAAAATTAAAAGCAAAAAGAATCAAAATGCTTTTAAATATGGTTGCAAGCGTGTTTCTAGGAGATGTGGGAGTTATAGGATGTACCACGAAGGTGATAGTCCCCATCAAGCAGTTATGATTATGTGTGAGTGTATGTGATTTTTTCATATCTTAAATTGTCATAATATGAGACACTTATGCATTCTTGGTATGTTTTCACACACAACATGCAAATTCTTTGCTACTTTTGATACATGTGCAGGTACAATGTGATTTGGCCATTACAAGGAATACATGTGTTAATGTATACTCACTAACTATCTTAACTTGTTTTTGAAATATAAAATTGGTTAGACTTGTTTAGTGTGTGTGTGAGTATTGGATCTTTGAATGCTTTGCATTTTCTTGTTGAGAGATATTTTTGAGAGCTTAACATGTTGATTGGATCTATTTTTGAGTAGCTTGCTTGTTGCATTCATCTCTATGTGTTTTTCCTCTCTTTGAAAAACTCCTTTTCTTCAAGTTCGACAACTTCTCGACAGATCCTCGACAGATTTGCATTTATCGAGCCTCTCTTTCTTCTTTTCTCGATAGAAGTTAGCGTAATCTCGATCCATCGAGCTTTCTGGAATTTGTCTCGATAACTTCTCAATCCATCGAGGTACTTTTGTCATTGACATAACTAATCTGAACGCCCGTGATAAGCTCATTTTTCCTTCGGCTATTACGCGGATCCTTCACCACTTTTCTATCCTTATTTCTGATTCTCCCTACTTCACTGTCATGGGTGCCATCAGCGCAGCGTTTATTCGGCAAAACGAGGCTCAGCTTTGACCGAAGTGGCCACGGATGGAGACGATTGATCCCCCAGCCTCCACCATTCCTTCCACCTTCGCTCCTTCTTCTTCGGGTGGTGGTGTGACTCTTGAGGCCATCATGGCACAGCTTTAGCGCATGGATGCTCGCCTTAACACTCTCAATGATGAGTTGTGTTAGGTGAACACCCGTGGCAGTCGTATTGTAGGACGACAGGCTCGCCTCAGTGGTTTCGCCACTTCTCCCTCTCCTTCTCCCAAGGCTTCAGCAAATGAGGACGGCGATGATGGTGTTGATGATGAGGATGAGGATGAGGGTGCTAGCTCTTCCAGTGATGAGGGGATGACAACTTCTCAGTAACTTACCCTTTGTTATTCGTGACAAAAAAGGGGAGTAGTTTTGGGATAAGAGTAGTCTTGTATCTAGAGGGAGATTTAGCATAAGACATTTTTTTGTTAGGGGGAGTGTCTATATTTTGAGAGATGTAGTGAGGATTTTATGTACTTTTCTTTAACTTTAGTTACATTATCCTCCTGTACACGGGTCTTGTGACATATAATTTATTACATACATTGTATTTATTTTCATTTATATATATGTTGATGTATGTTGTTTTTCACCTATCTCTGCATGTGTTGTTTCTTCTCTATCTTTATGCACATGTTTCATTATGTATGCAATCTTTATTTTTGTTTCACACTAAGATGCCTTGATGAGTTTTGTTTAAAGTGTTTGAGAAAGACAGGTTGTGAAAATCTACCATGCCATGAACTCTCTTCTTGCAAAGTTTTTCAAGAGTTTGTGTTAGAGTTAGATTTTATTGTACTTAACAAGTGGTTATGAGCTTAGTGATTTAAGACTTCTCTCATAATTTATTTGTTTGTTGTGGTTTTGTCATGGATTGCCAAAGGGGGAGATTGTTAGGACACATATGGAACTTGTTAGAGACATATGTTATGTAAATTGGCTAATCCTTTGACAAAACGCACACTTTATATGTAATTGGGTAGATCTAGGATGTGTTTAGTACTTCAAGGAATAAGAGTTCAAGTTTAGTATTGAAGTCATGCAAATTTGTCTAAGAAACAAGTGAAGAAGTGTTGTTCATTAAAACTCGACAGATAGCTCGACAATAACATATCTATAAAGGTTTAATGATGGATCTCGATAGCAACTCGACAGAGGCCATATCTATTGAGAATTATGAAATTCAGATTTCCAGATCTGATTTCACGTATATCCATGTGTAATTATGTAAAGTTTCTTTTTTCACAACCCTAGACATATATAATGATTATTTTAAGGGCCGTCAAAGGTGATGCAAGGTGATGCAACTTGATGAAAAGTCATTGTGCATGCAAATTGTGACTGGAGACAAAATTTGCCCAAGTTCATCATATTCTCTCTAGAAGTTACTGCGTCTTTGCGCCAAGGGTTTTGTGACCAATGAGCTTCCTGATCTTCATTGTTAGATGAACTGGAGAACTTTGCAACCAACATCTTCCTCAAGTTGGTGTGTTGTCACATACTGGAATCCGTGCATCATTGGTTAGTCACGTACTGGGATTTATGCATTGAAAGGAGAGATTGCCATTACATTACAAGTCCAATTGGGTATTAGGGTAAGAGTTTAACTGTAGGTTGGTATTAGGTATTAAGATTCTTTTTACTTGTAACCGCTTGTTTTGATAATAGTGGATTCTTGGGAGTGGTGATTTTAAATTCATCCGGTGGGGTTTTGCCTTGGTGGTTTTTCCCATTCATATACAAATCACCCATGTCAAATTTATTTTCTGCTACATATAACTTAGTTGGTGATTTGTTTGTGCTACCACGCTTATTGCACGTAGTTGAATCTAATTAATTTCACTTGGCTAATTAATTTAATTAAGTTACCAAAGGGGTCAATACATTCTTAGCCTATCACAATATATAATGGACATTATTATTATTATTAATTTTTTTATTAAAAAAATTTAACATTTTTTTGGATAACACCATTCAAAAATATATATTTAATATCATTTAGATACAATGACTTCAAAGAAACAATTGAGACCTTAATTGTATGCAAATGAATTGAACGATAAATGATTGAAGAATTCTATAATGAGTAAAGATTTTTAAATATCAAATAACAAAGTATTTGTTAAGATAATCTGGTTATAGTAGAGTTAAAAACATATATTTAAAATTATAAACATGCATGAGAAACATTAAAGAATGAAGCTAAAATATACCAATGAAATTAATATAAATTATAGATGCTTAGTCTAATTTTTTAACAATTCATGTCCAAAATAAACGGATTTTCAAAATAAATTATTATATTTCTTGAATTGTGTGTTGCTTAACAATGACATGATATTCATAAAAGATATCATGTATAAATAAGAAAATAATCAAACTTTAACCAAATTGAAATAGAGTGTTAACTACAATTGATATTAGATTATTAAAACTTGTGTGTTTGTTTATTCTTTGCCAATTTAGTTATCAAATAAGGCATTTGTGATTTTATTTTATATTTTGCAATGTGGATATTGAGTAGAAATGAAATTTGTGTGTTTGTTTTAATTATCTTTTGTGCTATTTTGTTTTGGTTAGTAATATTGGAATTTGTATAATTTTAAAATTATTAAACAAGAATTTTTTTTTTTTTGGTTGAGCTCATTCTTAATATGAGTGCTGAATTCAAAGTAATGCCTTTTTTACATCAAGCAATTTGCTGCATTACTTTTTAAATGACAAATACATATTTTTCATTAAAAATATTCATGTGAAAAAATATGGGTCGACCTAACCCTCAACCTGATCGACCGAACCCATTCCTAACTTGTTTAAAATGATCTATTTTTACCTCACAACTTGACTCGACCCCCTCGTTGGCCATGTTTATGCACACCCCACTCCTAACAATCAAGCATGTTGCTTGGTTGTGTTGTGTGGCATCCACTACCTCTGGTTGAGTAGTATCTCGGAACTATCCTTCTTATCCTTTGGTTGAATATTTGATATAGCCAACCGAGCGAGTCAAAACCTGCATCAAATTGGTATCAAACTAGTTGGTTGATTTGAGTGACATCTGCAATTAGTAGCTTTAAGTGGCATTCGCTACCTCTAGTTAAGTAGCGTCCTAGAACTATCCTTCTTATCCCTTGTTTAGCTAACCTAACAGGTCATAGCTTGCATCATTGATCAACTAGATTTATTGTTCTATATAGAAGGGAACTTTACACACAAATATACTTAGATTAAGGTGGAGTATGATTTCTATGTTAAATAAAAATATATATACAAAAACCTGATTAATAATTTTGCATTTTAAAAGGCAAAATTCTTTTAGTATAGAAATTAAAATAAAAATTATTTTATTTATATATAATATTAATAAGAGGATTCAAATTTTTTTTTTAGAGAGTTTCAACTTATGACGTCTGCTCCTGATGATAGCTCTTTATCATCAGATCAAGACACCAATTAATTTTTGATGTAGGCGGGGATTGAACTCCAAATCTCTTATACAACAATAAGAGACTTTATCAGTTGAGCTAACTGAAACTCACGAGGATTCCATGTTTGGGTTTCAACATTTTGCCCACCAAAATACACTTATACAAATTTTAAACTCTCTAAAATACCACTATCTTTTAGTTAAATAATTTTAAATTAAAAAACATAAATTGGTTAAAAGAGTAATTTACTAGTCCTAAGTTTTAAGCTTTTTTCATTTATCTTCTCAATTCAACCTAAAACTTAGGACACTATTTTTATTTTATTTTTAAACATTATTCCATGTTATCTTACCTCTTTCTTAAAAAAAAAAAAAAAATACAAACAGTTATTTATATTTCATTTTTAAACATTATGACACTTAATTAAAAAAAAAAAACAAATAAATAAATAGTGGGTTTCAGTTAGCTCAATTGGTAAAGTCTCTGATGTCTGAATAAGAGATTTAGGGTTCAATCCTCGTCTACAAAAAAAAAAAAAGAAAAAAAAAAAAAGCATTATTGTAGGTACAAAGCGCATGTGTGAAGTCTTGTATTCAAATATTAAAAATGCCCTAATAGTTCCTTTAGACCTCAATTTACTTAATTGATTAACAACATCTAAGTATGGCCAATTCTATAATTAAGTTTAAGCCAATTATGATAGACTATTATGTACCAGTACCTTGATTCCTTGATTCTTCCTTCCTCAAGCTTTGCTACCCCCACTGCTAAAATCATATTGGTGGGTTAAAGCTTTTGAACTTCCACACTAATTTCTACCCATCACATCACATAATTCAATCTTCTTTATTGTGTTCAAACTAAACTACTAACTTGAATAAAATCTGATTCTCAAGAACAAACTTAGGCTAAAATCTCTTGACCTTGGTTGGACTTATATATATATATATATATATATATATAAACTCTTAATTCTTAAGGATAAGCTTTATGATAAGCTCTCATCCTGCAAAGACCACACCTACACGTGCCGCAGCACGCATCACATCCAATTCAAATGAATTTATTTGGAGAATTGGAGTTATCGGAGGTGAAGTACTCTTGTACGTTATTGTTCTAAAGGTGATTTGCACACATTTTATATACAAATACAGTTTCTTTGAAATGGTGTTTTAGCCGACGAGGCATTATGTGTCGTTGTGTAACTATCACTGGCCATTCAATAATTACAACAATTGAAAATTTGGGATAAAAAATTTGAACCTGAATATATATATATATATATATATATATATATATATATAAAGTTTAGTTATAAAATTAGTTATAACTTAAGCGTATAAGTGTACAACTTTACTCAATATTTTTTTTATTAGAGGTATTAGTTACATTTTCGTCTTATCTTTTTCATACTTACAAAATTTTCAGAAGATCAAAAATTAATAGTTATATCATTAACTAATTTTTTAAATTGTAAGTTTTTATAATTTAAAATTATTTATAAAAAATAAATTTATATATCATATTGTAAATAACATCCGATTGACATAAAATTTGACATGTATGTTAAGAGCATAAAAAACATACAATCCAGTTAAAATTTTAAAATATATAATAATATTAATTTTTTAAAAAGATGTTGTAACATTAGACTATAACTAATTCGTTGCCAAACTTTTTCATTTTATATGTTAGGAAATATAAAACAGTACTTGACTTCTTCTTAAAAAAAAAAAAAAAAAACAGTACATGACTTGAGGAAAGCGGAGGTCCAGAACAGCAAACATATAGTTGATTAAAAAAAATTTCCCCCCAAATCTTGTTTTCCACCGCTTGTCCGTCCTGTTCTTATTTTTCCTAACTGACAAAACATGAAATCAGGCAATTAGCACAGCGACAGAAAACGACCTTAGAAAGGATTGGTATTATTAAATTGTTGTACATACGTTGTAACTTGTGTATCCGAGAGAGAGAGAGAGAGAGAGAAATCATAGATGGGCGAATCATCATCATCATCATCATCGCTATCGCTGACACAGCAAATAGGAGTAGCGCCCCTTCTCAAGAGACTCTCCAAGCACTTGACTCGCAAATTTGCTAAAATCTTTTTCATCCTTTCCAATCACAAGGTTCTTCTTTACTGCTTCCTTTACAAAGTTTTACAATCCCAGAAATTACATCACAATTTATGTTATGGGCTGGTTGGGACGTTAGGATTTGGTTTTGGCATTTTGTCGAACACCTGCCGTGCAATATTTCTATCTTGTTAAAATTTGTATTGCTTGACAGTATTTCCTAATTTTCAGAGTGCTGGATCTCTTGGGGCCTTGGCAGGTTTTGTTATTGCTTCAGTTTTTGCTTGGAAGTTCGTGAGAGCCACTGCTGGGCAAAGAAGGCGACAGAAACAAACGAGTGATGCTGCTGTTAAATCAACAAAGGTACATACAGATACAGTGAATTGTTCTTTTTAAACTCCTGTATTCTGAATCATATGCTTTTGCTGTTCCTTTTTAGGTAGTGCTTGGACAAACGGTGAAAAACAAATTAAATGGCGCTCAGAAGGTACTCTTGTTGATGTTTTACACTATGTTTGGGAGTTTATGAAGGAAAGGATTGGATAGAATAGAATGGAATTAATTATTGATCTCATTCTTGGATGTTTAAACCCCCCCAAAAAAAAAAATAATAATAATAATAATTAGTACTTACATATTTGTGGTTGTTTTTAAAATTATTATAGTTTCATGGAATTGTGTAATTGAAAGATTTATTTACTTAATTTTTTCTGTTAAGAGGTAACTTTCGTTGTCAATGCTCAACGCATAAAAGAATATAAAAAGCATAATTGCTTGTTGGAAATCTTTGAAGTGTTCATTTAAAAAGCTGTCTTAATATTTTTGGTATAAGATGGGGATTTAAAGAAAATGTATTTTTTGTTATGAGATTCATGCAACTAATCCCAAATCTCTAGGGATGATAAGTTGCAAGTTTTGATGACAATCTGAGAAGACAAGTGAGAAATTTTATATGCTATGAAGCTTTAGGGAAAGCTAGAAAAAGAAAAAGAAAACTGTTAATTCTTGGACTTGTATGTGGCAAAATGTTATGTAGAGTTCTTGATGTTCCCCAATAAGTTCTGAAAGAGAAATTTGGTTTTGTTAGGCTCTTTTGTGATTTATTGATCCAGGATTTTTTGTAATCATGAGAGATAGAAATGCTAGTGGCAAACTTTACAGGTGGGAAACATGGTAGTTTCCTTTGGAGACCTAGCTTAGCTAAGGAGGTGCAAGATTGGGAATTGATTCTTTGTTATATTTCCTTGATTTGTTCTGTTCTACTCATAAATGTTGGGCCTTAGTGCAATGGCAAGTGCCTTCCACTTGTTGGTCACAGGTCTGAGTATGGGAATTAGCCTCTCCAAAAACAATTTGGGGAGGAGGAGGGTAAGGCAAGACCATGACCTCTTCGATGCAAAAGTTGGGAGTTTTGTGCATTAGGTATGACTTTTTTTCCTCCTCATTGTTGTAAATGTTGAGCTTGGATAAGGTTGCTTCTATTCTCTGGAGAAGTATTTGGAAGGTTAAAGCTCCTAGTGTAGCCTTCTTGGACAATGGGTTTGGGGGAGATTCAGACTGTAGATAACCTTAGAAAGAGGAAAATAGTATTTGGATGGATGTTGCTTTTGTAAAAATGGTGGGGAAACCATTTATCTTCTGCTCCTACTGATGCAGGAGCATCTAAGCGTAAAGCTGAGAGTAGTCTATTTTCTCTATCCCGTATTTATAATAAGGCTATTCTTTTCAGTTCCTTATTTAATATTTAATTTGTTATTATGTCTTGAGTATTTTAAAAAGGTATGTGACTAGCATGCGACTAATCACATTAGGTTATTATAAACGAACTCTTTTGAGTCATTGTAAGTAGCCTTTTCTTATCTAATCTTTGAGCCTAGAGATCATTCTTAATCCTGTATTGTTTTTTGTTTTTGTTTTTACTTTAAAAAAGAAAAGAAAAGAAAATCTTTTATTAGAAAAAGAAATTATTTGACAATATTGAAAGTTCTCAGGAGCCGCTGCAATTCTTGTTGACGTGAACATTGTTTGATTGGTCTCGAGCATGGGGTTACTCATTGTAGTTCTATTCTAAATTTCCACAACTCACTTCATTTTTCTTTATAATTCTTTGTAATGGTTTAAGATTACTTATGTTCATCATCGTGAACATGAAGTAATCGTTTTCTCAATATAATTTTATTACTTATCAAAAATGAAAAAAGAAAACATATTACATAGTGTCCTTTGTACACAAGTGGAGTACTCAGACACGCCTAAAAGAGCATGACCTAAAAGAATAAGCATTTAAAAACACAAACCAAATTACCCCAAGAATGGTTATTCCAGATCTCCATCTAATTGTACAAGGTGCACAGCAAGAAAAACTTTAGATCCAGCAAAGAACGCTCGACCCCCTTAAATAATTGACTCTTACATTCTCTCCAAATGGTCCACATGATGCACAAAGGGCTACATTCCACACAGCAGCACTTTGGTTCTTGGGAACAAGTTAGACTTTCAAATCCAAAATTTTTTGACTTTCTTTGCATGCAGATGACTTGTCAGTTGCTTGGTGTAATTCTTGAAGAGAGTAGTCCTGAGGAACTTCAGGTCTAGTGATGAATACATTTCATGTTATATTTTGTATGTTTAGTCATTAGTCTATTCAAAGAGGAGTGAAATCTGACACTAAATGTTTTATTCTTGTAGCATCATGCCACTTTAAGGCCATCAGTTGTGGAAGTGCTGTTGGAAATCAGTAGATTCTGTGACATCTATCTTATTGAAAGAATTCTTGATGATGAAAGTGGGGTAAGCAGTAATTCATATTTCATTTTCAACTAAACCTGATTGTCTACGATCTAGTATTTTATGCTGAAGTATAATTATAGTCATTTAAAAATCTTAATTTATTATTTTCGAATGTTCATTACATTAGCTATGTAGTTCTTGCAGATCCGTTATGTTATATGCCATAAAGTTCTTATATCGTAAGGTCTATCAATGCATTTTACCTTCATAAAGTAGTCTGTACAAGAGCCCTTTTTTTCAGGTGTTGGGACAGGTAAATAATTATTTTGGGCTAAAATGAAGTGGGCAGTGGAAGGGAATTATGGAACTTGTGAGATTTTGTGGTTACAATTGGGGATTTTCATCATTGTGAACTCGATGTACTTTTTATGCAAAAAAACTTGATTACCTATAAAAAAAAAAAAAAATTGGGAATGTTGAGTTGAGTACCACATGAATTTCAAATTAGGTATTAGCGTAAGAGATGTATTTGCTGTTAGATTGAATACTAAGTTAATTTCATTTTTAAGAAATTTATTTGCTGTTAGACAAAGTACTAAGTTAATTTCATCTGAGGCCAATGAGCTCTTGCTCAAATAGCATCTCCTTTTCTTGTAAAAGTAAGGTGGAGGGTGAGATTGTGGGTTCAAGATCTACTAGGTGAATGTGTAACTTACCAATAAAAAATTGTCATTTTCTAGCCCCCATCATCTAAGAAATTCATTTGTTTTTGGGTTGAGTACCATGTCATTTTCATGTTAGGCCCGATCATTAAGTGCATGCATTGGAACTTTTAGGTTTAAGTTGAGTTTTTGCTTGGTTTGTGATTTGGACCTCAGTGATTGGAGGCCTGGAGGGTGAGATTGTGGGTTCAAGATCTACTGGGTGAGTATGTAACTTACCAATAAAAAAATTTCAATTTAGGCCACATCATCTAAGAAATTCAATTGTTTTTGGGTTGAGTACTATGTCATTTTCATGTTAGGCCTGATCATTAAGTGCATGCTTGTGCACTTTTAGGTTTTAGTTGAGTTGTTGCTTGTTTTGTGATCTGGACCTCTGTGACTGGTTTCGTGATACACGAGCATGGGGTTGACAAATGGCAACCAAGGTGTTTGAAAAAATTGAAGGTTTTGATGCCTTGAAATTTATAATAAGTTTTTAATTTCTTCTGGTATTAGTGTTATTTGTCAATTGTCTTTGATTATCTGGTAAGTTTTGGATTATGTGAGAATGTGTGTGGTATGTTGTGTCCAGGGAATAAATTTTTTCACTATCTAGTAAGCACCTTGGAAGTTGCTTAGCATTTATTGAAAGTCTTGACTGGTCATGCCTTGTAATTTCCAATAAAATATCAAAGAGAAAGAGAAGAGGGGGTGTCTTTGATTCTGAAATATTTGTAAGTTTGTGTTACAATTGGAGTTTAGTTGAGTTATTACTTCTAATTAAGTTGGTCGCGTTGAGTAGCATTTGCTTTTAGTAGTGTGAAGTAAGTCTGCTACCCTAAATTGAGTGGCATCCTTGGAGTTTCCCATTTTCTTGGTTGAATCCCTTGATTTCAACCACCCCTCACAAGTCTTGGCCTGCATCATTTCATCAAAGTCAAACCTGAGCTGTTTCAGAGCCTTGGGGAATAGAATAAGAGCAGCTGAATTGTGGGCTTGATACGGTTATTAGCAAGATGTGTGTTAAGGGTTGAAAGGGTTTCTTGTGAGTTCTCTGGTACCACAAAAGTTTTGCAGCAACTCGATATTATTTATAGATTCCAATTTGGCTATCTAGATGTGTGTGTGCATGCATGCGTGCTTTGGAGTCACCTTCTAATTCTTTTTACTTTAGTTGAATTCTTTTTTATTTTCAAGCAGTTATATTGCTCACCTTTAAAGCTCTGATGTTACAGGAAAGGGTTCTATTAGCTCTGGAAAACACTGGTCTTTTCAAAAGTGGAGGCCTGATGAAAGACAAGGTATCTTTACAATTTTTGACTTTGGATTTTAATTTATCTATATAACCGGCCAGGACTCCCTCCTAATCCTCAGATGAGGATACTAGCAGAAATTTTTTAAAGCAACGCTAAAGATGCTGGACACCTTCTGCACTTCCAATTTTGGCAAAACCAAATTTGGAGAAACTAAGATGGTGGTGCATGCTAGTGTAGCCTGCATTACTGTCATACTCAACATTCGTTGTTTCTTATTCATATGGAATCAGAAGGACTATAATCTGAATTGAATTTCTTCAAACTTATATCAAGTCACCAGAACCTCACTTGACCAAAAATAGAAGCATTGGAATTGTGACTAGTTAATTTTCTAGTTTGGTAATATAATTTTGGATCTGCAATTGAACAGGTCTTTTGCTTTTTTGATAATTCAATTGTTGGGTGAGGGGGAATTGAACTTGGATGTCTCCATTAGAAACACTAGGAAGTGCTAGTTGAGCTACAAGACTCTTGATGCAAGTGAATGGGTTGAAACCAATTAAAGTGCTAGTTTTTAAGGGAAAATGACAATAAATTGGATATTTAAACTAGATCAATACAACCTGCATCATAACATCTTCAAATTTTCAATTTTTTGTTTTTTGTTTTATTTATCTATTTATTTATTTTTTAAGAGTGCTCAAACCTGAGACCTTGAGTTTGAATGTCTAGTGCCCTCAAGCCTTCTCTAGGTTGAGCTCCTGTACAGTTTATATATGGTTTTCTATTTTTACTAAAAAACTTGTCCAAATTCACTACATGACTTTTTGATTATAAATATACTTTTAGTTTAATTAAATTCTTTTGGCTCTAATGACATCAATACTAGTCAGCGATCATTTGGTGTCACGGGATGGTAGTTAAATAAGATTAATATTTCTCTACATAAGGATTAAGGATACTTCTTCTTGCCACATAAATTTGTGTAACTTCTGACTTGCCTTTATTCAAAATATGCCTTACCATATAACCACTTTTCGCTGATAAATTGCATTTACCATTAACACGTTAAATCTTAGGTAAGAAAAGGAGTAGCTTGGAGTGAAACAAACTTAGAGGCCGGCATAAAAAACTCTACGCATAATGTCAAAGGCTACTAAAGGAGGTCCATTTACCCTTTTCAACGTGTTAGAATCATTCATCTTAATTTAAACACAGAAAGTTTTATTTTTAGCAAAGCTACATATGAGTATAGAAATTATGTTCAATAAAACGAACATAGCTTAAATTGTTTTTCCTTGCCAGTGAATAAAAGAAGAGATTATTGTGCATCTTTTAAATAATGTGTTAGTTAATTTGTTGAATTTCTGTTGCAGTAGAAGACCTAGAGTTCTTTCCCTTCCATACAGTACTTTCATGTAATTGTATACCACATCTTTTCAGAGCGGTGCCTTACTGGCATAGGGCTCACATACCATACAGTTTCTTGTCATATCGCTTTGTATCTTTGGCTTAGCACTGTTATAGAATTGGACAAACTTTTTTTTTGATAAACAGAATTGGACAAACTCGAATCCTATAAAATACAAGAGTTACATTTGTTAACGACTTATCCTTCAGTTTACATGGATGGTGTAATCTATGTATATTATTGTTCTGTAGGTACTATTCTGTAGCACAGACAATGGAAGACTGTCTTTTGTGCGGCAGTTGGAGCCAGATTGGCATGTTGACACAAATCCTGATACTCTATCTCAGCTAGCTGTAAGTTACCTAATTCATTTATTTTTCCCAAGAGCAATAAAATGGTTTTCTGCACCTCCATTTATCTGTTGCCTCTCCTTTCTAAAAATTAATTTTTGTACCTGTTTTTTATTTTCTGTAGAAATTCATTAGATTTCAATTGTACATCTTGCCCTCTGGATCAAATTCTACATCTGAGTCAAACATCTTTAACTCAAAAAGTTTGGAGTCTTTTTTCAATGAAGAAAGTCTGTAGACCTTGAAAATCTTACATGTAGAGAATGAGAAATAGGGAACGAGGAAGGTTTATTACACGCTACTCTCAGAGATTGCTACCCTTGTGTACATATTGTTATTGATATTGTATTATGCAGCAACTATGCTGTAATTTCGGTATACTACAATTAGTGTCCTCATTCATTTTCTTAAATAAATAAAAGGTGTACTTTACTTAAACTTGCATTGCATTCATGCATATTTAGTGATGTAAGTGTAACAATTGAATTAAGAACTAGGGTCTTTTGGGGAGTGCCTTCAAGTGGTATAAAAGAACTAGGTACTTTCGTACTAACTAATAACAGCTTGCATTTGATTGTCCTTAAAAATTGTTAATTGTTGGAGCCTTTTTCTGTTGAATGCCATGCCTTAGCCTTTGACTAGAGGCTTCGCAGGACTTGGGTTTTTTGTGGGGAGTCAAACCTAGAACTCACACCAACGAGTGTGTTAGGCTTCCATACTCAAGTCCATAAATCAAATTCTAAAATTCAAAAAAGGACAACACAGTATAAAAACCACAAAAAAAGAGTTCAACAGTAGAAGCAAAGAACAACATGAACAGAGAAACTTCTCTAAACTCTAAGGTCTCTCTAGGTCTTGGAGTTTTGTAGAAGCATACACCTTATCTAGTACAAGCCTTTTTATTCCTGATGTGGGTCTTGTTTTAAAGTTTGAACACAAGATTTAGAGTGCTTAGGTCCTCAGATCTGAAGTATATGTGCATGAACATAAGATTTAGAGTGCTTAGGTCCTCAGATCTGTGTGATTCCAGTTAGCTTGTTGGGTACAAGAATTGTTCTCAATAATAGTCAAAAGCCTTGTTGCTCAACTGGTTGGTAACTCTTGGTGTTTTCAAAACATCCAGAGTTCAAATCTTTTATCATTGTAACTATTGAATTGTCAAAAAGAAATGTTCTCAATAATAATAACCTGCCAAGATTTGCTTTGAGCAAAGGATCCAAGTTCATACTTTCCCTGAATTGACCTGTTATGATGGTGTTCGAAGGTTACTCATCTTCTAAATAGTCCTCCAGATAAGTGCACATTGCTTTGTCATACTTTCTTTATCATGGGGGGTTGTTGAGGTGTAATTTTCAACTGTTTTCATCTGATGGGGGATCGCAAGAGGTCAGTTCTCAGTCCTTGGGTTGATGCGAATCATAAAGATCATGTGAAAGGACAGAGGAGAAAGAGGTGGTCAAGGTTTTCATGCTCTTCTCCACACATCGTTCAACTAGTGTCTCTGGTGATTTGACTTTTGAGCTAGCTTTGTTTTGACGGGTAAAACGTGCAATACTTCCCCCACCCCCCCCCAAATCGCCCCAAAAAAACAAAGGACTCTTTATGGGATGTTGAGTTTCTGAAGACCTTGCACATCCTTCTGTTCAAGGACAAAGGTGTTCTGTTCACTTGCATGCTTGGATCTCACTCTTGGGCTAGTAATCTGTATCCTTTTCTTATCTAATATATGCCTTTTGTCGAGTGTAGTTAGGTGATCTTATCTAGATATCCAATTTTCGAATGAGGTGTGTGAATGATTTCGTGTGCCTCTCCATTCTATTTTATACTATTGTGTAACTCCTTACGTATGCACAGATACAATTAAAAACAATTACAATTATATGGTTCAAATTATACATTTTTTTAAAAATTTTGAAATTATACATTGCATTAACTTATACATTTTTTAAACTATAGATTTTTTAAATATGTAATAATTTCTCATTTTATATATACTAGCATGTAACTCATATAAATGAATAGATGCATTTAAAATTAAATACAATTTTTATTATAAAAATATAAATAAATAGTCAAATTATTAAAAAAAAAAAAAAAAGCAGATAGCATATGCATACATATGGATACATATAAAATTATACACCATTTTTATCATAAAAATATAAATAATTAGTGAAATTATTTTTAAAAAAAGATAAACGTAATTAATTACATATTAAATTTCTTACCTAAATTTAATACTACTTATGATCATTATTATTTTTTTCTAATTTTTAATAAAATAGAATGTGCGATGATCTTTGTTGTGCGCTAATTTTTATTGAGTATATGTGATTGATTTTTTTTTTTTAATTTTATAGTTCATTAATATTAGATTCTTAGTATCTTGCACTCATTAACTCACTTGGTACAAAGATTAAAAAACTTAAGTGGACACATGATACAAACTTAAGTGGATAATTATAGCGTGGTCCCCACGTAAATTTAAACACATGGCGCAAAATTGGATTCTAATTTTAAATTCTAATTAAATTTTCTTTGAGTTTTGCCTATTAATACACACACACACACACACACACACACACACACTCGTGTATATGTGTGATTTAGAATTTAATTGAATTTAGACTTTTCTGTTTTTGCATCCAATAATTCACTTACCACAAAAATTAAAAAATTAGATGGACATGTGGCGCAAAATTAAACTCCAATTAAAATTCAATTTAAAATTTAACTGGATTTGGATTATTTGATTTTTACACACAATAATTCACATAGCACAAAAATTAAAAATTAAATGAGACACATGGCACACAATTAGACTCCAATTGAAATTCAATTTAGATTATAATTTGATTTTCTCTGAGTTTTGGCTTTTAATATATACTAGTGTGTGTTTGTGGGCCTTTTTTCATTGCTCGGCCACATGTTGTCCGTTGAAGGGGTGACCTTGTTAAACCCAAATATGTTTGGGGAGTTACATCCGGAACTCAATATTGGGTCACGTAGTCCAATGGCTACCGGCATATTTTTAAGCTTACAAAATGGGTAAAGCCCAAAGTCTAAAAATCATGATAATAGTTGAAATAATAAATAATGTGTATTTGATATGATAACTTTGATTAATAGTTGTAATAGTAGTTGAAATAAAGTAATGTGTATTTAAAGATGAAATAATCATGTATTCAATAATGTAAATTTAGAGATATGGAAGCAAGATTACTTATCTTTGTATGGTTTGTAGCTCCAGCTGTATAGCATCAGTGAATTGATATCATTCCAGCAGAATAACTCCAGCGGTGGAAAGGAAGTATGCCATGATAAGTCCTTTTGTGATGACTTCAAGATTGAAAGGGAAAAATGGGTACAATTAGAGGGAGAGAAAGTATGTCCAGATGTGTGTAGAGGTTGATTAAGCTTGTCCCTTTTATCATGCACTTGAATGAATTTCATCTTGATAATATTCTTTTAGGTGTTGTGAAGTTATGAATAGTATTGTCTTCCATGAAAAGAGCTTTTGTATGAAGCATTTGTGCCTTCTAAGAGAAGGGGTTTATGTAAGATAGATTTGTACCTTCCATAAGAAGGGTTTTAATATGAGATCTTAGTACTTTCTAGGGGAAGGGCTTTAGTATTAGAAATTTATGTCTTCCATAAAAAGAGCTTTTATAAGAAAGGTGGAGAAGAGTATTGAGATGTGTTTATGGGTAGTAAAACAATAGAATTTCAGATTGAGAAAGTATAAGAGTGGAGTTTAGAAGAGTTGTGGTGTGTTATATGTAATGGTGTAGTAAGTGTGTATGAGATTGTGTAAGAGAAAATGAGAAAGAAATGTTTAGAGATATAGGTAGCAAGATAAATGTATTTTCTAAATGTGGAGAGTGAGAGAATGAGTATAAGAAGAGTAATGGTGTTGTAGTATGTTTAGTAATGTTGCTGAGATTTTCTGCTGGAGGATGGATGAGGGCTTATGAGGGCATTTATGAGCTAAGGGTTGAAGAGTTTAGTTCCTAATTTGGAAACTAAAAACTCAGAAGCTCAGAACTTCATTAAGAGTTTAAGAAAATAATTAGAAGGAGAGAGGATAGAGAATTTTATGAGAGAGTTATTCTTCTCTATTGGTGTGTCTTAAGGTATTGATGAGGGGCTCTATTTATAGTTGAGTTTAAGGGGGGTTTTTAGCAAATAATCTCAGCCAAAATCTATCCCAATCAACAATAAACTTTTAGAAAAATCATCCTAGAATTTGGCCTAAAATGGTATGTTTAGCTTTAGAGTGTTCTTATTGTTTTGGGCAATAGCAGCTGGAGGAAAGACCAGTAGAAAAAGAAAGGATTTTAGCAAGGAAAAAAAAAGTTTCTTTAGTTGGTTTTGGTTTTTAGCCAAATAAGGAAATTCAGTAATGTTAAGGCTGCTAGGTCAATTGTCACAGCTGTTTAGAAAAAGCTATCCCAACTGTTAGAAAAAGTTGTCACAACTGTCATAAGACAGCTGTTGCTTGGAGCAAAAGTAAATGAGGTCAGCTGGATGATGTCAGGCTACTAGAGAGAATATTCTGCATTTATTTTATGAGTTTGGCTGAAAATGGTAAGATCTCTTTTAAGGATGTCTTGCTATTTTGGGTAGCAGCTGGCTACTGAGATTTGAGTATTAAATGGCTAGTGATATCACTTTTAGCCAGGTGTCAAATGCTGAACACACTGCTGGTGTTCTACTGGAAATGTTTCCTTTTTCAGGTGCTTATATTTTTTGTCCAAGATTCTATTATAATACATTTTTACTAAGTAATAAAATGATTGATTGATAGTTAATGAAACTTTAGAGATCTAATCAAGGTCTCATTGTGTTGTGACTTAATCTTGGTGAGCAAGAAGAGCATTTAATGCTCTACTCTAGCAGCTAGTAAAGGAATATTTGGTTTGATTATGGCAAATGACAGCTGGGTATTAAAAATATCATGAATATTTTATATGTTTGGAGACTAAAGATAGCCAATTAGATTAGGTCATGTGTTTGAATTGGATTTTAGCTGAAAGTAGTAATGTAGTTTATGTGAAATAATATACTTAGGTTTCTAAATTTGTAAAGGAACGGTTGGAGATTGAACGAATGGTTATTTTGTCAGCATTTAAATGGCTGGAGATATTGAGTATTTGTTATATGATGAATATTAAGTTTTAGGAAAAGAGTAATGAGAAGTTTTATTATTTTAAGTGCTATGTGATAAGAGAGGCTTACCATATGTTACCTGCTACAAACTGACTCGTTAGAGTTCAGGGAGTTGGAGAAGACACGCTAAGGAATATGTTTCCTTTATTAACTTTAAACCGCTGGAACTTTACTGAACATACCTCTTCGCCCTCCAAATCATGACTCCTAAAGTTTCCCCAAAGAGACTTATGAGTTTGGATCTTAAGCTGAAGATGAGATGACGTACCTTGGGCTTTGTTGTCATTTTGTGTAAATATGGTTTTTGTTAGAGAAGCCGCTTTACACAAATATGAGAGAGGTAATATGAGTCGTGAGTTTTGATTCATTGCTTGAGTCCAATTCATATGTTGATGTTGATGATGTCGTGGGGTTATGATCCCAATTGATGAAGAAGAAATGTGGACCATGAATCTGCCTTTTGAAGTAAGGATCTCGTAGGTCATGTGAGCTCAATCTATGTAGTTGAATGAGATATGAGCTTATTTTGGAGTTTAAAGATATTTACCCAAAAAATCAATAATATGTTGATGTGGCGTAGGTTGCCAATGAAGTAGTGTCATGTGGTGCGAAAAAAGAGTCCTCAACAATCTGTAGCTCCATGCACGATACAATTAAAAATAATCATAATTATACAGTTCAAATTATATAATATTTTTTAGAAGAGGTTCAAATTTTATATGGTACTAGCTTACACTTTTTTTAAACCATACATTTTAAAATATGTAATGGTTTCTCATATATTATATATGTGTGTGTGTGTGTGTGTGTGTGTGTGATTTAGAATTTAATTAGTTTTAAACTCTTTGATTTTTGCATTCAATAATTCACTTGTCTTAAAAATTAAAAACTTAGATGAACACGTGATGAAAAATTGGACTCCAATTTAGAATATAATTGAATTTGGATTATTCTATTTTTACACTCAATAATTCACTTAGCACAAAATTAAAAATTAAATAGGACACGTGGCGCAAAATTGAGAATCCAATTAAAATCTAATTAGATTTTCTATGAGTTTTGACTATTAATATATATAAACTAGTGTGTAAGTGCATATACAATGGTATAATTAAAAACAATCATAATTACATGGTTCAAATTTTTTTTTTTTTTTTTTCTGAAGAGGTTTAAATTATACAGGAAGCTTACATCTTTTTTAAATTATATATATATATATATATATATATATAAAATTTAGAATTTAATTGGATCTCATATCTACTAGCAAGGTTATAAAGGGGGTTTAGAAGGAAGCCAATAAAATGATCGTTACTTTGGAAGTCGAACTTATCTATCTTGATCCTCCATTTACATCTGCCAAAGAGCTCTTGAAAGATGGCATGATGTAAACAAGTGCACCACTGTTTCCAATTCCCTAAAGTAGATGGGGCAAGACCTATTTGGCAAATCTAAACATCTACTAATTTTGCCTCTAGTGAGTAGGCAATTTGTTGCGATTCTCCAAAGATGTGTGTGGTGGGCCTTTTTCGCAACTGTGGGTTAGGCTACCTCCTGCTACGCTATGGCCCAATGGTTCTGGATAGGAGAGTCAGGACTGACTTGACTGCAACACACCCTAAGCTAGCTTGTGCACAAACTAAAGCCCCTTCTCTAAAACCTTGGTCACATGCTCATGGCAGAGGAAACTGTTACAAAAGAGTCATGGCAGGCAGGTGTAATATGACAACAATAAAAAGAATATGCTCACTGTTAGTTAGAACACAGTAAATACTAAATGATGATCTTTATAAAGGAAGAAGCAATGCAGTAATATGAATGCAACATAAATAAGATGATAACAATAAAGAAAGGAAATCACACTAATGCTTAATCAACAAAATAAAGGAAGAATGGTTAGTTTGCCATGCTTGATTTCTCTACGGAGTTAAGTCCAGGAAGGGAACCACTCTTCAATGTGGGCAATCTCACAGGAAAATCCATTGGTCTGTCAGCTGCCCAGCCATCACCACTTACCTGTGTTAGCCATGCCACATCCCATTCCTAGACAAAAAGTCTTATTTAGTTTACTTGCTCATCGTGGCATTCCCATCTGGATAAGGGTGGGCATTCTCTCTCCCTATCTCTCATGGCATGCACCTAATGATTTCAACTCATTTTCTCTTCTTTTGGGTGGCATGTCATCCCAGTAAGACATTTTTCCCAAAAGAGTTTGAGTGGAAACCCCAGAATAGACTCTCCCCTTCTCCCCACCGCCAGACCATATCCTCTCTTACCTATGACTCATGGCCCACCACTCCTGTATTGGCTGGGTACAAGTTGGTGGCGCCTGAGCCTTGTGCGTGCTCCACTTCCATGTGTGTCCATGTCTTGTTTGCTGTTCATGCATTTGCCATGACCTGAGGGCTTGTCTGCACATTCTGCTACTCGTTCTTGACTTCTTGTGGTGTAAATGAGTCTCTGAGCTTTTATTCTTTATGTCTTACCTCTTTTCTGGCTTAGGCTTTGCTTGATTGTAGGCTTTTCCTTCTCTAATCCATTCCTTACCCTCTTTGCGAGTCGTTTAATACTTTTGCCATGCCATCCTGTTATTCTTGCCATGTTATTATTTAACTTGTGCTTGCTGGGCCTCTTTTGGACCTGTTGTATGCTTTCATTTTGCTCAATTCCAGTAGCCCAACATTATTATTGGGCTAGTATTCATGCTGTTTTGGGCTTCCTTGGCCCATTTCATCACTTCTGGGTTTCCTTGACCCATTTCATTCTTTTCGGCATCCTCAGCCCATTTCATCTCCTTGGGCATTCTCGGCCCATTCCAATACTTCATTCCCATGGGCTTTTCCACCAACCCTTTATTTACTTACTTCTTTACTTTGGGTTTCTTTGGCCCATTCTTACTTGCTTTCTATTTCTCATAATGCCCATGGGTTTACCACTTCTTTCTCTGGACTCTTTTGGGTCCGCTTGCTTTCTTTGAGACCCTTTTGTTATTTTTAGGCCTATGGTCCATTATTCCTACCATTCGGGTTTAATGGTTTTCTTCTAACTCTTTTTCTCCCATATTGTTGGACTTCTTCCTGTTATTGGACCTCTTTGCCAAAGTGGGCATCAATAGTGTGTTTCATATCTTTTATGAATTTTTGTTTTTCATATCTGACCCTTTAATTGGTATTGGTTGGGAAGTCAAGAAGCACTACAACTAAGCCAATAAGCTAACTTTATTGTGATAGAACTCAAGGAAGAGAGGACCCAAACCCAAACATCATCTTCAACAAATTGGGTAAGGGGGATTCTAACTTTAGCTGAGACTAAGAGTTGAGCTTTTGCATATCCCAAACAAAACCATTGTTGCATATGAGTTGGGAGACTAAGAGAACATGCCCTATATCACCACCCTCTTTAGGCTTTGGTATGAAAGAAGGAAAGTCAGGCACCCAAGGGTCCTTTCAAATTCTAATAAAGTTGCCACTTCCTACTTGCAAGCAAGCACCTTTAGAGATGAGGTGCTTTATTCCTTCTAAACTTCTCCACATCGAGAAACTTTTTCCAAATAAAGAGTGACAGAGCCAACTACCTCTAACCTTGTATTTTGCTCTTAGAAATTTAATACATGGGAAATTCTTGTTAGATAGAATCCACTAGGCCAATTTGGATAAGAGTGCTTGGTTGAAGTCTCATAAGGATCAAAATCCAAGCCCATCATCCTTTCTTTTGTTGGGGCTAGATCTTTACTTCTATTATTGGAAAGGAAGAGGGACACACCTAAACATTTAGGGCTTGTTTGGTTTGAAAATATCTCAAAACTCAGTTCTCATTTCTCATTACTCAATCCTCAAATATATATCATATCTCATAATCTACTTTTCCCTTAACTTAGTTCAACTTTTGTTTGGTTCAAGTTTTCGCGCGATATCTCACTTTTTAAAGTCAAATTTTTTATGGCCAAGTAAAACCCACACATTGTCCTTGTCAAAACGGTATTCTACTTCCCCGTGTATGTTTTATCTCTCCTTTTCCTTTCATTTTTCTCTCTTGCTTCTTCACTTTCCTCTAAAACTCTCACTCCTCTTTCTCTTCATAATTTCCTACCTCTCTCCAACCACCACCCTCTCTCTCCAATCGACCTAGCCGCTGGCCTCCTACCACCACCATTCAACCTAGCTGCTACACTAACTCACCACCGTTAACTCATGAAACCAACAACTACTGCCACAAAAACCCAACAACCACCAAGGAGTATGCCACCATATACAACCCATAACCACATCAATCTCAACCCACAAACCCAATGCCACCATAAAGAACACATAAACCCACCGATCTCAACCCATAAACCCACCGAGAAATGGATCTTTAATTTGGGATGAGAAAGGCAAAGAAGAAAGAAGAAGAAAAAAAAATTGGGATGAGAAATGCGAAGAGGAAAGAAGAAAAAAAGAAGAAAAAAGAAATTAGAGCAAGAAGAAGAAAGAAAAAAAATTCTGGGATGGGAAGGTTTATGGGTGTTAACAAATAAGAAAGAAGAAAGAAAAAGAATAAGTGGAGATGAAAGAGGATAGATCTTCTAGTTTGTGTGAGAGACTAGAGAGAGATATATAATAAAGAAAGCTTGACTTGATAAAGACTAGTCATAAATGTGGGTCCTAACACCTTTATTTTTTTACAAATTTGCCATTGAATCTAGTTTTCTATCACTTGAAAACATCTCAAATGTGTTTTCAATTTCATCGCCCTAACTGAAATTTTTGGGAAATGAGTGATGAGAATTGAGAACAAAAACTAAACCAAACAAGCTACCTTGAAGTGGGACCCACAAAATTTGAGAATTAAGTTATGAAAAGTGAGAATTGAGTGAGGAAAACAAGTTAACCAAACACTCCCTTAGTATTTTGGGATAGCTTCTTGAGTCCCCACCGACTCTTAACTTGATTTAGGAATTGTTGAGAGACCCCCTTTTAATGGGAAAACCCCATATTTTTCCACACTAATTCCTTGACCAAACCATTCACAATATTTATCAAGACATTTTTAGAGAATTGATAATTCATCCATTCTTACGTTCACAGCAAAAGCACATCATTTATGTTAGGGTCATGTGTTTTGGTATTGTCAACCATGCCAAATTATGTGTCTTTTATTGAGTTTTAATGTGTCTTAAAGTTGTAATTAAAGACCAAGTTGAAGACACAAAGTTTGTTTAAGAAAAACACATTTTCAACATGTGCTTCGATAGCAGCTCGATAGAAGCTAGAAACTTACAGTCTCCTCGATTCAATCTATCGAGATTTTGTTCTCGATAGAAGTTCAATAGCAGCTCGATCTATCGAGCTTCGCAGATCAGCAAAAATCAGCAACGCGAAAAATCCCATAACTTATTTATTTGAAACCCGAATTGAGATCCATTTGAATTGGTATTTAAAGGACATCATAAGCCATCTATTAGAAGATTTTTTTTAGAGAGAGAAACACTTTGTTTATGTGGCTAGGGTTTTGTAACCAAGTTTTCTCTATTTCACCAAACCAAAGAGTTTCAAAGTAGATCTAAAGATTCCATTGGTAAAGAAGATGAAGTCATGGCAACCACCATAGACTTGCTACTATGAGGAAAACCTTCAAGAGGTTCTTGAAGTCAGTTGGAGGTTCCAATTGTGATTGTGGGTGGAGCGTTCATATATTAAAGAGTTTAGAGGTTCTGAAGCGGTAGAAGGTTTCTGCTGTAAGTTTATCTACTAGGTTTATAGAGTCTAGGGACAAAGGTTTTGTACTAGATCTGAAAATTCTCTTTATTATAGTAGATTGCTTTTTAGGAAGCTTTCCTCTCAGGTTGTTTTACAATGAAATTAGTTTGTTTCATTGGTTTTCCTAGGTCATCATATATTGTCTTATTTACTATTCCATTGTGCATGATTTTGATATGATATTGATATTTGTTTATTTAATCAAGGATTATTCATACTAAATCTAATTAACAACTTGGGTTTAAAACTTGTTAATTCTATCAACCGGGATCTAAATTTCCCAACAGTCTACAAAGTAAAGCTTTGAAATAGGAGGGGCGGTAGTTACTACCTTGACACCTTTTAATCTTTCCTCACTTACTTCCCTGTTAATAAGCAGCATCAAGACTTCACTTCCTAAAATAAAAAGATAAGGGGAGAGGGAGTCCCCTTGCATGAGCCATCTAGATGGGGTAAAACATTCTGACTAACCTCCATTAAAAAGGATGGTGAAATGCACTATACTGAAGCATTGATTAATAAGATTGGTAAATCTTTTGCTAAAGCTGAAAGCCTTAAGAACAACCACCAAAAAACTTCATTCCATCCTGTCATATGCTTTCATGAAGTCTAACTTAATTCCTAGCCAACCTTTTTTCCTCTTAGTTGTTTTGAAGTTGTGAATTACTTCATAAGTCAAAACCACATTTTCTGTAATGCTTCTATTTGGCACAAAGGCCACATGTGATTCATCTATCATTCTATTTAGAAGTAGTCTAAGCTTTTTAACAATGATCTTAGAGATCATTTTATAGCAAACATTGCATAAAATATTGGTTGGAATTGGTTGAAGTTGTGAGCCCCTTTCACTTTAGGAATAAGAGATATGAACATTTGATTAAATTCTTTTAAAAGCCACCCATTTCGAAAAAAAAAAAAAAACTTTGTACTACCAAAATCACTTGTTCCCTAACAGTATCCCAATAATGTTTGTAAAAGAACCCCAGAAGGCCATTAGCTCCAGGAACCTTAGGAGAATTCCTTTCAAAGATAACTTTCCTGATTTCCTCACTGGAAGGAACGTCACAAAGTCTCTCATTCTTCCTTTGAAACACAAGGTTGGATAAGATCTTCAAAGGAAGTTGGGATGCAAGGATTGGATGATTGGTAAAGTGAATAGAATTTTTCTTTGAAGTACTAATGGATGGATTCTGTGGGAGGCTGTTAGAATTGGCACTATTGGGCTCAGGCCGAGGAGTATTAAGGCCTAATTACCAACTTACTTTACCCAAGCAGGCCCAAGGGGATCAAGAGAGGAGCTTTTAACTGAAGATTCATTTAGTCCAAAGAAGGTGCTCGAACAAGGACCGCACGAAGATAGCAAGACGAAGACTACATAAGGTCGATTCGTACGATCCGAGGAAGACAACAATGGCAAGTGTGGATAAGGATGAAGGAAACTTCCTAGAAAAGCATTCATCACATTCGCATTGAATGCACTGCACCAACCATGCTTGCTGCATTAATAGCTAAATGATACTTGAATAATGCCAACACAGCTTGTAACCTACTCAGCATGGCCTCAAAAGGAAGGATGTAACAAGCATCCTAGAGGGAGATTAACAACTTTCCATGTGGAGAGCCATGATTGAAATAAGAGCACTGTAAAAGAGAAGGGATCCCTAGTGAACAGAGATCGGATCCCTAATATCATAGAGAGAAAGTACTTATCTTTGTAATCTATCAAGTGTAAAAGATTCCTCGGCCATTTCGAGAAAGATAAATCAAATGTATTATCTTTAAGAAACCAGCTTAAACCCAATTCAATTGTCTTTTCTTTATCCTTGATCAAAATCTACTATTTAGGAGTCCAAGTGTTGGTCTGAAAACTCATCTCTACAAATTAATTGTTGTGGACCTTGATCCAAGCCATATCACCCTTTGGGCTTTGGATTTTTACCCCATACATATTCCATATTATTTATCCATATTCCATCATCAAGCTTGATCTCCGAAATGTTATTTCTTCTTCTTCTTTTTAGGGTGGATAGTTGAAAAAATTTCGTGTTTCTATCTCCTACTCTGATCCAAAGCTCTCTCGATTTTTTATTCCACTTAATTTCATTTCTAGTTTGCCACCCATCAAGCTCCAAGTTTAAAGCAACTTCCATCTCCAAGTTCTCCTTGGAAGGGTCAACATTTTGGATTTTTGCTAGTCTATTTTCAGGAGCCTTGATTCTTTCTTGAACATGACCAAAGCTAGTTTTGTTCCACCTCCTTATCTCTCTCTTGGTAGCATTGCTTCCTAGCTAATTTGTAACTATGGAATCCCTTCACTTCTGTTTGCCATGCATTATGAGCAACCTCACTATTGGACTTATCTCTTATCCACATAGCCTCAAATCTAAACAGGCAAATTAGCTATGATTCTTCCATATGAGTATCAAGCAAGATGGGATTGTGATCCGATTTAGCAAGACAATGGTGTTTGACACCTACTTTGGGATGATTAATTTGCCAACCTTGGTCACATAAGCATCTATCCAATCTCTCCCTAATGTTTGTCCAACCTTCTCTTTTGTTCAACCAAGTAAATGATGGGCCTTTGTAGCCCAAATCTATGACCAAATGTTCTACAAAATAATCTATGAGACAATTAATTGAGCCCCCACAGTAATGGGAGATCCACTCTTCTTTTCCCCTTTACCTTTTATAAAATTCAGATCACCTGTGATCACCCATGGCCCTAAGTAAGAAGCTACCATATTCTTTATTAACTCCCAAAATTGTTTCTTTTTTACTCTGCTTGGAGGCCCAAAAATGGTGAACAACATTTATGGGTCCTCTGGCGGATCAAGATATACGAGCTGCAATTACATTCTTATTTGAGAACACCACTTCTAGTTCTACCTCATCCCTCTACATCAATGCCAAACCTCCTGCTTCCCCAACTGGGTCTACACAAAATAAGTTTTCATACGCTAGATTGTTTTTAATTTTTTCTTATTTTGGAGATTTGATATTGGTTTCTGATAAGAACAAAATATCTGGACAAATGCCATGAACGAGACCCTTTACCCTGTGTTTGGTTAGGGTGATTTTAGGGGGATGGAAAACATAGAGTGGAAAACTGAGTGGAAAACTGTATTTTCCACTGTTTGGGAAAGAAAGGAAAATAGGGAGAGGGGAAAACCCGGGAGAAAATTTTCTCTCCTGGGCCCACAAATTTCGTCTCCCCAAATCGGGAGGAAAAGCTTGGGTGGAAAACTGATGAAGAGCAATTTTACACAAATGCCCTTTCGTTCCCAACGGTCACAGCAACTCAGCAAAGAAGAAAATCAACTCAAAATCACCACCGCAACCCAAAACAACTTAAAATCAACTCAAAATCAAACCCTTATGTTTCAATCATCTTCATCTTCTTCATCATCACCATCATCTTCTCTCTTCCTTGTAGGTTTCGAACTGTTAAAAAAAAAAAAAAAAAAAAAGATGCAGAGACTTGAGGGATGAGAGAGTTGTAGCTTTGAAACTGTCCAAAAAAAAAAAAAAAAGAGATGCAGAGAAGAAAAGAAAAAAGAAAAAAGAAAAGTGAAGAGAGCACCAGTGGAGTAGATGAAAAAAAAAAAAAAAAAAAAGGAAAAGTGGAGAGCACCAAATGAAGAGAAGAGAAGAAAAAAAAAATAGTAAAGTGAAGATAGCATAGACCAAGTGCCAGAGAACAAAAGAAAAAAAGAAAAGTGAAGATAGGGATAAGGGAAAGGAGTGGAGGAGAAAAAAAGAGAAAAAAAAGAAAAGAAAAGAAACGTGTGGGCAAAAAAAAAAGATGAAAGGGAAAAATAAAATCAAGAAGAAGAAATTAAAATTAAGAAATGTCACTACAATATTTTTACAATAAATTTTAAGTGGTGGGTTGTTACTAACTAATACTAATAAAAAAAAAATTTAAATGATGTGTTCAAATTAAAATCAGTAATAACTTATCACATATTATTTATTGTGAAAATATTGTAAAATATTAAGGACGTAGCACTTTTTTTTTTTTTTTTCAACGTGATCTGATCAAGTTGTACATTATTGTAATTTTTACATTATAATAATATAAATTTATATATATAATGTGATAAATTTTATATTATGTAATGAGGACAAATAAATCTATTTCTTATATATTATGTAACAAGGGTATAATAGTCAATTTATATAAATTATATTTTTCATCTTTCCATTTTTCTCTCCAACCAAACAAAAAAGTTTTCTAGCCTCCCACTTTTTAACCCTTCCAACCAAACACACAAGAGGAAAAACTAAATATTTCCATCCTCCCACTTTTCTATCCTCTCACAATTTTTCATCCTCCCACTTTTCCACTCCTCCATCCAAATGGACCCTTAGGGTCTTCATTGTTCGGGCTCTACTGGCACCCCAACAATTCCAACCAATGAGCCTCATGGTGAATTAAGGGCTCATAGAGATCACATTGTTGAAGCCCGAACCTAGCCGTGGCACTTGCATGATATGGAAATATCCAACTCCACAGCAAAACACCCACAACAAAAGACCAAAAGTTCTTACACTCAATATACCAAAGTCACAATTTTTGAAGTCCTAACTATTATTAAATACAAAAAAAAAAAAAAAAAAAAAAAAAAAAAAATCCCACAAGTTTGAACCTTAACAAATCACAGGCTGCGAACTTAAATCACTGGAAAAAGAACAAAACAAGGCACTTATTGAGATTCAAGTCTGATGCCAGTCAATGAGGCTAAAGCTAGGGTTGTTGACCCAAACAAAAAGTGACACAACGCCTTGCTATGGAACCATAAAGAACAGTGTAAATCTCTCACTAGTACTGAAACTCATGATATGAGCCAAAAAGAGGATCTGTGATATCCACACCAGAGGGACTAGGATAGGTATGACGATTGAGGACAGGATTAGGGGGATAGAAATGTGGATTGGGAAATAAGATGGGTATGAGATACGATGGAAGATGGTGATTGAGGACAGAATTGGGGAGATGGTGAGATGGGAAATCCCAAACTCAGTTGGGAAAGGACCCACAATTAAAGTGGGAAGAGAAACCACACACGGAGGTGTTGGAGAAGAACAACACAAAGGTGGAGAAAAGAGCTGCACAGAGGTAGAGGAAAATCCACACAGAGGTGGAGAGACATCCTTGTTTTTTCTATCAATTAATTTATCCTTGTTGCTTGTATCACAATTATGGCTAATGGTCATAATTGATTTGCTATCATTGTTTTTTTTTTTTTTTTTTGCCCAATATGTCACATAAGTTATCTAGTGTTTTCTTGATACTTTCTAGCCGTAAGGATGCAAATTTTCCCTGCCCCACAAAGGTGGTTAGGCGATGATGAGTTTAGGCTTTTTAGTCCCACCTTATCCCTACCCCGCCCTGCTCTATTAGTGTTAAAGATTTAGTTTGTATTACTAAATATTTAAATGCGTGAATATTAAACTTTTTGTTTTATTGTGATATGTACTATTAATTAATTTGGATAATATTATACGGTCCTTACTAAAATTTAGTTTCATTTGATGTAATTGTAATTTCAAATATATTTAATTATTTATATTAAGACTAAATTGCAAAGTACACCCCCAAAATTTGAGGGTGTTTGGATTTTACACTCTGATATTCCAGAATTTGAATTTTACCCCCCCAGCGAAATTTGGGGGTGGTTGAATTTTACACCTTAATGTTTCAAATTTTGATTTTACCCCCTGAAGTTTGGGGTGTTTGAATTTTACCCACTAAAGTTAGGGGGTGTTTGGATTTACACCCCGAAATTTTAGAATTTGAATTTTATCTCCTGAGTTCTATTCTATTTTCATCACAACCCTTCTGTCCATATTTTTCATTAATTGTCACTTAAACTTGCCACGCATGTTTAGTTCATTCAATAAAATGATGCCATGTCATTTTTATTATGTCATTCCATTTTTAATTTTTTTTTTTAGGCTACAAAAATGATGTGGCATCGTTTTATTGGAATTAAACATGTGTAACAAGTTTATGTGATACTTAATAGAAAATACGGACGAAGAGGCTATTGATGCAAACATAATAGAACTTCAGGAGATAAAATCCAAATTCTAAAATTTCAGGATGTAAAAGCCAAACACTCGAAAACTTTAGAGGGTAAAATCCAAATTCTAAAACTTCATGGTGCAAAAACCAAACACTCATAAACTTCAAGGGTTAAAATCCAAATTTTAAAATTTCAGGGTGTAAAATCCAAACATCCTCAAATTTTAGAGATGTAATTTGCAATTTAGCCTTGTATTAATGAAACGTGTTTTATACAAAACTTTTTATTGGTGTGGGGTGGGGTATGACAGATTAATATGAAGCAAAAAATTTTCGGGTAGGGTCCGGCCCCATGAAGCTTCAAGGGGCAAGATGGGGCAAGGTAGTTTGCCCAATCATGCGGTGTAGGGAAGACAAAAACCTTGCAGAGTGAGGGTGAAGACTTCATCATTTAGCCCCACCGTGCTCCATTGCCATCCACATTTATAGGGAATGTTGTTTTAGTTTAAAGAATGAGAAATACTATGTTCACAATATTTTCACAACATTTTTACAACAAATTTTAAGTGGTAGGTTATTATGGTGGGAAAAAACGTAATTTAAGTTGTGGATTCAAATTAAAACTAATAACAACTTACTACTTATTTTCATAAAAATAAATAAATAAATAAATAACTTATTACTTATGATTTGTTATGAAAGCATTGTAAAAATGTTGTGGACATAGCTCTCCTCTTAAAGAAGAGAAAGGCTAATAAGGAAATGGCACACTGTTTCCAATGTCTTATAAGTAATAGGATCAAACATTCTTTTCTTTTTCTTTTTCTTTTTCTTTTTTATAAATTCTGTTAAAAAATAAGATTATTTATTTTTAATTAGCCTTAAAACAAAGGATAAAAATATTATTTAAGAAAAATATATGAATAAAATCTGCCATGACCCTTCCCGAGCGCATGAACATGTTCACATGTATATGCCAACTTGAAAAAATGTTTTTTTTCCCCTTCTTTACAAAAGAAAATGTTTTTATTTATTTATTTACATTTCATTGAATTGACATCTCAAGATAATCATGTCATACTTGGATTAGTAAGCACATGACAAGCCATTGTTTTGAGCATGGTGCCCATATGGCTATATCCTGAATTAACTTGAATTTTGTTGATGATGAAGCGTAAGTTTGTCAGTAAAGATGGGCCGATGGAACCAATCGCCAACTTGTATGAACGTATTCGCAAAATGGTCATCGGTGTGGTGTCTGCCACAACGTCTTCGATGCCAAAGTCAGTACAAGGTAACTCTTTGCAAACTGATTAAAGATAGAACTCTAGACATAGCAATGAAATTATTTTGGTATTTTTTCTGTACCTTGTGTTGACACTGTGAGGGCCTTTTATATGTCTTCTCATCTTCTTCTAGTCGTTGGGGCAGTTATGGTGGCCTTAATGTCTTTCTTGATAACGTTTTGTGTCTTATAATGTGGCTTCAATATGCTCCAACGGCTCATACAGCTGGTTCTATAACCGCTCCATGTTTAAATGGCTGTATTGAATGGCCTGATTGCGTTCGTGGGTATTTACTTGTCTTGCCTGAGGGTATCCTCGTCTATGTTGATAGGGTCGTCCATGTAAGACGGATTCGTCGATCCCGTCAGTTGCCCCCCTATTCTGTGCTCGTCGTGACGTGCCATGACGATCATAGAATATGAAGGGTTACAAGTTGTAGATGACTCTTGGAGTTTTGCTCCGTATTAAGTGCGAAGTGGCGGCGCTTCACAGATCGTGGCATACGTGGCATGCACTGACTGGTGGAGTTAATGCTCCAACTAGTGGGACTGTTGGGTTTCCCGCTGGTTTTTCCGTTTTTCAAGCCTTGGTTTTTAAACTCTTCCCTTTCTCATTTTTTTTCTTTTCATTTTTCTCAATTATTGCTTCTTCTCTGTTAGCCTCCTTCTGCTATCTTTCTTCGAATTGGTGTGCCGTAGCGCTTCCTTGATCCACCATTGTTTAAGGTACCTTCCTTTTCTGTTCTTGCTTTTCTTTTCTTCGTTTTGCTGTGATATTGTTTCTGATTTCCCTTTTTTCCTTTCCTTTTTCTTTCTACTTGCTTTCGATTTCCTTGGGGTTTAGTTTGTATTGTTCCTCCCTGCGCTTCTTTTTGGGTTTTCATGGTTAGTAACTCTGAGGTTAGAGTTGCTTGCCCCTTGGTTTCTTTTCTTTTCGCACGTTTGGGGGGGTCTTTAGGCACTTTTCCAGGCCTTGAAAGTTTTGTTTTTGAGGGTAATGGTTTGAGTGTGGTATTGGCTGAGTTGTTGCCTCTTATACGACAATCAATTGATTGGTTCGAGGGTCAGGAGAGAGAGGGAAGAACAATGTTTGAAGTTAGATCTAATGACCTCGAGACTGGGTTATCGTCTAGCGGTGATCCAGTGGAAGGGGATACAGCCGTCTCTACTCCTCGTGTGGTTAAGGCTTTTCATACTCTTGAGGAGGTTTGTGGGCTGGATGCTGAAACTGTGGGTAGATTCAAGGATAGGTTTCAGTTTCCGGAGAGGGTTCGTGTTCGTCGGCCTAGTGACGAGGATAGAGCTTGTCACTTTTTTCCTGGTAAAGTGTGCTTCTATGAGGCTGCCTTTACTTGTGGACTTAGATTTCCCGTCCATCCCCTCCTGATGGAGCTTTCAAATCATTTTGGGATTACTCCTGGGCAACTAATGCCCAATTCGTGGAGGATAGTGGTTAACTGTATGGAAATATGGTTGGCTGCTAACGGGGACATGATTAAGGTAGGTGAGCTCGTCTACCTATATCGTTTGAAAGAATCCAAGGAATATGGATACTACGAGTTGGTACCTTGGGAGAGGAGGACCAGGATTGTTAGAGGGTTACCTTCGTCCTTCAGGTACTGGAAATCAAGATTTTTCTTTGTGTCCGGGGATGATTTTGAGACTCCCTCCAGGATTGGGGTGATATTTCGAGGTTGCTTCGTCGGTGGGGAACCCAGACTTTAGGTGCGTCAGTTTTTCTTCTTGTTGCTTTAGTTCTGCGGTATTCGTTGTTAACGTCACTAACTTCTTTATCCTTTGTCTTTCGCAGTGAAGAGACGACCTAGACTTAAGGGCAGGTACAAGGAAGGTGTTGATTAGGAAATTGAGTATGCCAAGACAATTGAGAGTTGGGACGACTTGGTAGATCTGTGGACTCTTGCTTTTTATCATCTTGTTCCTGACCCGTCTTCCTTCGTCTTGCGCAACATTGAGATTGAAGGAAAAAAGAGTAAGTGTTGAACTCGTCGGTACTAGTTCTCTTCTTTTTTTTTTCTTTTTTTTTTTTTAAAAAAAGTGTTCCCTTCCGGCAGAAATGACGACCAAATTTAACAAAGATCTCTACGCAAAGATGAGGTCGAAGAAAGACGAGCCCTTATCAAACCTGGGAAAGAAGACAGTGCGCGTCACTGGGAAGGGTGGCTCCGTCGCTCCAGTTGCCTCCGTCAATCCAATCATTTCTGTGGGTGAGACGACGAGGACAGCTTCTCTTACAACATCCGTGGAAGAAATTGGTGGTGCTCCCGTCTCCAAAAGGCCGCGGCTGTTTGAAAAGGAGAAGGAGAAAACTGACTCTCGTTCATCTACAATTTAAAATGACGAGAAGATGGTTGTGGACCGGGCCCACGAGGTAGTAACGGCTGCGGATTTGAGGGCCTTGTGTAGCGTCCCTTTCAATGACGTTGCGGCTTGCCACGTCCATAATCTCATCCAAGTATATTGTTTTGTGCACCTTTGATTTTTTTTTTTTTTTTTTTTACTAACGTCTTTGACCTTCTTTTCAGGTGTTAGGGAAGAGTCTTCACCTTACTTCTGAGTATTTTACTCAGGAGGCTAAGGTGGCGTCCCTTACAACTAGGATGGAGGCTTTGGAGGCGGAGAACTCTACACTGAAGAAGGACCTTATTGACTTCATGGGCGAGGCCACTACCTTGAAAGAGCAAGTCAAGAAACTGAATGACGACCTCAGGGTCGAGCGTCAATTGACCATAGAGAAGGACGAGCAGCTTCTTGGAGCCAGGAAGAGTCTCAAGACCATCGCTGCCAGGTCTGTTGAAGCCTTCCAAACCACTGACGAGTACAACATCATGCTCCTCAGTTGGTATTTTAAAGGTTTTGAGCTCCTGAGGAGATACATTGTAAAGCACCCTTCTGGGGTGGATATGGAGAGGCTGGATCTGGAGGAGGTGGACCAGGAGATGGCTACCGACGAGGCTGCTCAATCTTCTGCCACTGAGCCTGACGCCCCCGGTGACGCTCCTGCTAATGATGGTGCTGCTGCAGAAGCCCGGACTTGATACTTAACAAAAATTTTCTCTTTTTGGATGCCCTCTATGTTTTGGGCAGTTATGTAAATCTAATTTCTGAACGATTTTATTTTCATTTATTTTGGGAACAATATTTTTAGCCCAGTGTTTATGGGCTTTTAGTTGTAAAAACAATGGTAATTTGCCCGTTTGTTTTGGGCTTTAATTTAATTTGCTTCTCTGCACTTACTTCTTTGCACTTACTTGCACTTGTGATTACACGTTCTTTAGTTTGAGATATGCTGGTGACATCTTTTACTCGCCCATGTTGTGCGCTTGGTGAAACTTTTACTTTCCCTTCTCTCCGTTAGCACCTTTCTGTCTATTATTTCGTTAATCTCTCATAGCTGGTACCTCGACAGTAACTCACATCCGTCTAGGGATCTTTAAATCGTCAGTAACTTACATCCTTTAGGGACTTTTTAATCGTCAGTAACTTACATCTGTCTAGGCAAAATATTCTTACTAAGCCATTTTTGGCCTTTGTGACTTACACCCTTTTAGAGATCTTGTTGTCGTCAGTAATTTACTTCCGTCTAGGCAGAATCTTGTTACTTAGCCATTTTTGGCCTTTGTGACTTACACCCATTTTAGGGTTCTTTTAATCGTTAGTAACTTACATCCGTCTAGGCGGAATCTTGTTACTTAGCCATTTTTGGCCTTTACCCATTTTAGGGATCTTTTAATCGTCAGTAACTTACATCCGTCTAGGCGGAATCTTGTTACTTATTTTTGTACTTCCTGCTGAATCAGATCTGCTCGTCATTGAATCGTCAGCTAAACAATTCATTTATTAATTTCAATAATAAATACATTTAACTGTTACATCTATTGATGGTATTTCTTCAAGTGTTCAATGTTCCATGGCCTCGGGAGTCTTTGTCCGTCTAGGGTTTCTAGGTGCTAGCTACCCTGTTTGGAGTAATGAATGACTCGGTAGGGTCCTTCCCATGTAGGGCTGAGCTTTCCTTGAGCTGGATCTCTGGTTGCCGGGGTTACTTTGCACAGGACGAGGTCGCCTATGTCAAGTCGCCTGAGTTTTACCCTTCTGTTGTAATAGTCAGTCATCTTCTGTTGGTACTCCGCCATTCTACTGCAGGCTTTGTCTCTTACTTCGTCTAGATAGTCCAGGTTGACTCGCAAACGGTCATCATTGGCTTCTTCGTTGAATACTTCTCGCCTGGTGCTGGTCACTCCTACGTCGACCAGGATCACTGCTTCAGTGCCGTAGGTGAGTCTGAAAGGGGTCTCTCCCGTCGGGGTTCTCGCTGTGGTTCTGTAAACCCACAAGACATTGGGCAATTCTTCTAGCCAGGCACCCTTCGCATCGTCCAACTTGGTTTTTATGATTTTGAGTAGCGTACGGTTCGTCACCTCCGTCTGTCCGTTTGCCTATGGATGTCCTGTCGATGAAAACTAGTTCTTGATTTCCAGTCCTGAACAGAAGTCTTTGAAGCCTTGGCTGTCGAACTGTCGTCCGTTATCTGATATGATCGTCCTTGAAATCCCAAACCTGCAAACTATATTCTTCCACACGAAGCTTCGGATCCTTGCTTCAGTGATGGTCGCCAGTGGCTCTACTTCAACCCATTTTATAAAGTAGTCAATAGCAACTAGTAAGAATTTTACTTGACCTTTGCCTAGGGGCAGTGGGCCGACGAGGTCGATTCCCCATTGTGTAAATGGCCACGGGGACGTTATTGTCGTCAGTCTCTCTGCCAGAAGTCATTGGACATTCCCGAACCATTGACACTTGTCACACTTCTTGACGAACTCCGTTGCGTCCACCTGCATGGTAGGCCAGAAATAACATGTTCGAATGATCTTGCTCACCAAGGATCTAGGGCCAGCATGGTCCCCACAAACTCCTTCATGGATCTCTTCCAGGATGTACTTGGCTTCTCCTTCGTCAATACACTTCAAGTAAGACATGGAGAAGCCTCTCTTGTATAGGGTGTCATTGAGGATCGTAAATCTTGCTGCCCTCTTCTTAATCTTCCTAGTCTCATCTGTATTTTGAGGGAGGTGCCTGTCCTGGAGGAAGGATACGATGGGCGTCATCCAGCTGTTTGTGCTCTGGATTACGAATGTTGGAATTTCTTCAATGTTGGGGTTTTTCTGGATTTCCATTGTCAAGTCCCCGCTTGTCACCCCCTCTTCTGAGATGCTATCTTCAAGACTTCGTCTGCCACCATGTTCTGGCTTCTAGGTATTTGTACAAATTCCACTTCGTCGAACTCCCGAGTTAGATGTTTCTTCAGCTTGAGGTACTTCTGCATTCTCTCTTGCTTTGCTTCGTATTCTCCCTTGATTTGCCCAATTACCAGTTTTGAATCATTTTGAACTAACAGGTTCTTAGCCCCAAATAGCTTTCCGAGTCTCAATCCTGTTAGAATTCCTTCGTACTCAGCCTCGTTGTTGGTGGCCAGAAATTTCAGCTGAACTCCATACTTTAGTACTTCTCCCTCTTGGGTGATTATGACGACCCCTACTGCCCCCTTCTTCCGGGCTAACGAACCATCTGTCTGTATTGTCCATTTCTCGGCCTCGTTAGTGAGATCGTCCTCTTCCGGGGAAGTGAATTCAGCAATGAAGTCCACCAAGGCCTGTGCCTTAATGATTGTCCTGGGATGGTACTCGATGTCAAATTGGCTGAGTTCAATTGCCCACTGGACCATTCTTCCAGCTGCTTCAGGTTTGTTCATGAACTTCTTGATAGGTTGGTCCGTTATCACTAGGATTGGATTTGCTTGGAAATATTGTCTTAGTTTTTGTGAAGCAACTATTACCGCAAATGCAATCTTCTCAATTTTTGGATGCTTGGATTCAGCCCCTTGGAAAGCTTGGCTGACGTAGTAAACTGGGAGCTGTTTCATGTCTTCTTCTAAAATCAGGGCTGCACTCACGGCGGTATTTGATACCGCCAAGTACAAGTATAGGTTTTCCCCTTCTTTAGAAGGACTCAAGAGAGGTGGGTTGCTCAGGTAATGCTTGAGTTCTTGAAATGCTGTTGCACACTTGTCTGTCCACTCGAATGCCTGCTTCAAGGTCTTGAAGAATGGGAGGCATTTGTCCATCGCTCTAGAGACGAACCTATTAAGAGCTGCAATTCTTCCTGTGAGCTTTTGGACTTTCTTGACAGTCCTAGGTGATGTGTTCGCTTCTATTCCTCTTTGGGACACCATGAATCCCAAGAATTTTCCTGAAACTACACCAAAGACACGCTTATTAGGATTCAATTTCATCTAGTATTGTTTGAGGGTAGCAAACGTCTCCTTCAGGTCATCCAGGTGGGCGAGTTCTTCCTTGCTCTTAACGAGCATGTCATCCACATATACTTCCATATTTCTGCCGATCTGTTTCCTGAACATTTTGTTCACTAACCTCTAGTAAGTAGCTCCTGCATTCTTTAATCCAAAGGGCATTACCTTATAACAATAGAGCCCTTGGCTTATGATGAAAGCAGTCTTCTTTGATCTTCCTCAACCATTTTTATCTGGTTGTATCCTAAGAAAGCGTCCATGAACGTCAGTAACTTATGTCTGGCAGTAGAATCCACAAGTTGGTCTACCTTGGTAAAGGAAAACTATCCTTCAAGCATGCTTTACTCAGGTCCGTGAAGTCCATGCACATTCTCCACTTCCCATTTGCTTTCTTCACTAGGACGACGTTTGCGAGCCAATCAGGATAGTATACTTCCTGGATGAACCCTGCCGTCAACAATTTGTTAACTTCGTCTGTCACGGCCTGGTCTCGTTCTAGAGCAAATACTTTCCGTTTTTGCTTGACAGGCTTCCTCTCTGGGTCCACGTTCAACTTATGCTAAATGACTTCTGAGGATATACCTAGCATGTCCTCGTGGCTTCAGGTGAAGACGTCTTGGTTCTCTTTTAGGAACTGGAAGAGCCTTGATCTCATCGTAGGACTTAGAATCGTCCCTATCCTTGTCATCTTGGTTGCCTTTCCTTTGTCCAGTTCCACCGTTTCCAGGGCTTCCATTTTGTCTCCTTCTTTCTCTTCAATCATCCATATGTGGTTCTCCTTCGCAGCCAAGACGGCCTGGTAGCATTCTCTGGCTAAGACCTAATCCCCTTTCACTTCTCCGACCCCGTTATCCGTGGGGAACTTCACTTTCAAGCAATAGGTGGACGTGGCCGCCTTCCATTTGTTAAGTGTGGGCCTCCCAATAATCATATTGTAAGATGAGGGGCAATCTACCACCAAGAAGTCTATCTGACGGGTTAACTGCCTCGAGTAAATCTCCACTGTTACTATCAACGTCACTATGCCCTTGGGATATACTCTGTCTCCACTGAAACTGACGAGAGAGGAGTCAAAGGAGCATAGTCTTTTTGGATCTCACTTTAGCTGCTGAAAAAGCAGGGAGGTAGATGATATCTGCGGAGCTACCGTTGTCCACGAGGATCCTTTTGGTGTTGAATCCTTTTATAGTCAGCATTATAACCAATGGATCATTGTGAGGTTGCTTCACTCCCTTAACATCTGCTTCATTGAAAGACATATCATGATACGTTCGTTGTTGCTTGGACGGAGGTATCATGTAAACACTATTCACCTACCTTTGACAGGCTTTCCTGAGGGATTTGAATGACCCACCCAGGGACGGTCCTCCTGCTATTGTATTAATTTCCCCGATAATATCCTGGGGAGGCTGGGAGGTGTTACCTTCATCTCTGGATGAGGATTCCTTCTGATTTTTGTTACCGTCCCTGAATCTGCTAGACTCCCCTTTCTTCACATACCTTTGTAACTTTCCTATCCGTATCAATTCTTCTATTTTCTCCTTAAGGTCCTGACAGTCTTCGGTGTAATGACCATGATCCTTATGAAACCGGCAGTACTTGTTCTTGTCACGAACGTTAGGAGATGAATGCAATGGCCTTAGCCATTTAAGGAAATGCTCATCCTTAATCTGCGTTAAAATTTTGTCAACAGGCATTATCAGAAGGGTAAATTTTACCGGTCGAGAGCTTTTATCGTCCCTCCTTCTGTTCCCGTCATTGGTCTGACAATCTGGGCGCTCCCTCTTTTGTCCCCTGCACTCGTCATCCTTCCTTCCCTTGTCCCCTGGCTTCTCTACATCCCTTATTGCAGCTAATGCGTCTTCAGCATTCATATACTTTTGTGCTTTCAGGAGCATCTCCGCCATCGTTCTCAGAGGATTCTTCGCAAGTGAAGCCACGAGTTCTCTGGATCTCAATCCTGCTTTGAAGGTCGTCAATTGTACCTTGTCGTCAACTTCGTCCACCTCCAAGGTCTCACGAGTGAAGTGCTTAACGTAAGATCTCAGGGTTTCTTTCTCTCCCTACCTAATGGTAAGTAGGTAGTCTGCTGGCCTCTTGGGACTCTGTCCCCCAATGAAGTGACGTAAGAAGGCGTTGCTCAACTAGTCAAAGTTGTCAATGGACGACGTTGGCAACTTTGTGAACCATTCCTTGGCAACTCCTTTGAGAGTGGTGGGAAAGGAACGACATAGTATCTCGTCAGGGGGCTGTTGGAGGCACAACGTTGTTTTGAAGGTATTGAGATGATCCTGAGAGTCTTTTAGTTCGTCGAACGGCTCAATTTGGGGAAGACAAAATTTCGTTGGTACGGGGCACTCTAGGACTACCATAGTGAATGGCGAATTCGTGGCTTTGACCATTCTATCCACGCTCCGGTCCGTTCTTTCCCTGATGGCATTTTTCAACTCGTCCATCTCTTTCCTCATCTCTCGAAGAAGATCTGAATTCTGTTCGTTAGGGGTGGTGAGTCTTTGTCCCCCTCATCCTCTGGATTGCCCTTGGACCGATTCTCCTTCTGTTGAAGCCGTAGCTTCATTTCTTGATTCTGTCTAGTAAGTTCTTCAACAGTGGCCGCAAGAGCTTGGATTTGCTGAGCCAAGGTTGCGGAATCTTGATTGGACTCCATCTGAAAAACAGAAACTGTGTTTTCGGACTTGGAATACGAAAAAATGCTTAGTTCCCCACAGACGGCGCCAAACTGATGAAGCGTAAGTTCGTCAGTAAAGATGGGCCAATGGAACCAATCGCCAACTTGTATGAACGTATTTGCAAAATGGTCACCGGTGTGGTGCTTGCCACAACGTCTCCGATGCCAAAGTCAATGCAAGGTAACTTTTTGCAAACTGATTAAAGATAGAACTCTAGAAATAGCAATGAAATTATTTTAGTATTTTTTTCCGTACCTTGTGTTGACATTGTGAGGGCCTTTTATTGTCTTCCCATCTTCTTCTAGTCGTTGGGGCAGTTATGGTGGCTTTAATGTCTCTCTTGATAACGTTTTGTGTCTTATAATGTGGCTTCAATGTGCTTCAACGGCTCATACAATTGGTTCTGTAACCGCTCCATGTTTAAATGGCTGTATTGAATGGCCTAATTGCCTTCGTGGGTATTTACTTGTCTTGCATGAGGGTATCCTCGTCTATGTTGATGGGGTCATCCATGTAAGACGGATTCGTTGGTCCCGTCAGTTGACATCCATTTATCATCACTATAAATATTTCTTTAATCTATTGACGCATTCCTAAATTCACACTTCTCCAAAGCATTCCCATCTGAGAATGCAAAAATCCTAAAAATATAAAATAGAGTACACTATTTATAAAAATGCATAAAATACCCTTTAGATGATCCGGTGAGTCAAAATATAAAAAGTTTTACAACATACTACAGTAACATCTATATAATATCTAAATATTGATATTAATGTAGCAACATCTATATCATTATATATATATATATATATTTTTTTTTTTTTACTCTCTCTCTCTCTCTCTCTTTCTGGCCACTGAATCTAGCCTTGTGTGGTTCACTGGCCACTAGGTCATTGGTATTGAAGTTGTCAGTGGTTCTGTCACAACTAGATTGTTGCGGTTGTTGATCTGGTGTTGTGGCATGTTGTTAGTGGTTGTTGGTGTTAGTGGCCGTTGGGGTATATAGGTTGTTGTTTCGTAGGGTTTTTATGGTAGCGATAACGAATTTGTTGTTTTCTTATATAGGTTTTGTTTGATAGCTAAGAAATGTGATGGTGATGAAAAACCAAAGTGGGCCATGGGTTGTTATCGGTGAGGAGTTGAGCAAGATTTTGAAACCCGGACTAGACTGACAGTCCGACCGGAAAAACCTCGAACCGTTCAGCTATACGGTCTGTTTAGGGTGAAGAACCGTTCCATGCAAAAAAAGCAGGGACCCGCACGGACCGCGGTCCGATCGTCCGGTTCTGTGAACCGTGACCGGTTTTTGAGGTTCGGACGGTTTCTTTTTGTTTCAACTTTTCCGGTGAATTTTGGCCATTACACCGGTATGAAGTTATGATTAAATCTAGAAGAAATGAAAGAACACGAATAAGAACAAAGATCAGAAGGAGATTTGATAATTTCAGATCTTGAACAAAGGGATTTTTAAGGGGGGGGGGGGGGAAGAACCAGAGAAGAAGAAGACAAGTTCCTCAAAAAAAAAAAAAAAAAAAAAAAAAAGAAGAAGAAGAAAAAGAAGAAGAACACAACGAAACAATGTCTGGGCCCAGTTGAAGCAGCAGCCAACAGGTTGCCAACACAATCGCCGACCACGCCTTCATAGTCTGTTGCTGCTTCTTCTTCTTTCTTTTTTTTTTTTTTTTCTTCTTCTCTTTCTTTTTTTCGTGGATGGAGATCACTTTGCAATTCCTCTTTTTTGCTGAATACTACTGCTATGTGTCCTCTTTCTTTCTTGTGTTACTTTGTTACTCCTTTTGAGTTTTGAATTCCTAAGTCCCTCACGTGGCTAACATTGGAATGATGAAAGGTTTTAATTTTTTAATAAAAGCAAAAAAAATTCAGCCATTAGATTGAGATTTTTTTTTCAGCTGCCCAGCATGATGTGACATGCATTCCCTCACATGGCTAACATTGGAATGATAAAAGGTTTTAATTTTTTAATAAAAGCAAAAAAATTTCAGCCATTAGATTCAAATTTTTTTCAGCTGCCCAGCATAATGTGACATGCATTGCTAGGTGTATTAAATATTTTAAGTATTTTTAAGAAGAGTAATGCTCTAGCACAAATGATTTTATAATATTTTTACAAAATGTTAATGTGGTCAATCTCTTATTAGTTTTCATCTAGGCTCACTATTAATATCACATTTTTATTTACCAATAATCACTCACCACATCAGTAGTTTGTAAAAAATTTTGTAAAATAATTTGTATCTTTAACATTATTCTTTTAAAAGTAATGTAGTATCACAATATTTTACACAATTTTTTGCTATAATTTGACACATGGCAAAGTGTGAGTAATGAAAAAAAATTATGGGTCTACATCTCTATCACTCACATCTCGTCACGTGGCAAATTGTGGCAAAATTTGTATAAAATGTTATGGTACTATTATTGCTCTAATTTTAATTAATATTTACAGTTAAGTATATAATAATTATTTCAATTTCAATTTAAAATTATTAAATAATTTAAATATTTTATTTTATTTTATTTGAGTGTCTTTCTAATTCTTATATAATAATAATAATAATAATAATAATAATTATTATTATTATTATTATTATTATTACAAGTTTAACTAATCAATATATAAATATATAAATAAATAAATAAATAGATATTATATTTAAATTTGCTTAGGATTTGATATTTCTTATTTGTATTGTAAAAGTTATGACATGAAAATATATATTTGAAATATAGATATTTATATTTAATTGGATTATCTTAGTTAAATTTTCTATTTATACTAATTTAATATATTTATTTATATTAAAATAATTATTAAATTAATTATAGCGTCATCACAGTTCGACCTCAAAAACCTTGAACCTCTCCCTTTTACGGTTCAATGAATGGTCTGGGTCTAAAAACCTTAGAGTTAAGGACTCTTCTCCAGGACAATGGCTTGGGTTTATTTAGATTTCTTTTTTCTTTTTCTTTTTTACTAAGTCTGTAAAATATATTATTTTAATGTGGTATATTATACAATAAAATAAAAATATGATATAGGAATTGTTGTAAAAGTAGTGATGTAAAATAGATGAAGTAGTTTTTGTGAGCTAAAATGCTTTTTTTCTTTTTTTTCTTTTTTTTAATAGATATCCAGATATGCCTTCAGGCTCATAAGTCATAAGCTATAACAAACAAAATATCTTTAACTTTTTTTTTTTTTGAGAAGGAAAATATCTTAACTTGACATTCGAAAGAAATAAAAATTTCTATAAGGAAATTGATTGCGAAATCATGTTTTCAATTCGAATCTATAACTCTATAAAATGTATATGATTCATTGTATCCTACCATTATGCCGAAGAAAGTTTTTAGTGACACCGCATATTGTCTATGCACTAACTACCAAATTAAAAGGGACAAAAATAATTAGTCCGAAGTCCAAACTACAATATCACCACATTTTCTTGTATCCCAGATTGACTTTGCTTTCTTTGAATAGGTTTACTTTTCCCACTGAGAAAATAACGTTTTTGTTCTCATCCTCCGCCATAATAGGGTATGAGTTTGATGGGCATTTTTGTTGTTATTAACTTATTTCGAAGAGCCAATAAGGCAATAACATGTTCTTCCAAACAGAAATGGCTCCATTATCTCTTCTTCTTCTTCTTTTTATTTTTATTTTTTTTCTATAAAAATTTTGGAGGAAACATTCTCTATTCAATTAAGGATATGCGACCAAAACAAGAATAAGGGCTAAAAATGCTATAAATTTTACTACACAAAATTTGCAAATTAAAGTGACAATAAATGTAATTAGTAAATTTCAAAACATAATAATTGAATGTCTAAATTACTTTTTATGATTAGTGACATCAATATGTAAAGGTTATATAGTAAAATTTATAGTATCTCTAACATTAATCAATATAGTTATTTGGAATGACTATATTAGGTTTAAACATCTATTTATTTAATACTTTGATTTTTTTATTTTATATACCTTATAAAAATAATACTTTTTTTTTTTTTGAGAAACTATAAAAATAATACTTAGTTATGTAAGAAAAACAAAATAAAATCTTCGATATCCTTTCTGAATGCAAAATACCTACTCATATACATATGCTTGCATAGGAAAATGATTTTTTTTTTTTTTTTGGTGTAAAATACTATTTTAATTCCTAAACTTTACCAAAATTTGTTTTTCTATCTTTAAACTCTAAAAAGTTTGTGTTTCATCTCTAAACTATTGAAAATGTTTTAATTTCTGTTCATAAATTAAAAAAAAAAAAATTCATCCCTAAACTATTGAAAAAAATTTCTTTTTTCATTCCTTTTTTTCTTTTTTATCTCTAAACTATTAAATTTTTTTTAATACCTGAAATCCTACTATTTAAACAAACATATCAATATTAACTTATTTTATTCTACCCAATATAGTTATCTGCCTTTATTTTGTTATGTGTTATATACTATGAGGTTTTTTTTTTTTTTTTTTTTTTTGTGTGATTGTCTTGTTAAACACTTGGATATATTATTCAATCTTTTCTAAAAATTGAATTGATTTGATGGGATAAATTTAGTTGTAATTTCAAGTATATTTTTATTAATGAAATAGGTTTCATTAAAAAAATTATACTAGTTGTAGGGAAAATTAATAAAAAGTAGAGTTTTACAGGGTGAGGCGGGGCTTCGCAGGGCCCCGAAGGGCGGGGATGGGGTGAGAAAGTTTTCCCCGTTGATGATGTTGAAAATCATCAGTAAGTCACACAGTCCTCACGTGCTCGAGACAAGACCTACACAACACAGAAAAAGAAAACCTTAAGAGAGTACCGGTGTAGTACTGGCCAAATGCCCTCCGAATGTCAAGTTAGAGAACACAACTTTAAAGTGCCAGAGCTGGGAGAAATTATGCGTACCTTGGTTTGTGAGGGCTTTGGGGTTTTTATAGTAGTGTAGAATTAACATTCGTTTCTTGGCGGAAAGAGTCTTTCCTTGTGGGGGAGATCCTTGTTAATGCACATATTTGCAGGATCTTTTCCTTATAGGGGCTCTTTTGATTAAGGTTAATTGTGGGGCATAAGATATTTCCTTATATACCTATTCGTGGATCCTAAGCAAAGAGCCACGTTGGATCTATCAAAAGCTTTTTCACCCCTATCAGCTTCCTTTCGTCAGCTTTCTATCATGTCCAAGCGGTCTGGTTGTCCAACTAAAAGCTGTCAGTTTGGGGGCGAAGTCGTTGTCTTCTACATAGTAAAGCTGACGGGTTCTTTGAGCCTGACAGTTTTATCTTATGTGAACAAGACTGATGTCTTTCTCAAAATTACCCTTATTAGCTGCCCCGTACTCCATGGCCCTGTCAGCTTTGGCTGATAACAGGTTATGGAGTTTGATTTGTACCTTTTTTTTTTTTAAGGAAAAAGGAAAAGGGGTATTTATTGATGATTCCTCGAGCAGCCATTATTAAATTCCAAAACACGTGGCATAAGATAGTTGGCCTCGTTTCTGAACAAGGGTGTCGCTTCGTCTTCCGTGCATTTTTCATCCTATATATATATATATATATATATCTCTCTCACCTCCTCCCCTCATTCCTCTTGTTTCAACCTTGCTGATCTTAAGAGAGAGAGCTCGTCATTTTCGTCTACATTGCTTCCATCAACTTACTGATCTCGTCGCCTTTGCTACCATCATCTTACTGAGGCCGTCATCTTTCAAGGAGCCGTCCACTAATTTCGTAAGTCCTCTTTTCTTTTATTTCATTCTATCTTTTGTTTTCATTTTTCTAGTTGGTCATTAATTCTATAGAGAGACCCATCAGTTTTAGGTTCTTAGAATACCTCCGTCGCTTGTAGGTGAATAAATGTTAGGACATAGTGAAGCAACGAGTGAGCAGTCGTCAGTCCGTGAGGGAGCGGGCTACGACGAAGTATTCCCGTTAGGTCATAGGCCCGAGGAGGGCTTGTCCAGGTCGTCAGAGAGGGAACCATCTGCCCGATGTCCTGTTGATGAGGAGGAAGACTTTGACAGAGATGAAGTAGAGGAAAGAGAGGGAGATGAGGATGACAAGGGTGAAGGAGAGAATGAGGGGGAGTTAGAGGTAAGAGATGACAAAGATGAGGATGAGGACGACGGGGGAGCTTCTATGGAGGGAAGTTCAGGAAGCCTAGGGGATGGCTATACCCGTCCCTTCATTCTCCCCATGATATGGACCGTTAACGACTTCAAGCCGACGATGACAACCAAAATTTTCAACAACTTAAGGAACCGTTACCAAATCCCTAACTACATTCCAATCTGTCTGCTTGGAAAGTATGAAAAGTGCTATTCTGGGAAGACCACGGACATCGGCATGTATGATGCCATGTTTGTGGCAGGATTGAGACTACCTCTGACGACGCTACACCATCAGTTGGCCATTTTCCTTGGTTTGTTTGTCAGTCAAATCACTCCAAACGCTTGGAGGATATTCATAGGGGCCGAAATTCTTTGGGGTCGTCTTAGTGGTAGGAATCGTCAGCTTACCCTGGACGAGTTCTTCTAGTGCTACAGGCCCCAACACATCTCATCGTCTTAAGGGATATACCATTTTGCAGCGAGGAAGAAGACGCTTAGGCTAGTGTCTAACATGCCCGATTCCAATAGAAATTGGAAGGGCCGTTGAGATGATTGAGTCAATCATCAAGGATACGGATTTGGATCCTTGTGCTGAGCAGTTGACTGAGGACCTAGAGGCGTCGGGCCTATTTGACCTGGCTAGGGTATGTTTTTCTTACATTTTGCTTTATTTCATCCTTGCATCTTAAGCTGACGGTTGTTTTTTGTTTCTAGGCGTCTGTGCACATGAAGGCACTTCAGGATAGGAGTGTCGCTCATGAGGGGGTGATCAGTCATCTAAGGAAACGTAACGAAACATTGACCAATGAACAGGATCAGTACAAGGATGCCCTCCGTACTCTCAACAATAAGGTGACGGAGTTGACCGAGAAGTTGAGGAAGGAGACCCATTAACGGGAAGACGAATGAGAGGCCAAGGTGACTTTGGAGAAGGAGTTGACAGCCCTTCTCGGGTAGGTGGAGATGGCCAGGGCTGACGCCATAACAGAATTCAAGGCTTCACAGCCTTTCATCGACTCTTGTGCCGTTTATTATGGTGACGGATTTGAGGACTGCCTTAAGCAGGTCAAGTCCGTCTAACCACACTTGGATTTATCCAAGGTCACTATGGACAACCTCATGCCGTCAACTCCTGTCGGCGACACCACCTTTGAGGAGACCGATGACTCCACCTAGTCAGAGCGGGATCCAAAAAATGATGGTGTCATCCTTGCTCAACCTACCGAGGACACTCCCGTCACTCCTTTGATCTCGTCCACTGAAGCTCTTCAAGATGCTGAAAACCCCCTTACTCAGAACGTCCAAGACCCTCCTTCGAAAGATGATAAGAACCCTCCAGCTCAGGATGTCCAGGACCCTTTAGTTTAGTTGTTTATTTTTAATGGTAATTTGTAATGTATTTCGTCCAATTCCCAGACAATATTTAGTGCCCTTTTGTTTTTTGGGCCTTGTTTGTAAAGATTTTACTTTATTTATGGTATATTATTATTATTATTTTATATCCGTCGCTTTGAGCATGTGTGTTGATCTTTATGCGTATGTCCATCCATTCTTGTCCTATGTTAGGAGGTATTTGTCCTTTAAAGAACTTGATAAATAACTAGGATGAACCTGTCTGCTTTGGTGGACTCGTCCTCCTTTAGGTATAACAATGAACCAGTTCTATTTGAGGACCTAATAATAAATACGTACTCTTGTGGACTTACTAATAAACTCGTCCAGTTGTGGACTTGATAACTTTAAAGCATCCTCATGGGATGAGCTCGTCCACCTGTGGATTTTGTAATAAACCCATCCACTAATGGACTTAAGTGATTTCAAGGCATCCTTATGGAATGAACCTATCCACATGTGGACTTTGTAATAAACTCGTCCACTTCAAGTAATTCTGAGGCATCCTCATGGGGTGAGCTCGTCCACTTGTGGAATTTATAATAAACCCATCCACTTGTGGATTTAAGTAATTTTAAGGCAATCTCATGGGATGAACTCGTCCACTTGTGGGCTTAATAATGAACTCATCCACTTGTGGACTTTATAATTTCAAGGCATCCCAATGGGATGAACCTGTCCCCTTATGGACTTAATAATTTTAAGGCATCCCAATGGGATGAACCTGTCCACTTGTGGACTTTAATAATGAACTTGTTCACTTAAGGACTTAATAATGAACTCGTCCACTTATGGATTTACAAAAGTAGTTTCGTAGAGACAAATATATACGCAGATCATATCTGAATAACTCCTTTTATTATGATAAATGCGTGCATAAGTAAAAAAATTGTTCTTAAAAATGATTAAAAAAAAACCTGCCCTTTGGGCTTAGAAAGTACTTTAAGCAAAATTTAACTAAAAGAAATAAACTGGAAATGAGGAGTGTCATTCTTCTTGCTGTCATCTACTGGTAGTATTTCCTAAGATGCTCGGTGTTCCATGGATGGTGCAACTTCTATCCGTCTAGCGTATCCAGGTGGTAGGTGCCTTTCATCTACCATAAAGTGATTCTATAGGGTCCCTTCCAGTTAGGACCAAGCTTTCCTTGGGTGAGATCTCTATTGGTGCCCATTATCTTCCTCAAGAAGAGGTCTCCAACCTTGAAGTCTCTGTGTCTGACTCTAGAGTTGTAATGCTTGGCCATGAGGTCCTGGTATCGTGCGAGCCTTTGTTCAGTTGTTGCCCTAACCTCGTCCACTAGATCGAGTTGCAGAGACATGGCCTCGTCATTCCTCCTTTCATCATGATTGTCCACCCTGTAGCTTGTAAGTCTGACCTCAGTTGGGATAACTGCCTCACTCCCGTATGCTAGTCGAAACGGTGTCTCTCCCGTAGGTGTTTTGGCTGTCGTTCTATATGCTCATAGCACACTTGGTAGCTCTTCTGTCCATATACCATTTGCCCCCTCAAGCTGAGTCTTGATGATTTTAAGTAATGATCGATTTGTGACTTCAACCTGTCTGTTGGCTTAAGGGTGGGCGGGGGAGGAGTAGTGGTTCTTGATTCCCAACTGTGAGTAAAAATCCCTGAAAGAGTCATTGTCGAACTATTTCCCGTTATCTGAGACCAAGACTCTAGAGATCTCATACCTGCAGACAATGTTCCTCTAAACGAAGCTCTTTATGTTCTTCTTTGTGATGGCAGCCAAGGCTTCAGGTTCTACCCATTTGGTAAAATAGTTTATGCTGACTATAAGGAACTTTAGCTGTCATATTGCTATTAGGGATGGGCCCATGATGTTCAGTCCCCATTGAGCGTAAGGCCATGGGGTCGTCATTGGGGTGAGCTCTTCTATCGGCTGTCTGATGACGTTGTTGAACCTTTGACATCTGTCATAGGTTTTGACATATGCCTGGGCATTCTTTTGCATAGTAGGCTAATAGTATCCTACTAGAATCAGTTTATGTACTAACGACTGCGACCTTGAGTGGTTCCCATAAATCCCTTCTTGGACTTCTCTTATGACATAGTTCGCTTCTTCGGGGCTTAAGCACCTTAGGATCAGGCAGGAGAAGCCTCTCTTGTATAGGATGTCCTTTATCAGGATGAATCACGCTACTTGGACCTTCAGCTTCCTTATAGCCTCCTTCCTGTTGAGTAATGTATCATTTTTCAAGTAGGAGACTAAAGGTGTGGTCTAGTTGCTTTTGGAACCTATCTCTTGCACATCGGTGGGATCAATCAATGGTGAAAACTGAATAAAGGAAAGTACCTTGTTGGGGATGATCATGTGTTCTGCTGATGCGGCCTTGGCAAGACAGTCGACTCAATCGTTCTCTCCTTTTGGCATCTGAACAATCTTAGCCTGTAGGTCGTCCACCATTTCCTTTTCTTGCTCCAAGTACTTCTTCATCCTCTCACCTTTACATTCGTAATCGCCGTTCACTTGGTTTGTGACGACCTGGGAGTCATAATGAACAACCACACTTGTGGCCCCAACTGCTTTAGCGAGATCTAGTCCTGCTACCTAGAGCTTCGTACTCCAGTTCATTATTGGCCGTAGGGAAGTCGAGACGAACCATGCATTCAATCTCGTCCCCTTCTGGAGAACGAAGTACAATACCTGCTCCCCCTGCCTCTTTGTTGGATGATTCATCTATGTGGATACTCCAATGAGGATGCTCTTCTGCCCCCTGGCCCTCCATGTTAGTGAATTTCGCAATGAAGTCAGCGACCACCTGTCCCTTAATGGCAGTACGTGGGCAGTACTGTACGTCAAATTTTCTCAACTCTATTACCCATAGTGCCATTCGCCCGGCGGCTTCAAGATTGCTCATTGCTTGCCGTAGGGGTTTGTTAGTCAGGACGACCACCATGTGGGCTTGGAAATATGGCTTGAGCTTGCAAGCTGCTATAACCAAAGTGTAAGCGAGCTTTTCCATCAGTGGGTACCTCTCCTCAGCACCACAGAGTGCCCGGCTAGTGTAGTATACTAGTTTTTGCATCTTGTCTTCTTCTCTGACCCAGGCCGTACTAATAGCAGCTGGGGATATAGCCAAGTAGAGGAACAGTTCCTCCCTTGGTTTGAAGGGACTTAGTAACAGTGGGGAGAAGAGGTAGGCCTTCAGGTCTTCGAATGCTTGTTAACACTCGGTCGTCCACTCAAAAGACTTCTTCAGCGTGTGGAAGAATGGTGGGCACTTGTCTGTTGCCCTTGACACAAACCTATTCAGCGTGGCTACCTTGCTGTTGAGGCTTTGTACTTCTTTCATGTTTTTTGGGGGTGCCATCTCTATTATGGCTTGGATCTTGTTTGGGTTGACTTCGATACTCCTCTGAGACACCATGAATCCTAGGAACTTCCCAGGCCGAATGCACACTTGCCCAAATGTTGTAAGAGCAAAATGTCTCTAAGGTTTCCCTAAGATCATCCAAATGATTGTCTTCCTTTCGAATTTTTACCAGCATGTCGCCAGCGTAGACTTGGACGTTTCTTCCAATCTGATGTGCGAACATCTTGTTCATAAGCCTCTGATATGTTGCGCCTGCATTCTTGAGACCTTGGCTGGTGAAGAACGAAGTCTTTTCTTGATCTACCTCATCCATTTTGATCTGGTTATAACCACAAAAAGCGTCCATGAAGCTCAGTAACTGGTGTTAAGCCATAGAGTCTACCAAGACATCGACCCACGAGAGGGGGTAGTTATCCTTGGGGCATGCTTTGTTTAGGTCTGTAAAGTTCACACACATTCTCCACTTCCCGTTGACTTTCTTAACCATCACCACATTCACCAGCCAGTCGAGGTAGTAAACTTCTCTGATGAAGTCTGCCTCTTGCAATTTTCGGACTTCTTCCGCTATAGCTCGGTCTCATTCTTGGGCGAACACCCGCTTCTTCTGGCAGATAGGAGGAAAGGTAGGCGACACATTCAACCTGTGCACCATGACTGAAGGGTTGATCCCGGGCATGTCTTCATGGCTCCAGGCAAATACATCCTGGTTTTCTTAAAGAAAAGTCTTGAGTGCTTAGCGAACCAACAGGCTGGTGAGGGTGTCAATCCTAGTCGTTCGATCTGGTCTAGAGTTGTCAGGAAGTATCTCTTCAAGTCCTTCAACGGGTTCTGCCACCGTCTGCTGCTCTTCTATGTTCATTATCTATAAATGGTCTGCACGTACTTCTCCTACTCCGTACTTGGTGGGGAATTTGATCATCAGGTGGTAGGTTGAAGTTACAGCCTTCCATGAGTTGAGGATAGGTTGTCCTAGGATGGCATTGTATGCGAACGAGCAGTCGACAACAAGGAATGTAACATCCTTAGTGATTTGCTGAGGATAATCACCAACCGTCACAGGCAACGTGACTGCGCCGAAGGGGTATACTTTTGTCCCTCCGAACCCAACAAGCGGTGTGTTAGTCAGGACTAGCCGTTCTCTATCAATCCTTATTTATTGGAACGCCGGGTACTAGAGGATGTCAGCAGAGCTTCCATTGTCAACCTAGACCCGGTATGTGTTGTAATCTCTTACCCGTATACTGATGATGAGTGTATCGTCATGCAGGTGGTGGGGACGTCGAGCATCTTCCTCTGAAAATTCAATAATGGGGTTGCGACCCGCGCCATTTTTGGTACAAAACTCATCAGCTGGACGTTCTGGACCATCCTTAGGTAAGTCTTACGGGCCTTTTTTGACGAGCTAGAGGCCGATGTGCCTCCCACAATCATCCTTATGTCTCTTATGGGCGGCCTAGGATGTTCGTTCTCTCGTTGGGGAACCTGCTCTTGTGGTGGTTCCGCTTTTTCCTTGCTGACAAACTTCTGCAACTTTCCTTGCTTGATAAGAGCTTCTATTTGTTGCTTTAAATCGTAGTAGTCAAATGTGTCATGACCGTGGTCACGATGAAAGCGGTAGTACTTGTCTCTAGACCTCTTATTGGGGTCTCCCTTCAGCTTGTCGGGAAATGTCAGGGCTCTTTTGTCCTTGATTTGCATCAGGACTTAGTCAATTGGGGCAATCAGTGGGGTGAAGCTTGTGAACCTCCCTATGGGGGGCTTAGAGTGCCTGTCCTCCCGCTGTTCTTCGGTCCTAGCCATCTTCCACCCCCTATCCTGTCGTACGTCCTCTTGTCTTTCCCTCTTCTTGGGCTTTTCTTCTTAGGCCAGCAATGCGTCTTCCACGTTCATGTACTTAGTAGCCCTATAAAGCACCTCCGACATGGTTTTTTAGGTTGTTCTTATATAAAGAATATAAAAACTTACCCTTCCATAGCCCATTCATGAATGCGGCCACGAGTATCTTGTCGTCAGCTTCATCAATTGAGAGGACCTCTTTGTTAAAGCGGGTTATGTAAGACCTCAGCATCTCGTCCTCCCGCTACTTAATGCTCATCAGGCATGCAATGAACTTCTTATACCTGTGTCCCCCAATAAAATGTGAGACAAACTGAGCGCTTAACTCCTCAAAGGTACTAATAAAGTTAGGTGTCAACCTGCTGAACCAAATCCTTGCGAGGCCCTTCAGCGTAGTGAGGAAGGCCCTACATATGATCTCGTTTGCCATTCCTTACAGGTGCATCAGGGTCTTGAAAGACTCCAGGTGATCTAGGGGATCCTTAGATCTGTCGTAAGTCTCCACCTGCGGCATACAGAACTTTGATGGAAGGGGGAACGAAGTGACGGATGTAGTGAATGGTGAATCAGTTCGATGGACCAAGTCATCGAGGTCGCTAGACACCCATCCTCTGAGGTCGTTCATCATGAAGTCCATCCGTTCCTTCATCATCTGCATCTCCGCGACCATGTGAGGTGGAGCCATATCTGTGGCGGATGGACAAATCATGTCCCGTCGCTCTAGTCTGCTTAGGGCGTTGCTACCTTCCAGCCCCTCTTGGTCACTTCTCTCAGCGCTGGTGCCTTCTTGGTCCTCCTCCTGAGTGTTAAGCCCTGCGTTCTTTTGGCACAGCTGCTCCTTTAGATTATGGTTTTGCTTGGTGAGGTGTTCTACAGTAGCGGCGAGAGTTTGAACCTGTCTCTCGAGGGTAGTGGTGCGTGGTTCATCTCCTCGAACATTGTTGGTGGTCGCCATCAAGCAAGTAAGCACCATGCAACTCTTTGTTTGGGAAGCGATAGTAGGGTTTACAAGTTGTGTTTTCCTACAAACGATGCCAACTGATGATGCCGAAAATCGTCAATAAGTCACACAGTCCTCACGTGCTCAAAACAACACCTACACAACATAGAAAAAAAATAACTTAAGAGAGTACCGGTGTGGTACTAGCCAAATGCCCTCCGAATGTCAAGTTAGAGAACTTTCATAACTCTAGAGTGCCAGAATTGGGAGAAATTATGCGTACCTTGGTTTGTGAGGGCTTTGGGGTTTTTATAGTAGTGTAGAGTTGACATTCGTTTCTTGGTGGAAGGGGTCTTTCCTTATAGGGGAGATCCTTGTTAATGTGCGTATTTTGCAGGATTTTTTCCTTATAGGGGCTTTTTTTATTAGGGTTAACCATGGGTCATGAGATATTTCCTTATATACCTATTCATGGAGCCCAAGCAAAGAGCCATGCTAGATCCGTCAAGAGCTTTTTCACCCCCGTCAGCTTCCTTTCGTCAGCTTTCTATCATGTCCAGGCGGTCTGGTCATCTAACTAAAAGCCGTCGGTTTGGGGGCGGAGTCGTCGCCTTCTGCATAGTAAAGCTGACGGGTTCTTTGAGCCCGACGGTTTTATCTTTTGTGAACAAGACTAATGTCTTTCTCAAAATTACCCTTATCACCCGTCATGCGGGACGGGGCGGGGATGGGGCGTCTCTCCATTGCCATCCCTACCACCTTCCTTTTTATGAGTATATAATTTCAAGATAATCATGCTGTACTTTGATTACTGAGCACATTCATTTTACATGGTTCAGTTGGGATTAACTCTTTTAGCTTTTCCAATATCAGTATCTTTCAAAAGGAAAAGTTAAATTCAATTGTCAATCGTTTCTATAAAAAAAAATAGGACCGATTATGGATTCGAGTCATATTACTATGGTTTTATAAAACCGTACTATTTTCCGAATCTTTCAACCAGAAAAGTAAAATTGATAATGACATGGTAGGAAAAAAAAGAAAGAAAGAAGAGGCATAATACCAAAGAACGTTTTTATCACATAACATTCTGTTTATGCACTAACTACCAAATGAAAACGGACAAAAAACTAGTCACTCAGTCACTACCAGCTAAATATATTAACCACAGTTTCTTACATCCCAAGTTGTCTTTATGCTTTGAATAGACTTACTGTCTCTCCACTCAGGAAGTAACACCTTCGGCTTAATAGGGTATGAGTTTGATGGCCTTTTTTGTTTTTTGTTTTTAATTATTATGATGCATATGCTTCTTTTGACATCATCAAAAAGAAAAAGAAAAAGAAAAAGAAAAAGTGATCCTTCGCCAATGACATGTTCCTCCAAACAAAAAAGGCTCATGTTCCTTGTTCAAAATAAATAGTGCATATATATGCAACCAAGACAAGGATACGCAATAGCTAGCTCTTTCAAATGGCTTTTTATGTAATAGGAATAGGATCAAAACCATCCATTTGTTTTATTATTTATAAACCTTATAACCTTGAGCACATGATACTTTTCGCCGCTTGATTTATTCCTTTTGTGCAATAAAACTAAATATTATAGAGCTCAGCTAATACACTATTGTTTTTGGGTGGTCTTGTACAATTTGGTCTCCCAGTCTCATAATTGCTGACAAAGACATGTTAGGGCGGCATCAGATTGTTAATGCCTAATTAATTTCAGGCCTAGACTCTTCTGGCGGCACTGTGTCGTTGAATTCAGTATCATTTTCGGTTCTCCTCACGTGTGCTTCAAACTTTCAACTTTATACTTTTTTTTTTTTTTTTTTTTATTTTGAGGGTGTTCAACTTTATACTTAGTAAACCTGTCATGTATGGTCAATTTTAAAGGTACCATCATTATCAATTTTTTCTATAATTGTTTTTTTTTTTTAATTTAAAACTAAGTACGAAATTTAGGCTAATATCATTTAATGCTGAAACTATAAAAACAAGAATTATATATATATATTATAACAATATATGACTTTGATCCTAAAGCAAAAATGAAACTTAATGTTCGTTTGAATACCGTTTATTTTGCTGAAAACTGAAAATTAAAAACAATAAAAAAAATAATAATAAGTTACTATTCCTGCACGTTGCACTGTTTACATGCCTAAATACACTGTTCATGTCCCATGAACAGTGCAAGAGGCGCTAAAAAAAAAACGCAAACCTACGTTTGTGCTTTCCAAATGCTCACTTAACATCTGTAGAAAGTTTCTTTACTTCTTGAAGAACATTACTTTTGCATGTTTAACTAATATCTATTTATCATTTACTATCCAGACACTCTCTCGTGCATATAATGGTCCTAAAGTAGTCACTATAAGACTTGTACAATCAAAATCAGCTATTGATTTTTTTTTTTTTTTCTCTCTGAATAATCAGCTATTGAATATAAGCAAAGGTATCCAAGTTCATTGATGAGATTCAATTATAACCCACTATTTAGACCGATTTTAAACACCTTTGGTGTTAAATTTTCCATCCATCCATCCTGGTAGCTGGAGAGGGTGAAAGTCAAGATGCAAGGATCGTAATTTGACCACAACTTAGTTTTTGGAGGAAATAGCCTAAATGGTGTTTTAAATAACATATTAGATATTTTTAAGAAGTCTTGGTAGCACTTGACATTAGGCCATATTCCAGGGGTGATTTTTTTTTTTTTTACTCTCTTTTCATGTTGTAGCATATACTTGAAGAGAATGGGTTGTGATTTATGTGCCACTACACTCCTTAGTGAGAGTGTTTGTTTTGGGGACGTAATGAGATATATATATATATATATTAATATTGGTTAGAAATGTTTCTGCACTACTACCTGAACTCCTAACCTCCCAACCTCTAAGAGCTTGTTTGGATTGAGGGGAGAAGGAGGGGAAATAGAGTAAAGTAGAGTTAGCTAAAAATAGGTTAATTTTGGATCAATTCTATTCTACTTTACTCTACTCTCCCTCTCTCCTCTCAATCCAAACGGATCGTAAGGTTTGGGGAAATTCCACTTGAACTAAAGATTTCGGTGGTTGGAGACATAATGATTGACAAAAATAAAGTTTAGGCAATATTTATTTTCTAGAATTTGAAGTCTTAAATATCATTATAAAACTTAAAAGAAATGAAAAAAATGGTGCTTTCACATTAATTGTTGTCTGTTTTTGGCCAATCGGGGCATATCATCATTCATGGATCCAGTCCTACCCCATAGGTCAAAATTGGTAGTGAAAAAGGGGAGTCTAAATTCTAAAGATTGTAAATGATGATTCACTACCTTTTGTTAGATAGATTTTCTTTTCAATGTTTCCAAATGGAGTAGATCCTATAATTCCTCTTTGGATATCCCGCAGGAAATACAGTTGACATAACTCCTTGTCCAAATAAGTCTGGAGGGCTCATAGGGAAAAATTAGGCGTGAAATAAATATGGTCTACAAGATTTTTCACAACTCTTTTCATGATTACTGAAATAGTTTGAAGTGATTGAGTACATAATATAAGTAATGTAAGTAATGGATCTACATAAAAGTGATTTTATTAAAATTACAAAAAATCATATTAGTAGTGAAATAATTTATGAAAAATATTGAATTATAGAATTACTGTAACTTATTCAGTTTGTTTAGATAGGAGAACCTTATCAAATGCAAATTGAATCACCGTCTCTCCCTCTTCTATAATTCATGTATTTATCTTCAATATTTGCATTTTGTAATTCTTCATCATAAAAGCCAAAATCCGTTACTGTATACTCCGCCGAAGTTTGTTGGGAGTCAAAAATCAATCAGTTCACACGACTACTTTAATGATTGCAGGAAACCTGAAGATTCTAATGCAAGAGTAAACGGTATGAACATGGAAAAGAAAATGTATGCAATCATTTTTCACACCAAGCGTTGACAATTGAATCCGGTGGCTAATTACATATACAATTTGTGAATATATTGCATAGGCATTACTTTTTTTCTTTTCTTTTTTGTTATTCTTTTTGGGTGAGACTTCTGTTCAGTACACAATAATACAACACTGAACGCAGAATTTATGTATAACTATTTTAAGACACATGTCAGTTCTGTTCTGTTTCACATCTGAGAGAGAGAGAGATAGAGAAAGAGAGATTCTCCTTTTAGTATTATTATTATTATGTTTTTGTTTTGAGAAACAGAAATTTTCCTTTCAGAAGAACCAATATGGACCAATTCCATGAATTGGCAATCAAGCTTCGGTTCTTCAATTTTGCTTGAACTACTATGAAAGATCTCAAGACCATTAGCTGATTTTGTTTAGTTATTTGGTTCATCTCACTTTTTTCTTAATAGAATTGTACTTGGACACAATAAACAAAATAAATTGACTAAAACAAAATCAACATCATCCAACCAAATACAAATTTGTATGACAGGTCAGGGCTCCCAAACAAATTCTCCTACTTCCAAACCAATCTTAGATTAAAATAAAAAGAAGTGGCGGTCGAAGAAGAAGAAGAAGAATTCCACAAATGGGGGACAAATTTGGCATTTGACAGGGAAAGGGTCGAATGGACCTTTTCAATAAAGTCAAAAGATGAATTAGGTTTGGATCCATTCTTCGTTATCATTTCCCACTTCTTTTTGTTAAGTTAAAATCTTTCTTTTGCTGATTTATTGTTCTGCTTGCTCATCTTTTGGCATGTCTTTTAAATCTGTGTAGACTTGGCCCTCTTTCCCCTTGGACAATTTCAATGAGAAACAATCTCTCCTTGTGACAATTGTTGCCATTTGGAAGCTCCCTCCCTCCTCCTCTTTGCTTTGCCATTCTGCTCTTTGTCCTCACCTCATTGCCTCTCCTTGGACTCTCTCCCCCCTAAGCCATATAAATACACTTAAGAACATTTCTCAATTTCACAATACTGCTGCTTTGTTTCTCTTAAAACAATTCCAGCTACTTAACTACTTTAGGCCTATAACTAGTAGTAATAATGACCGAACCAAATCCACCTCTCCTACAGCACTATGGAGCACTTTTCCGCCACCCAGTTGAAGTTCCTCCTGCACTTGAATTTGATGAAAGACAGAATGCACCAGTCATGGAAGAATGCCAACTCCCATTGATAGACCTCAGTGCTCTAATAAAACATCACAATGAAAGGGAGAGGCTAGCTTGTTCTACTGCAATATGTAAAGCCTCATCAGAGTGGGGATTCTTCCAAGTTGTGAACCACGGGATAAGCCCCGAGTTACTTGGGACCATGAAGAAAGAGCAACTGATGTTGTTCCAAACCCCCTTTGAGAGTAAAGCTTCTTGTGGGCTTCTAAACAATTCATACAGGTGGGGAACACCAACAGCTACCTATCCAAAGCAGTTCTCTTGGTCTGAAGCTTTCCACATTCCTCTCACAAAGATTTCAGAAGAAGCTTGCTATGGAGAGTTTAGCTCTCTAAGGTACTAACTTCTTTGTTGAACATAAACGCTTACTCTTTTTCAACATTTCTACCTTTTTTTACATTATTACTAAAGCTTCTCTCTTATCTCCATCTATTCATGTCCAAATAGGACACAATTTTCCAATTTGAAGTAAAGTTGCTCTTACCCACTACGTGGCAACTCTAACAAGCATCCACTTGTAAATAAGTCATGTAACTTTTTTAAATGATACAATGAATCATGTGATTCAAGAGTACAAAGATAATTTTACTTGCAACATACTGATACACAATCTCAAGCAGGCAAGCAATTTATATAGCCTGTGGCCATGGCCTCCTTAACCCTGAATTGGTCCCTTCTATTTGCTTCCAAATACAACCTAATGGCCGTCTCAACTTGCCAAAAGCAATATGGAAATGCCATAGACTAGATGGATAAAGCACAAGCTTATACTTTTGTTTTCACTTCTATCAACAGGGAAGTGATGAAGGAATTTGCCGCAGCTATGTCAGAACTAGCTAGGCTACTAGCAGCGATTCTAGCAGAGAATTTGGGCCACCAAAAGGGAGTTTTTGAAGATATTTGTGATGAAAGCACATGCTTTATTCGCTTGAACCGCTACCCAGCATGCCCAATATCACCAGAAATGTTTGGCTTAGTGCCCCACACTGATAGTGATTTCCTCACAATCCTCTATCAAGATCAAGTTGGTGGGCTTCAACTCATGAAAGATTCCAAATGGGTAGCAGTAAAACCCAACCAAGATGCTCTAATCGTCAACATTGGAGATCTTTTCCAGGTAAATTTTGGTTTCATTTTTATATCATATTTTAAAATTTGTATAATTGAAAAAAAGTGTCTACTACTAAGAATACTATAATTGTAGTCTGTTCTTAAATATCCATCTACTCTAGTGTTTATTATGCTATATAATGTTACATTTACAATATTATTTCAAATCTAAATTGGTAAATTTTTATTGATTCATATATGAGCTCATCACCAACATCATTTCATTGTCAATCGTTAACAATTTATCATCACTATGTAATATCCTAGCTCATAAAATTGCCTAAATGGGCTTAGAGCAACCGCATCAGCTCTTCTAAAAGATTTCATCTATTTTACACAAAAAACCTACTTTTTCTATTTTACACTATTATTTTTACAAAACACCCACATCAGTTCATCCATTATACACTATATTTTATATAAATAATATTTTTATATTCTTTTTTTTAATATTATTTTATCTCTGCCGTTTGTTTTTCCTATTCTTCCTCTTCTTTCTTCTTCTTTCTTTTTCCTTATCTCTCTATCATTTCCTCTTTCTTTTTCTTCCTCTTCTTTGTACTTCTTTCTCTCACGGTCAGATCAACACTCCATCACAAGCACCACAACCATCAAAACCCACAAGCATTGATCCACATCATCGAACCACATGCAACAGTGGCGATGGTGACAGTGATGAAATCGCCTCTCCAATCCACGATCCACGATCACCGATCAATGATCCACAAGCAACGATCCACAATCAAAACACCACAAGCACCGTTCCAGTCGACCCAAAGCCACAAGTTCACAAAAATGCTCTTTGTCTCTATTGGTGTGTCCATGTGTGGGTGTAGGTGTGGGTGTGTTTGATTTTGTGGTGTGACCGTGTGTGGGTTTGTTTAATTTTTGGTTAATTTTGTGGTGTGTCTGAGTTGTGGTGGTGGTGGTTGGCGGTGCAGGGTTGCAATGGTGGTGTTTGGCGGTGCTGAGTTGCAGCAATGTGGGTGGTGGTGTTGGGTCTGTGTTGTGGTGGTGCTGAGATTATGAGTTGAAGAGAGAGAAAGAGTCAGGGGAAGAGAGAAAGTGAGAGAAGAGAAATAATACTAAAATAATGTATAGAAGAGTTATAGTAACAATGCATATATACACGGTTACTGTAACACTTGTACATTTATACACAATTTTATACCTACTGATGTGAGTGTTTTTTTTTTTGTTAAAATGTATAAAATGAGCTAATTTTTGTATTTTACAAGACTTTTTAACCACTGATGTGATTGTTCTTATGCTTGTAATTGGTCTGGTCATGCGTCCATCTCTGCTCTCTCAAACTAAGCTTTAAAAGTTTGAAGCAGGGATGGACCAAACCAAGCCACTTTCTATTAATTTATAACATTTGATAGTTAAAAAAATTAATTCCCATGTGGTAACTAAAAATTGAAATTACAGGCGTGGAGCAATGATGTTTATAAAAGCGTGGAGCACAAGGTGATGGCCAATAGGACGACCGAAAGATATTCTATAGCTTACTTCCTTTGCCCTTCCTATGATTCTTTAATTGGGAGTTGCAGAGAACCTTCAATATATAGGAAGTTCACTTTCGGAGAATACAGGAGCCAAGTTCAAGAAGATGTCAAAAAAAACGGCTATAAAGTAGGCCTTCCAAGATTTCTTGTTTAGGACATATATATATATATATATATATAGAGTACAATCAGGACATCACTGCAGCACAAGGAGTCAAGTCAAACACTATATCCAACGCTTTTGGAATTTGGATCCACAAAATTAAATTTAAAAAAAAAAAAAAAAAAAAAAAAAAAAAAAGCACCAGGAACAATCTAGATTACACTTTTATATTGATGCCAAATACCCTATATCCCACCATCTATATACGTTATAAGTTCATACACACAATACCATTTTAAAATTCTCTATGAAAAAAAAAAAAAAAAAAAAAGAGGAAGAAGAAGAGAGAGACAATAGAGCAGTACTTTTATTTTTCCTGTTTGCTCCAAGAGAATACGACAGTACAGCACGTGGTGTTTGTTAATTATCTCTTTTATTCAAGAGAAGGTCCCTTTTTTTTTTTTAATTTCCAGTGTCTACCATTTCAAGGATAGATAAATAAAATAGAATATTTTTCCTCTCTTTTTTTTTTTTTGGGGTCAAATCCTCTCTCTTTTATTATTATAGGTTGGACGCTGATATGCCAGTGTCAATTACATTGTTGTAAAATAAAAAAGAAAAAATCAAAAGAATATAAAGGAAAATAAATATGAGAAAATATATCAACTTCTCTGTTCAAATCGCCATCAATACAATTTTTTTTTTTTTTTTTTTTTTGAGAAAGTCCATCCATACAATATTATATCTCCTTGAATGCATATAATCTCCATACTTCGTTTATATTCAAGTTTAAAAGTTAAGCCAACCTAAGATTGGCCACATAGGCAGCACTTAATGCCGCACTAAATGGCAGTATCCACTTGTCATATATCATTCTCGGATGACCACTTATCAAAAATATGTCTTATCAAAACATTGTTAAAGAAAAATAATAGGAAAAAATTCTTGACAAAGGAAAGAATATAGTATTCTTTTGTCTTTTTTAATACTTTAAGATTGTTTTATCGTGGGGTTCAGATAGTTTAACTAGTAAAATCTCTGATAGTTAAATAAGAAATATGTTATTCAATCACCGCCTACACCAAAATCCGATTAGTGTCTTAATCTGATGATAAAAAGTCATCTGTCATCAAAAGCGGACGTCATAAGTTGAAACTCTTAAAAAAAAATTTACTTTATTAAAAGCTTGCAAAGAAAACCCTATGAGTGGAAAAAATAGCAAAGAGTACGAGCAATACATATCCTCCACTACCCTCATAAGTATGCAGAGCAATGTCTATGATGAACATATTCTTCAATTGTTGCATTCCAATGTTGTACATCTTTTTTAATACTACAGTTGGTAATGATTTAGTGAATAAATCTATCATCATTATATCATAAGTGCTTGACATTAATATCACCAGAGAGAGCATAGCAGTAATATAGAAGCATAAACAATGATAAAATAGATGATAAAGAAGAAAATAGCAAAATAGATATATTCAAAAATAAGTTAAAACATAGTATGGAATATGAAAACAGAAACTAGTAAAATCTTACTTGAATAAAAACTTCTGTTTTTGATAAAAACTGAAAACTGTTGTCTTTGATACAAGCTTGAAAATAAAACACTGTCTGAAGAGTTACAAAATTACAAAGTAAAATCTGTAAAGGGTTACAAGATTATATCTGTCTGAAGGGAAGGGTTACAAGATTACAAAAGAGAAAGGATTACAAAAGTCTTTCTGAGAGAGAGAGCTATCTTGGACCTAAAACTTGGACCTGGAAATTGGGACCTATCTTCTATCTTCGGAGTCTGTCTTTTTATAGACGAGATAAACCATGGTAAGTCTTCAAAAGTAACCTGAGTTGGGTAAAGTGAACCCAAGTTAATCTGTCGGTAGAAACTTGTAAAAGTTTTACTATTTATGAACAGTAGTCTGTCTGGGAATCTGTCAGAATATCCGTGGGAAAATCTGTCGGGGTACGCGTGCAATTAATATTCTGTCAAAATATCTCTCTAGAACTTTCTGTCCTGCGTGCTTGTGAATAGTAATCTGTCATCCTGTCACTTTGTCTTTTCTGTCACATGTCATAGGGGTCTTGGGAATCTTGAAATGCTTCGAGGTGAGTCCTGTAGTTTAGAGAGGATGATTCCATTACTATGTCATCTTCATCATCTGATATTTGTGATGCAGCTTCAAGCAATTGCTTTTTAAGCTGTCTTCTGTCTTTTTTCTAAAAAGAAATTAGGATTTTCTGTCTGGGAGGAAGAGGTCCTTTTCTGTAATTCTTGGCAAATATGATCAAAATTAAACTTATTCCACCATTTTAATTTAAACTTCCTGGTGAACATGGGAAAGGGATACTAGGGATGCTTTTCTATCTTGTATTCCCATCTGATGATCCATGGGAGATCTGGAAACCTGTAAAAGAACTGCAAAAGATGTGGAAAATCTTTAAGATGCAGTATGTTTGGTTGTTTCTTGAAACTTTCATAGGCTTTGAGGAGATCAGGAGGAAGAATCATAGCTTTAGGACCATAAGAAATCCACCAATCAATAAACCATCTTAGTACCATCATATCTTTCTTTCTATACATATCAAATCGAAAAAACCAAGTGTGTCTGTGAATATTGTTTTGAAATAAAAGGAATCTGTCCCACGCTTCCATATAGTCATAATAATTATAGAATTGAAGCTCAAAGGCTTGGGAAAATTTCCTAGGAATCCAGGGCTCTGCCCTCCACTGGGAAGGGGTGAGAATCTGTTTTATAACTACTTTAGAATAACCAATTTTGTTTGGATCTTGGGAGCAAGGCATGTGTGTAACCAGAATTGAGTCTGTGTCAACTAAAATAAACTCATAGAATGTTTGGGTCTTTAATGTTTCTGTCTTAGGATGCTCCCATCTTGGGGGTAACAGTTGACTGACTAATGAGAGGGGATCTGTAATGTGCTGGTATTCTCTTTCAATCCATAAAATAAAATTCTAGCAGTTTTTTGGAAGTTCAACACTGTGATCATCTCTTGGAGGTTGGGCTTCAGTTTAAGAGGTAAAGGGTCTGTCTGTTGATTGTTTACAGGGAGAGGGAGAGGTTAATGGGGGAAAGGAAAAGGCAACTATGTTAAATGGTGTTTTTAATGCATAAGACTGTTTAGATGTTGGAGTGGAGCTTGGGGAAAGTGGTTGGAAAGGGTTTGGGCTACAGGGTATTGGGGTTCTTTCATAGGGTCTATTTGAAGAGAAACTAGGTGAGTTGAAGGAAGGACAGGGGAGAAATCTGCTAGGGGGAGGAGGGATCGGTGGAGCAACATAAGACTATCTAGTTCTGGGTTTTGGGGAGTTGCTCTTTTCTGCAGGGGGGAATTCACGGATTAAGAAATCAGGAATAGAATTGGATTCTCCTTTAATATATTCACTATCAAAGTCAAAAACACTTAAAATAGCCTGCCATCTTGTAAAACTTTGTTTGGAGACAAGATTTTGAACATCTTTCTGTAAAACTTCTTTAGCACTTTTATAGTCAACTCGGATTAAAAACTTTTGGTTAAAAAGATCATTTTGGAATTTTGAAACACATAATATAATAGCTAAAATTTCTTTCTTAATAGTACTGTAATTCTGCTAAGTAGTTGACCATGAGCCAGAATGGAATCTAATAATATGTTCTTTAACATCATTTTTTGCTACTTGTTTTAGAATTCCACCATAACCTATGTCAGAATCATTTGTCTCAACAATTTTAAAAGTATCAGGAGAGGCAATAACAATACAAGGAAGTTGCTTAACATATTTTTTAATCTATCTGATTATCATAGTATGTCTGTCTATCCATGGAGGAGGATTCTTTTCTAGCTTTTTATACAGGGGTCTGCATATTTTTCTTAATCCTGGGAAGTAATCTGAAGCATAATTTAAGCTACCAAGAAATCTTTGTAACTGATTTTTATCTTTTATTTCATCTGGGAATTTATCTGCAAATTGAATGGCTCTGTCAATGGGACTTAAGGTTCCCTTATAAATATTATGTCCTAAAAATCGTATTTTATCTTGGAATAAGCTTATCTTAGTGGCTGAGACGACTAATCCATTGTATTTAATTACTTTGACAAATATATCTAAATGTTTCCAATGGTCATCAATTGATTTTGAGAAAATTAAAACATCATCTATATAGACAATTGAAAATTCTGTAAAATGTGTAAATATATCATTCATTATATTTTGAAACTCACTAGGTGCATTTTTAAGACCAAAATGCATAACATTCCATTCATAATGTCCAAAAGGAACTGTAAAAGCAGTTTTATATCTGTCTTTCTCATCTGTCTGTATTTGCCAAAATCCACTTTTCATATCAAATTTAGAAAATATAGTTGCTTCATGAAGTCTGTCAAGGAAATCTTTCTTATTAGGAATAGGATATCTTATCCATTTTAATGCTGTATTTAAAGGTTTTATAGTTTATAACTAATCTTGGAACTCCTCGTTCCAATTCTGCCTGTTTGTTAACATAAAAAGCAGCACAGCTCCGGGAGACTTACTTTTTCTGATTAAACCCTTATTTAAAAGATCTTCAATTTCTTTTTTACAGTGTTCTAATAATTCATTATTCATCTGTATTGGTTTAGCCTTACTAGGTATCTGTCTTTCATTAAAGTCTTTTTCATAAGGTAATTGTACTATATGTCGATGCCTATGCCAGAAAGCAGTGGGGAGATTAGAACAAATTTCTGCCTCAATCTATTGTTTGAATGATTTTATTTTATGATGCAACATGGGGTCTATTAATTGATCAGCAATTCTTTTGTATATTATTTTTTATTTTAAAGATTCTAAATGTCTATTCTTTCTGTTAATTCTGTCTTTATCAATTTCTTTTATTATAGAAATGTTATCAAGGGAATAGATTTCTTTCGGGATAGGTGGCAAGATGAATTTAAAAAGTATATCTTTTCCTAACAAATTGGTTTTAATTCCTTCTTCTGTAGTCAAAAATGGGTAAAGTAAAGCCATAAACGAGTTTCCTAGAATAATTTTAGAAGAAAGGTCTTTAATTAAAACAAAAAATGTTTCAAAGCATACTCCGTCATTACATATGTGGACACTAGGTATTTTATAATTAATTATTAACTTTTCTCCATTAGCTTGAGTTAATCTTTCAAATGATTTTTCATAATACTTTAAAGGTAATAATCCTTCTTGTATACAGTTCATATCAGCACCTGAGTCTATTAAATCAATTTCTGTCAAAGAAAATTCTTTATGAATTACTAAAGTAATTTCTGCATGCCATTTTTAAAAAATTACTGTCAATTAAACTAAAGAAATTCTGTCTATTGCCATTATCTTTTTCTAATAATGGTGGGTCTATCATGGGTTTAGAACTTTCTTTTAAATTTGTTATTTCTGCAATATTTTGTTCATCTATGTCTGTAGATTTATTTTCTTTAATTCCTTGTTTTAGTATTTTTACTTCTGTTATTAAGTCTTGTAAAGTTACAGATTTTGTATTTACTGCATCTTTTTTTATTTTTGTCTTTTCTTTCTTATCTTTAGATTTTTCTTTCTTTCCACATTCCTAACATGATGTCCATCTTTTTTACACTTACTACAAGTAATAGGTATGTCTATGGAATCTTTCAATTTTAGTAAATAATCTCTGTTATTGTTTAAGTGATTAGATAGATTTTCTATCAGTTTCATTACTATGTCTTTTTGTTTTCTTTTTTATTTTAGTGACTTTAAGTGGATTGGTCAATTTTAGTTCTTTCTTTTTCTTAACTTGATCTATCTCTTTTTGACTAATATTAAATATTTCCATTAATTCATTTAGTGTATCTTTTTCAAATTCTAATTTACTAATTTGTTTAGCAATTTTATTCTGTCTAGCACATTGTTTTTTAGTGTGTCCATATTCTTTGCATTTATGACAAATATTATGTTTAACATGTCTGTCAGTTTTCTCATCATTTGATGATTCAGTAGTGTTTAAAACTGCTATTTCTTTTTTCCTATCTGTATCTAAAGGTGAATTTAAAATTTTCATTTTTCTCTTTAATTCTGCCAGACCATCATTTTGGGTGTATATTATGGATTTTTCAATTGATTTTAGTCTTTCATTAATTTTCTCTTTCAATCTATTGTTGACTACTTTTGCTTTTACTACACAATCACTATTTTCCTTTTCTTCATTATTATTAGTTTTTCTTCATTTGTTGACTATTTCTTTAGCTTTTGTTTTTTGTTGTTTTTCTTCTACTTCTATCTTCCTACATAGGGGTTCTTTAAAAGTACTATTTTCTTTTAGCATGTCTTTTCTTACAACTTTCCCTACTTCTTCTTTTGTCTCTAGCTTTTCACTATCCTGTCTTGTTTTGTCTTGGTCTATTACTATAACATCTTTCTTGCTATTTTGTTTTTCCATTTTTTCTATCATTTCTTTTACCATTCCCTTTTTTATCATTCCTTTATCTTCTATACATGTTATTCTTTCGTGAACAAGGTCATCTTTCATGTTGTCAATCTTTTTGTCTTTCATTTTCTTCATACATAATTCCTATAAGACTAGTTTCTTTCTTTAGTTCGTCATTTTCTTTGTCTTTATATGTTATAGATATAGCTCTGTCAGTTGCTTTTAAATTATCTATTAAGCCATCTTTTCTACTATCTATTATATTCATTGATATGTCGGTACTCTTTGAATTATTATTTTGCCTATTAAGCCAATTATCTGTTATAGTTTTTGTTAAAAATAATCCATGATGGGGTTCAGATTTTCTTTCTTTTTCTAGACTTGAATTTAAAGCTTTCAATCTTTCATAGAGGTCCAAAAAACTATCATTTTTTCTTTCTACTTTAGTACATATAGTAGATCTTTCATCATTTTCTAAAGATTCTAATTTTTTATTAATTATGCCTAAGAAGTTATTACTGTGTCTATTAGCCTGTCAATTGATTTTATCTTCTGTTAATATACTCTAATTATTTGTGTTATTATTATAGTTATAATCATCAATATCACTGTCAGAATCAGAATCTGTTTCATAATCCATATTACTGTTTGACCAATTATTGTCTATATCTCTTATGCTGTAACCTTTATCATAATCTATATCATCATAGTCCATGTTTCAAATTAGTGTGTGCCTAGCCTAAGTGTGAACAAGCAAACAGATGATGAGCTTATAAATGTATTTGTTCTCTTTCTAAGCAATTAATAATTACAGACGGAACTATTACTAACCACTGGTATCCTTGCTATCGGGACCACCTCCTCGGGAAACTCCATTGCGGGACCTCCCAAACAACGCCAGTTCGTCGGCTAACAAAACAGGCTGACCAACGCAAAACTATGGTTTGCCAACGAGTCTAAGGCTGACCAACGCTATCAAAGAGCAAGTAATGGCTTTGTAGTAATATGAGTTCCTAGTAACTTCTTAATGCCGCACTAATTGGCAGTATCCACTTGTCATATATCATTCTCGGATGACCACTTACCAAAAATGTCTTATCAAAACATTGTTAAAGAAAAATCTAATAGGAAAAAAATTCTTGACAAAGAAAAGAATATAGTATCCTTTTGTCTTTTTTAATACTTTAAGATTCTTTTATTGTGGGGTCCAGATAGTTTAACTAGTAAAATCTTTGATAGTTAAATAAGAAATATGTTATTCAATCACCGCCTACACCAAAATCCGATTAGTGTCTTAATTTGATGATGATAAAGAGTCATCTATCATCAAAAGACGCCATAAGTTGAAACTCTCAAAAAAAATTTTGCTTTATTAAAAGCTTGCAAAGAAAACCCTATGAGTGGAAAAAATAGCAAAGAGTACAAGCAATACATATCCTCCACTACCCTCATAAGTATGCAGAGCAATGTCTATGATGAACATATTCTTCAATTGTTGCATTCCAATGTTGTACATCTTTTTTAATACTACAATTGGTAATGATTTAGTGAATAAATCTATCATCAATATATCATAATTGCTTGACATTAATATCACCACTCTTTTGGAGCTCATGTTTTTAAAAGAATTTAAGTGAAATGTGTTTTTTTTTTTTTGTCACCTTTGATATAGCCTACTCTAATCTGTGTAACACAAACAACATTATATTCATATAATGTCGTTAGACTATATTTCATTGAGGATAATACACATTTCTCTTGAATATGTTGAGTTATCAATCTCTGGTAAATGCTTCATGACTCCTTCCATGAATTGCTATAATCTCTCAGTGATTTGAAAAAGTAGCAAGTGTTGCTTTCTTAACAGATCTCCATGAAATAATAGCCACAAGTGAACAAATATTTTGTTCTTAATCGCCTTTCTAACAATCAGAAAGATATTCTATGTCTGCATATTTAGGGTTGTTCAACAACCGTTGGTAACCAACAAATCCGACCGCCGCTGAGACAATTGAATTGCCAGATGGGGTTGTGATACCATAATTGTAGGGGGGAACCCAAACTAGTCTTATATGATGAATGAGGGATGGGTGGATATATATTTTTTAAAATATTTGTTAGAAATAAGGAATAAGAAAAAACAAAAAAAAAACTCAAGTATTAAAAATAATAGATAAACTCACCACCAAAGCAAACCAAAAAGATACATATATCACCACCCAAAGGAATTTAGCTAAGGATACAGAACTGAATTAGCTCATCACTCAATGGTATACAGATTATCACCACCCAAAGAGATACAAAAACCAAACTCGCCACCTAAAAGAATCCACCCAAGGGATAAGAATCAGTTTAGAAGAAATCCATCTTTTGAAAAGCAAAAAGGCTAATTTTCTGAAAACACTCTATATCTCTCCTTAATTATTATTATTTTTTGATAAAAATATATCTCTCCTTTATTCATATCAGCCAAATGACTTATATAAAAGCTTAGAACAGTCCTCTAAGAATGGGAGAATGAAAATAGCAATTAAAAACATTATATTTTCAAAACCTTGACTTTTTTTTTTTTGTGGAGAAATTCAAAACCTTGACTTATGGAAACTAGAAACATAATAAAAGACTTGTCTATCTAAGAGAACTAAAACATAAAAGTTGAATATTCCCTAGGAAACCCCCAATTAAATGCTATTTGACTTCGTGGACAAAATAACCAATTAATCTTCAAATAGCTTCTAAAATGGTGGGAAAATTCGTTCAAAATAATGGCCTTCTTTGCTGGTCTTAGAAAACAAATTTGCTCAAATATCAATCCAGCTATCTTACTATCGTGAACCATCACGTGCGGTGGTTGTTAAGGTTGAACTAGTTGTGTACTTTGCAAAATATATTAAAGCACCCATTATATTGATATATGGTACTTCAGAGCCAAGAGTTTTATCATCATTTGCTTGATGGCAAAAGTGTCATTTTTTTACATCAAGTGACGAACTACCATAAGAGTGGTCAAAGGATAAGATTTATCCATGTGAAAGTGCTACAAGACCTTTGTTGTGTGTGAAGATTGATGAACAAGAATTTCAAATGAAAGATGTTCAATTTGTAGGTCAAGACAAAAAATTTGATTTATAGAGATCTTTGACATCAAACTCTAAATAAATAATTGACGGTTTTTGTGAGATCTTTTGGAGCTCCCACAATATTAAGATTGCCAACATATACTACAACAATAGCAAATCAATAACTTTTTAATAAAAATACATGGACAAATTGGCTTATTCATAAATCATTCTTTCAATAGATTTTCAATGGTATGGTTGTACCACATGCGTCCAAATTGTTTTTACTTCTATAAGGATCTTCGTAGATTGATAGAATACATGCTACAAGATTTTAAATTATATGCTTCAAACATTGTGTATCCTTTAAGTAACTTAATGTATATATCATTATCCAATTATCCATATAGATATACTATACACACATCCATTAATCACATATCTAAAATTTCCATAAATACCAAGTTAATCAAAAATGTTAGTGTGCATTTGGCTCCAAATTAAAAAGCCAATTTATTTTACTATTCAGTTTATTTTTGTTACTATTCATGAGCCCCACTGCCTTTTTTGGCACTATTCATAAGTCTCACTGTACTATTTCAGCTAACTTTTACCTTTATCTACAGTACTTTCAACAAACAATTTTCAGTTTCAGCAAAATAAATAAATCCCAAACAGACCCTTAATGTAAGCAATTTTATTGAACAACCCCATACCACATCAAAGTTATTTTACTCAAGCAAGAAATAATAGTTTTGAGTTCTCATCAAAACCCAAAAAGGCCCTTAGGAACAATGGGCATTTTGTTCTTTGAAACTTATTTCTCTGCATCTTGCCATCCTATATCTATGGTAAGCTTTTTTGTAGCAGGCATTATTCTTTTGATGGACAATTTCTACTTGAGCATAATTTGGTTTTAATGCTCATATGAGAAATTTGTAATTTGCAAATTTTATTAAATAGCTTGCTGCAAGTATTTTGATCTCTGCTAATTTCTATGTTTTGTGTCATACTATTTTCAATCTTAATGCAATTTTCAATCTTAGGTTATTTAAGTTAGACTAATAGAACCACAAAAATGCAAGAGTTAGGGAGGAAAAAAAAGAAGTAGCTGCTTTGTTTTTTGAAGGGATTGTGTTATTTTTTAGTCTGTTTTGGGTTAGATTTTTGGGCTTTTAGGTATGAGAGCTACTTATAGGACAATCTATAATGCTCTTGGTGTGGTGTTGATGGGTATGATGAGGCCTGAAATGAAGATGAAGTGCATTGTCCTAGTTGTTATGGCTAGAATGCTTGGTTATGCACATTTTGATTGGTTGGTGATTGATGGTGTTAGGTAAGTTTATAGATTTTTATTTTTGTATTTTAAATTTTATACAAGTATACTGAATTGCGCATTCAGTTTTTGGGTGGGCTTGCTATTTGGGGTAGGTTTTTAAAGTTAATTGTTGCTACTGCTTCAGTTTCAAACCACCTATTAATTCATTTACATAGGTAGTTTACATTTGTTCTAGAGTTTGCTTTTGGAGTTGACTCCGCTAATTCTAAGTTCTCTAACTCTATCCATTGCATTTGGATCTAGCATGCAGTTAACAATTTGAAGTTGTTTCACTTAGATGAGCTTGTATGTAATAATTGTTGAAACCCTTTTGTTTCAATTTCAACTTATCACTTGAGGAACCTTTTTCCTCCTCAGCCACAAGGCACAATTTTTATTGGACAACCCATGTTATTTTACACAAGCGAGAAATAATAGTTTTAAGTTCTCATCAAAACCCAAAAAAGGCCCAAATTTAATACAAACTACTAGCTTTTACTGTTGAATTTTTATATGTATTAATTGTTGAAACCCTTTTGTTTCAATTTCAACTTATCACTGGACGTACATTAACATGTTTCATTTTACCACTGGACGTATAATAATATATCTCATTCTATCACAAATATAAAAAGTAAATGAGATAAAAGATCCTCTTGGCGCAACCCTTTGGAGCTACTAAATAAACCCAAATTCACCAACACTAAGAAAGCACACTACAGAGAGACAGAAGGCTATCCACTTCCACCACCTGTCCCCAAAACCACATTATTCTAACAACCATAATAAACAGTTTCAGTTTATATGATCATATGCCTTTTTTTATCCAACTTAATTAACACTCTATATATCCTGTCTCTCAGTCTTCAATTTATTATTGCATCGTTTTTGTTTTGTCTTGCAACACTTCTAAACTAATCTTTGGGCATTCACAATTAAGGCACTCTAAAAACTTTTACTAAGTCTGGAAAATTCAAATAGATATGTCTACTTCTTGTAAACAGTCAACATTGACAGAGAGATTCACTTGTGATAAGCAAAGGGGAAATTTTTCTATGCTAAATTAATGTCAACTGTCTTGTGGGTAAAGAGTCAAGAAAGTTAAGGGAGGAAGGAAAAAGAAAGGAGAAAGCAAGAAAGTTAAATTGTAAGGATTAACTTACCCAAATGACTACTGATCTGCTCTTATAAAGTTTTAGTTCCTGTAAATTCCTTTATGTCCAAAATATTTACAGAAAGAATGCCCTTCCCATTTCACTGTCTCAAAATTTAAAAATGTATATGAACACTAGCTACAAGACTGATAAATCAAATAAATAGTGACAGAGAAAGACTAGGGTCAAAGGTATGCACCTACTGGAGTATCATCTGAGGCGAGGAGCTGAAGATGCAACTTAGATGATAAGTCTGAAAAGGTCGCCCAATGGATTAACCAAGTGCTATACAAGATCATGGAACATCTCAATGCTGTATTGTACTGTACAAGGTTGTATAAACAAATTCAGATAACTAATTTAGTCAAGAAACATTGCTACCTTATCTTTGAGACTGCTCTTCTTCTTCATCAGGGGCTCTATTTCTTCTCCAACAACAGTATTCTGACTTTGCCTTTCAAACTCATAGGCAAATTCCATATCCTTTATAAAAGATCTATTCTCCTGCTCAAGGGGTTTCTTGAGCAAGGGACCCAAAAACAGATCCAACATGTCCTGAGCAGGATCTCCTGTTCTCCTGTCAATGATTGCAATTTCTTCACTGGCTAAACTCACAGTGGAACTTCCACTATGAGAAGCTGTCACTTCTTCAGTGGGTAAACTTCGGTTACCATTTGGGGCATCAAGCAATCTCACTGAGACATTACTGGAAGAGACCGTTGTGGGGACTATTCTTTCTGATCTGCATTCTCTATTTGACACTTGTTGCTCCTTATTCTTCTCGGCTTTGACATACTGCAAGCAGAGGACAGAAACTTAAGATTTTTTAACAGAACTGTTCTAGGAACAAATCCATTCTTCTCGGCTTTGACATACCACAAGCAGATGACAGAAACTTAAGATTTTTTAACAGAACTGTTCTAGGAACAAATCCATAGCTAAAATTTTCTCCACTCGATTATCATGTATTAAATTGCACAACCCTTAAACACTATTTAATAAATGTAGAATATTTAGTAAACAATATCTATGCAAATTTTAAGAATCAAATAACACGACAAGCTATTTCTAATTATGGAGAAAGAGCGAATCACCTCTTCAGCAATGGTCATCAGATCATCCATTGTCAGCTCCACATCATCATTTGGAAGCTGAATGTCAAAATCTTCACCACTTCCAAAGTCAGAACCCTTTGCCTTTTGTCTTTTCCGTGCAGTAGGTTCCCTAACCTTTCTCCCAAGCCTATTATCCTTTTTCTTCTTGGTAACAGTTTCAGTGATGATACCATCAAGGTTTGAATCCTGCAGACTTGCTTTTCTTCTTTTCTTTGTTTCACATTTTAAAAGGAAATGTGAATTCACCCCTTTTTCTTGGACCAGAATCCCTTTTCCGGGTGCTTTAGTCATATTTTTTGCTTCAGAATGGCAAGCTTGGGGCAAAAGTCCCTCATCTGCATGGTGGTTGTTTTTATCTACATCATCAGACTTTCTCTCTTGGTCAGCAGCAGCTACACCCAGCATCCATACCGGTAAACGCCGTCGACTTCCCTCATTAGGAGCAACTCCAACCATTTCTTTTCTTCCTGTGTAATTTCAGACATATCAATAAAGAATATCAAGCTTTTAAAAAGGGGGGGGGGGGGGGGGGGAAGAAAAAGAACAGAAGAAGAAGAAGATTTTTGTATCATATGTACCTACTAATTCAATAAATAATAGAAAATAAACAACATGGGAAGATCAGTACAAAATTGAATCGTAAGAAGGATACCTAGAAGAAAGATTAGTTCTTTATACAATAAAAAGCATAGGGAATCACAAAAATGTAAAACAGTGAAACCAAGGCTATCAATAAGGTAGCTCAAGTCTAAGAAAATGACCTTCCAGAATGCTTGGACCTGTACCATTAGTCCATTATAACACTTAAAGACCTGTACTGGACTAGGTTGCACGGACACGCCATTTTTGGCGTCGTGTCGGTGTCCGACACGTATCGGACACCGGAACGGCCACGACGCGCCAGATTCCGGTGTCCGGCGGTGTCCCTTTATTTTAGTCCCTCAAGTACACCCTCATTACATATATCCTAATTTTGACTAATTCATGAACCTCAAATCCTTTAATCGTTAACAATTTTTCCTACAGTTGAGAGTATATAATTGAAGTTCAAATCCTATACTATATATATATATATAAAACTCTATTTGGTTGCAGACATACATACAGAAATATCATAAGAAAACCCGAAACTCTAAGCTTAATTTGCTAAATCATCTCAAATAACCCAAAATACAAATCCCCGTAACGGGTTTTGTATGACGATACAAAATTCACATGAATTTTTGAGATAACTCGTTGCGCTCTGTGTGTATGAAGGCATACCTGAAGTTGAACACCCAATATGGCAGCGCCGATCAACGAATGATATGATATTTCTTTTGTCTCTCTCTCTTAATTCTTTCACTAAAAACTAAAATCATTAGGTTTTCAAGATTGGAGAAGCAGTCAAGTTCGTCTCCAAACTTCTAGGTTTGGTTTCGGCGTTTGAGGGTTGTTTGGTATGGTGCTTAGAGCAACCGTTTTTAGTGTTTAAAAAAGTTTACACATATTTTCACATATTTTTTTAATCACACACATTTTTTAAAAATACAATTTTTTTATCTCTGAAATTTGTGTTTACGTTTGATGTTTCAACCCTATAGATTTTGTAAAATATTGTTCAAACAACTGTGTTTATCATTGGGAATATATCATTTTTGTCCTTATATTTTTTGGACAATTTTAATTTTGGTCCCTTTTTTTTCTTCTTATTTTAATACCCAAAAGTAAAAAATTATTCTCAATTTATATTAGGTTAGAGTAGAATTCTATCTTATATCAAAAAGAAATATCTTATATGACAAACAGATTGCACTGCTAGCACGCATGATGTTGACATGGTCATTATAATAATATTAAAAAAAATTATTTGACAAAATATGCCACATTTTAATTAAAAAAATTACTTTTTTTTTTTTTAATTTTAAAGATTGAGAAAAAAAAAATCTACAGTAATTTTCTCAACTTTTCTTTAACTTTTTTGACAACCAAACACATCATCACAAAAATCAAATTTACCAATCTTGAAACATAAAAATCAACCTAATACTAAATCATCAAAAATCGTTTGAAACTCCACAAACCCAAATCAAAACCCCAAGGTCCCACCCCAAGGGCAGACGTTCAAGGCAAATGTTGATGGGGCAGTTTTTGCTAAGCTAAAGGTCGTGGGTATAGGGGTATTCAACTATTCATAAGGGATATGGAAGGGAAAGTCAAGGCAGCTTTGTGCAAGATGATAAAAGCACCATTCGGACCTGTGGAAGCAGAAGCCAAGGCATTTGAAATGGGCATTCAGCTCACAAAGGATATGGGTATAAGGGATGTGGTGATCGAGGGAGACTCCTTAATTGTGCAGTGCGCTTTGAATGAGTTGGCCTCACCTCCTCCATCAGTGGATGCAGTTGTTATGGGTATAAAAGATGCGCCTGCAGATTTTCATCACATAACCTTCACACATGTAGGCTGTCAAGGGAACAAGCCAACCCATCTTTTAGCTAAATATGCCAAGAGCATTGATAATGTTTTAGTTTGTTTCGAAGAGATTCCTTGTGTTATAGAGCAAGCTCTTATCCAAGATTTAATGTCTTTCCAATGATTTAATGAAAATTTAAATCTTCTTATAAAAAAAAAAACAAAAAAAACCCCCCAAGGTCCCCAACCTACTTATAATTTAAAAAAAAAAATTCAAGTACTCTCTCTCTCTCTCTCTCTCTCTCTCTCTCAACAAGTTCAACTTTCTCTCTCAACTAGTTTATCTCACTCTTTTAAATTATCGTGATTGCCCAAGTCAGGCCTAGCCTAGATATCATGCCACTGCCACCAACGGCAGTGGTTCTTTCTCTCACAAGTAACCAAACCTAGCGGTTCAAACTCTCTCTCTCTCTCTCTCTCTCTCTCCATGGCCAAAAATTGGCGGTGGCTTTCTTTCTAAACCCCTAGCTGAAAACCCAGTGGTGAGGGTTAACTTGGTTTTGGGATCTAGGTTTGATTGTTTAATCTGTCTGTGAGAGAGAGAGAGAGAGCAAAAAAAAAAATATATTTTAATTATTTAATTTAATTAGATTGAAGGTTTGTTTTTTAATTTAATTTATTTTTTGTTTAAATTTTCTAATGTGACTTAATTTTTTTAATTAAAATGCCAACATAGCATATTTCAAGTGTCAAATAAATTATTATTATTATTATTATTATTATTATTATTATTATTATGACCACTTCAACTTCATACCTACTAGCGATGCACTCCGTCTAACACCTAGACTATTTTCGTTAGTGAGATCATAGTAGGGACTAGATAAAAATGATTTTCGAATTTTAGGGACCAGAATAGGAGCTCAAAAAAATGTGGGGGCCAAAGTGGAAAATTGACCTAAATGAAGGAACCAAAAGTGTATTTTCACCAAGAAATAAAATAGATTATCAATAGACACAAGTCCTGGTGGGACCTTTTGATTTTGGGCTAATTAAAATTGACCAGATATCCTCATAGATTAATGACTTGTTCTGAGAAACCACCATAAATACAGGGCATCCCTTGCTCATTCATGACCAACATTTCAAGCGTCAAAGAACATTCGAAGAGTATTAATTTAAATCATTCTTCAAAACCTTGAAGTTCTATTGGAATCAAGCTCTAAAGCCTCAAAAATTTCAACAAAAAAAAAAAATCCAATTGTCAAAGCTCCAAAAGCCTAAAGTAGTCCCATATTGTAAATATGCCACGAGGCACTTGAAATTGTTTGATTGTGCTAATATCATGCATGTCCCAGTGAGTGAGAGTAAGCAAGCTAATGCTCTAGCAAAATTGGCAACAAATCTTACTATACAGGTTCTTGACGTAAAATTTTAAGAGAGACCACAGCCCCCCAAGCCCCGAACCTTCAAATGGTCTTGGGTAATGACCCACACAAATGGGTGGAGTTGTGTTTATTGTCTCTCAAGAGACAATGAAGGCTCTACTATTGTTATCATCCCTCTTACGTCAAGGGTTTTACAATGAAGTCGGCACTTAATTAATTGGAAAAATAAGAAAACCAAAAATTGAAAAGTACATCATCTTATTCATGAATTGAAAATGTACATCTCTTTGATAATAACCAAAAAATTACATTACTTTGATCCTAGATACTATTTAAAATAAAATACAACGCTTTGATTCCTAGTTACAATCTAGAAAAAGAAAATTACAAGGATAATTCTAATCTATTAACCCTTTATCTAAGTTTGGATGCTAGGTTTATAGGATTGGGAAGGTGTTAGGCATCAAACCTGCCTAGTGAAACAAGTCTTCCAAAGTGTGGTAGCTAATGATCATATCATATCATTCAAGAGTTTATATCATCCAAAACATGTGATTGCAAGGTAAAACATCCAAGAACATGATGAAGCCCTATTCTAGGCATGCCAGGTTCGATATTGAAAGAGATGGTAAACATGTGTGTGATGTGTGACAAACCTTAGTCTAAGATTATATGAACATGCTATTTGAATTGAAAATCCCTATTCTAAGAGTATGTGAATAGTTTATTGAAATTGAAAAGCCCTAATTCATGTAAGGCTATGAACATCCTAGATCTAATATGCACACAGACAAGAATATGTCATGCTTAGATCTAAAAAGCTAGGGCATAAAAATAAAGAGGAAGTCTAGGACACTCTTAAGCACTCCAAGCTCAGATCTTACTTGCATGCACTGACACTCCTAAGCACTCCAAGCACTTTGAGCTAGACAACACTTTCTAGAGGGATTTGTAAGCAAGAAGTTGGTAACTTAAGACTAGGAGGTCTAAACTATCCCTTATTAGTACAAACTCTAGAGAGAGAGAGAGAAACTACAGTTTTTTAGGAAGCCCTAAGAGTTTCTTGAGTTTCAAAGATACTCGATGTGTTTTTGAACAAATGGTGGAGGAGGTATTTATACTAGATGTGTGTGAGTAAGGTTTTAGTCTCTAGGAAATGTGAGATTCTTAGAAAATTAGGTTTTCTAAAGAAAAAACATAGAAATCAAGGTCAAACTGAGTGGAGAACAAGCTGAACTAAAAAGGAAGGAAGATCTAGAGAATTTGGTCCTTAGTCCAGATCCTCCCAAATCTTTTCCTTTTCGAGTCCGTCTATTTTTGTTTTAGTTGTGAACTGATTTCCTCTGAATTTTAACTTCCTTTTTTTTTTTTTTAATTTTCTTGGTCCTCAAGGTAAGCAAATTAATTCCAAATATTTTCAATTAATTAATTATTTGTCCAATTAATCAAATTCTGCCTATTTTGTTGGGAATCAATAAATTCTTTGACTTTGGATTAAATTGGATGCATGCAAGCTTATCATAAACCCTATCCTCTGTCAATAGGAATATGGCACATCATTTACTTTAAATTGGACTAAAATAGACCAATTAGAATTAAGATATCAATATCACCCATGGTCGGGACCCGTTTCATGCAAGTGAACTTCACCATTATAACTTAATCATTTGATATCTTGTAATCCGGTAGTCCAATTAATGCTAATGAACTGTTGTTTTGATAATTGTGACCTCAAGATTTGTTTTATGAAAAGTATTTGGAGATCAAATGGTAAAAATTATAGTCTTACCTTAGAGACATGAAATAGTGATGATATGCAATGCAATGCAATGCAAGTGAGGTTAAATAGGAAGGGCAAAATGAGGTGTCTACAAATTCCTATATGTCAAATGTGAGTAGTTCCTCCAATTTTCAATGAAGATGAGATAGAGGAATAATTCAATACTATTTTAGTCTCACATATCATAGTTATGAGGGGATGAAGCCATTGAATTTTATGAAGTAAATAAACTATCATGAATTTGATCAAGAGAAACATCATTTAGAGATATGGTGTCCCCCTTGACATCGTCACTAATATTGGGAAGCAATTCTACAATAAGTTAATGAACAAGCTTTGTAATGACTTTGGCTTCCATGTATAATTCATCTAAAAAATGGTCTCCCCAAAGCCTTTAACAATTATGTGCAATTTGCTTAAGAATATTGCAAGGAAGTAAAAAGAGATTATCATGAGAGAGTTGAAAGAAGCTTTATGGGCATATCATAAAACATATTAAACACCTACCTAGGCCACTCCATACTCTCTTGTCTATAGGGTAGAATTTGTATTACCACTTGAACACCAAATCCCTTTCACAAAGGATTGCCGTTCAAGAAGGTCTTTTTGATGAAGACAATGTTCTTCTATGTCTTAAAGAACTAATAACATGTTTGGTACATATGTTTAAACAACAGTTTTCAATGTTTAAACACTGAAAATTGTTGTTAAAAAAAAAAAAAAAACCTGTTTGGTACGGTGTTTTTTTTTTTTAAGTGGTGTTTGAGTTATGTTATTCAAACACTAATTTTAGAAAACTCCTCATATCAGTTTTCAAGATATAAACAATGCTATTTAGTGGCACAATTGTAAATACTTTGAAATACATGGGTCCCACTTTGACAGGACTACACCTCAACGGCTCCTGTTCCCCGCGCCATCTATCCCCTTTGTATTACCGAAGCTCTCCTCTATCCTCTCCCTCTTGCACAACGGCATCCCCACATCCACATCCCATCATCATAGATTAGCTAATCCCATCATTAATCCCACCCACCTTAATCCCTCTTTACTTCTGCCCAACACCCACCTGAAGCTTTCATAAATCCTTCAGTCAAACTTACCAAACCCTAAAATCACCCCATTTATCCCAAATCTGTACGGCTTGCTCTCTCTCCTCAACCATCGCATTTTACTCTCCCAGTCCAGACACGCTTTCATCATTGTTTTTGCCAAAAATTTTTCAAACTATGGACAAACTTGATCTCAAATCAAATTAAGTTCCATTAGCATAGCTCCTCAACAATTAGCACGAGTATATTATGGACTTCTCAGACACAACATCTTCCTCCACAACATTTCCACCCAATTCATCTTCCCCCAAACGAGTTCCTTCACCTATGGTAAGTGTTGAATTTTGCTCATCAATTAAGTGTTGAATTTTGCTCTTCAATTAAATGTTGAATTTTGCTCTTGAATTTGTTCTTATTTGCTGTTAAACAATCCTTCACCCACGGTGTTCATATTTGTTCATATTTGCTGTTCATTTTTGCTCTTGAGTTTGGACATGATTTTTCTCCATGGCCATCTAACTAAAACGAAGTAAGGTTTGAAAAATGGGCTTTTCGAAAATCATTTATAAAGGCCTAAGGTATATATTTGAATTCATATAAATCATTTATAATTGTGAATTTTGTTTTGTTTCCCCATGTTGTATGTAACTTGTCTTCACTGCAATCTGTTGTATCTACCTATAATAACTTGTTTGAGTTAATTGCCATTGGGAGTCGTGGATCTAAATTTGTTGTTGTAGCTGTATCTTAACTTAGTAATGTATAATGCTACAACATGTTTGGTAGAATTGTTCAGTGCAAAGGACAACCCATTTTGCTATTCTGCAATTATTGTTATTGGTGAGGATTAGGTTCAAGTCTTAGCAATCATAAAAGTAATTTACTAAATTAGAAACCTAGAATTCAATAAGAGATTATGTACACTTTGTGTTGCCTACTATATATCCATGTTAGTGGATAGTTTTTTGGTAAAGTGTGTTAATCTTTTATTAGATGGCTGCATCAAGCGATGCCGAGGATGGTAAGTTATGGCCTTGTCCCATTGAGAAGCACTTAATAGATGTCTTAGTTGAAGAAGAGGTCAAAGGGAACATGCCCAATGGGCAATTTAAAAAAGGGCTTTGGATAATCATCTAAAACGAGTTTAATCAATGAGCCGGAACAAACAATCAGAAAAATCAATTACGCCAAAAATTTCAAAGGTTAAAGAAAAAACACGAAGTTTTTTCCGAGCTAATCAGTCGTTTCAGAATGGGATGGGATTCTGTCATTAAGATGTTCACAGGAAGTGACGAGGCTTGGGCACACGCAGCGGCAGTGAGTGTTATAGGTTTGCTTCATAATTTCCATGCCATTGATTCATAGTATTCATATAAATAAATACCACATGTGATTAACCCCATATATACAACTGTTGATAGGCCAACCTTAGGTGCAAAGAATTTCGTAAAAAGGGGCTAGATCACTATGACTTGCTGGGACAGTTGTTCAACGTAGGCACCACAACTAGAATTCTACAAATTTCCTCTTCCCAACCAGCCCCTAACAGCAATGAAGAGCGAGAGCTCGATGCAGCTTTCCTAATGCATGGAGTACACATGAATGTGGAAGCTAATAGTGGAGACGTCGTGGATGAGCTACCCACCCCAGTTGAAGGGCAAGGCAACAAGTGTGCTAGAAAGCTGCCATCTCATATAGCGTGCTCGACAGGGAAGAAGAGGAAAGGAGGGTCCCTTAGTGAGATGACTGATGCTATCAATAACTTCACGGAATTGTCAAGGCAGAGTCTTAGTAAGGACAGCAATAGTAGGCCGCAATCTATTGACTTTGCGCTGGGGGGTGATAGGTTCTCGATGGACAGGGCCGTCAAAATTCTTAACCCTATTGAAAGCATAGATAATTTCATAGATAATTTCACCATGTTCAAAGTCCTTAAGGAACTCCATAATCTCGACAATAGGCCCGCTGTCATTTCGCTAAGGCTGGATAGGGGAAAGGGCTAAATGGATTTGGTTAGTAGTTTAATGTAAGGGGCAAGTTTAGACTGCTTTCTGTGGGTTGCAGCTACCATTTCTGTTGGTATGTATTATGCTTAATTACCACTAGAACCATTTTTGGTTGTATTGGTTGTATGGTATAGTAGGGTGACATTCTGGTTTGTTAAGGAACAATGATCTTATTTACATACTACATGTTTATTTATTGTAAATGATGGCAGTACATTCAATTAAGGACTGCAATGTGGGATGCTTTTAGTTATATATCTGTGTGTGTTCATGCAACTCTTTATTGGGTTGCAACTCTAACTAGCATATATACATATATCGGTATATGTATGTATTAAACATAGGGAAGCAGTTTATCAATTTGTATGTCATATTGCTTGGTTTTACTTGTCTTCTCAAATCTAATTTTTCTCTTAGTAGCATAGTCATTTTATCTTTTTTTTTTTTTTTTAATAGTTATCAAAGTCAATTCTTGTTTTTTGCTCTCAACTTGTTAATACCCCATTTTGCAACCCACATTTGACCTTGCATGGAGGGTAAAAGGGTAATTTCACGTTGAAAATATGCATCTTGATTCTGGTCATTAGATCATTAATCTCATTTCACCAAAATGATCTTAAGATCCGTTTGGATACCGCTTATTTTATTAAAAAATGAAAACTGAAAACATTGTAGCAAAATAATTTTTAAATGTGTGAACAGTACCGTGAGACCCATTTTTAATGAAAAAGTTGCTGAAAAAAGAGGTTTAGGTGTCCCGTGAACAGTGCACGGGACCCACATGTCTGGGCTGAAATGCGCTTTTCCACATAAAAAAAAAAAGGAAACGCAGACGCTGAAACGCGCTTATTTCATCCGTATCCAAACCCAGCTTTGATGTTGTAACGATCAAATCGATTGGTCATAAACTTTAATCGAACCATCAGATTGAAAGTTATCATTAAATCAAGTTTTAATGACCGAGATACACTATCACAAATTGAGTCCGACTATATGTGATTATGAACAATTTATTCTAATTGGTTATAATTATAATAAATTTGAGATTAATGACGTGTCATAATTTGATTAGCTAGAACTACATTTTATGGTAAGGTTGCACACACTTAATTAATTAGATAGTCAAACATTAATTATTCAATGAGTAATTTGTGCAATTATCTTTTAATTAGGTTAAATTTAGAACTAATTAAGTCCAAAATGGGAGTAATTGGAGCCTATTAATGTTAATTGGAAACAAATTTGGGACCTATTAATGTTAATTGTGCTAAAATTATTTTCTAACAAATGACCTCTGCTCACCATTTCATTGATATCTCTCAGAATATTTTGAATCTATAAATGAGGTTAATTTTCCTATAAACTAGACATTCGGGAATTCAATTTGAGCATAAGAAAAAGACAATTCTGATCAAAATTGAGGAAGATATGATTTTTTGAATTTGGCTCTATAGGCTGTTATAGTAGCTATGGGAAAACCAAATTTTGCTTGCTCCTCACTCACACCAATCTCTAAATTTAATGCACCTGACTTTCCCAAAGGATAAAATAAGGTCTAGGTTCATGATTCTTTGTTAACCCTCATTAAATGACATTTCATTCATATTTTCTCCACCATTACTATATAAACCCCCCCTTTCCTACATTCCAAAGCACACAAAAAACCCCATCTCTTCTCCTTTCTTGAGTTCTAGTGAAGTAAAATAGTCTTGTCATATCTTGGTCTTCCTAAGACTCAAGGTATTGAGTGAGACCCACTCTCCCTCTCCTACCTCTTCTTTTCCTCTACCTTTAGGACCTCCACCAAGAGTCTTCTTCTCCACCGTATGGATATTGCATGAAGGTATAATTCATTTCCCTAACTTTTTTTTTTTTTAATGGGAATTTAAAATTAAAGCATGATAGTAATTATTTAAATTCCTTGAATATGTTTGAATGTTCTTAAATGTTCTTATGTGTTCTTCACATGTTCTTAGTTGTTCATCACATGTCCATGCATGACACTAGTTTTGATCACAAATCCACATCAAAAATATGAAAAGATGTTTATTTCGTAATTATTTCAAATCCTTGAATCTAGGATATCACCATCCACACACATTCACTAGAATTTATTTTTCAATCCAAATGCAATACTTAATAAATTGAATTAGGATTTATCACATGTACACACATTAAATTCAACATGCAAATTGATTGATAACATATTGGATGATGTGATATGAATGTAGGCCACTATAGTCTAGAAGATTGGTTTCACCAAGCAAGGTGGATGCCTAACACTTTCCCACTTTGTAACATAGCCTCCAAGCTTAGATCAATGATTGATAAACCAATGTTTATCCATGTAATTTTCAATTTCTAGATTGTAACTAGGAAACAAAGCCATGTATTTTATCTTAGATTGTATCTAGGACCAAAGCCATGTAATTTCTTATGATCAATGTAAATTCATTTGCAAATTAATAAAATGAGGAATTTTTTCAATTTTGGTTTTCTTATTTATTCCAATAATTAAATAAGTGACAACTCCATTGTAAAACCCTTAATCTAAAGGGGAAAATATAATCAATCAAACCTCCATTTTGAGAGGCAATAACATGACTTCACCCATTTATGTGGGTTTGGCCCAACACCACAAAAAAAGGGCCAGGGGCGCGGTCTCTCACACAACTATTTTTGTAAAAACTAAAACTGTTGTGCTAATGTTGTTTGTATAACTTTGTAAATATTTTGTAAGTTATCAGATTATCTATTGTGATTTATTGATGGTAAAACATAGGCTATTTTATTGAAAAAATTACTCACTCTTCATAATTATGTTGGCTTTGCTACAAAGGTTTAGAGAAAAAAAGGCTTGAGGTACAACAATGACGCTAATGTTATCAAGCTTGCCTTTCTAGGACATGCAATAAGAAGGTTCATCCTCGATCTTTCAAGTTGGATATTTGGTTCTTGTTGTACGAAGACCTATCATCATCACACATAACATGAGAAATAAGTTTCCATTAAAGTGGGATGGACCATATGTGGTTCAAGAGGTCTAAATAAATGGTGTATACAAGTTGGTCGTTGAGGATGGTTTAGGAATTAACAATATCAACGACAAATTCTTGAAATTCTATTCTACATGAAGTTTAAAATGGTCCTTGTTAAGTGCTTAAACTGCCCAAACTAATACTTTAAAGGCCTTAGATGTCTCCTCATTACCTTTAAATATGTTCACAAAAAGATCTTTCCTGAATTACACAATAATTTGATCTCTTTTGGGTGTGTAGACAACTTAGTATTCCTTACTAAGTCGTAAAAAAAATCTTTCTTAAACTACATGATGACTTGATTCCTTTTGGATATGTAGGCAACTTAGTATTCCTTTCTAAGTTCAATCATATATATAAAAAATTCTTTCTTGACCTATAAGATAACTCGATCCATTTTTGTTACGTAGATAGCTTGGTTCCCCGGGCTCAAACCCAATACAGTTAGAATGGCAAAGGGGGGATTTGAACCCCGAAAATCTCCATCAAAAGCACTAGGAGGTGTCAGTAGAGGTACAAGGCTCTTAACATTTATAGTCTCTCTTATACAAACAAAAATAAAAGGGCGATTAGAATTCACCTTTGCCATTTAAAAGTATGAATCCTGGGTTGTTGAAAGGGGCTTGGAGTAAAATAAGAGTATGGAATGGGTGAACTGGGCTCGGTTCACCGCACGCTATTTGAGCCGTTATGTTGAACTAATCTATGCACAAGTCACAAAAAGCTCCAAAAGGGAAATACAAGGCAAATATAACAACAAATAGACAATAATTTGCAGGAATCAAGTGAGAAAAAGTGGTGTAAGCAAGCATAAACACTTCGGGAACTTTATTTAAATAAATCAAATGTTCAAATACATTAAGTCCTCTTTCAAAGGAGGCTCCATAAAGCCCTTAAGCCTCAAAGGTCATAGACTTGTTTAGCCCCTTTTGGATAGATATTGCAAGAGAAGTCAGGTTGTTTTTTTTTTTTTTTTTTCCTAAAGCAAATAAAACCTAAATAAATAACTAACATTAATGATGTGAAAATTTGTGGAGGCTGCAAAGCTTACGTGTCACAATTTAAGGAAGTCAACCACTGGTAGAAAGTCATTTGCTTGTCGCCAAACCCTTCGCCTTTCTTTTGAATTAAAGTAGGTCACAACTGTTGTATTTTAGTCGGTTAGGGGAAGCTGCCGCTTATACGAAAACTTTGTTTCCTCGTCTTGCTACTGGCAAAGCTTCTACTCTGCTTGCTTCTCTCGTGCTTGCTTGCGTGAAGGCTTAAAGTCTTTTTCGCTAAGTCTGAAAGCTTCCGTCAAAGCGAAATATCTAATCCAACAGAAATCTCCTTCATATTGAGTGCAGTTGATATGCTATTACAGCTAGGCGATCCCTTTTGGGTGTGTAGACAACTTAGTATTCCTTACTAAGTAGTAAAAAAATCTTTCTTGAACTACATGATGACTTGATTCCTTTTGGATATGTAGGCAGCTTAGTATTCCTTTCTAAATTCAATCACATATAAAAAAAATTCTTTCTTGAACTACAAGATAACTTGATCCATTTTTGGTGCATAGATAGCTTGGTATCCCTTACTAAGCCCAATCACAAATTCAAAATTAATAATTTGCATCACTTTGATATCCCAAGCCAAACTATATACAAAAATAAATTCTCTTACTATTTATTGGTATATTATGATGATTTTTTTTTAAAGCACAAAAGTCAACAAATGAAGTAAGGATAAAAAAAAAAAATTCAAGGTAGCCACATCAAGTTCTTTAAATCAGAACGTCCATTATCTAGGAGGAAGATATCTACTTCAAAGCCTCCCTATCCTAGTCTTCAATCACGACATCGACTTAATGCCTTTAAGCTCCTCCTATAAAACTTGTACAATAACATTTTGCTCAGTTTGTCTAAACCCAATTTAAGACACCGACTTCTCCAAACCAACCAACTTTTCTTTCAATGTGTTTAACCTTGACTTAACAGTATGAAGTTTGATGTCTGTGGTGCCTTTTTTTAGGACAATTCCCCAGGCCCAAACCCAATACAGTATCCTGGGTTGTTGAATAGGGCCTGGAGTAAAATAAGAGTACGGAATGGGTGAACTGAGATCGGTTCACCACGCCCTGTTTGGGACATTATGGTGAATTGATCTGTGCACAAGTCACATAAAACTCCAAAAGACAAATACAAGGCAAATATGATAACAAATACACAATAATTTGCAGGAATCAAGAGAGAAAAAAATAGTGTAAGCATGCATAAACACTTCAGGTAACTTTATTTAAATATATCAAATGTTCAAATACATTAAGTCCTCTTTCAAAGGAGGCTCCACAAAGCCCCTAAGCCTCAAAGGTCACATACTTGATTAGCCCCTTTTTGGGTAGAATATTAGGACAGACGTCCGGTTGTTTTTTAAAAGAAAAGAAAACTTAAATAAATAACTAAATGGAAGAAGTTAAGGAACCGGAAGAAGTTAATGAACAAGGACAATACTACTTTCCCTACAGTTGTCGCTACTTCTTTATAGCCTACCATCATCTCTAAAATCAAATGAAGAGACTTGGAAAAGTCAGCATCAACAATCCACCTTCTAGTTTAGCGGGCCTAGTAGATATGGAGCTCCAAGAAAACAAGCAAAGAAGACATGTCCCCTTCTGGTATAATTGTCACCGGTGGATGATTTCAAGGAGAAAACTTACTTGGCAGCGTCACTTGTTGGTTATTTATCTTCAATAGTATTTGTCCCAAAGTCACTAGCTTCATGGCCAATGTTCGTGCAGTCTTGCCCCCATTTTGGTATGTATCTATAGAGGATAAGACACGATTTCTAGTTCCAAGAGCAAGTCTAGTGGTGGCTTCCCCATTCATTATGTTTATGCATAGATAGGCCACTTCTTTAGAAGTTGTCATGTTGTGCTTGGACCTTTGATGGCAAAATATTATGAAGTAGGATCTGCAGCTTTGTTTGATGAGTTGTCTATATACAATCCGCCAAGGATTTCTTTTGGCATGGGACCGCATTCAAGGACTATGACCAAACCTTTATTAGCAACAGGCACATGTCTAGTCTGAAATTCAACTACTTGATGAGCCTTTGCTCTGACTATTTTTCACCTCGATGTGAGTACCATCACATTTTATTAGCTCTTACAGATTTAGAAGTTTTGGATTCTACCAAAGTGACTTGAAGGAACAAATTCATACAAGTGATTTTATATAATTTTTATTAGTCCTTCACTTGATACAAAACCTTCTCCACAGACACAGTGTTCATGCCGAGAAAAGAGACGTAATTTGCAATTCAAACGCTGTAAGATAATAATCTCTTTTGCACTCTGTGACACGTCCAAGGATGCTTCAGTTTAATAAATTCCACAGACAAGACAAAGTGGCGCACGCTTAATACAGTTTGCAAAATTTCTAAGCAAGATCAGGTCCTAGAACTAGAACTAGAAGACTCTTCTACCTGACGGAAGAGCATGAAGCCTTCTGCAAACACAAAACAAAACCAAACAAAGATGAAAATATATATACTACCTGACACGGAAAGAAAAGAAAGAGGTGCCAGTAAATAAAGGGAGGGGCTGTATGCCCTTTATAGTTTATATAGGAGTATGAAAGGATCTTTTGAATCAACGGAAGCGTGAAAGAAAAGAAATTCTATTGCAATTGGAAAAGTTGTGCTTCTTTTACTAGCTAGGACAAGCAGTAGAATAGAGAAAGCACAAGTATTAAAATAAACTAACCGCGAACCCACGCGTTGCGCGTGATAATTATTTTTATGGTGGTTTTATTAAAAAAAAAAATTTACAATTTAAACTAATCTAATAATGAGTAATGTATTTCGTAATTATATTTTTATTTATTATAAGAACAATCATAAATGTAATATAGGATCAATCCAAAACACCAAAAAAACATAAACTAAAAAAAATTAATAAAACTTAACAATGATTAATTAAACCAATATTAGGATAAAATTTTGTTTTTGATAATCTATTAAGGTTATTTTCTTTGTAGAAATTATAATTTCGGCCGCTCAAAATATATTATGAAATAAACAATTATTAGCAAAAAGAATTAAATTTCTATACATGCATTGTTATAAAATAATAATAATTAAAATAAAATTGCAAAAGTTAAAATTTGTCACCTATCCAATTATTTTTGTTTGGCTAACCTTTGCTTTTCTTTAAATAAATGGCATTATAAAGTACTTCTAGTGCAACTATTAAGAGTATTTTGTCCACCACAAAGGATTAGAAAATAAACAAAAATTAGTAAAGTCTCATAGTTTAACATCTAAATTGAGCACTATAAAAAATCATGCTTTGTAACAGAATAAATACCAAATTATCCTAATCATGCTATGTAATAGAATAATATTATATTTTTATATGCTATATTTAATTCTTTAGAACGCAATAGGATAACATTTAACATTCAAAGAGAATAAAAAATAAATAAAAACAACAACAACAACAATTTAAAAAACTAAACTAAATCACAATTTAAAAAACTAAACTAAATCACATTAACCCAAAATAGAGTTTCAAAAAATATAAAAAATTATCAACCTAAAGTAGAGATGCAAGAAAAATAAAAAAAATCCACCAAAAAATTGAGAGAGAGAGAGAGAGGGAGGGAGAGAGAGGGGACCTTTTTTTTTGTGAGGGAAAACTATGAATATAATACAAGAGATAGTGACAAATTTATAGTAAGAATATGTGAATAAGAAGAGACAAAAATAAAGGAAGATAAAGGGAAAGAGGAAGAATGATATTAATGTAAAGGGTAGTGGGGAGATGAAAAGGTAAAGGAGGGAGAAAGATTGAAGAAGTAGTGGAGAGATGAAATGGTAAGGGAGAAAGAAAGGTTGGAGAAGTGTAAATAAGTGGTGGAAGTAAATAAATAAGTAGTGGGCTGCATTTATAGGGCTGAAAATTGTAAAAATCATTTTAAAATTGTAGGAAAATTATATTTTAAAAAAGAAAAAAAAATGACGTGGCAGCTGATGTGGCGCAACGTGAGAGCAGCAACTTTAAACGTTACGCTTCAGCTTTTAGTAATATATAGATTAGTAAAATCTCATAGTTTAACATCTAAATTGAGCACTATAAAAAATCATGCTTTGTAACAGAATAAATACCAAATTATCCTAATCATGCTATGTAATAGAATAATATTATATTTTTATATGCTATATTTAATTCTTTAGAACGCAATAGGATAACATTTAACATTCAAAGAGAATAAAAAATAAATAAAAACAACAACAACAACAATTTAAAAAACTAAACTAAATCACAATTTAAAAAACTAAACTAAATCACATTAACCCAAAATAGAGTTTCAAAAAATATAAAAAATTATCAACCTAAAGTAGAGATGCAAGAAAAATAAAAAAAATCCACCAAAAAATTGAGAGAGAGAGAGAGAGAGGGAGGGAGAGAGAGGGGACCTTTTTTTTTGTGAGGGAAAACTATGAATATAATACAAGAGATAGTGACAAATTTATAGTAAGAATATGTGAATAAGAAGAGACAAAAATAAAGGAAGATGAAGGGAAAGAGGAAGAATGATATTAATGTAAAGGGTAGTGGGGAGATGAAAAGGTAAAGGAGGGAGAAAGATTGAAGAAGTAGTGGGGAGATGAAATGGTAAGGGAGAAAGAAAGGTTGGAGAAGTGTAAATAAGTGGTGGAAGTAAATAAATAAGTAGTGGGCTGCATTTATAGGGCTGAAAATTGTAAAAATCATTTTAAAATTGTAGGAAAATTATATTTTAAAAAAGAAAAAAAAAATGACGTGGCAGCTGATGTGGCGCAACGTGAGAGCAGCAACTTTAAATGTTACGCTTCAGCTTTTAGTAATATATAGATTATTTGAAGTGCTGATCCTAGAACCACTCTTGCCACATTGATTTTTTTTTTTTTTTTCATTATCTAGGGTCCGGCCATGGTTAACAATAGCATTTGTAGCCTCACTCATCTTCACAGCGATTTTGCTCATTTGGATCACATTGCGAAATTCATTAGTGTTTGATTTTATTTAGTACTATTAGTGTTTTTTTTTTTTTTAATATAGTTTTTCTGGATTTCCTTTTTTATTATTAATTTCGGTTTAATTTAATTATCAAGTTGATGATAGTGGTGTGCTTTTTATCATATTTTTATATTAGGATCATTATTATTATAAATGCTTGTGGGGAGGCACAATGGTCCGAGAATTGATCAGTAGTGAGGAAGAATTAAGACGTTAAACTTCACGAGCAAGCCATGACTGTGAAGGCTGTGTGAGGTTGTCCAAGGAGGAATATCCCTTCAGCTAAACACAACAAAGATCAAGATATGTCTCTTGTCATCCAAGGCAACATTCCAGGGGGTCTTATTGATAGAGCCATGCATTATGAACATACAGGAAGAACGGAAGCTAGGAAATATCTAAGGAAAAACTACTGTCACCGCATTGAATACTCTACAGCTAACTTTCTAGCCACATTTATGTAGAGAAAACCTTTGAACAGTGCTGTCTTGGCTACCCCAACTCGCAGAGGGCCAGAGAGGGTGTCTGATGAGACAAGCACTCAAGTAGTGGCCTAGATGATCAACAAATGGAGGGCCAAGATCATTGAAAGGGAGATATATAATGTAAGAGACCACTGAAGAAAAGGGGATCGAAAAATAGAGAAGAAAACACTGTAGTAATCAAGAACTGAATTTGTAATCCAATTTAAGAATCAATATATAAGAACTAATCTTCTCGAACTATGCCGAGTACGATTTTCTGCAGTTTAAATCAGTCTACCTTCATTTTCTTGTCATTTGAATCCGTTTATTTGTTGACCCACTCATTAAAGCCTAGTTTTTCCAACCCACTCTCTACAAATTCATTGCATTGGGCTTTTTGGGCCTAAGTCCATCCACCATTTGGGTTTAGGACCCAAAACGAGTCCTTACAATTGGCGCCATCTATGGGGAATTCTAGTGTGATAATGAGTCTAACGTCCAAAATGGTATGATCAAGTCCACACCAAGCAAAATCTATGGGGTCCCAACGTAAAGACCATTTTGTCAACCTTAAGCGAAGAAGGGTACGGGAGTTTAATGTGCATACCACCCAGACTAGCAGAAGCTAGCCTCAAAATGGGAGCCACCTTTCTCATGGGGAGGATACTAGAGCCTTGCAACTGGAAATTGATCACTTGAAGAGGAAGTTGCGCCACCAACGGAGAAGGCGAACTCCCTCCATTTCTGACAGTGAAGAGGATGGTATTTATAGACGCAGATCAAGGACTCCTCCTAGTGAGTCTTTCTCGTATGATGAGGGGTACCATCATGAGCACAGAAACAAAAACTCATCTTCCAAAGGCTTGGGAAATGATGCTATAAGTAGAGCACTCAACCAAATTTTCAGGTCACCCTTCACACGCAGAATTGAGGGAGGGAAACTCCCTCAGCGATTCACTTAGCCCACGTTCACCATGTATAATGGTCGAACAGATCCTGTGGAGCACATGAGCCACTTTAGCCAGAGAATGGCTGTACACTCCAAGAATGACGCTTTGATGTGCAAGGTGTTCCCCTCTAATTTAGGGCCTGTGGCCATGAGATGGTTTGATGGCTTGAGTGCAGGTTCCATTAACTCCTTCAAGGAACTCACCTAGGTGTTTGGATCCCACTTTATTACATGCAACAGGGTTCCTCGGCCTTTAGATTCCTTGTTGTCCATGTCCATGAGAGAAGGGGAGACCCTGAAAACATATTCGGACAGATACTGGGAGATGTTAAATGAGATAGATGGTGACTTTGACAACGTAGACATCAGGACTTTCAAGGTCGGCCTACTTGCCAAGCATGGCTTAAGGAAGTCTTTGACTGAGAAACCTGTTACCAGTGTACGTTAGCTCATAGATCGGATTGATAAGTATAAGAGGGTTGAGGAGGACCAACAACAAGATAAGGGAAAGGGTAAGGTTATCCCTCAAGAGATGAGGGATTTCAGGTCGGACGGCTACAACAATAATAGACCCTAGAGGGATTTTGCTGGGTGATCCAGGCCTATAGCTCCTCAAGTGGTTAACATTGTGTTCCGAGAACTAGTGCATCAAGTTTTGGAGAAGATCAAGAATGAGTCATACTTCAAATGGCCGAACAAGATGAGTAGAGACCCCTTGAGGCGCAATCAGAGCCTTCATTGCCAATACCACCAGGAGCGGGGGCATACCACCGAAGACTGTAAAACCTGTGGAACCATCTGGAGCAACTGCTCAAAGAGGGAAGGTTATAGCAGTTTTTGTATCAGCCCAGTGGACAAGGAGACCAATCAAGGTCAAAGGCTCAAGGGAATGCTTCTTTAAGGCCCCATTTGGGTACAATTAATGTCATCTTTGCTGCATCAGGGAGAACGGGTTCTCATCCTTCCAGGGTGGTGTCGGTGGCTCGACTACAAGCCGAGGACTCTAATTCTGAGCTGAAGAAGGCTAGAGTGGAGATCCAACCAACACTGAGTTTTTCGGTTGAGGACAAGATTGCAACCATCTAGCCACACGATGATGCTTTGGTGGTCACCCTTAAAATAGGAGGGTATGATGTTAAGAAGGTGATGGTGGATCAAGGCAGTAGGGCAGAAATTATGTACCCCGACTTGTACAACAGACTGGGCCTGAAGCCCTAGGATTTGACAGCCTATGATTTGCTTTTGGTAAGCTTTGATGGGAAGGTTGTCATCCCAAAGGGTCAGATTAGACTGCTCGTGCAGGCTAGTTCAGAAGTGGTTGAGGTGAATTTCATTGTAGCGAATGCCTATTCTCTTTACACGGCCATCATGGTAAGACCCTAGCTTCATGCCCTGAGAGCCGTTTCCTCCACTTTGCATTTGAAGGTCAAATATCCATCCGGGGACCAAATTGAGGAGCTGGTTAGGAGCCAGTCCATGGCAAGGCAGTGCCTAATCATTGCAATAGTGCATCAGCCAGGAGTAGAGTCATCGGCCTCTACTGGGGAAAACTTATAGCAATCAAGGACTCCGATGTTATCCATGTAAGGAGCAGCCGAAGAAGCGAGGTGTGAAGACTTGGAGAAAATTGTTGTAGGTGATGATCTGAAGAAGTTTTTTCAAGTCGAAACTCAGTTGCCTCCTTAGGTAAAGGAAGAATTGGTAGATTTCCTCAGAAGGAACGCTGATGTGTTTGCGTGGAGTGCTTATGAAGCTCCTGGGTGGATCCAGACCTCATTTGCCATCATCTAAACGTTAACCCGTCTATCATCCCTAAGAAGCAACTACCTCGGCGCTCGTCCAATAAGCATTCTGAGGCCATCAGGGAGGAGGTTAACAAGCTTAAGGAAGCTGGGGCTATTAAAGAAGTGTTCTACCCTGATGGTTGGCTAATACGGTGGTAGTAAAGAAGAAGAATGGGAAGTGACGGGTATGTGTAGACTTCATAGACTTGAACAAAGCCTGTCCAAAGGACCCCTTCCCCATGCCTCAGATTGATCAACTAGTGGACGCCACTGTAGGCCATTCTCAGATGAGCTTTTTGGATGCCTTTCAAGGGTACCATCAAATACCTTAGGCCTTGGACAATCAAGAGATGACGGCTTTTATTACTCCTATTGGAAATTACCATTACAAAGTGATGCCCTTTGGCATAAAGAATGTAAGGGCTACCTATCAGAGGATGATGACTAGGATGTTTGAACCACAATTAGGTAAGAATATTGAGATTTACATCGACGATATGGTGGTAAAAAGCAAGGTGGTGTCCGAACATGTGGGAGACCTCGGGGACATTTTTAGAGTACTGAGGAAACACAAGCTGCGCCTTAATGCTTCCAAGTGCTCTTTTGGCGTGGGATCAGGCAAATTTCTAGGCTATATAGTGACCCACTGTGGAATTAAGGTCAATCCTAATAAGGTTAAGGCAATAAACAGTATGCAACCACCTCAGAATCTCAAAGAAGTCCATAAACTAACCGGGATGACCGCCACCTTAAACCGGTTTATCTCTCGGTCAGCAGACAAATGCAGACCCTTCTTCCAATTGTTGAATAAGTGGAAGGGATTTGAGTGAACCAAGGAGTGCACCTCGGCATTTCAGCAGCTTAAGGAGTACCTTTCTCGGCCACCTGTCATATCTAAGCCTGAGATAGACGAAGTCTTGTTTGCTTACATTGCTGTGGCTTCTCATGACGGGAGCTTAGTGCTGATCTAAATTGATAATGGTGTGCAGATGCCAGTTTACTATGTGAGCAAGTCATTGCACGAGGCAGAAATTCGTTATCTACCGTTAGAAAATGCCATTTTGGCAGTGGTATATGCTACACGTAAACTCCCCCACTACTTCCAATCCCACACAGTTGTTGTTTTAACCCAACTTTCACTTCGATCACTACTTCGGAGTGCTAACTTCACAAGGAGGATTGCCAAATGGGGTACAATCTTGGGGGCTTTTGACATCAAGTACATGCCTCGCACCTCTATCAAGGGTCAAGTCCTTGCAGACTTGGTGGCCAAATTCTTTGAATCCCCAGTAGAAGAAAAGGTGGAGAAGCAAGGTATGGAAGGAAAATTGGTTAGCATGGTCTCCTCGCAGGAGCCTTTATCCTAGAGGGTATACGTTGGTGTGGCAAATCAGAGGGGATCCGGAGTGGGGCTAGTTCTAATATCTCCTAAGAAGATTGCTATTGAGAAATCCTTAAGTCTAGGCTTCTCGGACACAAACAATGAGGCTAAGTATAAGGCTTTGTTAGCAGGAATGACCATGGTTCAAAAGATGGGCGGAAAGGCAATGGAGATATTCTCGGATTCAAGACTAGTCATAGGCTAGGTGATGGAAGAGCTAGAGACCAGGGATGTAAGAATGCAAGAATATTTGAGTCAAGTCAAGCGCTTGCAATCAGGATTCGAGTCCTTCAGTTTGCTGCACATCCCTAGGAATGGAAACACACGTGCTGACTCTCTAGCCACTCTTGCAACGTCCTCGGCACAGGGTTTACCTCAGGTCATCCTTGTTAAAGACTTGGGCAAGCCTACTGAGGTGAAGAGGGAAATGGTTTAGATCTACCAAATCAAGGTGGGACCCAGCTGGATGGACCCTATAGTATTGTTCCTTAAAGAGGATATCTTAACCGAAGAGAAAACAGAGGCTGACAAGGTGTGAAGAAAGATTCCTCGGTTTTGGGTATCTGAGGACCAAAAGTTGTATAAGCACTATTTTTCTAGGCCGTACTTGCTGTGCATACACCCTAAGGCATCAGAGTTACTTCTAGACGAGTTACATGAAGGAATTTGTGGAAGCCATACAAGAGGCAGATCCTTATCTCACAGAGCCCTTATGTAGGGATATTGGTGGCCGAACATGCAGAAGGAAGCACAAGAATGTGTGAAGAAGTGTGACCAGTGCCAAAGATTTGTCCTAACTATTCATCAACCAGGGGAGTCCTCAATCCTCTGTCCAGCCCTTGGCCCTTCGCGTAATGGGGCTTGGATATTGTTGGACATTTCCCTATGGCAGCAGGGAATAAAAGATATTACTGGTTGGCACAGATTACTTCACCAAGTAGGTCGAAGCTAAACCATTGTCAAACATCAAGGACGTAGATGCCAAGAGATTTATTTGGAAAAATATTGTCACTCAGTTTGGGATCCCTTATACACTCATCTCGGATAATGGACTTCAATTTGACAGCAAAGCCTTCAAGAGGTATTGTTGTGACCTGGGAATCACAAATAGGTATTCCACACCGGCTTACCCACAGGGGAACGGGTAGGCTGAGACTGTTAACATGGTCATAGTGGGTGGACCCAAGAAGAAGTTGGATGATACGGAGGGAAAATGGGTAGAAGAACTGCCTCACGTCCTTTGGACATATCGGACAACACCTCGCAGATCAACGAGAGAGACACCCTTTTCAATTACTTATGGAGCTGAGGCTGTTATTCCTCTTAAGATTAGATTCCCAACACTGAGAACAAGTTCTTTCACTCTGAGCAACAATGATGGGTTGTTAGAAAAGATCCTGGACTTAATTGAAGAGCGAAGAGAAAGTGCCATGGTCCAATTGGCATACTATCAACATAAGCTTAAGCAAGGGTATGATGCCAATGTAAAGCTTAGGCCATTAGCACTTAGTGACCTGGTATTGAGAAAGGTTTTGGGTACCACAAAGAACCCGGCATAGGGAAAGCTAGGGCCCAACAGGGGAAGGACCATATCGCATCATCTCAGTGGCTAGAATAGGTGCGTACTATCTTGAAGATCTAGATGAACATGTTATCCCACGCCCTTGGAATGTAGATAACCAGTGAAGGTACTATTATTAATGAAAATATTTTCTGTCATACTTTTTTTAATAACATTATGCGCTACGTACTACTTCTCTAAGTATTAAACAAAACTTTAGTTATGCCTGGTCTCTCGAACTACATACTTTGGATAAATTAATACTTCAATTCACTTTACTAAGTGTTAAACAGAACCTTAGTCATGCCTGGTCTCTCAGACCACATACTTTAGGTAAATTAACACTTCAATTCATTTTCCTAAATATCAAAGAGAACATTGGTCATGCCTGGCTTCCCGAACCACATACCTTGGGTAAATTGATATATCAAGTTACTTCTCTAATTATTAAACAGAACTTTAGTCATGCTTGGTCTCTCGGACCACATAATTTGGGTAAATTAATATTTCAGTTCACTTTACTAAGTGTTAAACAGAACCTTAGTCATGCCTGGTCTCTCGGGCCACATACTTTGGGTAAATAAACACTTCAGTTCATTTTCCTAAATATCAAACAGAACATTGGTCATGCCTGGCTCCCCGGACCACATATCTTGGGTAAATTGATATATCAAGTTACTTCTCTAAGTATTAAACAAAACCTTAGTCATGCCTAGTCTCTCGAACCACATACTTTGGGTAAATTAATACTTCAATTCACTTTACTAAGTGTTAAACAGAATTTTAGTCATGCTTGGTCTCTCGGACCACATACTTTGGGTAAATTAACACTTCATTTCATTTTCCTAAATATCAAACAGAACATTGGCCATGCCTGGCTCCCCGGACCATATACTTTGGGTAAATTGATATATCAAGTTACTTCTCTAAGTATTAAACAGAACCTTAGTCATGCCTGGTCTCTCAAACCACATACTTCAGATAAATTAACACACTCTCTCTATATTTATTTTTCCAAGTGGTAAACAGGTCCCAGGTTAAACCCAGCTTCTCGGATCACTTGCCTTGAACAAGTTAATGTTCCTGGTTGTTTGCCTAAGTGTTGGGCAGAATGGGAATTGTCTGCCCTACCTTTTTACTAAGTATATTGCTCATCTCCATAAGATTCAGCCTTCCCTGCTGGAGATCCAATTCTCAGTATAGGCCTATGATCATTTTCTCTAGTTGTTTTTACTTATTCAATCTATCTGAATTAGCAGCAATGCGATACTATTAGCCCTTATTAAAGAAAGAATAGTAGCATTTTAGTGTTGTTTGCAACATCAATAATCTTAGATCTTATCAAAGGGAAAAATAATAACCACACCAACTAGAGAATTAATATTGCAAGAAAGAAAAGTAGAGACCCATAAAGTGAAAAATGAAGTCTTTTCATCAACTGAAAGGAAAAGTACATCATACATAATGGTAGAATACCACTACAAAAAATATATATATATACAAGGAAAGCTACAAAAGATAAAAGAAAAGCAAAAGATAAAATCCTAGTACTAAGTCTTGGCCTTTATAGGAGGAGGGTCTTCCTTCTTGCTCGGCTGAGAGGCAGAAGTGTCTTTGAGCTTAGGATCAACCTTCTTGGATTTAGCCTCGACCTCCTTTACCTTGGCAGCAGCATCTTTGGCCTTTGCAGCACTCTTGGCCTCTGAGGAGGACTCGGTCTCCTTGCCCTTGCCTTCTTTGGCCACCTCCGCCCTTTGGCCTTGATCACCAGCTAGGCTGGGTCCTTTGGAAGCCTCAAGGTGAGGAAGGGTGGCCTAAGCTGTCAAGGGTTGCTCAGAAGATTCTAGAGCAAGGGCAGAGGGAGATGGGAGGGAAGCTGGGGCTTCACGGATGTCAGCATGATAGTAGATGCTCCCTGGCTACCTCCACTCCTAGTCAGCAAGAACCCCTGCAAGGTTGAGGGCTTCTGCCCATGTTACATTGTAGTAGTCCCTGCATACCTCAGCCAGTTCCTCGGCCAACCTAACCTCAGTCTCTTCAACTCCAAGGAGGTAAGATACTTGCTTCGATGCCTCCACTACTTCCTCGGCCATCCGAGCAACAGCTTTGGCCTTCTCCAAGTCAGCTTTCAAGTCTAGGACCAGCTGCTTCTGTGTGGCAAGCTCTATCTCTGTGAGATAAAGCTTTTTTCGTCGATCTTCAGCTTGGTCCTAGACGTTCTTCAGCTCAGCCTCAACGCTTCTTCCTGCCCTCTCCTCGGCAATCAGCTTGTTGGCCAACTCCTAGTGCTTTTGCTTTAGGGCTCCTAGGGACTTCTTAGTCTCAACGCGAGACTAGGCCTCAGCCCTAGCCTCATTGCGAGTGTCCCGGACCCACTCCTCAGCCATAAAAACTTGCTAGGTAACCTGTATAAAAATAACGAAAGTATCCCATATAAAAAAAATAAAAAAAATAAAAAAAGAAAAAAAATAAAAGAAAGAAAGAATGAAATAGCAGCTTAGCATTCAATTCAAAGTTGTGTTGGTTAACTTACCATAAGGAGGTCCCTCTTCAGGGACATGAAGAGGTCTGACTGCCTCATACGCCGTTGAGCCTCCATGTCTTTGGAAAGGAAAAGAGGTTGCTCTAGGGCTTCAGGAATTGTAAGCTGAATGCCCTCTCTGGAACTCCCGAACAAATATGTTCCACGAGATGGCAACACCATCTAGCTCCAGCTGAGGAGCCCAAGTGCGCTGTTGTTGGCGCACCTCGACACCACTTGGGTCTTCCCGGCTTTCCATAGAGGAGGCCCATCTGTCTTTGGCAATTTTCTGCTGCTTGGCCCCCTTATGAGGAACCACCTCACCCTCCTCCAACTCCTGCTCCTTCCTCTTTTTCTTCAAGTTGGGGAGAGGAATCAGGCCGAGTGCGATTATGGGAGGAGGGGGACGGGATCCTTTGTTCCTCCTGGCCATGAGGTCCCCCAAGCCTTTCCTTTGATTCAAGGCCATCTCCTTTTCTTTGTCCTTCGAGCTGCCGTCCAGGTGCGCAACTACAAGGCCGAAGGGGCATACACCAAAAACTCTGTCCAAGTCTGAGATTTCAACGGGCTCTTCTAGCACCTCTCCTTCTTCCTCGAACTAAAATTGGTCTATCTTAGCCTCTAATGATAGACGCGAGGAAGCAATCTCTTCCCTCAGCACTGCAGCTTCAGGAAGAGCACGATGGAGGGGCAGTTCGACTGATGGAAGAACTTCTTGGGCTAAAAAGTCAGGAATCGAGACGTCTATCCTATGCAGCCGAGGATCACCTGCCCTGGTGGCATTGCCAACGTCCTGGAAAGCGTCTGAGGGTGGCACAAAATTAAAGATAAGGTGGACCACTCTTAACTACCCGTCCTCACTCATGAACACCTTGGATCTTAAGATTTTGTTGAGTGCTGCGATGTTGACTAAGCTAAGATGAGGTGCTACGTGCTATTTATCTGTAAAATAGCTGAGGAGCAAAGGCATGGTCAGACCAATAAAATTATATCATCAAAGGAAAATGAAATGCTAGAAAAAACAATAGCAAAGCAGGAAGAACTAAATCCCGTTTCATGGGACCTAACCCTAGGGTACCCCACCTGGCTCTCCCTCCCGAGTTGGGCAGTGAAGACCATATTGCCATTCCCAAGAGGCAATGAGGTAGTCATCCTTCAAGCCCTTGTTGGACTTGGGAGTACAGGAGATAAGCCCAACAACAGAGGACCTAGACTTGAGGTAAAACCCCAGTCAGCAAGCGAGTGGCACTCGTACATATGGACGACATCGTGCCAGGTGAGTCCTAAACATATCTGCTCATTGAGAGCATCAACGCTACCCAATACTTTAAATAGGTTGGGCGCACACTGATGAGGACATAACCTATGGTTAAGAAGGTATTCTCGGGTCACCCTACCCATATGAAGCTCCATTCCTCCTTCTATGAAAGCAATCAAAGGAATGACAATTTCCCCCTCTTTCCTATCCGTAACTATCTGATCGGGAGCGCAGTACCACAAGGCAACCCCTTGGGGAATGTGATGTTTAGCCCTAAAGTCCTCCATACAGGCGGGAGAGTTTACAAGGTGCTTAAATCTACCCATTCAATTAAGCTAAGGAGGAACAGATGAAGTTTTCAAGGAAAGGAAATAGAGAATTGGAGGCCAAGGAGACCAGTCGAGGAAAAAAGAACCTAGGAAAGAAGAAACTTACAAGAATGAGCACTTGTGTTGCTTCTGCTACTTCTTAAAGGTTTAAATTTTTTAAAAAGGAAAGGACTTGGAAACTTGAGAAACTTGGGAAGCCTTGAAGGTTTGAGAGTTAGGAATCTCTGGAGAGCTCGAAGATTTGTAAAATGAGGAGAAATGACTTCCCCGGGTGTCTTATATAGGAGACGAAATTGAGTGGGAGTTATCCCGCTCTAAATTCAATGAGAAATGCCAGCCGTAGGATCCACATCTCACCGTAGGATACGGGGAACATAGCGCCGCCTAGAGCATTTAATGAGACATTGCGAGCTCCGAAGCATCAGGAACAGTTATGGGACACGTAAAATGTCACTCCCGCATGTGGAAATCAGAGGAACGTGTGGAATTTATTTTTCATACATCGAAACCCTATTTTCCTCCTCAGATAGGAGGGAAAAACGGAGTTTTGAGGGGCTATTGTAGGGATGCAGGCCCAAAAATATATTGGGTCCGAGGAGGTACAATGGTTCGAGAACTGATCAGTAGTGAGGAAGAATTAAGGCCTTGAACTTCACGAGCAAGCCATGACTGTGAAGGCTGTGAGAGGTTGTCCGAGTAGAAATATCCCATCAGCTAAACACAACAAAGATCAAGATGTGTCTCTTGTCATCCAAGGTGACATTCCAGGGGGTCTTATTGATAGAGCCACGCATTATGAACGTACAAGAAGAACGGGAGCTAGGAAATATCTAAGGAAAAGCTACTGCCACCACATTGAATGCTCTGCAACTAACTTTCTGGCTGCATTTATGTGGAGAAAACCCCTGAACAGTACTATCTTGGCTACCCTAACTCACAAAGGGCTAGAAAGGGTGTCTGATGGGATAAGTACTCAAGTAATGGCCTGGATGATCAACAAATGGAGGGCCAAGATAATTGAAAGGGAGATATATAATGTAAGAGACCACTGAAGAAAAGGGGATAAAAAAATAGAGAAGAAAACACTGTAGCAATCAAGAACTGAATTTGTAATCCAATTTGAGAATCAATATATAAGAACTAATCTTCTTGAACTATGCCAAGGACGATTTTCTACCGTTTAAATCAGTCTACCTTCCTTTTCTCATAATTTGAATCCATTTATTTGTTGACCCACTCATTAAAACCCAGTTTTTCCAACTCTCTACAAATTCATTGCATTGGGCTTTTTGGGCCTAAGTCCATCCACCATTTGGGCTCAGGACCCAAAACAAGTCCTTACAATACTAATTTTGAGTTCTATTTTATAATTTGGCAACATTGCAAATTACACCCCTAAAGTTCACAAGTGCTTGGATTTTACACCCTAAAATTTAAAAATTTTAATTTTACCCTTGAAGTTTGGCGGTGTTTAGATTTTACACTTTGAGGTTTCAGAATTTGAATTTTATACACTAAATTTTGGGGGTGTTTTAATTTTACCCCCTAAAGTTTGGAAGTGTTTGGATTTTATACCCTGAAGTTTCAGAAATTTTGATAGGCCAAAAACGTATTTGACCCCTTGTGATTAAATTAATTGATTAATTAGCCAAGTTATTAATTAATCAAATTAACATGCAAAACGCGTGGTAGCACAAACAAATCACCATTAACTAAAGTATGCAACGGAAAATAAATTGACACGATGATTTGTTTACGAATAGGGAAAACCTACACGGCAAAAACCCCATCGAGTGATTTTAAGGTCACCACTCCCGAAACTCTACTATTATCACAACAAGCGATTACAAGTAAAGGAATCTCAGTACCTTATACCAACGTACAGTTGAACCCTTACCTCAATACCCAATTGGACTTGTTTTGTAGCGACAATTTCTCCTTTTGATGCACGGCTTTCAGTACGTGACTAACCAATTGCGCGGATCCCAGTACATGACTTTAATCACCAAATAAAGAAGGTTGTTGGCTGCAAAGTTCTTCAATTCATCCATGATAAAGATCAAGAAGATGTTTGATTACAAAACCCTACGGTGCACAAGCACAGCAACTTCTACAAGAATGATGAACTAGGGCAAAACTTCGTCTCCAGTCACAATTTGTTTGAACAGACTTTGCTCAATGGCCCTTAAAATAATCATTTTATATGTCTAGGGTCAGGAGAAATGAAAGCCCAAAAACACATTCACGAATCCCAAGAAAACAGAACAGAAAAATCAATTTTTCTTAAACCTTAACAAATAGAAGCTGTCGAGCAAGTGTCGAGCCACGGGGCTGGAACAGCTTCTTGAGCTCGATAGATGCCAGCTGTCGAGATAGCTATCGAGTTTTAATGAACTTGCACATTTCAGCTTGTTTCTTGGACAGACTTGAATGACTTTAATACTTGATCTTGAAACTTTGTTTCTTGAAGTATTAAAAACACCTAGATCTACCCAATTACAAGTAAAGTGCGTTTTGTCAAAGGATTAGCCAATTACATAAAAGAATGATATATGTTCTTAACAAGTAAAACACATATGTCCTAACAAATTTAATTTTACACTCTGAAGTACTATTATGTTTGTATCAGCAACCACTCCGCCCATATTTTCTATTAAGTGCGACATAAACTTGATACACTGTCGATACCGTACTTTGTCCAACCCCGATTCACGCACCTAAACAAATGCCAAAATTCGAAAAAAATCAAAAAAGGTGCAAAATGCAAGTTTCAAAAAAATATTCATTTTATTTTAGATTTGTCAAATACCTTTTATATCCGACCTATACTTTAAACTTAAAATGAAAAGTAAGTAATTACAAAAAACTTACAAGTATAATTGGAAATTGAAACTTCACAAACTTTACATATCCTAATATATTTGGAAATTGAACTATATTGTGGGTTCTAGTTAACTCAATTGGTAAAGTCTATGATGGTTGTATAAGAGATCTGGGGTTCAATCCCCGCCTACACCAAAAACTGATTGGTGTCTTGGTCTGATAATAAAGAGCTATTGACGCCATAGGTTGAAACTCTCTCAAAAAAAAAATGAACTATATTATTTTGAATGTGAGTTGAAAACTTGAAGTGTATGCACTACTTTTGGGATGTAAAAAATATATATTTCTAGATGGATATTATATTTAATATTAAGCAAGTTAAAATGGGTTTTGTGATTGTGTCACATTCTTATCAACCCAATACAACCTGTTTATTAAGCGTGTTAAGTAGGTTGGCTCAGGTCAACCCGCCTAATTAACAGGTCGGGTTAGGGTTAAAGGATCATGACACGATTATTAAATGAGTTGGGTTAGGGTTAAGCCAGTTAGTCGAATATCCTTACCTCGACACAACATGACACGAACCCGACATGCTAACCCAAATTGATACCCCTAAAATAAATGCAACATGATCAGATAGTGTATCAAAGGGTTGCAACATTCCAATACCCCTCTAATAGCAATTAAGATCGAAAACCCTAACTGGGTATGATTAAAAAGTTGACTTTTTTATCCAACTGTCTGATCAAGTTGAATTTTGGACTATCTCGTAGGTCATAAATTTCCCTACAAAACGATAGTTTATAGGCCAAAATTGAAGTTAAAATGGATGAGATATCAACAAAACACCAAAACCTTAATTAAGTACTTCACTTTTTAAGGTAAAACAAGTTGTTTTTAGACCAACTTCGTGCAAAAAACTGTACTGATTGGGAAATAACTGGAGCAATCTAGTTGAACCAGCTTGAAGCATGAGGTCTTGACCACCTCTCATAAAAAGGGCTTGATGATATCTACCATGGATTGGAAGGAACAAATTTTTTAAGGAAAAACGTCACAGAATTTCCTACACTGCGTCACCTCCCTTTTGGGCACGATATTTTGATGACCGTAGCTCCAAATCTTGCAAGGTCAGAACCTATGGAAACAAGAAATCCAGAGTTTTCCAGGGATATAAAGTTTGAAGAAAATGGAGCTCGAAAAGACCTTCAAACAGTCACACAAAAATGGGACCAGAAACTAGGAAAAATATGAAATAGCCTATTGAAGTGGCAAAAATGGGTGGCTATGTGACGGTGTACCAAAACCATATCACATTCCCCCCCTCTGTAAAATAAGGTTGTAAAATAGAGTTTTTGGGAGGGAAAAAAAAGCAAATTTAGAGAGAAAAAATACTAGGAAAAAATATGAAAAAAACACTAGAAAATTCTGAAAAAATTTCTCACCCCTTTTAGGAATCCCACCACAAAAATTCAACCTCTCTCGTTTTATTTGTAATCTTTGTGGGTAAGATGTAGGGATGGGATAGTTTTCCTAATAACTATACCCATCCCATATCTTTTATGTTCTTACTCATATATTGTTACCCATTTATTTTAATGCTATTTTCCCTCTCCCCTTTACTTTAATGTCATCCCTTTTAATTTTTGCTAATCCCCACTTCCCTCTATTTATTGCACTTTTATTTTCCCTTGCTTTATATATATATATTATCTCATCACTTAAGAAATGCTTTAGCTAGACAAGCAGTTGTAGCTGCAAACACAAATATATGGGTAGAATCTCTACCTAGTGATTTTGATGATGTTTTCCAATTGGATTTATTTCAATAAAATTTAATTCTTTCTCAAAAAGAAAAATATTTTCTATCCACCCCTTTTAAATAGGCTTTAAACCTAAAGTAAAGCACAATATGGGAATGTTGTCTTAAGGATTGTTGATGGCTTAAAACTCACATCTCTTTTTGACAAAGCACCCATAAGCCTTGAAATAGATTAAAGTTTATTTAGGAGGGATCTCTAAAAAACCTTTTTGATGAACCTTTACTTTTATTGTCATTTAAATTCAAACCCTTTGCTTTTATGGTCATTTAAATTTCAGCACTTTACATTTACTTTTCATTTAAATTTCCTAGCAACTTCATTTTCTTATCTTTAAATTTATAGCACTTATACTATTGTTGCTCTTTACTTTTTCTCACCAATAATGTTGCCAATAAATATTGATTTCTTGGGTAAACAAATTCCTTTAGTACGCTTTTCTAAGGAAATGATTTTTCAAAACAAAAATGTTTTATTCCCCTTTTTCCCAAAAGTTGGATTAAAAAATAAAGTCTTTTCTACAAAAATCCTCTAAACTTTTTTAAAATTTTCTTTCAAAGATATATATTTTCTTTCCTTTAAAAACGTTTTTAAAAAAAGTGTATTCTTTTCCCTTTTTTTAATCCAAAATTGAGGTATTAAAAAAAAAAAAATGATTTCGAACAAATGTCTTCTTTTTACCATGTTGGAATTTCTTTTCAAAAAAATATACATGATAAAGAAATCTTTTGGATGAGCAAAGTCTCTAAAAGGAATATTTCTTTTCTTAAAAATCATGGATTTTTGGAACCCAAACTCCTTTTAAAAATAAAACTCAAGAACTTTTTCCTCAAAATAAATTTCCCACCAAAAATGTTTTTTTTTTTTTTAACATAAGTCTCTCTCTTCAATAAAAATCATGGGACTTTTTGGTTCAAATATTTTCAAAAGAAAAAACCATGAAATTTTTCAAAAAGCTTTTTCCCAATTTTTTTTTTCTTTTAAGAGATTACCTACTTTTTATAATAAAAAAAATATTTTCCAGAATAAAGCTCTTTTCTTCAAACCATTTTCTCTAATAAAATTATGTGACTTCTTTTAAAGCTAAATCCTTTTCCCTAAAAAATAAACCCATGAATCTTTTTCTTACAACCTACTTTTCTTTTGTCCTCTTAAATTTAATTTTTTTGCTAAAATGATTTTTTTTTTTTTTTTTAGAAAGCTTCAAGCCACCAAAATTTTCGGGTTCCCTTAAAAAAAAAAGGCATTTTCCAAAAACCTTATTCCAAAAAATGAAGACTTATTTCCCCTTGCAAACTTTGCTGGTACAAAAGTGATCTTTTCTTTCAAAAAATGATGAAAGTAGTTTTTTCTAAAAACCCCCCTCTTTTCAAAACAAAATCTTTTCTTAAAAATGTGTTCTTTATAAACTTTTCTTTAAAAAAATAATAGGATTAACGTTTTTATTTTTTTAAAAGAATTTCTTTTTAGAACTTCGCCATGCATTGTTAACTGAAACCTTTCCTTAGGATTGCATTTTTAAGGATTTGTGCCTTTGTTTCAATTTTATTGAACCCATAGGCACCAATCAAGATTACATAATCTCTTCCTCTTTTTTTGGCACTAATACATTTCCACTATTATCTTTTTTGCATGGTAAATATGAGGAAAATTGTGGATGACAATAAGGTGCTATCCTTCCAACTCTCTTTTCATTTTTATGTTGTAGTCTATTTGTCACAACAAGAAAAAAGACTTAATACAACGAAAAAAGTTGTTGCAATAACAACTAATGTCATTGTAATAAGGTGTTATTGCAACGACAAAAAAGTCGATGCAAGCCATTGTAATAAGGTCCGAGGCAATAGGTTTATGCAACACTAGATTTTCGTTGCAATAAGTTCCACATATTGCAACGATTTACTTTGAAAATCTAGTTGCAATAGGTTGATTTTTTTATTAAAAAAATAATTTTTAAAAAAAATAATTTTTCCATTAACCTATTTTGCAATTCAAAAACCATACGTAGGAACTACACTAACAAATCAAAGGTACACATAAAAGATGAAAAATTCGAAATACTTCATTTCAATACATATGTCAAAAAACACAAATATATACACAACTTGTTGAGTTTACATTCAAATACATAGTTTCAAAAAGTATGCAAAAATCAATACAATATGAAAGAAAAGTTTCTTCCTGAAGGTGTTATCCAAGCATGCTTCATGACCATTTCATTGACTTACCACCTATTTTGGAAAAAAGAATAAGAAAATAAATATAAAGTTGAAAAACATCATATATACAACAGAATAACACCAATATACACCATCATTGATTCTAAAAACACACACACACACACACACACACACACACACTAGTACTACTTGAAGACTGTACAATTAAACAAAGAAAAATCAAATTAAAATTTAAAGAGAACCAAAAGATTACCTAGAGAGAAAATCATTAAACTGAGAAAGAGTCTCTCCAAGGACACTATGAATTAAGAGAGACTAAAATTTGAGATAGAAAATTTAGAGCTAGTAGATATGAGAGTGAGATGGAAATTTGAGAGATAATTTCTAATTAGTAGATAAATTTGAATTTTGAGATAGGTGTAAGAGAAAGAGGGAAAGTGAGATGTGAGAGAGAGAGAGAGAGAATTTGAGATTTAAAAAAAAAAAGGAGATAGAGGTGGCTGAGATAAAGAGGGAAACTAAGATGAAAAAAAAAAAGAGATAGGCGTGGGTGTGAGGTAGATTTGAGATGAAAAAAAAATAAGGAGATAGATGTGAGTGAGAGAAAAAGGGAAACCGAGATAAGAAAAAAAAGGTAGACATGTGTGTGGATTAGAGAGAAATATTGAGATGAGAAAAAAAAGGGATAGACGTAGGTAAGAGAGAGGAAACTAATGAAAAAAAAAATAGCGCCAATTTCCCAAATTTTCCCTCTACTTAATTACTCACCTCTATTACTTCAACAAAATTTGATATGAGATAAAGATTTAACCTATTACAACAATATAGATCGATATGAAATAAAAGATTACCTATTGCAACAACATATCTCAATGTAAAATAAGGGTTACCTATTACAACAACACATTTCAATGTAACATAATAATTATTGCTACAATCTCATATTGATGTAATAAATTTAAGTTACTGTTACAACAAAAAACAACCTAGAGATGCAATAGTATATATATTACCTCTATTATTATTTTTGTTGCAATAATACTTGTTGTATTATGTCTTTTTTTCTTGTAGTGTGTGTATAATAGTTAGTATTCACATGCTATTTATCTAATAAATAAATACTTACATGCTATTGTATATACTATTCTTTTTAGCTACATGGTAAATATCAATTACATGCTAGTTATGTATATATCTCACATGCTTTGATTGTAAATATTATTATACTCTCATGGTATATTATAAATAAATAAATATTCACACGTGTGTGTGTGCGTGTTAATTGTGTAAAACTTTTTTCGAAAATCAAAATGCCAAGTATCATATTTCTTCACCAAAATATAATGTTTGAATTAAATTAAAATGATGTACTATCTTTTATATAGGCGTTGTGGGGTGCCTAATAACTTCCCAACATGTAACCAAACTTCCGAGTCCAAGCTCTTTGGTTCAAGACTTTTGGTTTATCTTAATTAATAAACCCTTAAAACTGGTTTAGTTAATTAGGTAACTTAAAATGAATTAGACCCATAGGTGACCAATCACACCTAATAAAACCAATGGTTGGTGGCGACTCCTAAAATAAAAGTAAGAAAAAGGGACTCACAAACACACACCTCACCCTTGAAACATAAGCACACAAAGAGTGATGTCACTAAGGACCTAATGTGCGATAAACAAAAAGAGATTGAAAAAAGCCCTAAACCGGCTCTTCTTTCTTTTCCCTCCCCTCTCTTTTGGGCGTCCACATACGCATGTTTAGTTCATCCAATTCATCCAATAAAATGATGTCACAAATGGGCTGCTGATGCAAACAGAATGTAACTTTAGGGAGTAAAATCCATATTCTAAAACTTCATGATCTAAAATCCAAGTATCCCCAAACTTCAGTAGGTAAAATCCAAATTCTGAAAATTTATGGTATAAAATTCAAATACTCCCAAACTTTAAGAATGTAGTTTGCAATTTAGCCTCATAATTTTTGTTTATAGTTTTATAACTTGATTGAAATTAATATATTCTATTGATTTAAAATATGAATCTAAATCCAAATTCAAGCCGCAAAACAATAAATTTCAAAGATCTGAATTTCAAATCATTCTAAGTTTAAAATGAACACAAACAAAGAATTTCAATGCATTTGGATTTAAAATCAAGGACTTTTCCTATGTGGATAATTTGACAATTGGAGGAAGGATTTGAATTTTAGATGTCTCCGTTGAAAATATTAGGAGGTGCCAATGTTGATACTGTATTTTGTCCACATGGGTCCGTGAGAACATCCAAAATGACATGACGCTACCCGTTCGGACATCAGAACACCCAAAGTGCCCTTTTTAGCCAAAATGACCAAAATGCCCCTGGTCAACCCTAGGTTGACCGAAAGTCAAACGAGGTCAAAACCCTAACAAAACAACACTTTTCATAATTTTACATCAAACCCGAGTTTCTCAAAGATTTTTGGCAATTTTGACCAAGTTTAACCCGGAGTTGACTCTCGGTGGGCCCCAAAAACATTAATTTTGATCCGGCCGCCAAGAATAAGTTGAAACCAATGTCATTGCGAAGATTATCAAATTCTCAGTCCAACAACTATTCATGGGTAGAAATCGGAGTTAGAACGGCGTAGATATCACGAAAACCCGGATAACGCACCAATCGATACACCACTAACTTCCAAGAGCCATAACTTTTGATCCGACTATTGGATTTTCAAGTTCCATACCTTTTTGGAAACTGGAAGTCGAGATATTTCCAAAGGATTCAAGATCAAACCCATCCGAGGAAGTTTGAAGGTGGCGGCCCTTGAAGGGCCACTGGCAGCCCTACAAGGGCCGCCGCCTTGTAATCTGTGTCGGGGCTATAAAAGGCCCTAGGCACCCTTCAGACCAAAAAAAAAAAAGGAGGTCTCCCTTGGTTCTGCTCACTGCCTGAACATCTTCTACACATTTTTCCTCTCTTCCAAACACAAAAAATGCATCAAAGCCTCTAGATTCTTCTCTTCCCCAAAAACACAAGGTATTGTTCTTGTACACAATCTTCTTCTCCTTGGTTCTACACTTTGGGATTTGTGGTTTAGAGTGTGGATGTAGCTTTTTAGCTACTATCCACACCTCTAACTTTATAAATCTTTTTTCTAGTATTTATTTTGCTTTTATGCTTTAATAATATGATTTATGGCTTTCTTAGCAAGTTCCTTGCTTTATTTGTGTTTCTAGCCTAAATCTCCTTACTTTTTATGTTTTTTGCCATGTTTCATGCTTAGATCTTCATCCTTACATGCTTATATGTTTAGATCTACATGTCTTATGTTATATGCCATGTTTTCCTATGCTTTGTTCCTCTTTTTGTTCTCTTTTTGTTCTAGGATGATGTTAGGGTTACATGCTCACATGCTTGTATGATGTTGTTGGCTATGCCTTGCTCAGATCTATGTGTTTATGTGTTTATTTTCATGCTATGTGGTTAGATCCTTGTCTTCACATGCTTATATGCTTGGATTCATGTTCTTCCATGTCTCGTGCCCGGTTTCTACATGTTTATATGTATGTTTCTATGCCTATATGTCTAGATCTATGTTTTCACATGCTTGTGCACTTGGATCTATGTTCTCTACATGCTTTATGCCATCATCTATGTGCTTGCGTGCTCCATGCCATGTTTGTGTGCCTAGACCTAGGCCTTGTTTGTCATGCCAAGTGCTATTGTAGCCCTTTTGTCACTTTTGTAATTCTTTCTCGTGCTTTGGCCTATTGGTTTGGACCCAATCTAGAGCCTATGGTCTTTTTCATCGTCCATACACCGAGGCCCATATCAAAGGGTTTGGATCATATCTATTTGCACATCTATGCTTGCTTGCTTCTATGCTTTATGCTTGTGTTAGCCTCTCTTGTTCTAGGCTTTGCCACATTTGACACCCTTACCAGGTTTGTGGTTGTGTGGTTACATATGATGCCCACGAGGCCTTGTTTAGGTGTAACCACTTGGGATGCATCGCCATGATGCCGGTTGCTTCTTGCATACCTTTCCCCTTTTCCACTCCGTGCGATGATGTGCTTACCATGCTTGTTTGTGCCACCCGTTGACTTTCTATGCATCTTTACATGCTTGCTTACATGGTCATGCCTAAGTCTTGCTTACTAGTGTGTCATCCATACTTCAACATAATGAAGTTATGGACATTTGATCCAAACCTACATTTGTCCCTCGAGGACACCACCTTTTGTTTGCTTTTTGCTTGTTTGCTCGCTTTCTTGCTTGTTTGCCTTCTCACTTGTTTACTAACTTTCTTGTTCTTTGCTTGCCACATCTATCGTGCTAATCTACTTTATGCCTCTTTCATATGCCATTTGCATCTTTTTCTCTCCACTGCTTGTCTGCTGGTTTCTTGTCTTTGCTTTTGCATGTATACACACGGAGCGAGGATGCGTGGAGCTAGGGCATGGTTTTCCAGGCACAAGCAAAAGGGGCAAGAATGCAAAGATGTAGATATGAGCCAAGCGGCTATGTTCAATAGTTTTAGGGGTCTAGCCTCTCCCTTTTGGTCATGTACTCTTTTAAAACCCCTTCCTTCCTCCTCCCTTTCTCTCTTAGATGGGTTGTATTAGGTATATCACGCCATGTACCATTCTTCCTCATCTCTAGAGTATGGCAACCCCTGTTTACATTCCTGCACCTATATTTTGAGCCATGCTCTAGGGATGTAGGCATTTACTTTCTCGCTCTGTGTGCTTGTATTGTGCATGATGTATGTATATATATACCTGCTCACCCCTTTCAGTGTGATTGTCACAGTTCATGTCACCTAAGGCAAAGCGATGCCTAATTTCCGCCGTGAAAGTAAGGTGACATGTCGCTAGATTTTTGCCGTGGAAATCTAGTACTTTGCCCGAATGCCTTAGGAAAGTATGGATTGGGACCACCCCCATTCAAAAGCCAAACCTCAAAGCCCCCCATGCATGCAAAGCCCCGAAAGGCAATGCCAAAATCATGTTTTTTACTGCCAATTTCCGAAAATTAAGGTTTTATCAAAACAAAGGATTGTCTTTGGACAGGCGTTGTGGGGTGCCTAACACCTTCCCCACACGTAACCAAACTTCCGGACTCAAGAATCAATATTTTTGCCATCTACATTAGATTAGGAAAAATGCCCTTTTTCTTAGCCTGTGATTGGTAATAAAATCAACTAGAAATAGGTGACCAATCACACCTTAGAAAAACCCAATGATTGGTGGCGACTCCACTTACCTTTAGTAATCTCTTAAAATTTGGCCTAGATTCTTGCCACAACGCCAAAGGTAAACCTACCTTCCTCCACTGAGAGAGAGAGAGCACCCGAAGCCCCGCACGAACCACGCCACACACTATTACACATGCACACACCCATCATCCGAGAGGGACCTCCAATGGGCCCTTGAGCGAGGGGGAGCGTCACCATGGCGGGTGGTCAAACGAAGGCCCACGATGGCGGTGGTTTTTCCGCTATCGTTTTTTGAGGCCAGGCGTCAACAGCCAACGTACCAATTGAGCTACAAGATTTTTGACATAATCAAGACATTTCAATTGATTTAAAATCTAAATTCAAATCAACCTTATTGTGTATAAAATTTCAGGACTTGTTTACTTTTTACAATCAAAATAGTGGATGTGTCCAAGTCTCAAGAGGGTATTTGTAGGAAGGGGAAGAAAGGGTAAATTATAAAGTTCGTCCCTATCCTTTACATCAAATCTCAATTTGGTCCCTAAACTTTTCAATGCCGTGTCAATTTAGTCTATGTCATTATCTTTTGGATGGAAATTGCAAATGGATCAAATAAAAAATATGTTTTTTACATATCAACAGACACTTATATAGCCATGCATATTAAAAAAAATAAATAAATAAATAAACAAATTTCAATTCATGTAAAGTTGGGAAAACAACTAAAATCCCTAACTCCCTATCTCTCTTCAGTACCTCACCCTCACCATCACTTCATCCTTACCCTCCCTCCCATGGCATTAACCCCTAATCCCTAACTCTCTCTTCTGGTGGCAGAAGGTGTCCACAAGAAAATTATGGGTATTAGAGATGAATTGGAGAGCATCAAGACCGCCATCACATCTACAATAACTCCCAAATACTTCTCTCTCTGTCTCTCACCCTCTCTCCTTTGGTCTCTAAGCTCAAACTGCTGAAAACCCATAACCTTCAACTCTCACTCTTTGATCTGAGACCTATGGAGGATCTATATGGCGCATGGAAGCAGATTTATGAAGGTGGAGGTCTAACAGTAAAATTTGGAGGCAGTTGTGGGCTATATACGGATAGGTTTGTAGCTTGTAATTTTTTTTTTTTTTTTTTTAAATATAGAATGTAGCTTGTAAATTAATGGTGTATTAGTTGAAATTTTGTGTGTTTGAATGTGGGGAGAATAAGGCACAAACGAATATGTAGTATGTAGAGCAAAATATTTGGTGAAAATACAAAGAGAGTAAATAATGTTGGATTGTGTGGCCAAAAAGCCCAGAATTTGGATGTTGAATTGTGTGGTCAAAATAACTCACAATGTGTATGTGTGTAATTCTCAAAAGAAATTACCTACACAATATTGTACATAAAATAGTTATTATTAATAAAATTATTTGAATAATGGAATTGCATGTTTTGGTCATGATTGACTATGTGCGGTTTGACATAGTCAAACATGCAGTTGAGATTTCTTAAAAATAATGAGTTGTGAGTGGGGGCAATGAGGTAGATAAGAGAGCTGACTTTAACATTTAAATAAATATTATCACCACTGCGCACTCTTAGTGCGATGGTCACTCTACAAGTATAAGTGCTTGTGAGGTGTGGGGGACAAGAGCTAGGGTTCAAGTCTCTATGAGGGAGATTCACACACAAACACTTAGATTAGACTAGAATAGAATTTCTATCTTGTATAAAAAATAAAAAATAAAAAAAAAATAAAAAAAAACAACTTTATCATTCATGTCCTAATTTGTAGGAACTGAAATGTATGTTGGCAACTTTTGTGAGTTTTTAAATACCCCACTTGAACTCTCTAGACAAGATAATTACAAAGAAATCCTGTAGAATGAAAAACCCACTTTAACCCAAACACTATTTCACTCTTTTTTTTTTATCTTAACACTATTTCACTCTTATCTCTCCATTTAAATATACGTTTCATATATTCATTGTTTTAGTGTTTTAGCTAAATAATAATTCTATTTCAATTTTGCTTCATTGGTATCTGAGCTTTGAAGCAAGTCTATTCTCCTAGTAAAGTTGTGCAAGTTTTTTTTTTTTTTTTTTTAATCCAACAACTTCTTTTCCATTGGATATTTGCTCTACCGCCATCGCATCTACAGTAGTTGTGGAGAAGTTGTTAGGGGAAAGGTTGCATTGCTGTGGACATGTAGCTTTTGTGGTTGGGTGGGACTCTTGCTGCGTGGTGAAAGGCCATTCCATTTTTTTTTTTTGATAATTAGAAACTTTTATTAAGAAAGAAACAAACTACAACAAGCCACTGGACTCTCTCAACACCATAGAGGAGAAACAATCTAGGCTAAAGCTAACATCAAGAGAGCCATAAAAATTGCAAAAAAAAGACCACTTGGCTAAAATGCGGGCTGCCTCATTACAGATGCTAGGCACCCACCTAACAGCTACATTTCTATAACTAAACAAAAAGGACCTCAAATCAGAGCATAAAAACTTGATTCTTCAAGGGGGAGGCATTGTTGAGTTTGAGAGGAGTTTGGCCACGACTTGAGAGTCTGTTTCCACAGACATAGAATCACACCTCAAGTCCGGAACTAAAGAGAGCGTCCATCTCACTGCTTCCACTTCAGCTTGAAGAGGGATGGTGGTGTTCACTTTCCTTGAACCAGCAAATATCACTTTCCCTCTCCAATCTCTTGTGACCGCAACAATGACAAAGAATCTTGGTCCTACTGCAGCATCTATGTTTATTTTCAAGCCATGCCTCGGTGGAGAACTCCAACCCAAGGCTGATGCAGAAACTTGAGGTCTAACAAGGGGGGTCTAGCACTTCTATGCTCAACAAAAAGGCTGAAAATTCTGGTTGCAACTCCTTCCAAATTTATGTCCGTGTTCTCAAATATGGAACGGTTTCTCTGCTTCCAAACAACATCACAGAGGATGGCACCAAATAACAAAAAGTCCTCTCTTTGGCTAGGCAACAAATTATTCGCAAAATTCGGAGATAAAAGAAAATTGACAAACTCCGAAGGGGATTCAAAATTCAAAACTTCCATTCTCAACCCCCATTGGCTTTGGTACCACAATGATTTAGAAAATGGACATACCGTGAATAGATGCAAGGTTTTCTCCACTACTGAACTGCAGAGAGGGCAACATAAATCCATACTCTCATTAAATCTGCTAATTATCTCTTTAGATGGCAGCAAGATAGTAGCAATTCTCCAAAGAAGCATCTTGAAACGTTCATGTAATTTTGTCTTCCAAATCTGACCCCTAACAACATCAATATTGGAGGGAGGAGATTCCACTCTCGAGAGCCAATAAGCAGATTTAACAGAGAACAACCCGGAGTTTGAAGCTGTCCAAGCCCAGCAATCTTCCTTTTGGAAAACAGGGATGGGAATGCTTAAAATTAGCTCAACCATTGGTTCTTCAAAACAATATTGGAGCAGACATCAATACAAAATTGGTACACACAAATTTATTTTTTGGGTTTCTCCATCACGGTCAGTTCTCTAAACTAAAACCCTTTTAATTCTTACTAATTGATCATGGCTAGTAAAGCTGTTAGTCAAGAATTAAGAAAAACTGAAAAATTAAATGGGGCTAATCATTCTGTTTGGAAACGTTGTATCCGTCACATACTCTTTCAAGACAAGGTTGAGTATGTTATTGATATTAGCATTCCAACTCCACCACCTTAAAATTCTAATGCTCCTGCAAAAAGAATGTATCAAAAACATTTAGAAGATGATAAAACCACTAGAAATATTTTGCTTACATTCATGGAACCTGACATTGAAATTCTTTTTGAAGAATATACACATGCTAAAACCATGTTTGATGCTATTACTGAAGCATATCGTGCATCTTCAGAAACATACATTCAAATTTTAATTGAGAGATTTAATGGAACCATGATGAATGAAAGTGATAATGTCATTGAACATGTCAAAAAAATGTCAATAATTGCAAGAGTTAGCTGTCTTAGGAAATCCAATTCCTGATAATATGCAATTGTCTACTATTTTGCATAGTTTTCCTGACTTATGGGATTCTGTAGTGGTAGCTTTAAACTATTCTGCAACCCTTGTGAACATTAAAAACTTACAAACCCTTTTGGGGGGCAAAATTTGCCAAACAGTATAATTCTGGAAAAATTTTAGGTAGATGGCATGCGTTCAAAGTTTATTAGTTAGTTGGACTGTTTTTGCAAATCAATTTTAAGAAACTCAACTTCTAGCCAAAATCAATTATAGTAAACTCATCTTCCAACAAATAAATAAGTCTGACGTGGATTAAAAAAAAGAAAAAAGCCACGTAGAAGTCGAGTTTACTGAACTCGACTTCTATTAAAATTCGAGTATAGTGAACTGACTTCAAGCTCAGGTTAAAAAAAATTTCATAGGGGTAAAAAGGGGAATCCAAGTTTAATAAAATCGATTTTGGGGGAGCCTCTTCGTTTAACCTTCTCTCTCTCTCTCTAGTGTCTCTCTCTTAGAGATTCCTACGCCATTTCCTCCGTCCATCATCTTCCTCTGTGGCGAGGAATCTGACTCAACCAACAAGTTCGTTCTCTCTCTCTAATGTGATTTCTTTCTCTTTATTTATTAGTTGAAATGGGTTTTGATTTGCTTTTTAGGTTTAGTGATTTGGTGATTTGGGTTTCATTTGATTTGGGTTTAGTTTTTATTTGTCAATGTCACTCAGATAATTACAGTTCCACTGCTTCACCATCTACCAGCCAATTGGTTTCCAATGAAACCCAAATAGAAAAGTCAATTCCAAAGACTTTAAGAATTTGAGTTCAACTTCCTTAAGGCAATCCAATATTTTTTTCAAGTTTGCGATCTTGATGCGCATATCCTGCTTTCAAGGCCAAAGACTTTAAGAATTTGTCATTAAATTGAGTGTTGAAGTTGCTGGCCACATGTCTAATGCAATATCTATGATATACCGGAACATAATCATTGGACCACTTTGCAATGGATGATATTATACCTCTATGTCAGTCTGATATTATGCAAATGCCGAAATCGGGTACCACATCCCGTATCGCGGTCCGCAGGCAAGATAAAAACCATCCCCAACTGGCCCCCATCTAATCATCCACAACCGCAAAGGCAAGCAGAAAAATCTCATTATTAGCATCGGTAGCCATTGCAATCAACAATTTTCCTCTATATTTTCCATAAAGATGAGTTCCATTAATACTAATTACTGGCCTACAATGTGCGAATCCAGCAATGGAAGGAGCGAAAGCCCAAAACACATACTTAAATATAATAGTACTCGGTATGTCCCCGTTGATCGACTAAAAAGACACTTGTGTAGCCAAATCGCTATCCTCATATGCCAACAACAACTTCTGCAACTTTTGGAACAACTCTTCCCAATTCCCGTGTATATTTGCAATAGCCTTTTGTTTCGCATCCCATATCTTGTAGTACGATATATCATGGTTAAACCTTTCCTTCATTAGATTTTGGAGATCCTTTATTTTGCTGGTGTGATCTGCAAGTACATATTTTGCTGGCCAAATAGCCCACAATATGGATGTCGCATTGTGTCATCAAATAACCCACAATGTGTATGTGTGCAGTTCTCAAAAGAAATTACCTTACACAATATTGTACATGAAATAATTATTATTAATAAAATTGTTTGAATAATGGAATTGCATGTTTTGGCCATGATTGGATGTGTGGGGTTTGACATGGTCAAACATGCAGTTAAGATTTCTCAAGGATAATGAGTTGCAAGTGGGGGCAGTGAGGTGAATAAGATAGCTGATTTTAACGTTTAAATAAAAGTTAGAGAATTTAATGCTAATATCCTAATTTGTAGGAACTAAAATGTACGTTGGCAACTTTTGTGGGTCTTTAAATATCCCACTTGAGCTCTTTAAATAAGATAACCACACAAAAATCCTGTAGAGTGAAAAAACCACTATAATCCAAACATTATTTCACTCTTATCTCTCCATTTAAATATATGGTTTCAAATATTCATTGTTTTAGTGTTTTAGTTAAATAAGATTTCTATTTCAATTTTGCTTCAAATAAGTGTTTGATATTGCTTGTCTATTTTTTTCTCTTAATTTTGTTGGCTTTAATTGGGTCAATATCTCTCTCTGTTTTTTGGTTGGTTTTGTTGCTCTATTATTTGCTGTGATGTTCCTATGGCTATGGAATGGAATTTTTGGGTATTTTAGATGAATTGGAGAGGTAGACTATTATCAGGGACGTTTTTGCGACAAGGGCCGAAAATGCGAAAACGACCCAAATCTCCCCTTGGGTTCTTTAGAAGTGTTTATTTGTGGAGAATCAAGCCCAAAATTCACAATGTATAGAAAACAAAGGCTAATGGTGCTTTGACAAGAAAGAATCAAAATGCTAATAACAAAAGTGCAGAAAAAGCATAAAAACATAACAGGTCTGAAACTTCGACCCACAATCACTGAGAAGAGGAAATTGAGAGAGGTTGTGAGGAAGAGAGGGAAGGTTCCGCTATACCCATATTTCCACCCCTAAGGTTTAGAATTGTGAGAATGTTTCATGGCTCAGTGGGTTTTGGCTCTCAAGTTTCGGCTCTAAAGGGAAAACGTGTTTCAACAGGTGTGAAACTTCGACTCACAGTCACCGAGAAGAGGAAATTGAGGGAGGTCGTGAGGAAGAGAGGGAAGGTTCCCCTGTACCCATATTTCCACCCCCAAAGCTTCGGAATTGTGAGATTATTGACTAGCTGAATGGGTTTTTGCTCTGAAGTTTCAGGTCTCTAGGTAGAACATGGTTAGTTCATTTTGAATCTGATTAGAGCCTTTTCTATTGAACTTGGGATGCTCTAAGTGACTGGTTTTTGATCAATAGAAGAGGCGTTAAACCCCAAGGTCTCAATCAAAGAGGTTATGGTCAGATTTGCTTTAATTGGGCAAGAGAGTTGGCTTGCTTTTTACATAATTTGGGAAATGGAGTGACCTAAATTCATGGGATGATGTTTCCTAGACATGGCAAGCCCTTGGAGTCTGCATTTGGTTGTTGCAGCAGACAAGGCCAGCCACTTAGGGTCAGCTATGTGTTTTAGGCAAAAAAAGGTAGAGCAGAAAAGTCGAGCCACAGTCACCCAGAGCATAAAAGCTCTTTTGAGGTGGAAATTTTGGATACGAGACCTCCTCCATGAGCCTAAGGTGCTACCAATGTCCCTTGCCCACTTGGTAGCACGCATGGGTTGGGCTCATGCAAAAGGTCCGAAAGGAACCAACTCATACCCTCCAAACCACACTTCCTCAATTTCCCCCATATGTCACATAGGCTTGGGCCATGCTTAAAAGAATAAATAAAATATAATACATGAATCGAGTCCATAAGGAAGTTGAGCTTGGTTGAATCGGGTTTGTACGAAATGTGTCGCGAAAATGGGTATCAACAACTATCATATTGATGATGTTATAGACGAATACATTATTCATGTTGCAGAGCATTGTCACGAGAAAGGACTTGATGCTTTCCTCCACAAAATAGGTAAAAAAATAACCACATCATGAAATAGCCATCAATATTCAAGATATTAAAATATTAGTCCGTGAAATCGAAGAGAAAGATATGCCTTTAATTCCCCTGAGCAAGGATCACAAAGCGATGAGAATGGTGAAAATTGACGAGAGAGAGATCGAGAACTAAAATTTGGTTTTTTTGTTTTAAATTTTTAAATTTTTTTAATATGACGTGGCACAGTTGGCAGTTGACATGGCAAGTAAATCAGTTTTATATTATTCCATTTCACATGTTAGTCTTTTCCATCTAAGGAATAACAATAAGTACCAAATTGAAACGACATTGAAAAGTTATGGGCTAAACTAACACAATTGAAAGGTTAGGGATTAAATTGAGATATGATGTAAAAGATCGGGACCAATTTTGTAATTTACCCTAAAAAGTAAACATATAATAATAGGTGAAATAGAGAGAAACTCAAATTAGAATTCCCAATTAGAGTTCTAATTTTGTGCCATGTGTCTAGAATTTGAAATTGAAGTTGAATTTTGTATCATGTGGCTAAATGTATGTGGCATTATTCTCATTAAAACCACTTCTATATATCAGGTTAAGTGAGTTACTGTGCTTATTTAGTTTTTTCTTGATTTTGCAGTCAAACGTTAAAACCAAAGAGATTAATATCGGTGATAGGAACTTGGTTTGAGTGCATTGCATAATTCCCAAAAAGATAGCAAAGCCAGAGTTTGCATCTTTGTTATAAATTGCTTACAAAGTTTGCATCTTTACATTTGCACTGAGTTTCGGATTAAAGTGCTTTCTTTTTTGTTCTGACACTGAGTTTTGTTTACTATTTACTTACAAAGTTTGCATCTTTACGTTTGTTATAAATTGCTAATATGTGATTAAATGCATATTATGTCTAAAATTCACTATCCTTATATTTGGCTTTTTGTTCAGGTTTGGCACCTATAACAATGAAGAAAGCACTGTTGTGCACCGATGGATTATACTTTTTGCAGGCTGCAAAGGAACTTAGTGATCAATAAAATCTCACACGAATTGTAGAGGACCCGACTATAGATGTCTGGGTGGCAAATGTAAGTCACTATGTTTTTAAAATTTTCAGTGAAGGTAAAGGTCATGAACAATGTAAATTTTCCGTAGAGAGATTTATTATTCTATATTTACGCAAGTTTAGTCGCCTTCTTGGAGTGAATCACTCCACCCTGTCTTTCTACTGAAATTTTTTATTTAGATTGTTACAATTTAATCCGAAATTTTATTTGAATTTTCTTATTGTTGTTATTATCATATATTATTATTCTAATTTTTCAATTAGAATCTGAAATTGGAGTCCAATTTTACTATACACGTGTACAATCTAATTATTTTTAATTTTCCTGTCATGTGCAGAAGCCAATGAGATGAAATTAATAACACATTAAACACTCATACTTTGGGAATCAGTAGTACCAATCTAAATCCATTGGACCTGTTTCGTGATAATACAACTATGAATGATGTATAAAAACACGCACAAACCCATCTCTCTATAAAAAGAGATTGGAGAGAATTTCTTTTATCAGCCATGGAACTTCAGAGATTTTTTCTTCACACAAATGTCCTTCATGTTACAAAATGACCCATCGTAAAACTACAAAATGAGTACAACTTTGAGAGTTTTTTTTTTTTTTTTTCTTTTTTAATTTTAAATTTTTTAAGCTACGAAAATTTCAATCAGCAATAGAGATTGAAGATTCAAAAGCGTGAATGGATCTTTTGGATAAACATTGTCACCAAGGTTCATCTTTCTGTATAAAATATATATACTGCTAAGTTTTGTTAATGAAATTTTCTGGTTAATAATATGAATTTAGACTTAACTGAGCCTTTTAAACATGAATAAACTCATGATTAATAATATATCAATTCCCGTGCAGTAGCACGGGGCTACATACTAGTTTTAAATAATCATCACTGGTCATCACTATCCATAGGGAAACTAATCTTCAATTTTGACACCTGTATTCTACTAATGAATAAAACATTAATCAAATTTGAAGACGGTTAACTGTTTCCAGTAAATATCGTTATAGAATAAGATTAGGAATTTTGAACTATATTAGAACACAAGAATATTTCTATTTCAAATATTATTAGGGAACAATATTCAACAGACTGCTATAAATTGAGGGAAAATAATGTCAATAGATATCAAAAATTAATTAATAAGAACGGTTTTTCTATTCTAAAAGATGAAAGAGGATTATGAAGTTTACAGACAATATGGGGTAGTCAGCAGCGGGGGTCAAAAACAGACTAAGCAAGCTTACATCAGGTGGCAATGTTAGTTTACTCGCATTCCGTAAGCAATATAAATAGCTCCTCATCAGTAATTGCTCCCATCTCCATTGCCCTTTCCAGTACACTAAGCCCTCCACCATCTTTAATTGATGGACGTGCACCTCTGCATGACTTATACGTTAGGAGTTATAAAAGAATCTGGCCAACAGAAAAGACAGAAGTTGCATTCTATCGCTTGGTCTGTCCCTAATAAAAACAAGAATCCTCTATTTGACAAGTACAAAAGCTGTACAGTAATTTTTTATATGATGCTACAAGTTAATCATAAGAAACAGGAGTTTACCTTCATTACAGTCAGTTTCTTAGAAAAAAAGACTTCCAAAACTTATATTCATGACAGATATATTACCTTCGAAGTAGAACCTTTGCTAGTGGGTTGTTCCCTCTGGAGATGCAAAGGTGCAAAGGAGTCCTTCCATGGAAGTCGCGCATATTTATATCAGCACCAAATTGCAGCAATAATTCAACCATCAACAGAAAGCTACAGTCACATGCAAGATGCAATAATGAACAACCTTGAAGACAGTTCGCTGGCTCATTGGAGTCCTCGATTCTATCACAGTCTGCTGGATCATACTGTTTCCTTTCAATTGCATCCGAGTCTTGTGCATCCACATGGTGATATAGATTGACACCATCCACATGATCAAAGGTAGTGTTGATGAGACTTACGTCTGACATAACAATAAGGCGATATACTTCTTGCAAATTATTATTCTTAACTGCTTGCCAGATATTTGTAGCATAGGAAAGAGTCCCGGCTTCAATTACTCCTCGGATGACTAGCAATTTCTCTACGTACTAATTTACGGCAAGAATATTATGCTTCATTTTAGACCTTAGATAGTGGAAGATGGTAAAAACTGGTAATTCAGATTGAGATTTATAGAACATGGATGATATTGCAGATATAACATAAGAATGTTTTCTGAACATTAAAACACACACACTCAGACACAAATGAAGCTGTACATATAAATGACAAGGACAATCATGGATGAACCAGTAGTTTGCAAAGTTAAAGGCTCAAATTTACTTTTACATATTAATAGTTAACATCTTACCAGATCCACAAACAGCATGACAAAGTGAAAGCAACATGAGATCATATGACACTAGTTAACATTTATGTTACCCTTTAAGCCTAAAGAATCATCTAGAAGGCCAAGATACCTACGAAACATCTCTGAAGTGTGGGAAAACATGCAAAATCAATGCATCACTTTACTGTAAACTTCATATTGACTCATGTAGAAACTGAGTAATGGAAGGATCAGCAGTGCATCTCCTCTCCACATGATGATTCAAGGATTAGATGAGGCAGTAGGTGAGCTAGTGCTACTAGAAAGACACAAGGGATGGGGCTTTAATAACAACTTGATAAATTGCTAATTCATGAATCAAAAAGCATATTCTACATAAAACTATTAAAAGGAAGCTGTTTAAGAGGACTCAAGATGGCATTTGGTAGTGAACTATAAAGCACATTATGCAGAGACATTGAATCATGTATGTTTCAAATCAACAGTTGATGTGCCTTTCTGGTCTAGCTGACTACTGCAATATGCATGTTAAGTGTACTGCTAGGACATTATACATGTATGATGCCAGGGGGAAAGGATTAGACATGATAGGGATTTTTTTTTTTTTTTTTCTACTTTTAATTTTTAAATAAGGAAAGCTATTTTATTAGGAAAAAAGATTACTTCACGCTCACGATGATGAACATAACGTAACCTGAAAAAAGTTGGGGGATGAAAGTTATGGCTTGGGGAGATGGGTTTGATGATTAATGGTTGTTCCGGTAAGGCAGCCCGTGTTTGTTAAAACAGGATATTGAAAAGTTCAAATAATGCAAATGAGAAAGAAACCATAGGGAGAGGAAGAAGAGGGGAACCCATCATAGTACCATACTCATGATGCCCCCACAGCACCATGATTTGTTTCCTAAAAAACCGATGCAAAAGAAAAGTCCACTGCATTATTTACCAAATTTAGTGATGAGTCTATTGAACTAGAAAAGAAAAGGACAGAAAGTTAAGCGTGCAAGTTAACTTTCTAGTTGGTCCAGCTAAGAAGGACAACGTAGCTAAGTCCCTCCAAATGTAATTGCGAGCTTGCCCATTATATTTATAATGACATTTGTCAAATCCCTCCAAAGATAACTGGTGAGTTTGTCCATTATATTTATAATGACATTTGTGATTTTACAAATTTTAGTTATTATAATGAAATAAGTTTTGAATTTGGCCAGAAACTACCTTGGGAGGACAATACAGAATGAATAAGAAATGCAACCCATGTTAAGGAAGGGTAAATGAAATAACACACAGATATCAACTTTCGGTTTGATTTCAATTGCCATTTCAGATTTCATTGCAAAAAGTAGGATGTCAGGAACAATCTTGGATACTATTGAATGACGCAACACAAGAAAGGAAGAAAAAATGTTACCACGTAAAGTTTGGAGATTATGGTGGGTTCCTTTTCTGTGTTAGTTCGGTAGCAAGGGGTGGGGGATGGTTTTATTTGGGCGTGTTCAAGGGTTTATGGCCCAAATGATAATAATGTGAGGGGCTAGATGTGGGATGAGTTGGTTGGCATTCAGCAATACTGGAACATGCCATGGTGTTGCATTGGGGATTTTAATATCGTTCATTTTCCGAGTGAACAGTTGGGTAATTCTTGTCTTACTTTGGCTATGGAACAATTTTCTGAGTTCATTGAGGATCTTAATTTGATTGATTTGCCTTTGGAGGGAGGGAGCTATTCTTGGTCTAGTGGTTCAGATCAGCCCTCAATTTCTAGGATAGACAGAGTTTTGGTGTCTCATGATTGGGAGGAGCACTATCCGGATGTGATCTAACAGATTTTACCTCGTCCTGTTTTAGACCATTTCCCAATTCTATTAGCCAATTCTATTAGCGAGGGGGAAAAGTCCGTTTAGGTTTGAGAATATGTAGTTAAAGACAGACAAGTTTATAGAAAGAGTTCAATCTTAGTGGAATCGACATTCTTTCTCTGGTACACCAAGTTATGTGTTTGCCAAAAAAATTGAAGGCTTTGAAAGAAGATATTATTCAGTGGGACCGTAGTGAGTTTGGTCATGTCAGACGTAAAAAGAAAGAATTATTGGAGGCTTTGAAATTTTTAGATGCCAAGGAAGGGGAGTTTGGCCTCTCTGATGCAGAGTCATGTGAGAGAGTAGTTGTGAGATCTCAAGTAGAGAATCTTCCTTCATTGAAAGAAATCTCATGGAGACAAAAATCGAGGATGTTATGTATTAAGGAAGGAGATAAAAATACTAAATTCTTCCATAAGATGACTGATTCCCGTAGAAGGTATAATTATCTAAGTATTTTGGAGGTGGATGGAGTGATTTATGAGGAGGAATCCAAGGTGGTTGCTCAGGTAGTACAATTTTTTTTAAAATATGTATTAGGAGATAGAGGAGTGGAAGCCTTTTGTGGAAGGTTTGGAGTTTGATCAAATAAACACGTTGGAGAGGGGCTGACTTGAAAGGAGGTTTGAAAAGGAGGAGATTCTTCTAGCTGTTAAAGAGTTGGAAGGAGATAAAGCTCCAGGTCTAGATGGTTTCTCTATGGCATTTTTTCACCATTGTTGAAGAGTTGTGGAGAGAGATGTTTTAGCAGTATTTGAAGAGTTTTATCAACACAGTAAGTTTGAAAAATCTTTGAATGCTACTTTCATAGCATTAATCCCTAAGACAAATGATGCTTCCAGTATTCAAGACTTCAGACCTATTAGCATGGTCAAGAGCTTGTACAAGATCTTGTCTAAGGTTTTAGCAAATCACTTGAAAATGGTTTTAGATCAACTGGTATCTGAATCTCAGAATAGTTTTGTGGGTGGCAGATAGATACTTGATTCAATTTTTATTGCCAATGAGTGTGCTGATAGTCGAGTGAAGAGTAAGATTCCAGGGGTAATTTGTAAACTAGATATTGAGAAAGCTTATGATCATGTGAATTGGAAGACTCTACTAGATCTGTTGAAGAGAATGGACTATGGGGAGAAGTGATGCAAATGGATTCATACGTGTATATCTACGATTCAATTTTCTATTTTGGTCAATGGGCCTCCACCTGACTTTTTTGGGAGCACGAGGGGATTGAGACAAGGGGACCCGCTATCTCCTATGCTGTTTTTGGTTATGATGGAGGTTTTTAGCAGGATGTTGAAAAGAGTTAAAGGTGCTGGCTTGCTTCGTGCTTTTAGGGCTGATGATAGACGGGGTGGAGGGGAATGTGTTTTGCATCTTTTGTTTGCGGATGATATAATTCTATTTTGTGATGCAAATGTGGAGCAGATCCTACATGTTCAGATGCTACTACTTCATTTCCAGGCTATGACAGGTTTGAAGGTTAATGTCTTGAAGAGTGAGATGGTTCCAATAGGGGAGGTTAATAATGTGCATGCCTTGGCAGAGATTTTGGGTTGTAGGATTGGGACTTTGCCTATGACCTATCTTGGTATGTCATTGGGGGCTTCCCATAAGTCCCCTACTATTTGGAATCCTATCTTGGAGAAAACTGAGTGGAAGTTGGCTGGGTGGAAGAAGCTGTATTTGTCAAAAGGTGGAAGACTGACGTTCCTTAAGAGTACGTTATCTAGTCTTCCTACTTACTATTTATCTCTTTTTACTATCCTTACGCATGTGGCTAATAAAATTAAGAAGTTGCAAAGGGATTTCTTGTGGGGATTCCAAGACACATTTGGTAGGGTGGAATAAGGTGTGTGCGCCTATGGCGAATCGTGATTTGGGAGTAAGGAAATTAACTACTTTTAATAAAGCCTTACTAGGAAAATGGTTATGGTGGTTTGGGGTTGAGGAGACATGGCTTTGGAGAAGGGTTGTAGCTTTGAAGTTTGGGGAAGAGTGGGAGGATGGTCTTCCAAGCTGGGTAGGCCCATAGGGGTATATATGGGTGTGGTTTGTGGAGAAATATCCGGATGGGTTTGGGAGGTTTTTAACAAAAATATTCGGTTTGAGGTAGGGTTGGGATATAGAGTGAAGTTTTGGACAGATCGGTGGTATGGGTATTTACCACTCCAACTGGCCTTCCCGATTGTGCATGGGATTGCTACTAATAGAGAGAATGTAGTACCAGTACCAGCTAAAACAAGACATATCATATCTTAAATTGGTGGTGATTTGTTTTACCACGAAGGCACATATCCCTAATTAATCACCAGTAATATTGGAATTATGTGGAAATATAAAAGAGACTAAAATGCAAAACTGACCCTCTAAGTTTCTTCAAATTTCATTTCAGTCTTTTAATTTTGATTTCGTTTATTTCAATCCTCTAACTTTCAAGTTTATTCAATTAAGACTTTTCCATCGACTTTTGTTATATATTGTGGTTAATTTTTCAATTTTTTAAATTTTTCTTCAAATTCTTTAAAATAAAAAAATTCAACTAATGATTGAAAAATATTTTGCAGATTTTTTTTTTTTCAAAAAAATTTAATTAAAGTTGAAGGAAAATCCTTAATTGAATAATTTTGAAACTTAGAGGACTACAATGAACAAAAGTTAAGTTAGAGGACTGAAATAAGATCTGAAGAAATTTAGAGGGTCAGTTTCGCATTTTTACACTAAATAAATGCTTCGTAAGCATACTAATTTGAAATTCCTAAATATCTTCCACATGCTCATCAGCAGTTAGAAATACATGTCTATAAATTCTCTATTTAGATTCTAATGAAGTAGAATTAGCATATATCAATAGTTATCCAAGACAGAAGAAAAGACGTGCACATATCATCCTGCTTACAGAGTATATAATAGACATACCATTTTTGGTACATATATTACTTTCTCTGTCACATTTTGTTTTCCCTCCTTCCTTTCTCGGAAGTTCCATTAATAGATGTCCACTTTTAATACCAATACACACAATATTTATGACTTTCCTGAAAACTTCATGAAAAATTTTATAAAAAAAAAAAGAACAAAAAAGAAAGAATAAGGCAGCAAATGAAAGAGAAATAATGCAAAAAAGGGAGGAAGAGTATTATTTAGAAGAATATTAAGAAATCTTATTGCAAGTTTCAAAATATCAAAACAGAAAATTTATCACCAATGCCAAGTAAGACATAAATTTCCCACATACACAAGATGAGAGTTTAACTGATCAACAATACTTCTATGTATTTCCTTTTTGGGATGTTTCATACTATATGTTGATCTTCCAAAATCAAAGCACAAAATATGTATGACTAACGTAATTCACAAAACCAAAACTGGTGCAACACAGAAACTGAAGAAAATAAAAAAAAAAACTAGGAATCAGAATAAGCACCTAAGGTTGCATAGAATCAGCACCAAGCTATTGAAGGAAAAACTTCAACAATAAATTTATTACTCAAGGAAATTGTCTCTACTAAAGTATAATAGTGTGCTTATATAGACTAAAATGACTTCACCCTAATTCTAATTGACTTAGGAAAGCCCAATTATTGAATCACAAAAATAACCCAAGTCTAGTAAATTAAATATAATACTAATTATTAAAGTATTAGGCTTATCTTGATGTAATGGCCCAAGAGGCCTAGTTATGTTGTGAGCCCATGTTGAGCTAACCCTAGCTTCTAGTCTATATATATACCCTATTAAGGGTTCACTGTAATTGATGAGTTGAGTTTATAGTAAAGATGTAGCTAATAGGGCTTTATTCTGTGGATGTTCGAACCACGTAATCCCTAGTGTTCTTCTCTCTTTCTTGCTTTTGTTTCTCTATATTATTTTATTCTCGTCTTTAACACAACTTAATTTAACTAATACAACCTAAAATAAAATCCAATGGAAAAACTGTTAAAAATAAAATTTGAGTACTAAAATAAACAAAATCAAAATAAAATAAAATTTTCTTTGCACTTTCCACATCAATGACTTTCTTATGCTACCCTTATATTCAAGTAGAATAGAGTGAAAAATCAAATACAAAGAGAAATCATTAGAAATGGGCTGGAGGTACTATTATACAGAAAAATCTCACCGAAATTTTTTGCAATTTTAAAGATGTCATACAGAATATCAATACTGATGCTCTAAGCAAGAAATTGATTTCAATACATATACAATACAAGAGAAGGATTAACCAGTTACCTTTGCTTGAATGTATTTCTCCCTAACGTAGTTGGGATCTTTGGGGCATGGTTTTGTAACTGATGCGATCATAGCACTTGATTCATCTATCCTGCATGAGATTACATTGGAATTACAGGGGAATAACATTAAAAATTTAAAACTTCTAGAATACCACAAAATGTATATGACCAATATTCAATCAGCCAGCCAAGAAATGATGCCAGTAAGCTAAATTGTCATATAGATGATATTTCCACCAATTCTTAGCTTTAATTCACGAGAATTCACTCTCTTTATTGACTGAAATTTATAAACACATCTTTAGATCTATTCAAATAGCAGTGGCTAAAAGCCATAACAAAGTATGGAATAAGATCTTTTTATTTGTTTGAAATCTTCTCTCTCTCTCTCTCTCTCTCTCTCTCTCTCTCTATATATATATATATGCATATTTATTGATAGATTGATTGATTGATTTCTAAGATTTAAACCATAGATCTTCTCCACCTGAGCCAAGGCCGAAGAGCCAAAAATCCATATGCATATATGACATTAATAAGTATAACCAAATTCATATTTCTCTTTCAAACAGCTGTGGGAAATGATAAATTCGAGGAAAACATGGAACTGGTCACTATACCAAGGGAAATGGTAATGTAGGAAATGGTAATGACAAGTACGAAACTAAGAAAGTATACAAAAATTATTGCATTCAGAAAATAAACTAGATGGGTAAATCTGAATTCTTGCTGAGAATACTCAAAACTACCCAGTACTAAAAGTATAGATTACCATGTAGCCACTGAACCAAAGATTTTATAAAACCATATTTCAGAAAAAACATTTTAGTTCCCTCAATCTAAAGGAATGTTATTGTAAAGTTTGTATAAGGACAAAATTGGGTCTTCCTTTGGGGGCAAAATTTAAGGACAAGTCTATTTGGAATCCAATTCTAGAGAAGATGGAAAGAAAATTAGCAGGTTGGAAAAAATTATATTTATCCAAGGGAGGTAGAGTCACTTTAATTAAAAGCACTCTCTCAAATCTTCCTACTTATTTTCTTTCTTTATTCCCTATTCCTGCTTCTGTGGCCAACTGAATTGCTAGGCTTCAGCAGGACTTTCTGTGGGGTGGCCTAGGAGACGAGCCCAAATTTTTTATCTAGTTAATTGGTCCACAGTGTGTACTCCGCTTTCTTTAGGTGGGTTGGGGATTAGGAACCTAAGAACCTTCAATGTAGCTTTATTAGGAAAGTGGTTATGAAGATTTGGGCAAGAAAGGGATGCTCTATGGCGTCAAGTGATAGAGGTGAAATATGGTTGTGATTGGGGTGGTTGGTGTTCTAACTCTTTCTCTGGTCCTTACGGAGTTAGTTTGTGGAAAAATATTAGAAGGGGGTAGCACTCTTTATCTCGGTTTATTCTGTATGAAATTGGAGATGGATCAAAAGTGCAGTTTTGGCTAGATCGTTAGTGTGGATCTTCTCCTCTCGCAAACCACTATCCTGATTTATATAGGATTTGTCGTAGAAAAGAGGCAAGTGTGGCGGATCTAATGAGATTCACCAATGGAGTCCTCCATTGGGATTTTCAATTTTGTAGGGAGGTGCATAATCGTGAATTGGAAGCTTTCAAGAGCTTCATCAATTCCATTTATTGCACTCCTGTAAGGGGGATCGGGGAGGATAAGAGATGTTGGCTGCCTTCTAAGAGTAAAGGGTTCACGGTCAGTGCTTACTACCATCTTCTAGTTGGCCATAGTGAGCAGTTTTTCCCTTAAAAAAGCATTTGGAAGCAGAAGATTCCCTCTAGAGTGGCTTTCTTTGTATGGACCGTAGCCTTAGGGAAATGTCTGACTATTGACAACTTAAGGAAAAAAAAGGTTTGCATTTTGGATTGGTGTTATATGTGCAAGTGTAATAGTGAAACTATTGACCATCTTTTCCTTCATTGCCCAGTTGCTTTGGAGTTGTGGGATATGGTTTTTGGCTTATTTGGAGTTTGTTGGGTTATGTCATTCTCTATTGTTGGGCTTTTGGCTTGCTGGCAAGGTCGTTTTGGTCGCCATCGTAATGGAGATATATGGATGGTTGTTCCTCATTGTTTGATGTGGTGTATTTGAAAGGAGAGAAATAGTAGGTGTTTTAAAGACAATAAGCATTCCATGCCTAATCTCAAGCTTCTTTTTTTTAGAACCTTACTTGATTGGTTCTCTGTGTGGAGAAACCATCCTTTTTCTTCTATTTTGGATTTACTTGATTTTTGTAATGTTCGTTTTTGATTTGTTCACCCTTGTATACTCCCTGTGTACTTGGATGTCTCTCTCTTTTTGATATCAATGAATCTTTATTACTTATCCAAAAAAAAAGTTTGTATAAGGTGACTTTGTAGAAAGCAACATTAAACTGTCTTAAAACAAATGGCATTTTCTCCTCCCATAATATGGGATGGAGAGTGAGGTCATGCCGTCATGGATTCAAGAATCACTGTGTGTGTAACTTATCAATAACAGTAATAATAATTTTTTTTTTAAACATTTTAAAACAAGTCTCAAAGGTTATTCTTAGTGCAGAAGGCTCCAATTTCTATAGAGCTTTAGAGAGGTGATTAATAGGCAGCCTTACCCCCAATATTTGGAGAGACTGATTCCCACACTCAAACTTGCCACACATTGCTTGGAGCCTTGGACAAAGGGCACTTGCCATTGCTCAAAGGTCTGGCCTATATCTTAAACAAGTCTTAGTTCTTATAAATGTTGCTGCTTTAACCTTTTCATTAATTCACCAATATCTCTCATTAATTGCGGTCTCAAAAGTTGCCAGATTAATATTTTAAATACCTCAAATAGAAGAGTTTATTTAATAGCAAAAGATCTTCCATGATAAATGTAAGAAAAAACCCCAAATTTTCATTTAAAAGAGTTAGAAGAATCCCTTTACCAAAAGTTAGGGAGAGCTTGTTGCTAAAAAAGGAGATAAAATCTAAACTTAACCTTTTTATTCTTTTACAATCTTAGGTGAAGTGTACAGATCAAAAGGTGCAACATAGTTACGGCAATAAACAAACTAAGCTGTTCATAAATGGCTTAGACTTTGCTTGAGAAAAAGTTTGTTTATGTTCATTTCATTAGGAAAAAAGTCAAGTTCTACCCGTATTTGAAGCTTGATTCACAAGTTAGTAATGTTTTTAATGAACAAGCTCATGCACAAAAAGGTTTATATATGTATGGGTCTAGACCGGTGTAACTTTAAGTAATGTTATACCAGCTAATAACTTTAATATTTCAAAAATCTCACTGCTGGATTACAAATTCTCAATGATCTTAACAAGCATGCCAAATTTCGTACCGATCAAAAGCTATTTACCATTCTATCCATAAATACATCTTTTATGCATAATTTTAACATTTTATAAATAATATCAATGTAGTCAAAGGCGAGCTGGGCGCTTGCCTAGGCACCCGAGCGAGGCAAGGTGCCACTAAGGCGCCTTAAAGGCTCTAAGGTGAGGCGCCTTTAGTGAGGCGCTCGCCTTTAGAGCCTAGGCTAGCAAGGCGACCACCTTAAGCCATGAAAAAGGCGCTAAGGCGAGAGCCTCAAGTTTTTTTTTATTAATTAAATTTTTTTTTTATAGAAGTTTGTTCTGAAACCTATTTTAGATCATTAATTTCAAAAGGCATGTTATAAAACCTATTGTTAGTTAAATTAATTTACAAATTTGTTTTGTAAAACTTATTGTTATATAGAAGCTTGTTGTAAAACGTAGTGTTAGAATTAACTAATAGAGCCTAAACCATGCTAATCCTATTTTGAAATAATTTTATAGACCTAATTTCTTCATGCTTCACATTGAAAAACACTTCATTATAATATTATAATACACTAGGTACACATGATTTAAGTTCTATATGTATAATAAATATATTAAGAATTTGGCGCCTCGCTTTACTCGGGCTAGCGCCTTTTTGTCGCCTCACGCCTCAGGTGATACAAGGCCTTGGCGCCTTAAGGTCGCCTTTCGCCTTTGACTACCTTTAATAATATGGTTATTGATCTTTGATGATCTTGAAATTTTGTAAGCATTGAGGGCATAAGAAGAAATGTAATCCAACAGTGAATTTATCAAAATTTGCATTAAATAAAAAATATGGAGTGGTGTAATATTACATAAAGTTACACTAGATGTTGAGCCCCACTTATTAAGGGACGGTTTAGACTCACAAGTCAAGTGGGAGTCTTAGAATAATAATTAAAATGATTAAATTCACCATTTCCTAATAACTTAGGCATTTGGGACAAGTAGTAGCTTATCACGTTCATTTACATCAAATTCTCCACATGCCAACAATCACAACAAAGATAAAATAAACTAACAGCTACTAGACAAACTCAATAATATAGCCTATCTGGTATACAGCTCAAGGAAATCTTACCTTTCATTCTCAAGTAGAAGCAATCCCTCCCACACAGAGTTACAAAAAGAGTTACCCAAGTTCTGGAACAAGTCCAAGACAGTAGGTTCCCAAACCTTGACATCTAATGTTAGAGATCTCACCTGCAGTAGATTGGACAAAGTATCACTTTAATTGTAGGCTCTCAACAGGGAATTGACAATCATGACACGATTATGGAGGTTATTATTCACTGTGATTCTTTAATACATAAGTGCTGACTATAAAGAACCTAAACCTTTTTGGTTGACATAAATTTTTAGACAAAACTATATCTAAATCGTTAAAACCAATATAATCGATGTTCACGTGAAACTCAACATAAGACTTCAAGCAATCATAAGAGCTTCCAATTAGGCTCTTGGCAAGAGACTCTTAGGTATGTCTTTAACATTGTGAAGAATAACTTATGATGACCATTAAATGACTTCCCAGTAGAACATATCAAGTATCCTACTTAAATTTTATATAGTGCAACATCTCGGACACCACTCAAAGTCAGGTTATAAGCAGGAATATTTTCTTGTAATACGGTCACTTCAATAAATAAATCATACTAGAAAGAATTAGTCTGGCTTCAATAATACAGTAACTTCAAAGAATTATTTTACAGTGTTTGTTACACCTATTTACTATGCACCACATATTGATTCATGATATATATTTTCTCAAGGAAGTTAATTATTTTAGCATTAACATCTGAGGCCTTGAAAAATGTTCCAAAAGATAAAAAAGAAGCAGCTACTCAGTCTTACTATTATAATTGCAGAGTACTTTCACAAAGGATTTAGCTATCATTGGAAGCATAAGCTATAATATTCTTTCAGCCATCATCCGTAGTGTTTCTATATGAGCAGTTTCAAGAGCCAAAACAGATATTTGTAACTATAAATTCTATAACAAAATAATAGCAATAATTTTTGAATCTACATTCCAAATATAAGGCACCTTTGAGATATGAACACCAAGATTCCGATGAACACCAGAGCATTCAATGCATAACAATATGCCAAGATTAAGAGATGCCCAATCTGGTTCAGGAGTGCTGCATTCTGCACAAATATCATTTCCTGGAATTCCTCTGAGAATTCTAGGAACATAATCAGCTCTGTTGAATTTTATGTCATCATCTAAACTTTCATGGCTACCTAGTGATTGAACATCAACAGAAGCACCACAGGTAGAGTGACTATTCTCAACATGTTTTATTCCAGGGTGTGGCTGCCAAATAGACAACAAATTCTTGTCAGTGAAAGCTATAATGATTGCATGCACAACTTGGTATAATATCACACAGGAAGGAAAAAGGCATTGTATGGACAAACCTGTTGAAGAAAATGAGAATTGAAAAGAGATGCAATAGCACCTGTGATTTTGTTTATCCATTCCATCCTATCTGCCTCGTTTTCAGCCTGACCAAACAAGGTCAAGGAAAAAAGTTGGCACAATTTATTACAGAATACTTCCAAGTATATTGTTATTGATTTAAAAAGAACCAAAAAATAATAATAATTCACAGACCAACTCCTTAAGATAATATGTTGCCAATTATCATTAGCCAAGATCACATTGTGGCGATTCCCAAGAAAAGACAATGCAAAAATCATTTGTACCATAGATAATTGGCACTTAGCCAACCATTATTAAAAAAAATTTTAAAAATTAAAAAAAAAAAAAAAAAAAAAAAAGAGCTTTTGATAATTGATGAAGTAACAATATTATCCTGAAAATCCAATTGGATAATCAGTATCCAATATCCATACTGAGGTCGCACAAAACTAAGGATCCATGGTATAGTTTTTTGAAGTTCTGTTTACAAATGAGTGGTTTCAATTCTTCCTGACCAAAAAAAAAAAAAAAAAACCTTTATTAAAAATCAATGAAAAAGTGTTGTTTATGATAACTGAGCATTTTGAAAATGGTGTAAAGCTGTTGTTTCAAGGGCAAATTACCAAAAAGGACATGACTACATCGAAATAACAAGTTTCTCTTTTCTTTTTGGGCACTTTATGAAACAATGCAACACAAAAATTGAAAGAACAGAAAAAATAAAAATGACCTAGGTTTTTGCCACGGTTCACTAAATGGTTAAGGGTAGAAACTAGAGAGTGCTACCTTTTAGTAATAATCTTGATTGGCTTCCCAAACTCTGATGCTAATAGAGCATTTTCATTCTCCTTGATCTAGTGTGCTATAGTTGCTCTGGTATTGTTGCCAGACCGTGTCTAGAAGTGCTAACTATGTTGATTTCTTGATTGTATTGGGGCTTTGTTTGCTTACGATGTACTATGGTCGTGTTGCTGGTTTTCCTAGCTTAATTCAAGAATATTGAGCTTGAGTTTTAGATTGATACTAAGCTTGCGTTTTAAGCTTGAGCTCAAAGGCTTGACTGAAATGAAATATAAGCTTAACAATCATGTAAGCTTTTTCTTTCTTTCTTTTTATTCTTTTTACCATTTTCATTGTACAAAACTAGGAGTATAAAGGCTTATGTTGGATAGTTGGCACTATGGTACACAAACCCCAAAAAAAAGGAAGTTGGCCTTTTGCTTATATGCATTGATGCACAATCCAGAAGAAGAATATTATTTAAATATTGAAGAGCCAATCGATCAATCACCTGCAATGTGTAAGTTTTTAAAGGAGAAATTATTCTGAAGCAAAGACGTAGATCCATGTCCTCTGCATCCATCTTTATAGTTGATGTATGGAGATCAACAATACGGCAGCTCAGAATTTCTTCACTTAATGAAGATGTCCTATTGTGTTTTGAACGGAATCTACCAAACATACTGCTATTACTTTCAGCTGAACGAGTATAATGGTAAGATTGAGAGCCCTGTTGGGGGTAGGGAAAAAGAAAAATTAGGATTATTTCATGTAGCTAGGCCAAAACCATAAGTCAGTAAGTCTAGAAGCAAGCTAAAGAAACATAAATTAAGCATTATATCACTAAATTTTATAGGTCAAGACAAGTTATAACAGTATTATATACCACAGGTTTGGTACCCTTCATTCTGTAATAACTTAGAGTCCCTTTACTGTCAAGTACAAAGAATCTCCTCTTCCAATCTCCTCTCAAACTTGAAGATCGTTTTAAGAGATATCCTTGTTTGATAGTTTGGACCTAAAAAGTGAAAAAATACAAGGTTTAGAAAATTTGGGCTGCAATGATGAAACTGAAGGCAATTGCATAGTCTGTAACTTAATATAAAACTACCAAAACCAGTTAATTACCTCCCCATTGGTGGACTGCATAATTGCTTCAACATTTTTGTACGGACTCATACCAACAACACGAATGCTATCAGTACCTGTTGAATGCTCCAAGCTACTTGAAGCTCGCATATTGTCCAGCTCAGCTTGTGTCCTGTATTCTTGAATCCTTTTTGCAAGTTTATCTTGTTCAACATTGGCCATTTCTTTAGATTGTTGTGCGTATGTTAATACCTAATTCCAGGAATCAATTCATTTATCATTCATAATTATATAACGCAGAAGCAACTCTGAATTAAGTATGATGCTTCCAGGACTTTGATAAAAAGGAAAATTTTCAAAAGCTGATAAGCAAGGAAATATTCCACCTACACATACATACCTGGTGAATAAACGGTTCCATCTGGCTCAATAGTTCATATCCCTAAAGCACATATAACTATCTTTAGTCCACAAAATGTTTGACATGTAACAAAGTGTAGATTTAAAAATTAAAAAAGCACACCAGTTTAAAATATCTCAGATGACCGTCCATAATTGCACTTATAGATTCCAAGAACTCATACTTCTTCTTTGCTTCAATATTCATGAGGGCATTTACCTGCACTCCTTAAAACCGGAAAGGAAAGTCTACTACAAGTAGAACAACAGAAAAAGTGATTTTGTACAAAAGCATAAAAGAGATCCGCATAAGTAGAAGGCATACTAGATTGAAGCGGCTTCTCTCAAATGCAGACTTTGAGTTCTGCAGATCCTGTCCCAAAAAATAAAAAAGGATGATAAGGAGTGTAAGATCCTTAATTTTTCCATCAAGAAGGTGTCAGCTCCTAGAAATTTTATTTTAGGAAAGAATATGCACCTGGCTTTTAAATACCAAAAAAAAAAGTTTTACTGAATATGTTTTTTTTTATATGACGTGCAACCTCACCAAGGCAGTGCCCTTTGGACCCACCCTTGGGGAGTATACCTCGGATACACGACCCCACCCACCAAAACCGTGTATTAAGTAATCCAGGAAAACTCCTAATGGGGATCAAACCCAACATGTTTAGTTCTACAGCTCATCACAAGCCTCCAACCACTAGACTGTACCCTGAAGGGGTAAAAGTTGTGTTGAATATGTTTACCATGAAATATAGTTAAACTCTTTACTTCTTTAATGGTAAGATATACATGCACCCAGTGGGTTTAGAAACCACAATCTCACCCTCCACGGCGTTCTTATACAGTAGGAAATGTCATTTAAGATATCATTGCCAAAATGTAGTGACACAATACAAATTGGTTAGGAGGAAAGTTATGGACATGACCCGGCATGAGAGACCACAAAACAACAATTCTTGAAAACTAGGAAACAACATGGCATGGACTCTGTAATAAAATAAATAATTAATATTAATTGTAGATATATTTATATATTTTTGGGCATATTTTATGTTTATTTTAGGTTTTAAACATAAGTAACAACCAACAAAATGTTTGAAGTCATATCTAAAATATTTCTCAACCAAAAAAATGTTTGATGACAAAGTTTATGTTTATCAAGTGTGCTAGGGAAGCAAATCGAAAATTTCTTCTTCTTCTTCTTCTTTCTCTAAAAAAAGAAAGATTTTTGTCATCCATGTTGAGACTGTTTCATGGCCATGTCTCGGATGTGTCCCAATTAAAAAAAAATACCATTTTTCTAACCTCCAACACAGTCATATAGCCCCTTTTGCCATGTCTGTGTCTTAGAAAAATTATTTGATTATACATGTCTAAAACATTTTTATAGACAATGTCACTGTAAAACTATTATTTAGAAAATACTGCACTCTTTGGACAAAATGTGAAGAAAAAATTTATGCAAAATGGTGTGCAAATGTGGGCAAAAAGAGCATGTTGCACTCTTTGGACAAATTCAAACAATATTTTCAATAAATAAAAAAACAAAGTATAGGAAAACAACATGGTCTACATTGCCATCAAGCTCAAACCATATGCTTTAAGTTTTTCTTTTACATGGTCTACATTTCTTTCTTTTTTTACCCATAAGTAATTTAAGTATTTCGTTCATGATAACTTTTTTGGATATGATTATATGACCTTTTGGAAGGCATTAAAGAGTGGTGAATTTGAAAGGACAATTTGGTAGACAACATTACGCAGGACAATACTAGAACAATTGAACAGCAAAATTGAAAGACAAGAAAATAAAGGGACATGGCCTACGGATCAGCACCTAGGCCTGGCTTAGAGTTGGCACCAAGCATTTCAAACCACTAGGAGTTAGCACCTAGGGTGGAACTGGAGTTGGCACAAGACCAAAGAAACCAAAAGGCTATTGTTTCATTCATCAAATTATAATATCCAAAATTAGTACAATAGTTTGCTTATGTAGGATAACAAATCACTAATTTCTAATTGGCGTAGGAAACCTTAATTGCCTTATTACCAAAATAACCTTACTTCCAAATATTAAAATACTAATAGCCTAATAAACTACTAGGACTTAAAACATAAAAATACAACTGACGTGCAAAAATAAATAATAATATTGAATTAAAATAAAAATATCCTTGTGCATCCCGCATCACAGCATAATGTAACTGTATTGAATGCAAACCTTTTGTGTCTTATGTGGTGTATTTGGAGATTGAAATGCTTAAAAATTCTAAGGGTGTGAGGAATTGGTCTTGGATTTGAAGGTTTGGCGTTAAGTCCTTATAGGATTGCCTGGCTGCCAAAATGTGTTGTTCTTTCTCTAATTTATTTAAATTTCTAGAGCTTTTAGTTTCCTTGATAGCTTATGGTCCTTTTGTGAACATCTCATGTACATGAGTTGCACCCTGTTGCCGTTATTCAATGAGATATACATGTAAAACACTCAAACAAATTTCTTTTGATTTGCATGAATTACTGAATTAGCAGACAGATCACTGAGTAGGGATGCTACCTCCAAAGATTATCTACCCTAGGCTCAAAGCTTTTTGAGAAACCTCCTGGCTGGGTTTGTCTTCTGCATAGAGGTACTAGTTTAAGTCTACCTTGAGAAATTTAGTAAATACAATGGGGTCAGAAAAGCAGGTGCAAATCCAAATGCATGGACAGGACAGGAGCAACCAAGGAGAGAAAGCCAGTGTAGGTTGCCTTGTGTGACTCCAGCTTAATACCAAGCTTTTATTAGAAAAAGATGAAACCATAAGTACACAGGCTATACAAAAGGTTCACTTAAACATTACAAATTCTAACATAACAAATCAAAAACCATACAAGGGAAAGAATAAGAATACTGCTATAAACATGTATTCACTCACATAAATATCTTATAAATAAAGATTTACGCTTAACCATCTCAACCCCTAAATGTACAACCGTTCCTCTTTCTAAATTGCCCCCAGCACTGTATTCCAAATAAGGCTAATACAATGTCAACAAACATGCCTCTCCAAACTGTGGTAAACCATCTACCACAACGATTTTAAGCAAAGCAGCTGTCCAAACCAAAAATGCAACTTTTAAATAGACTTTACAGTGCCAAAATTCTCTTCCAAGTTAACTGTCTAACATTAGACCCTATTAATGCTTCATTTTTTTATAACTTGATAGTTACAACAATGGAGGAGGGGGGATTTAAATACAAGGTTCTTAGCAACCCTCTTAATGCCTCATTCTAGGATCAGATTTCAAATTTACCATTCTTAGTAAGCTTCCAAAGCAATCTATCAGCCCTTTCTCCTGAAGGACAATCAGATTACTTATAAAAAAAATTTTAAAAATAGAAGCAAAAATCAAAATCACAAAAAATTATAAATAAAAAAAAGTATGTTCTTCAGTCCAGTTTGACAAATATTACATCACTTTCTCACTAACCTAAAACTAACCCTTGCATTATGAAGGCAATCTAGAGAAGAATTCAGAACAAGTTAGTTATGTTGTTGATAAAAAGGCTTCAAGGGAAATGTCCCAGCCCCCAGTCCATCATGGACATGACACTAATTAAAGGGGTAAAACTGTTGAAGCACAGATCTTCAGCCAGTAAAGCCTCCATTTGCAATGTACAGTGATAATCACATCCCCACACTACAACAAATGAGCTATAGCTCAATTGGTACTTCCTTCTTCCATGATAATGGGATGAGGGTGAGGTCATGAGTTCAAGACCCATTGGGCACATTTGTAACATACCAATCCAAAAATAAATAAATAAATAAATACTAGCAATCAGTGCCAGGCTTTAAGATAATTGACATCATACTATCTATGACTACTAATTATTTTCAAGAAAACACGTATAATTGCCAATGCAATTAAACACATAACTGGTCAAGAAAAAAGATCCATGAATACAGATATAGTTAGATATAAAACAGTATGAAGTTACCACAGCCAGATGCAAATGCTTGTTCAGAAAAAAATTAATAAGTCACTGATTACAATATAATATAGAAAATACCTCTTCTAGTTCTGCAACAATGTCTTCTCTTGTATTTTTCTTCAAAGACACAAACTTTTCTCGTGCCTGGCAATGGAAAACCACAAAATAAAAGAGATATATACAAGAGAGACAACCTTATGTAGCTAGATGATGCTACGAAGATGATGAGTTTGTTTAACAGCAGGATAAATCCTAAGAAGTACTAGGGTAGAAAAGAGAAATCATCCCATAAATAAAATATGTTTTCTATCAAAATTTCTCACTTCTCAGATTTTCATTCATAAATCATAAAGAATACATATCTTAACTTATATTTAATGATCTTAGACAACTTGAAATCCTCATTCTTGAGAAATTTATTTAAGTGATCTCACACTCTAGGGTGTAGTGATATGAATTCTCTTGTTGAGTTCATTGATTTTTTGGTTTTTCTTTTTCAATGTTAATCTTGTTACTTGTAATTCTTTAGGAGAAATTGAAGTATAAATCCTGTGTACATAAAGCTTATTCCTTTTGCAACAAAAAATATTATTGACCAAAAAAAATTTCCTAGTAAATAATTCTTAGGCTGCGTTTAGTTGAATGTAAAATATTTTCCGAGTGTAAAATATTTTCAAGTGAAAATATTTTTGGGAAAGGAATATATTTTCAAGTGTTTGGTTGCATTCCAAAAAATTCTTTGGAAAATATTTTCTAGTGTTTGGTTGTGTTGCTGAAAATGATCTTTGCTACCATTTTTATCATGTTTCTCACATTTTCTTAGGACCCAAACAAATATTATTACAGAGAATCAAAATATATAAACAACACAAGAAACAAAAATCAAAACAAGCAAATCAAAATCACAAGACCAATCGTGAGAGAAGGACAGAGATAGAAATAGTTCGTGGGTGCGACTCGCCGGTGGACAGATCGGCTCAAGGATGGGTCAGTGGTGTGGGATGGGTCGCCAGAATGGGATGGGTCGGTGAGGATGAGAGATGGGTCAATCGGTTCATGGGTTCGTGGCGCGATCTCACCGTCGCGTGGAGGGGACGAGGATAGCGATCTGACCAGCGATCTCTCTCTCTCTCTCTCTGTTTGCGCATTTGTGAGTCCTTTCTCTCTCTCTTTCTCTCTTTGCGCATCTCCAGAAATGATTTGAAGGTAAAACAGAAGCTGAAAATATATTCCAGGTCAAAGGGGCTATTTTACGGTCAAAGTAAATGATTTTCCGGAAAATCCTATTTTCCATGCGCAACCAAACACACGGTTTCATGTAAAAGGATTTCCTGAAATCGTTTTCAGCCAAAACAAACACAGCCTTAGTTTCAAGAACACGCAATCAAAAGTTAGATAAGAATGACGAAATCCATAATGGAAAGATGATATGAGGAGGTAGAATCCCCATCTACTCATATAAAGTACTTAAAAGTGTGCTTCTAAACTCTTAAGAATGCTCCATTGCATAAAACGTTCATTAATTGTGTGCCACCCATAAGAACTAGGCCAGGCATAAAAGAGAAGCTCTAGACTTGTTTACTGATAATACTGCCAAACCTCTCATGCCAATTAAAAAGAACCTCGAAATTTAGTTGCCCCAAATGGGCATAGGTAGAATATTACAACTCCCAAGCTACTGAAAGAATGTAAGAAGATTTGGTTCACTAACTCTATCATGTTCTCTAGCTAAGCAACATACACATGGCAAGCTTTCACAGTCTCTATAGTGATCCAGGATCTTGATAGGTAAGAATAATTTTATTAAAAAAAAGACGAATTCATGTACAAAGCACATAAATAGGCCTAAAGAATGACAAGAAGAAAGAATTATATACGAAAAGGTAAGGACTCTATGAACAACACAATGGATTTCCTCTTCATAAAGCTCCATGCTTGAGACCACTAATATAAGGAATCAAAGGTTGCTAAACTAAACCCCCGTGCTTTCCACATATTCAAAAGTGCATTAATTGTGTTCCCTCCATATTATCATCAAACATAATGGAACAAGGTTCCAAATATCCGACGAATGCTTACCAACCCAACTCCTCCATCCAAACATAAGGTCAATGACCTTAACCAGAAAAACCCACTGAATCCGAAAGGATCTAAAATCAAAGCTCCACAACTCAAAAGCAGCACTAAAGTGTATCAAAAAATGGTCCACCATCTACCCACTACATCATCACATGCAAAACCAACTCACTATCAAATTGTTATGATCCTAGTGTCTCATATGCATTATGACAAATGGAGTTTCAGAGGATGTCAAGGATGTTTTAAAGAAGGTCAAGGCCTTGGCTGAATCTAAAATGGCCATGAAAGAAAAGCTCTCAAGATTGCAAGAGGATCTTGAGAACAAGACAGAAGAGGAGTTACAATTTCTTGATTCAATGGAACTCAAAGAATAAATCAAGTTCCAAGAATCTACTACTGTTATTGCAAGACAGGACGTTGATTTTTGTGTCAAAGTGGATGATGATATCCCTGTACACATTGCCATTAAAGTTCCGTCCAAAGAACCAACAAAGAAGGTGATGATGATCTAAGAATCCACAATGCATGAAGCTGTTGCTGTTGGCATGGATACGAGTGATCCAATGGTGTTTGACTGTGGCCAAACTCATGCTTCAACAAATGGGGCTGCTCATGTAATCAAGAATGAAGACTTGAAATTAACAGCCACGCACACCAGTGGCAATGCAATTAAATTTGAACTAGATGATTCTTTTCTTGGTGGCTGTGTTGGGATAAATGATGGCTTCCATAACCGAGCAGAACATAATTTTTATAAGGACTTGGGTGTGAGTTGGGATCTTAAAGGTTGTGAAGATATAGAAATTGCTCTCAAGAAATTCTCTCTATCCTCAATATCGGCTTCATGGGAACTTGATTAGTTAGATCCATTTACTGCATTATTTGCAATTTGTGGACAATCATCTCCTTACCCATGTGAGTTGCATGGGTGGTCATTGGTTTGGAAGTTTATGGTCAGAGGCTTGGTATTTGATAGAAAAGCAGGCCAAGTCATAAAGATTTCTTGGTGCTCCTTTGCTGATCTAGTTAATGATGGGACCTTCTTGCACAAGTTATGGGTTGTGACAAAGTGCTTGGAAGTAGTTGGTTGTTCAATGTTCAAGATGCTTTGAAGTATTGGGTTAGTGGCCGGTTTCCCCTCATGAAGGTGTCATTTCACAACAACACCTTGTATGCAAGGTGTCTTTTGGGAATATGAAATAATTGTTGTAATCCTTTTAGTTAGGTAGTTAGTTAGTTGAGATTAGGATAAGTTAGTTAGGAACCACTCCCCTTTAGTTACAATTCCTATCCATCCCCATTAGGAACCACTCCTAACATTTGGTATCAGAGCCAACCACCACATCGAGTAATCAGATGTAGCTAATTGAGCATGGGAACAAATGAGTTGTGGCTTTGTGGTCGGGCCTCGGAGGGGGGCAACCTAGAGGCTAGATTAAAATGGCTAACTAAGTCATTGAATAACTGATAGGTGAATGGAGCTGCCAAAAAAAAGGGGGGGCTACCATCGGATCAATGTCAATAGAGTCACCGTGGACGTCAACTGCGGAGCGTGGTGGTATGGTATGATCCTAGTGTCTCACATGGATTAAGTGCAAACTTAACCATGTGTTTATAAGCTCTTTGACACACTCCTCTTGCAAGCTGGTTTTCAAGGGTGAGTTCTACCCATGAGTTTCTAACACAAATATCCCCTCTTGATAAAATTGTCTCTTGTGAGAATCTTTATAGTGATCTAGGATGGCATGAGGGAACAGGGAAGTTAGGGAAGGATAGATGCAGTGCAATTAAAGAAAGAAATATAGGAATTTGGTAAAGATATACAAAAGCAGTTTCTTGGTATTCCCTCAATGCCTCAAAAGATTTTGAAATCTCCTCAAGCCGATAGTAGAAGGAAACTCCTTGAAAATATAAAAATAAACTAAACATATATTTTCTAAGTACAAGCTCGAAACTCAAGCATCTCATCAACTAGGGGGGAATATATAGACAGATTCATACAAGAAGCTTTTAGTAGGATATTCATTACCTGATCATAAGCATGTATAGATTTGTCAAAACGTTGACGGGACTCCTGCAAAGTAAAGAGGTAAGCATGAAAGGAAAAAATAATTGAGAAGAACTTTCAAGAACCTTATCTCAATACTCACACTAATTTCTAGTAAACAAAACCAAAATAGAAAAGTTTAGTTTTTCACATATGTTAGATTAAATGATTAAATTCACCATTTCCTACAGCTAGCAACCAATCAAACAAATAAGTATGAAAAACAATTTAAGATTGAGAACAGTCCATTCACAGCACTAAAAGCATCTAAACCCAAATCAACCACCGGTGACTAAAATAGAACCCAAAACCCCTGCTTCCTAGCAAGAACTTGAAGCTTCCTTGTTTCCTGCCAGTCAATGACCAGCATCAAACTTGAAACCTTCCATTTTTTTTTTTCTTTTTTTTTCTTTTTTTTTGGATAGGTAATAAGACTTTTATTGAATGAAATGAACGTGTTCACGATGATGAACACTCAGAACTTGAAACCTTCATTTCCTAGCAAAAATCTGATACTCCCTCGTTTCTTGGTAAGAGCGCAAAGCTCCCATTGTTTTTTGTTTTTTGTTTTTTTTTTTTTTTTGATAGGTAAGAAAAAAATATTATTGAAAATGGAGTAGCAGGAAAAATACGTAGGGTTCACGATAGTGAAAAAAGAGTAAAAAGAAATCAAAAAGTAACAAACAATCACTAAGCTATTCTAAGAGACAAAAGAAAATCCATAAGTGCAGAACAATCCGAGAGACCCCAACACCGAGACCAATCAAGGGTCCGTTGGCATAAATCTAACAACTAAGCCAGAGATTTCCCAGTATTTTCAAAAGAACACCGATTCTATTCAATCTAAATAGTCCACATTAAACAGCCTAGAACCAAATTCCAAATATCAAAATTATGTTTCCTAAGCCAATGATACCAACAAAATAATAAGTCTGCAACTAAACCTAGCATGACCCAATCAATCCCAAACAATTGAAGCATATTCATCCACAAGGAATGAGCTACCGGACAAAAAATCAATCGGTGATTCCTCATTACAACAACACATACAACAACGATTCGCCAAAGGGCGACCATGAAGCATAAGGTTATTCAAAGTTAGAATCTAGCCATGAGCTGCTATCCACATAAAGAATGCCACCATTTTAAGAACCTTTACTTTCCAAATGCCCTTCCAAGGGAAAGTAGAAAGAGTTACATTTCAAATCTTGTGATAGAAAGACCGAATGTCAAACTTCCCACTTCCATTGAGATGCCAACAAAGTCTATCACAACCTCCACCCCTAGGAATCCGAGTTTGGATGAAGTGAAAAAAGGAGTAAGAAGCCGCTAACTCCCAATCATTGAATTCCCTATAAAATCTTAAACTCCACACACTATCATTATCACCAACTAGAGGACTTAACACTTCAGAAATACAAGCTCCCATTGTTCCAACAACTAATATCAACCTGATAGGCCGATACTGTTGCTACTTGGTTGAAACAGCGCCAATTCAAAGAGATAATGGTCATTACTTTGTTCTCACCTTGTCGCTGTCAAGACATACTAGTGCCTCTTGACCGCAACTTGTTGCTCATCTATTTCAAATTTACAGGCCCAGTTGCCTGAAACAATTCTCTCTTGCTTGTCTTAACTGCTTTTCTATTAATTTGATGGTGTTATCCATTTATCCTAGTAGACAATGGCTCTATATTTTGGTTTCCTGTGTTTCTTGATTTGATTGATTGGATTATGGAATTGCGAGGTGATAATTATAACGCTTGTCTAGTTTGGTATTTGTTATAATGGACCCAAATTACCGATTGTCCTTAAAAGCTTAAACTGTTAGAATATGGTGAATTTAATCATTTAACCAATATTCTAACACTCCCCTCACATATAGGCCTAGACTCTACCTTAATAAGTGAATCATTGGAAGTATTGAACTAATGAAGCTAAAAATCCTTTTGCCGCATTGCTTGATGTGGTGTATTTGAAGAGAAATGAATGCTAGATGCTTTGAGGGATGTGAGCAGTCCTTGTTAGAGATTAAGTCTTTTTTCTTGCATACTCTCCTTGTTTGGAGTGTGGCTTTATCGCATTTTTCATGTTTTTCCCTTCCTGCTTTACTTGATCATTGTAATTTTGGTTCTTGATTTTTGCCCCCACAGTACATCCCCAATGTACTCAGGTTGGCTAGTTTTTTCTTAATAAAATTTTTTTCGTTACCTATCAAAAAAAAAAAAATCCTTTTGCGGAATGTTCGGGGAAGAAACAAAAATGAAGAACATGTCCCAAGGGATGGCCCAAATTATTCGGCCTAACCAATTTGCTGATTGGGTTTTTCCGTAGATTCAGCAGGATCCTCCAGGGGTATTCTTATTCTTTGGGCCACAAGAGTGGTGGAAATGATAGAGGAAGCAGTGGGGAGGCACTCTGTTTCCTGTAAATTTAAGTGTATCTCAGATGGTTTTATTTGGCCTTTTTCAGGGGTGTATGGTCCTCACAAATTTAGGGAAACCTTCACAGGTATTTAGTTGTTGATGGCTGCCATCTACTGAGCCTTCTTACCTGCCTGCATATCCATCTCCATCCCATCCTCCACCTGTCTAAAGTTATTTCTCCTACAGAGGCATCATCTCCATGCTTTCACCACCCCTATCTCTTCTATGCTTGTTCTTAAGTATGTCTAGGAGGCCCTGTCTATAAATGGTTGGAAGACAACCACGGGAAAAAATATGTTAGCCCTTCACAAGAATGGTGCTCAGTATTTAGTACCTTTTCCCTCAAGAAAGTCTACTGTTGGCTGTTGTTGGGTATAAATTGTGAAAAACTTACCTGATGAGTCTATTGAGCACTTGAAGGCTTTTCATGTGGCGAAGGAGCACACCCAGACCTATGGTATTGATTATTCTGAAACCTATTCTCAACAGTTGCTACAACTGCTTCTATTTGCTATTTCATATCCCTAGCAACTAATCTGGATTGGCCGTTATTTTAGTTAGATGTCAAAAATACATTCTTAAGTGATGAGTTACAGGAGGAAGTCTGCATAGAGCAACCACTTAGGTTTGTTGCTCATGGGAATTAGGGAAGATTTGTAGACTACGCAAAGCCTTGTATAGACTCAAACAATCTCCTAGAGTGTTGTTTGGCAAATTTAGCAACGCCAGTCAGTTTTGGAATGCAAAATTGCCTATTTGACACTTTTGAGAGAGGCAAAAAATATTTATAGTTTATGCTAATGATATCATCATAACTAATGATGACCAAAAGCACATTACTGAGTTAAAGACGTTACTTCTTCATTCCAAACTAAGGATTTGGTAAAGCTATGCTATTTCTTGGGATTTGAGGCATTGTATTCCAAGCTAGAAATTAATCTATCATAGAGGAAATATATGTTAGATATTTTGGAAGAGATTGATCTGTTAGGGTCAAAACCTGTGTATTAGGGTTAATAAGATTATTAAGTTGAAGAAATACAATTAATCTTTCTGTTCACACTTACAAAAGGAGGTGTTACAATTTGAACTAAAGGAGTAGGTACTATTTGAGCTAAAGCTCATAGGCACATTTGCCTTTTCAATTTATTGACAGTTCTAATTATACTTACTAAAATAAACAATAGAATTTACAACATATTAGTATCTGGCATATCATATTACCACTTATTCCTTCTTATACTAGCATAACGTAAATTCAAATTGGGGCTGCAATTTTGTATATTCAGGAGTAATTTTAATGTCATATTTCCTAGATTATAGAATACGTAGTCCAGAGTAAATACCATCCAGGACATAAATTATCATCTACACTAGAGTCATATTGCAAAGCCTTTGTCAACTTCCAAGAAAGTATTATCATCACAGCTAAAGTGGAATAAGAGTCTACCTTTGCATCTTCCAGATCAACAGTCATAAAGTGCATAAGCCGGTCAATCAAGACATGTTCTACCTGTGACACAGATTTTGTCAACTCAATATAAAATAAACATTCCAAACAGACACCAAAAAGGACAAAAGATTTAGCTTTTTCCCATCACTTTAATCAGGGAATTTTTTTTTTTTTTTGGTGCGAAGGTAAATATGCATTGGCCTTCAACTAATAAGGAGATATAGAAAGTGATAGCATCACCTACAAATGCAACTTCTTCCCATTACACTTTAATGGTGTAACAAGTGATAGCATCACCTCCTAATGCAAAACTTTATAATTTTATATATATAACCCTCTAACCCACTATAAACACTTACAACAAACACCCATAACACTTGGCACTAGTTCAATGGCTTACAATATATTCTTGTTATCTTTTTATATGGACAGCAGCTTTTAATTCTACACTGACAATAGATAAACTTGTTAAACGGAAGCTAGTGATTGTTAATAGATGTTTTATGTGAAAGACAAGTTGTTAAACAGTTGAGCACTTTTTGTACTGTCCATTGCTAGGAAGCTGGGGTCTTTGGCTTTTCTGGCTTTTGGGATTCCTTAGGTTATGCCACGCCAAGTAATTGATTTGTTGACTATTTGGAGAGGGGTGTTTGGACGTCACCGTAATAGGGCAGTGTGACAAGCTACTCCGCATTGCATTATGTGGACCATATGGAGAGAGGGATCGCCGGACTCTTGAGAATGATGAGCAATCTATGCAAGAAATTAAAATGCTTTTTTGAGAACTATTTTTGAATATTGTATGGCAATTGGAGGTGTCTTGTAGTTCTATCATTGATTTTTTGGACCTCTTGAGCGTTCATTTGTAATTCTTTAAGGACGTTCGCATTCAAGCAATCTTCCTTATAATAAATTATTGTCTTATAAGGTGTGTGCTCCCAAGGCGAATGGCGATTTGGGAGTAAGGAAAATAACTACTTTAAATAAAGCTTTGCTAGGAAAATGGTTATGGCGGTTTGGGGTTGAGGAGACTTGTCTTTGGAGGAGGGTTGTAGCTTTGAAGTTTGGGGAAGAGTGGGGGTGTTGGTCTTCCAAGCTGGGTAGGGGTGTCCACGGATGTGGTTTATGGAGAAGTATCCGAAAAGGTTGGGAGGTGTTTAGTAAATGCATTCAGTTTGAGGTAGGGGTGGGAGATAGATTGAAATTTTGGACAAATTAGAGGTGTAGGGAGTTACCACTCCATCTATCCTTCCCGGTAGTGTATGGGATTGCTCATAATAGAGAGGCATCTGTGGCCTCGTCTCTCGAAGGTTGGAGACTGAGGCTCAGAGAAGCTAGAACGTTCGTTTACTTAGGGATCCAAATGATTGGGAGTCGAGTGAGGTGGAGGAATTCCTTCGTACCTTGGGTTCTAATTTACCTCAATCTGAGCACGGAGACCGTTTGAGGTGGAAGTTCTTGAAGAAGGGGGATTTTGACATCCGCTCTTTCTACAATAAGCTTCATAGTCCCTCGCCTATCATCTTTCCTTGGAAAGGTATTTGGAAGGTTAAGGCTCCTCCGCGCGTCTTTTTCTTTGTTTGGACTGCAACTTGGGAGAAGATTCTTACAAGAGACAACCTGCGGGGTAGAGGCTTTAATTTTGTTGACTGGTGCATTATGTGTTGTGGTAGCGGGGAGACGGTGAATCATTTGCTACTCCATTGTGACAAAGCTTATCAACTGTGGAGCTTGGTTTTCAGATCTTTTGGGATTTCTTGGGTTTTGCCAAGATCGGTTGCAGATACGCTTTTTGGTTGGTGGAATTGGTTGGGAAAGCACTCTCCTAGCATTTGGAATTTAGCTCTACTGTGCCTAATGTGGTGTATTTGGAGGGAGTGAAACTGGCGAACTTTTGAGGACATGGACAAATCCGATGACCAGTTGCTCGCTTTTTTTAGTGGCTCTCTTTTTGATTGGTCTAGGGCTTGGGAACTCACCTCTAGTGATTCTCTCCCTTCGTTCTTTAATTCTCTCCTTTGTCCTTAGTTCTTTGTTGGTTGTTGTTTGTTCTATTGTTTTTTCAAGTTTGTTTCCTTCTCTGTAATCCTCGTTCTACCTTATGTTGTTTTCATGAGGTAGCTTCTTGAATATACATCTTTCTTACTTATCAAAAAAAAAAAAAAAAAAAAAAAATTATTGTCTTATCAAAAAAATAAAGGTAAGATCAGGTTTAAGAAAATAAATACAAATATCAAGAGACAAAGCTCGCAGTGAAAGGTAGCATGTTAAAAACAAATGTATATGAACAGTAAGAGAGGCAAAAAAAGTGTCTAGACCACTAATTTATCATTGCTTAGTCTGAAGGAAGAATGATGTTTTGGATCCACGGATACTAACTATAGAGACCCAAAAGGGAGTCTTACAATCAATGGAATCCCATATCGCCTAGAAAAGCACATGGGGATGTGCTTATAAGGAGTGGTCTCCCTTCAATGTGTAAATGTCTTTTCCCCCATTACTATAATCTTTAGAGGGAGAACAAAACCGTGAGGGGTATGGATACCAAAGCGGACAATATCACCATAGTTTGGATGGGGTCATTACAAATGGTATCAAAGTCATGCCCTAGTCGGAAGTGTGGACCCCACATGCGTGCCAGTAAGGGGGGTGGATTGTAGAAACCCAAAAGGTGGGCTTGCAATCCATGAAATCCCACGTCGTCTAAGGAAGCACATGAGGATATCCTTATAAGGAGTGATCTCCCTTCAATGTATAGAGGTCTTTTCCCCCACAGCTGTGTGCTTTGGAGGGAGAACAAAACCGTAAGAGTATGGGTCCCAAAGCGGACAATATCTACATAGTTGGGGTGGGATCATTACACTAACAGTGTAAATGGCCTCTCTAATATTCATAATACAATAACATTTGGAAGAACAATTTCATTGATTGGCAGTTTGAGGACTCACTTGGGAACGAAGAAGCTCTTTATAAGTAGCAAGCTCATGAAATGCAGTAATAAACTTGGATAAGACTGGACCTGGAATAAAGGAACAATTTCACATTGGTTATCATCAGATTAGCAGGCAACATAGGTGGGGAATTCTCCATTTTTCAATATTGCCAAAGCTAATTTTGAACATGATTAGTAACTCAACTGTCCCATTGCCATGTAACTGGGACCTGATATTCTATTAAAAATAAAAATCAACAAATATTAAAGTATAAAAATCTACATATTCAAGTAGTGCATATCCTCTCAAAATTCTAAAAATGATAATTCTTTTGCAACTCAGACAATAAGGGACAATAATATCATTAAAAAAAATGATAAGTATATCAGAAAAATAATTATAATAACAATAACAACATCAGTAATATTAATCATAATTATCCATTGAATCACAATAAAATTTTTTTTTTTTTGGACAAGTATTCAATCGCAACTAATAATAGCAAGGGTAAAATGCACCAACACCCCCTAAATTTTCATTTAGTTGGACCTAATACCTCTTATACTAATTATTAGCAAATTCAATACAGGTTCAAAAGGTACCACTTACCAAAACCGAAAACAATCTATAGCAAATCGGTCTTTTAGAGCACTAACATCAGGTGTGCTAAATGCTAAAACCTGATGCTAAATGCTAAATTTTTAGCATTTAGCACACCAAACACCAAAAAGCCACCAACAGCAAATGTTCCAAATGCCAAATAAATTTGGCATTTGCTACAGTACACTTCTACTATTGGCATGGTACGGATACACATGCTATAATTTTTCTATCTTTTTGTATTCACTTTTCTCTCTCCTCTCACCTCGGTCTCACCTCACGTTTGCTCTCTCTCTCTCTCTCTCTCTCTCTCTGAGACACCGCCGGCTGTCCTTGCCACGCCATGCCACCGACCACCACATCGTCCACTCTCACTCTCAGAATCAGATTTGGGTTTTTTCTATTTCTTCAAATTTGGGTGATCAGGTTTTTTAGTTATGTTTTGCAATGATTTTTTTTATTTGATTTGGGTTTTGTAAAGGCTTGTGGTGGTGGTTGGGTGATGGGATTTGATGGTGGTGCTAGTGATGGGTTGTGGGTTGTAATTGTGATGGCGGTGGTGGTGATGGTGATGGTGATGGTGATATTGGTGGTGATGGGTTTTGATAGAGGTGGTGGTGGTGGTGGTGGTGGTGATTTTTGTGGGGATGGTGGTTGTTTGGTTTATGAGAGAGGTAGTGGTGGTGGTGATGGTTGTGGGTTTGATGGTGATGGTGGTGAAGGTGATGGGTTTTGACGGTGGTGGTGGTGGTGGAGATGGTGGGGATAGTGGTTGTTTGGTTTATGAGAAAGATGCAATCTGATGAAGGGAAGAGAGAGAGAAAATAGAGAAGACATAAGCCAAAGAAGAAGTGTCCATGGTAGTTAATTAGGTTTTTTTTATATTTTATTTGGTTATTCTAGAGACAAGGTTTTTTTTTTTTTATTGCACTTCCCCATCCCCCTTAAGTATAGGCAAATGCAGATGCAATTGCACTTCTGATAGCACAACCATAGCATGGCACAAGAAAGAATATCCTCTTTGGAAGCCTAACGCCAAGGCAAAGCCCAAGAATAAGTGTCCATGGTAGTTAATTAGGTTTTTAATATTTTATTTAGTTATTCTAGAGTCAAGGGTATTTTAGTAATTTTTCAATTGTTAGGTATAGGCCATAGTTATGAACCATGGGTTTTATTTTATTAATAAGTCTTATTTTAGTTTATGGGTCTTTATGTATGGGCTTTGGTTTAATTCAATTAGGTTTTGGTTTACTAGTCAAACTATGAATCCTAGTACTAGTAGGTTTTTTTTTTTTTTTTTTTTTTTGGTAAGTAATAAAAATTTTATTCAAACATTAAAAAAGAGTCACCCAACTGACCCAAGTATACACGACATATACAGCTAGGGATCAATACAATCAAGAACACAAATTACAGGCATCCATCAAATCATAAATTGAAGAGATGATCATAAATTGAAGAGATAGAATGGCTTTCTACGATAGACATCCAATCTAATAATGTTCTAAAGAATAAAAGTTTTAGATCTAGTAAGAGTATTATTACTACTAGTACAAGAAAAAGTCTTTAATATTGTGCTCAATGTATTCAAAAGAGGTAGAGTGTTTTAATAAAATTATTGTATTTGAGCAATAAGCACGTTAGCCTTTGTTGGTTCTTCCTCCTTTTCTCTTCTTTCTTCTCTTCCTCTTCTTTCTTCTCATGGTTACTATTCATACAGCACTAAACACCCTAAATTTCTCTCTAATTCTTCTTCTGTGCTAACCCTAAGCCCACCACAAACACACATAGACAAACTCCCTAATTTGTCCTTCATCAATTTCATCACTCCCTTAGTATTCCATCAAATTAACCAAAAAATCAACTCTCTTTTAAAAAAAGTCCAAACCCACAGGTCAATGACCTTAATACCCTCCAATAACAAACACATCATATGCACAATGATTGCCTGAATAGCCTCCAAAAACAAACACGGCACATGCATAAAGAAGGTCCTTCAAATTATGCATGGGATGTGTTTGTTATTGACGGGTATTAAGGTCATTGATGTATTGGTCTGGACGCATTTTTCACAAAACTAAAAATTGAACTTTCCATTGATTTGATGGAAAATACTAAGGGAGGGGATGTGAAAAGATAAAGAGGGGCATTGTTCCATTTTAAACTAAAGTGATGATATTGCAACTGCCCTATGCTTAAGAGGGAAACTACAATTTGCCCAAACTTTATATCAATGCTAAAAATTTACTTTATAAACCCTCTAAATTTAGGGTTACTTCTAAATAAGACCATTGATTTTCAAAACTTGCATTTTACACCCTTGACTATTACAATGATGTAAATGTGCCCCTTTTGTTATGGTCCATCAAATTTTCTCTATTAACCAACCTAGAAACGATGTTTTTTTCTATTTATCAACAAAAAAAAAAAAAAAAAAAAACGATGTTTTTTCTATTTTTCTGTCTAATACTTTTTTTTTTTTTTTTTTTTTTTGGTGTGGGTTAACAGCAAGAATCTACCGAAAGTTGACAGAAGGGGCTCGGTCATATTTTGTTAAAACCCAACCTGATGGTGTAGATTGTAAGTTTACATAATTAAAGGACCCATTTAGAAGTAACCTCACACTTAGAACTCGAGCCCGCAACTTGTCACTTTTGGTGAAAGGCACTTGTTAAATACAGCAAAAAATAACAAGGTGCTTGTCACATAGTAAAGAACACCAAAGGGCCAAATTGTTCCCAAATAATACCATCTAATTTAACTCAAGTATTAGGGAATGGGAACAAACTTGATATATCTTCAATCAGTGCAACATAGATTTGACCAAGATTGGAAGATATTGGTTGTGATTGGAAGCCTAGTAACTCATTCTCTAATGTGCTCCCAATCAATAATGCTTAAAGTGAGATTGGTCAAATGGTATCACTTGGGAAAAAATGGGCCTTCAGTGGCCAAGTTACAAGCATGTTCACTTCCCATCATTGATCTTAAAAATAAAAATAAAAAATAAAAAATAAAAATAAAAAAACTGAAAAAAAAGTACCTATTTGCTACTTCTCAGTAGTAGAAGGGAAAGAAATGGATTAAAATGAACTTTTAATGAATATTCCATATATTCCTTTGTTTGGGAGTTTTGTGGGAAAGAATGACATGCCTCTAAACATTCCATTTCCTTATACACAATCCTCCCAAATGTGGCGGAACTATCTATTCCCCACATTAATTAAAGGGAAAAATGTTCTTATCCTAATGTCTTTAAAAAAAATTAAATATATGAGCTTAAGAGTAAAAGTTTATATTCATTTCATTTCCTTCCCTTCCCTTCTTTTTATAAACTCCCCAACACACTAGAAAAAGAATACCTCATTCTTTTCCGCTCCATTCTATTTCTTTATAACAAATCTATTCCATTTCATTCTTTTATGAACCCATACATAAATGTGCAACTAAGTAAAAGTTCAGGGGTCTGAATTTTGCCTGAGTAGTAGTAGATAACAATAATAGTTAACAAACAGAATTTTCTTAGTGTTTACAGCTTATATAATGATTTTGTTTATGTTATAGAGAATTGTTTTATTATTTGTTATCAAAGCACCTATAGGTTTCTAACCATTTTCCAAGAGATGAGGAAGAAAAATTATAATATAAATATTGATCTCAACAACCTCCAATTGATACGCTAACAGGATCATCCAGCCCCCCACCAAATGCTTCTAATGAATCTGCAAAGGTTTCATCTCCAATACATGCTTCTCCAAGAGCTGCCCTGTAAAAAAGTAAAAAAAGAAATCAGCAGCTTTCCTCTGCCATGTGTTCAACCTTAATTCTAAATGTGTGCAAACATTTTCACAAGGATTTTAAACAATAAATAAAAGAATAATTGTAGGACAAATACTTATCAAAAAATAATAATAATCGTAGGACAAATAGGATGTTCATTGAAAAACATTCATTTCCTTCCGCCCCCTAATAAAATAAGATAATGAATCTACAAAAGGAGACAGGTTATGGGCAAATGATAAACCTTATGGCAACTGCTAACAGGAGATGACAAATATAAGGTGGGCTGTTTAATTTAAGATGTTACAGAAGTCTTTCCTGAATGATTATTTTCTTTTTTTCGGGTCTTTCTTGAATGTACATAAGTGAGGATTCACCATCTGAAAAATATTGTGGCGTAGTCATTCCATTTTGACAGGGGCTTCATATTTGTAGGGAATGGGAATTCTATAAACAACACAAAAGCCCTATAGCTCTCAGTGACAAAATATTCTGTATTAACATAAGGGTATTCTGTAATCTCGTTATATCAGTCTAACATAATATGTGCTAAGGTGAGGGATTGATTGATCAAACCCTAAAACTTATTTTCATCTCTCTCTCTCTCTCTCTCTCTCTCTCTCTCATACTTCATATTTTATGACTTAATTCAGTATCAAAGCGTGTAACGATCCAAGCCTAGAAGCATCTAGAAATAGTTGTCAGATAATAAAGGATGTTGACATCAGCATCTATCTGATGATGTCATCATGAATAACGTCAATGCCGATACAGACACCTTCGCCTTGCAACCACATGGTTTGGTTCACCTCTCTGTCTTGGTAATCATGGTGATTTTTATAAATAAAAATAAAATATATATTTTATAACAATTTTCAGATTACCAGCATATTTTTTCAATATGGATTTTAGTGCTCTCTTGGTAATTTTGTTAATTGGGCTTGGAAGATGCGTTCAATCATCAGTTGGTGGGATGGGATAGGTTTTACTCCTATTGCTAATGCAGGCTTGGGTATTAGGAAGTTTACAATCTTTAACCAAGCTCTGATGGGGAAGTGGCTTTGGTGTTTGATACCGGAAAATAAACTCGGATACCAAATTGATACCAGAAGTTCGATGGATAATTTTTTTTTTTTTTTTGATAAATAAACTTGGATAATTTTGATAGATGAAATAAATCAAACACATAAGAATGATAAATAGCTCACCACCAAGGAAAAATTCCAATGGGATACAAATTATCACCACCCAAGGGAGTTTTACCAAGGATACAGGGCTTTAATAAGTTCACTACTCAATGGAATCCACCAAAGAGATACAGAACAAAACTCGCCACCCAAAGGATAAGAGTTAAGGGTAGAAGAATCACTCTTCTCACAAGCCAATAGCTAAATTTCTATAAAACACACTATATTTCTTTTGATTCCTCAATGATATATGCATATATATAGATAATTACATTGCATGATAGTTAAATGATTACAATAAATACTTTGACAACTTCTAACACAAAATACAACTTCCTAAATAGTCTTTACATCACTCCATAATCAGATTACTAGGATATAGCAACTACCAACAAGACTCTATAAATAAAGACAAACAGACACTAAAAAGACCACACATGTTGCCAAAATGGCTATCACATATGTTCCTGATTGCTCCAAAGATAGAAAAGCATCAAAGGAGTCTTTGTTGGTGCAACAAACAAAAAGGGAGATAAGGAGCTGGGATGTTAGATTCCATGAAGACTCTAATGATTAGGAGTTAGAATTGTTAGGAAAAAATTCTAAGTGGGCAATCTAATTAAACAGGAAATTTTCATGGTGAATAGGTGTTGCATATGTAAAAAAAGCAGTGAAGACACTGACCACTTGCTACTACAGTGTCGAATGGATGGAATTTTGTTTCTCTATCTTTTGGAGTGAAATGCGTAATTGGCGATCCTGAAACAATGAAAGGCGTGCTGCAATGTTGGCAGCAAAATCCGAAAACTTTTAGAAGTAGAGTATGGAACATAATCTCATATTGTCCGATGTGGCAATCATTAAGGAAGCGGAATAGGACTTTCGAGGCGTAAGAGCTATCTATAAGGAGAATAAAATCTCAATTTGTTGGGTCTCTTCTCTATTGGATGTCACCGGATGGGAGTAGACCATAAAAAACGCATGAATTGATAGATGAATCCTATCCCTAATCATCTATAGGAGAACTTGTGGAATATATAGCTAGCATATATCAGTTATAGCCTTCGTATTCTTTGTAAAATTTCAATAAAATTATTGTTACTTATAAAAGAATGAAGGAATTGCCTTCCAAATTTCAATACCATATTGTTTGCTGAACGCCCTTCCAACACACCAATAACTAAACCACTGATCTAGCTCCAAATAAACAGAAAAAAAGAGTCCACAAATCGAATAGCTGTATGTTTCCATTTTGTCTTAATCCCATACTTAACAAATATGAAAATCTGCTGTGTGAGAACAAGAAATAAAGAAACAAAAACGTAAGGCAAGAAAAGCTGCCAATAAGCTTGAACTCAAATCAAAACTCATCCACTAGTAAGTACAGGATGGAGGCGGCTGTCATGAATTCAAGACCTTATTGGTAAGAGTGTAGCCCACCAGCAGAACCAAAAAAAAAAAAAAAAAAAAAAAAGTAACAGGGTGTCTTATTGTTTTATTAGAGTGTAGCACTCCAATTCAATTCACTTTTTTCTACAACATTACTTCAAACCTCGTCAATAAGCTCTAGTTCAATTGGCACCTCCTCCCCTTATAAGTCCTATGTGAAGGGTTGGGTCACGGGTTCAAGACCCATCACCATCAAATGAGTGTGTAACTTACCATTAAAAAGAAAATACGTTAAATCAAACCTCATTTCTAGTAGGAGCACAGGAGCATAATCTAATCATAGATTATGCTACTGTGAATGAAGTAGATAGGGAATAAGTGAGGGACTTACATTAACTTCTTAGACCCTTGATATAGCCTTTGGCAGCGATCTTTCAATACATCGGTCGTCTGTTCTAGCGTATATATCTGACCATAATGGAAAAATGAAAGAAGTAAAATAAGAAGTATGACCACTTTTTCTTTAAATACAAAATGAGACAGTGACAAAGAAAAATTACATGGGTTCGGCAATTTCAACCATAAAAAAACCTTAAATACAACCTCTTGATTACTATTTTTGTGGAATCCAATTCCAATAAATTAAATATAGAATCTGATTCTATAACAAGTCAAGTATAGAAATAGTAAAAAAAATAGATATATGATGGAGGGTCCGATTGGGCTTGTACCTGCTTCAGAAACATAGGGGAATCGTCCAGCTTGATAAAGGCACCCATTGTTTCTCTCGACTCGAGTCTCAACCCAAAAACGCAAAACCCCTCTCTCTCTCTGAGCTTCAGATCGGAGTGTTTCACAATTTCGCGTGAGGTGAGGTGAGGTCAGAGGGTAATATGGGCAATTGGATAAGTAAACACCGAATGCGCACCTTTTTTCCTCCTCGTTCAACAAACATAAATATTTTTATTTTTCTTTATAGGTTCAACAAACATAAATTGAGTGTTTGTATTAATTTAATTTCGTGCGTTACAGACAGTTTCTTCAACTAATACTAAAAAGTTCCCGAAACCAAAACAAAACAAAACAAAACTAGTACTAAAGTCTCCTAGATGTGTTTTTTTTTTTTTTTTAAAGAAAGTCTCCTAGAGGTTATATATCTATATTTATACTACTATTTAAGGAGCTTTCCTTATTTGGGATCCTCATTTTTTGGTTCAAAAATACCTTTACATCGCAAAGTTTAAGTAAAAACAAAACTAAAAAACAATCTGGTAACATTTACAAAAAACGTGATTATAGTTAACCTATAGCCGCGTTTATAGGTTAAGTATATAGTCATGTTTCTAAGTGTTTTTAGCCGCCTTTTATTGGATAGGGCCTATTGCCGCGTTCAAAAAACATGGTTATAGGTCCAACCGAATAATATATACTCCTTCCATCCCACTTTGTTTGTCATGTTTGAAAAGTCAAACTTTTTAAGGAAACATTATTTATTATCTTGTCTACCTTTTAAAAATGTATAAGTTTCCAAAACTACCCATAAATAAATTTATCAAAAAATTGAATTAGTAAATTAATAGAGGTATAATAGGAATATTAGTAAATTAATGACTTTTATTTTTAGAAACGGGACAATATTTTGGAACATCCCAAAATGGAATAGGGGACAAACAAAGTGGGACAAAAGGAGTATATTTTTTAGAGCAAAATCTATAGCCACATTTTAAAAACATGCATGCATGATTCCATGACAATAATTAACATCATATGATTTGAAGTCCTTGGATTTCTTTCATTTTATTTATTTAATTTTTATTTTACTTTTGGATAATCTTTAGTTTTATTCAAACGAAAGGTTCAAATCTTTTTACTCCCATTCTCTCCCTCTAAGGTAGGAGTTCTCTCTCTCGTTTGTATACGAGCCTCTCCCTCCCTTAATTTCTACTAAGGGCTTGACTTTTCTTTTCTTTTAGTTATTGCTCTTCTCGGATTATGGCGGACGACATGATAAATAGTCTGGAGAATATGAAATTGACTACAGAAGAGGAAAAAGTTATCTCTATTTCAGATGAAGGACGGAAGGAAGAGATCGAGAGTTGTTCTTAGAGTTTGATCGGGAAGTTTCTCACTTGTAAACCTTTTAACAAGCGGGCTGCTCAAAGTACACTGAAGAGAGCGTGGGGCTTGGAGAATAAAGTCCAAGTGGTGGAAGTCGGGGCAAACCTCTTTCAATTCAAGTTTCAAACCGAATTTGATATGGAGAGGGTTTTGAGAGAGAACCATGGACGTTTGACAATTAGGTTTCATTGTTAGTCAGCTGGCAAATTGGGATGACTACAAGTAACGTTAAGTTTGATTTAGCATCCTTTTGGGTGCAAATCTAGGGGGCCCTATTTGATATGGTCTCTCCAAAAGTTGCAGAGGAGATAGGTAGCCGCTTAAGGGTCGTTGAGGAAGTGGAGAAGAGGCAGAAACAGGATCCACCAAATTTTGTTATGAGAGTAAAGGTTGCACTCCTTATATCCAAGCCTATTCGGAGAGGAGCCTTTTTGGCAGGATCGAGTGGGCAAAGGACTTGGGTAACATTTATGTATTAAAGACTTTCTCTATTCTGCCATCACTGTGAGTTGCTTGGACATGATCTCAAACATTGTGCTCAGTACTTTGCGTCAACTAAAAGTAATGGGGATGTAGCATGCCAATATGGGGAGTGGATGAAGGCATCGGGAATTCGAGTATGTTCACCAAGCCGTAAAGGTCAAGCTCGGGATGAGGATGACCATAGGGCTGACAAGAGGAGTGCCAACCCACAGCAAGTGAATGGTAGGGCAGGGGCAGCGGACGATGCTAGTAGGGTTGAAGCCACTCCTAGGGTTAGCGATGACAAACGTGTTGATGGAAAAATCGTAAATCTTGGGATTGTTTCAGAAGTTTCGCTGATAAATCCCGCGTATCCTAGAGAGAGGTCTACGAATATGGACGATATGGATGAAATCACGTCTGGTGGTGCAGTTATTAGCCCAAGTGGGGACGGGCTGAAGGTCTTGGATGGGCCTACGAATGAGAGTAGAGCTATTGGGCCATAGGGACTTGACAAACAACGTACACGGACCAGGTTTGCTCGCATGGATTATGGGCCGTGGGGTTACTAAAAGAGGGTGCAAATTCAATTCTGGGCAAAAGAATAAACCAAGGTCAGCAGCATGTAAGCCTTGGCAGTATTGATGAGCATGCAAGTTCGAAGCCTTCACGATTTAGTGAGGGATCAAGCTCCCACTGTATGTTTCCTAATGGAAACAAGACTTGATAGAGATGGTTTTATGCAACATTGTCGAGACCTAGCTTATCCGAATAAATTGATTGTTAAAAAACCAGATTCTGCAGGAGGTTTAGCGTTGATTTGGAAAGAGGAGGTTCAGTTGGAGGTGATTAATTATACAGAAAAACATGTCTTGGCGAAAGTGGTAGAGGATGATGGATTTCAATGGTTTTTAACTGGATTCTATGGTTAGCCAAAGTCAAACCAAAAGCACAAATCTTGGGCTCTTTTAAAGCATCTTTCATCGCTTGTGAATGGTCTGTGGTGCTATATCGGTGATTTTAATGCATTTTTACACTCTTCGGAAAAGTTGAGCATCCATCCGCCACAGGTAAAATAGATGGAGGACTTTAGGGCTATTTTGGAGGCTTGTCAATTGATTGATCTGGGTTTACAGGGGTATAAATTTAGTTCGAAAAACAAGCGACCAGGTGTAGCAAATACTAGAGAAAGGCTTGGTTGAGCAGTTGTGAACAAGGAGCGGTTTGATATCTTTTCAGCAAGCACTGTGTCCCATAAATTTTCACATGCTTCGAATCACTTGCCAATAATTTTGCAGACTGGGATGGATAATAGTTTCCAAGACAGAATTGCACGAGGGTTTAAGTTTGAAGAAGTGTGGTTATTAGCTGAGGATTGTGAGAAAGTCGTTAAAGAAGCATGGGGCCAAATAGGGTGTGGACGTTCTCCAATGGTCAACATCAACACCAAAATAAAGCATTGTGGGGCAGATTTACATGCATAGGGTTTGAATAGGATAAATTCCCAAGTGGTCGAAATAAAAAGACTGAAGAAATAGCTTGAAAGGCTGAATGAAAGTGATCAAAATGAGGCAACCAGGTTTGAGTTTGTGGCAGCCAGTAAATAGCTTAATGATCTTCTCCTTAAGCAAGAAATTTATTGGGCACAACGCTCCCGCTTGTCTTGGCTTAAGTCTGGTGACAAAAACACTAAATTTTTCCACTCAAAGGCCTCGCAATGGTGTTGTAGAAATTTTAAACAGGGCATTAAAAATTCTGAGGGTGTGTGGGTTGATAAGATTGAGGATGTAGCAGAGGTGGCAGTCCATTATTTTGAGAATATTTTTTCTTCAGGTATGTGTGACCAGATGGATGAATGTCTTAATGCAGTCACCCACAGGATGTCTTTAGATATGCTCAATATTTTATCTAGTGAGTATAGTGCTGATGAGGTGAAGACGACATTGTTTCAAATGGGACCAACTAAAGCTCCTGGACCGGACGGTATGAATGCTCTTTTCTATCAAAAATTTTGGCATATTATTGGTAATGATGTGACTAATGTTGTTTTGGATTTTTTGAACACTGGTAATATGTTGCCTGAAATAAATTATACCCATATTATTCTCATTCCTAAGGTGAAGTCTCAGAAGAAAATGTTAGATTACTGACCTATTAGCCTGTGTAATGTTATTTATAAAATAATTTCTAAGGTACTAGCTAACAGATTGAAGTTGATTCTGCCCCAATTAATTTCACCCATTTAGAGTGTTTTTGTGCCTGGCCGTTTGATAATTGATAATGTGCTTATGGCCTATGAAACTTTACATGCCAGGCATGGCAAGAGAAGGGAAAAAAATGTGCTCTTGCACTAAAGTTGGACATCAGTAAGGCGTATGACAGGGTTGGGTGGTCTTTTTTTAAGTGAATGATGGTCAAGTTGGGTTTTCAGAAGAGGGTGGATTGATCGGATTATAAGTTGTGTCACTACTTCCACCTTCTCAGTCCGTCTTAATGGTAAGGCATATGGTAATTTCAGGCCTACCAGAGGGATTCGCCAAGGTGACCTGTTATCCCCCTATTTATTCATTATTTGTGTCAAGGCTTTTACATCACTGTTGGCTAGGGAGGAGGAGAATGGTCAGCTTCACGGTGTTTCCATTAGTCGGAATGCCCCTACTATTTCCCACTTGCTTTTTGCTAATGATTCTCTTTTGTTTTGTCAAACTAAACAAGAGGAAGTGCAGGTGATCTCTGAAGTTTTAGAGTTGTATGCTGTGGCTTCTGGTCAATGTATCAATTTGGAAAAATCTTCAGTGTTCTTTAGCAGCAATACAACGGGGGCACAGAGAGATTGGATAACAAATGTGTTGGGGGTGAAGGAAGTGGGAAAATTTGAATCCTACCTGGCCTACCCACGTTGCTTGGTAGGTCAAAATATCAAGCTTTCTTTTTTCTTAAAGAGAGGGTTTGGAAGAAGATTCAGAGGTGGAAAAGGAAGTTGCTATCTAAGGCTAGGAAGGAAGTCCTAATCAAAACTGTGGGCCAATCAATTCCTACATACAAGATGGGAGTGTTTCAACTCCCGGTGAAACTTTGTAATGAATTAAATATGATGTGTGCAAGGTTTTGGTGGGGTCAATGTGGTGATGAAAAGAAGATACATTGGAAGAGTTGGGAGTCTCTAGTTCAGTCAAAGAAGGAGGGAGGTATGGGATTCAGAGATATTCGAAGTTTCAATCTAGCGTTGGCAAAGCAAGGGTGGAGGATGTTGACTGACCAAGGATCCCTTCTCTATCGATGTTTATGGCTAAATACTTTCCCCCATGCACCTTTTTGGAGGCGGTTGATCATCCACACAGCTCTTATGTTTGGAAAAGTTTACTAGCAGCTTAGCCCATTTTAAGAAAAGGGTTTTGTTGGTGTGTGGGTACGAGTTCTTCCATTCAGGTATTATCAGACAAGTGACTTCCCTGTCATCCAACTAATAAAATTCTAGTCCCACTGAATGAAGTAGAGGCTGTCTGGCATGTGTCGGAGTTGATAGATTGGACAACTTTCCAATGGAATCGTGGTTTCGTTGACACAGTTTTTAATAGGTATGATGCTGAGGCTATTTATCGGATTCCTCTAAGTCGAAGGTGTGTACCAGATGTGATGATTTGGCCGCATAATAAAAATGGGTGCTACTCGGTGAAGTCTGGTTACCACGCGGCAAGGATACTACTAAAAGAGTCAAGCTGGGAGGAAAAAGGGTCCAATCAAAGGTCCAGTAGCAAAGCTTAGGCAAGAATTTGGAAGCCTTATATCCCAAATAAGATTAAAGTGTTTGGGTGGCGACATGTCACAATATTCTACCTACTTATGAAAGGCTGTGGCGTGACAGATTATTGAGGATGATATGTGTCCCATCTGCAAACGCTTCCCTGAAACAACAATACATGCATTGTGGGAGTGTGGAGCTACTCAGGATGTGTGGGCTGGATGTTCACACCGAACCTTGCAGAAGGGGCTGACTAATCAAGGCAACGTGATGCAACTATTTGAGATCCTTAGGCACAAGCTACCCGAGGATGTACTTGAGTTTTTCCTGGTGCAAGGTTGGTTAATTTGGCATCAACGCAATCTGGTTTTGCATGGCGGTAATCTGCAGGAACCTGGTAGGCTTAATGCACGAGCTAGCAACTTTCTAGCAGAGTATAAGGAGGCACAATCACAATTAGCGGTCCCTGTTTTTAATGGTCTCTCATAGTCATGGCAGCCACCCGAAGGAATGTTGTATAAACTCAACTTTGATGTAGCAGTCTTCACGGACATTACAGCCTCAGGTGTTGGTGTGATTATTCAGAATGAAAGGGGTCAAGTTATGGCAGCATTGTCGTCGAAGGGTCTTGCAATTACGGATAGTGAAGATGCAAAGGTTTTGGCATGTCGACAAGCTATGGAATTTGCGATAGATGCTGGGTTTTCAGATTTAATTGTGGAAGGTGATAATACAAATGTAATGAGGTCCATTACTTCAACTCAAACAGATTGGTCTCTCCTAGGGAACCTCTATGATGATATTCGTTGTTTGGCTCGAAGGTTGCGACATGTGGAATTTCGTGGTATTAGATGTAGTGCCAATGGTGTAGCACATTCTTTAGCTCACTTTGCTAGACATCTTGGTGAGGATATTGTTTGGTTGGAAGATTCCCCTCCACCGGCTCTAGAAGCATTGTATTTGGATTCTATTTCTATTGCTAATTAAATGAATTTGGGTTTGCTTTCCAAAAAAAGTTTTATTCAAATGAACAGTTGTTTCTTTTTGCTTTTCTTTGTTTCTATGAGTTCAATTTTTATTTTGTAGCTTCTACTGACTTCAATTTTTATTTTGTAACAAACCTATTATTTTATTTTTAATTTGTAAGTTACACACACAGTGGGTTTTTTTTAATGGTTTAAGCCCATCTGCCCTTGTTGCTTAATGTCATCCTCCATCTACTGTTTCTTTTTTATTTTTTATTTCATTTACTGTTCTACTGAATATGCTTTTGCAAATTGAATATTTGAACTAAAGGCTTTGCTTCTTCTTTCACAAGAATGAAATCATAGCATTCATAGATGTTGTGTGAGATGAGTTAACGTTAAATGCTTCTGTCAATTTTTTGGCTTTGCAGTCAGCCTTGGTCTGAGAATTTAAGTGTTTCAGGCTTCTTTGGCAGCAACTCCAACTACACTGGTGAGTTGTGTTACTCTGTTTCTAATGCACTAATTGATTCTCAATACAAGAAATTACAATGTATCGACAAAATACTCAACTTACTGCAATGCATTGGAAGGAAATTAGTTGTATTCTGTTATTTTTTTGGCTATTTCATAAGAACATTGTTATGTGATATTAATATGATGGCTTTAATATATTCAGGATGACAATGAAACATTATGATTGATGAGAACTCTCCCTGGATATTGATCAAATCCTTTTGGCTGATCATGAATGACTGTTGTAGATAGGAATATTGCTATGTTAATTTGAATGTATATTGTAGATAGGAATTTAATTTTAATATGTTGGTTTGAATGTATATAATATTGTAGACGGGTTGATATTGTTGTGTTAATTGTAGACAAGAATATTATTTTGAAATGTTGGTTTGAATGTATATAACATTGTAGATAGGTTGTATGTAACATTATAGACAAGAATTTGTGATTGGCCCAAAAAAAAAAAAAAAAACTATAGCCGCATTTTTAAAACATGGCTGTAGGTTGATGACTGATAGTCGCATTTTTTAAACGCGGCTATTGTAAAAAAAAAAAGCACCTATAGCTGCGTTTATTGAACGTGGCTATTGTACACCCTATAGCCGCGTTTTAAAAACGCAACTAAAATTATTCCTATAGCCACACTTTTATAAACGTGGCTATATGTCTACAACCTATAGCCGCGTTTAAAAAAATGCAACTATAGACTTGTCGAACCTATAGTCACAGCTCTATAGCCACACCTTAAAACGCGACTATAGACTAAATGGACCTATAGCCACGCTTTTAGGAGCTATGGTGGGCCTTTCTGAGATTGTGGGTTAGGTTGGCTCTTGCCACACTACGGCCCAAAGGTTCTGGGTAAGAGAGTCAGGACCGGTCCAATTGCAACTCAACTCAGACCAACTTGTGCGCAAACTGAAGTCCTCACTGTTGAAACTTTGGTTACATGCCCATGGCAGATGAGACTGTTACAAAAGAATTATGGCAGACAAATACAATATGACAATAATAAAAGAAATATACTTGTTGTTAGATAGAATAAGTAAAGGATTCTCAATCAATATAAAGAAAGGGAACAGCAAAACACCAAGAAATACATTATAAATGAAATGGCAAAGGCAAAAAAGAAATAATACTAGTACTTAATCAATAAAAGCAAAGAAGGAAGGCTAGTATGCCATGCTCAGTTGCATTACGAGACTAAGACCAAGGAGGGAACCACTCCCTCAATGTGAATAACCTCTCGAGAAGATCCTGCTGTAGAAATTACCCACTTTGAGAGAACATACCTAAATGGCTTATGCCCAAAAAAATCCTTAATCCTTAACAGAGGATAGGCTTTTAGAGGGAGAGAAGGGGTTAGCTTATTGGTGCATGTCTGCCATTCTATTCTCTGTCTATTTTTCTTCTTCACTTTCTCTTTCTTTCTTCTCTACTTTGTTACTCTGCTTTTCCCACTCTTTTCTTTCTAGTTTTTACTTATGGTGACTATTGTTGTTGTGGTGAATCTCTCATTATGATTGTTGCTGTGTTGATCCCCAAACTGTGCACGGCAGAGTTTCCTTATATACTGCCTGCAGCAACTGGTTTTTACCATTTTACCCCTTAACCACTTTTGTCTAGGTGTGGGTGTCCTTCTAGACCACCCACTAGTTTGTCAGCTGCCCCGCCATCACTACTTACCTATGCTGGAAGTGCCACACCCCATTACCAGACAAAGAAAAATGTTTTGTTTGCTTGTTCACCGTGGCATTCCTATCCGTAACAGTGTGGATATTCTCTCTTACTATCCCTCATGACATGCACCTAGTGGTTCCAACTCATCCTTCTCTCTTTTGGCTGGTATGTCATCCTAGCGGGACATTTCCTCCAAAAGAGTTTGAGCAAGAACCCCAGAATAGGCTCCCCCCTTCTCCCCACCAGCATACATTCTCTTACCTCTGACTCATGGCCCACCACTCATGTATTGGCTAGGTACAGGTTGGTGGTGCCTGAGCCTTGTGCGTGCTCCCCTTCTATGTGTGTCCAAAGCTTGTTTGCTGCTCATGTGTTTGCCATGGCCTAGAGGCTTGCCTGTGTGTTCTGCTACTCATTCTTGACTTCTTGTGGCGTGAACTGGTTTCCTGATCCTTCATTCTTTATGGCTTGTTTTCTTTGAAGGCTTGACCTTGCTTGATTGTGGGTTTTCCTCTCTTTAGCCCACTCTTCGCTCCTTCCATTGGCTTACCAGTATTCCTACCATGCCATCCTGCTATTCCTGCTGTGGTGTTATTTAATCCATGCTTGCTGGGCCTCTTTTGGGCCTGCTTTATGCTCTTCTTTCACTTGATTACAGTGACCCAGCATTGTCATTGGGTCTGCATTCATTCTACTTGGGCTTCCTTGACCCATTCCCTTGCTTACGGGCTTCCTTGGCCCATTTCTTCCTCCTTAGGCATCCTCGGCCCACTTTCTTTCCTTGGGCATTTTTGGCCTATTCCAACTCTGCATTCCCATGAGTTTTTGCTAACTCTTTTGGGTTTCCCCGGCCCAATTATCATATCCTTTACCTTTGGGGTTCATGGGCTTTCCATCAACCCCTTACTCACTTATTTCATCACTTTGGGCCTGCCTCGGCCCATTCTTGCTTTCATACTGGCCATGGGTTTACTACTTCTTTCTCTAGGCTCCTTTAGGCCCGCTTGCTTCCTTCAAGGCCTATTTATCATTTTATAGGCCTTTGATCCATCATTCCTGCCATTTGGGCTTAATGGTTTTTCTCTCAATTTACTAACTCTTTTTTGCCCATATTGCTGGGCTTCTTCCTGCTATTGGGCTTTTCCAAAATGAGCATCAACAGGAGCTATAGCCGCGTTTTTAAAACGCGGCTATAGGACGCGTTTGTTGTAGTGTCCCACTAAAACATTGCCTAAAAATAAAGTCTCACTCCTGTTAATTTTCAAATTGCTTTATCCACTTTTAAATTAGATTCTCAAAATAAAAATTATATATATAAAATAAAAACATAGGTGTTTTTTTTTTTTTTTGGCTACAAAATAAATGTGTAATATTTTTTCATTTCTTGAAGCTAGCCTTATGACACTCCTGGTTGTATTAGTAATTCTAAATATGTAATATTAATGAGAAAACGGGTAAACATGAATGAAAAAAATTATGACACCACAAAAAATAAAAAATAAGCCTCATTGCATGCGTGAAGCGCGTGTGATGAGGCTAGTTATTATTTAGAGCATCTCCAACAGGTTTGGTATCCGGATTTATTAGCTAAATTTTGGAGAATTTGTGCACTGTTTATGCTCCAGCAGCTTCGGTATAGCTGGATTTTTTTTTTTTGGTTAATGAACAGTAGCCCATTAAGTCTGATGGGCTACTGTTCATTCTTCAAATACTTTTTTTCTATTATAATAATTAGATGTTGAATAAAAAAATATTGAAAGATGGGTAGTTGTTAAAAAAAGAATAAATAATGAATGAAGAAATAATATTTAAATGAGATAGAGAATCTATTGGAAAGTATATTTGAAAAAGTGGGTAGATAAAAGTAAAATTCACTGTTCATTCTCCAAACAGTACAAAATTTTGATGAATTTGCGGGAGATGCTCTTAGGGGCTTCTAAGCAATTTAAGCCATGGCCGTATAAATAAAATACCTAAATTTTAGGTAAATTTTAAAAAATAGTTTTTTTCACTACATTTCTCCATATCCTACAAAACTAGGCACCACCTCACCTTACACTTTCTAATTTTTTTTTTTTTTTTAAGATTATATCAATATAAAAATTATATATATAAAATAAAAACATAAGTTTATTTTTTTTTGCTACAAAATAAATGTGTAATATTTTTTCATTTCTTGAAGCTAGCCTCATGACACTCCTAGTTGTATTAGTAGTTCTAAATATGTAATATTAATGGGAAAACATGTAAACCTAAATGAAAAATTATGACACTATGAAAAATAAAAAAATAAGCCTTATCGCACGCGTGAAACGTGTGTGATGAGGCTAGTTATTATTTAAGGGGCTTCTAAGCTATTTAAGCCATGGACATATAAATAAAATACCTAAATTTTAGGTAAATTTTAAAAAATAGTTTTTTTTTCACTACGTTTCTCCATATCCTACAAAATTAGGCACCTCCTCTCCTTACACTTTCTACCTTTTTTTTAAGATTATATCAACTTGGATTTATTTTTGACAAAGTTAAAGATGTACAAAAAAGAAAAATGTGAAAGAGAAACAAAAAAGGAGAGTTACCCTTTTTTTCTTAAGTTAGAGTGTTTTTTTTATAAGAACCTAGGTTTTTTGTTTTTTTTTTTCTTTTTTGGGGTTAAAAAATAGATATGAACATTATTTTAAATTAGAAAAATAAAAAAATAAATAGAAGAGCCTTTGAGCACTCGCGTGAATGCATGCTCAGAGGCTATATTTCATTAAAAATATGAGTAATTACAGTAAACCCACATGTAGTTTAGTCTAAAATCACTTTGTCTTCCTGTGGTTTGAAAAGTATCACTTCACCCACCTAAGGTAAGCTCTATTTATATTCCATAACCCACCTCTGCCTATGATGTTAGAAAAACACATTTTAACCCCAAAATAGAGCATAACACAAACTAAAACTCTCTCTCAAAATATTTTCGCAAGAGTGACCACTCATGTTTTTTACATTTGAATCTCCATTGATTGAAGTTATTGGGCTTGATTCTCTAAAGTTTTTCGAGTTTCTAATAAATCGAAGCTAGGTTTGCAATACAGGTAAATAAAAACCAGGTATGTATTAGGGTTTAAATTTTTTTCAAAATAGCTGTGATTGTACGGTATGAAAATGGTGAATTTGTTGATACCTTACATTTTGTAATACCCAGGAAGCAATTGTTGAAGTTTTTGTCAATTAATCTTTTGCAATGTCTTCATCTAGTGGTAATTACCCAGGTTCAAGTAGGCATATGTGTAATGAACAAATATGTGTTTTGAGAACAAGTTTGATGCTTGAGAATTCTAGGAGGAGATTCTTGGGTTGTAGCCAATAAAAGTTTGGTCTAAAGTGTCCTTTCCTTGATTAGGTGGATAACCCAATCTATAATCATGGGAATGAAACTGCGCCCTTGGTTAGTCAAAAGATATCTAGGCTTTAGAGTGCTATCCAACTTGCAAATGAGAGGCAAAGGGTAACTCGGGAAATGGCAGATGAAGCTAGGCAAATAGCAAAAAAAGCTCTAGAAATGGAAGCCAAAGCCAAGGAGATAGAGAGAAAGGTTCGTGTTATATATGCAAAAGTTAAGGAAAAAGCCATGATTGCTCGTGAGAAAGAGAGAATGTGTAGGCTTGTACTAATTTTGTCATGGCTTTTCTTTGTTATTGTTATGTTTTTATTTTGTTTTGGCTCAATTAAGCACTTTGGAGTGAAGAGATTGAGGTTGCCATGAAGTAGTTAATTAGTTAGTAGAATTAGTTATGGCAATGTTGTAGATGGATCTGCATTGTAATAGCAATTACCTACTTAGGTAATGTCCATTATCACTGAATATTGGTAATAGAAGAAGTGTTACTTAATTGCATGTTATGTGTGAAGTTGTGTTGAAGTTGGTTTGTTTTTATTCACACCACCTATAGATTGTGAGATGTGCCATGGTTTGATACTCAACTAGCATAACCACATAATGTCAGGAACACAAGTTCAGCTTTACAACAATATGTTCATACCATAATAATAACTTCAATTTGATTATACCATAACAACCATACGATGGGTGCAACCGGGGGTGGGGGGTACGCCTTGGTTGAGTGGACCGGAATGGAGAAGGAAAATGGAGTTGCCACCTAGATTAGGTCTAGGAACCATAAATATAGCGCCCTTCATGGAAGGGCTGATCTACTACCAGAACACATGCTTGGAGTTTAGGTATGGGGATGGGAAGGTGTTAGGCACCCAACCCTACTCGTATGTATGCTTCATTAATTGTGTCTTACATCTTAATCTTATTAAAGGCACATACAACATTTATCATTCTAGACTCACACACACACTAGCATACATCAAAGCATACAACATGACCTTTCTTCCCAAATCTTAACATACATCCATCATGCATCTCATCATATCTCAAACCCTAGCATACATCTATCATACATGGCATTATATCATATTCAAGGCAAAAACATAGACACGGCAGCAATCAAACAACATGTTATAGGCATCTAAACATCAAAAACACATCATTCAACTAGGCATGTTCATACACATCCTCAAGGTAAAACCATATGCATGTCCATGTGAATGCATGACTTACTTCACTTACCTTATTGCACCATAGCACCTATGCATCAATTTGTTTAAACATCCAAAACTTTCTAGGGACACCGAAATCAGCTCAATTGGAGTCGTGAAGACCATCAAATACACGGTCAAAGTCAGAACCGAAAAAAGTTAAGGCTGTTGATGTCAAGGCTGGAGAGGCAGAGAGAAATCGATGTAGTGGCGGTGATTCATGGTGGTGGCGGCGGCAGTGAGAGGATCTAAGTTTTGGGTTTTGATTTTAGGGGAAGGAAATGGTGAGTTTTAGGTTTGGGGGAAGAAGATGTTAGCATGAGAGATGAGAAGTGAGATTTTTTTTTAAAACTTTATCGTGTTTTTGTTTTTGTTTTTTAAGAAGTATCGGGTTTTATAACTTGTATTTGGTGGGGAGAAAAAGCGTTTTTTTTTTTTAATAATGCTGATGTGTAAAAATGTGAGAACTCTAAAAAAAGTCAAATATTGGTCAGAGGCTTCGGTTTTATAGTATATATAGATTAGAATTTTAAGTTTGATAAAGGCAACTCACAACTCTCAAACTCAAAAATCAAACATTCATCTATCATTTATATATATAATAACAAAATTTTAATCCTCAACTTTCTCTCCCACTATGTCATGTGTCGTATCTAACACATACTTACAATCTTAAACCAACATAATTTTTCATTCCCAAAAACACCGTATAATAAGACAACTACTCAGATACACCATCTAAACCAATCATTATGGCTTTTGTCCCAACACTCCTATTACGAATACACTATAAAGCCAACATGTCAACTTTGAAAGAGAATATTTTGGAAAGACTAAATACAATGTTTAGCTATCTTCTAAGAGAAGTGTTATGTCCACAATATTTTCACAACATATTCACCACAAGTCTTAGATGACAAATTGTTATGGTTTTTAATTTGAATCCACCACTGAAATTACTTTCTTGCCAAGTAAAAGCTCGTAACAACCTACCATCTAGGATTTGTTGTAAAATCATTGTGAAAATATTGTGGACGTAGCATTTCTTATCTTCTAAACACGTTGTCACACTTTGTCCTATAAACTTGCCAATAGTCCTACCCTTGTATAAAAGTCAATGTTACAGTCCTATTTAAAATAAATAAAAATAATCATAAAAAAAACAAAACACGGTGCCTACAAAAATTTTCTTCCTACCATGTCTAATCTTAGGCGAAGAGGGGTTATTGAAAATGATACATGTGAGGCTTGTGTTGTGATGGTTTTTGAATCGGTGGAACGTGTTCTTTGGAGCTGTCCATGTGCGTCAAATATTTGGGCTTTAAAATCTATTTTAAACTTTGCTGGCAATATCCTATTTGGTGATTTTATTGACTTTCTATGGTTTTTAATGTTCACTCAACAATATGGTGATGACACTATGGAATTAGCTATGACTATTTCATGGGTTAAATGGACTAACAGGAATGAGAAGAGGCATGGGGGAAGACCCAAATCTGGGCTGGATGTTCTACACTGGTGTGAAATGTTAATATCAAATTTTAAGTAAGCCAATTCTAAGGTTGACACTACTGGACCTGTGTGTGTTCAAGGCTAGAGGCCACCTGTTCCTCCTTCGTATAAGGTAAATGTGGATGGTGCTAACTTTCTATCACAACATGAGGCAGGGGTTGGGTTTGTTGTTCGTGAAGGTCAGGGTTGGTTATGGCTGCACTATCAAAAATATTAAGCAACCATTGAGTCCTTTAGAGATTAAAGCTAAAGTGCTTGAGGAAGGAATTCTCTTTGCTAAGGATATTTGTATACAAGATTTTGTGCTAGAACGGGACTCACAGGTAATTGTAAATGCTATTACAGGTTGCTCTCATCCTCCTTCATCGAAAGCCCTTGTTTGTTCTCTTTCACATGAGTTTCGTGGGGTTGAGGTCTCTCATACTCGTAAGGATAGGAATGTACATGCACATTTGTTAGCAAAATATGCTCTAGGTGTTAAGGATTATGTTACTTGGATTGAGGAGAGCCCTTGTTTATTAGAATACACTATCTCAAATGATGTAATTTATTTTTGTTTTGTTTATTGAAATTCTAGTTTATATATATATATATATATATATGATGATGATGATGATGATGCAAAAAGTCAGCAATTGAGTTCCCCGTCTCTGCCGATGGACGAAGTGAGTTGAATACGTTGCTAATGTAAAACTTGCAATAAGATTCAAACTGGGTAAAGAATACACTGTTGTGGGGTTTGCCAAAAGCATTCCAATGATTAAGTCAGAAAGAAGTTTTGAGAGAGGATTTGACTTAAGAGTAGTTTTTGGATGAAATTTGTGTGTACCTTTTGATTTTGTTTCCCCTTTCTTTTATAGCTTTTCATTGCCTTAAAGGGCAATGAATCTCTGTATTTATGCGCAATAGCTAGTACGTTACAAATGGGTGCTTTGGTGTGTATAGCTCCTTTGTTATTGTTGCTCCATTTGTTACTATTTGCCATAAATGCGAAACACACCCTGGGGTCGTCATAATCAATAATGACAGTTTTATTATTTTTTTCTACTCATCAGCTGCGCCCCTGTTCGTGTCTCCATCATATGAGACAAGATAAGAACACAGTTTTCCGTTGCTTCGTATTCCATGTTCGACGCATTTATTGTGAGTTGATGTTTCGTCTGCCATGTGACACGTGTAAGGTCAAGATGACTTCGTCGTGTCAGTTTTTCTCAGTTTTCCGACATAGGATCTTCTATTTAGTCTATGCTTATCCTTCCTTTTATTATTGATGCATTATTTTTTGTGCGCGTTTTGTTTCTCTGGAGCTCTCTTCTTTTTCCCCAATATTCCTATCATTTCTGGTAAGTCATTTTCTTAATCTCCCTTCTTTCCTTCATCTTTTCATGGTGGATTTTTCTTTGGTTAGAACAAGTTGTCCCTCTATCTCTTTTTTCCTTGCTCACCAGTGTGGTTTGTTTGAGTCCATAGGTAGAAAACGTCCTGGGGTTGGGCTTTTTGTAGGGAGAGATTGCCCTTATAGGTTTGTTCTGCCTTTTCTCTTCCCTTTAGTTTACTGTTCAGTAAGAGTTGCCCAAACTTCAATAATGTCTGGTGAGGAGATTAGATCTAGTGAGCTTGAAATAGGTCTGTCCTTGTCTAAGGATTGAGGAGTTCTTGAGGTTTCATACCTATCTACCCCTTATAAGACCTAGAACATCTATTATGCTCTAAAGGAAAAGGACAAGAAAAGATTAGTGTGGATGTCAACCAATGACAGAGATACCATTAGGATAGATAAGTGTTTGCACCTTTATTGTCAAAGACGATCTAAGATTTGTGGTTACTGGGAGTTCAAGCCTTAGGATAGGAGTTTAAGGTTGATTCTTGATTCCTCCTCTTCTCTTCAGAACTAGAAGACGGGCTTTTTCTTCGTCTCTGGTGAAGGTTGGGAGACCATTCCTAGTGAAAACTTGGATGATGCCCCCAAATTTCTTTGTAGCTTGGGTACTCCTATGTCTGGTGCGTCTTTTATTTTTACATATTTCCTTGCGTATGTGGGTTTGACTCGTCGTTTGTTTTCTTTATGCAGATAAAGTCTATCCTTGTCTGAAGAAACGATATCACGGTCACTTGGAGAGGGTCAGGGGATATTTGGAGACCGTTTCATATTTTGACGAGTTCATCTCCCCCCTAGTCTCTCTTTATTCACTTTCTCGGTCTGGAGCCGTCGAGCCAAGTTTGAAAGAACGTCGAGGTTGTCAAGAAGAGTAAGTACTTTGACTCTGTGGGTTTAGAAAAGGAATGTCAACTTGGGCTAATCAACCTCTTTTTTTTTTTTTTTTTTTTTTTTTTTTTAAGGAATCACGACTAGGTTCAGCAAGGGTAAGTTGGCTGAGATTCAAGAGAAGAAGGCCAAGATGGGCCTAAAGGGTGGCCTTTTGACAAGGAAGCACCAAAGGGCTAGTGAGTCGACTAAGGACGATCCCATGGTAGCCTCCCCTGTTACTACCTCTGTGCCTCATTGTCCAGCTTCGCCCACCTCCTCCTTAGAGTTAATCACTCCTTCTAACGGAAGCTCTAAGGCCAATGGAAGGGATAAGGTCTCAATGGGTTCTCTCTGGGAAGATGCAGGTGCTGCGATTCTGAAGGCCCACAAGGCAATTTCTGTTGACAATCCTCAGCCTCTGGGAGTGAGATCGTCTTATGAGCTGATGTCTTCCCATGTACATAGGGTTATGCAGGTGCGAGTTAGGAATTGTGTTTGTGTGAGGATCTCTTCTTGGTTCTTCTTTTTCGCTTCTTTCTCAATGTCTTTATTTCTTTTTCTCAGGTGTAGGGCGAGTCCTTGTACATTTTTGGGCTCGCTATTTTGAGCATGTACTAATGATAGTTTTATATTGTGTGCTGATAGTACATTGTGCATCAATGTCTTTTCAAGTCACGTGTTGATGATGACTTAACCATTTCTTTTATGTATGGATGACAATATTGATAACTGTTTTTTGGTTCATTTGTGAATGATGGTTTAGTTATGAATTAATAAATATATAGACATATATATATATATATATATATTCTAAAGTCAAGTGTATAGTTACGTATTAATAACTATTTCTCAGGTCATGTATGAATGACGATGTAGTCACGTATTAGTAACTATTTCTTAGGCCATGTATGAATGATGATGTAGGTACGTATTAATAATTATTTCTTGAGTCATGTATGAATGATGGTTTGGTTGTGTTTTAACAATTCTGGTCATGTATTAATGATGACAAAAATTATGTATCAATAATTTTTCTAAATCATGTATCAAAGATGATTTCAATCATATATTAATGACTCTCCAAGTCATATTGCTATGACGGTGGGAAATATGCATCAATAGTTTTTCCAAGTCATGTATCAATGACGATTTAAGTCATATATTAATAACTCTTTACGTCATATTTTTATGACGATGTGAATTATGTATCAATAATTATTTCAAGTCATGTATCAATGAAAATTTGAGCCATATATTAATAACTCTTTGAGTCATGTATCAATGACGATTTGAGCCATATATTAATAACTCTTTAAGTCATATTTCTATGACGATGCGAATTATATATTAATAATTCTTTTAAGTCATTTGTTTGTAGGCAACATATAGATAATGACGATGATAATGTCTGAATAATACGGTTCCTCGCGCTTTATTGATAGAGTATGAAAAGACTAGAGATAGGGATAATTCTTGTCTGTCCATTGCCTTCAAGTGATATGACCCTTGTCTAGAATAGCGAACAACTTCGTAAGTTCCTTCCTATGTTGGTCCTAATTTTCCTTAGGACGGGTCCTTGGTGGCTTGCGAAACTCTTCTGAGGACGAAGTCTCCTGGGTTGAAACTTTTGATCTTTACTCTCTTGTCATAGTATTTGGCCATTGATTCCTTGTACTTCATCATCCTCATTTGGGCTTCATCCCTAACTTCGTCGATTAGATCTAAGTTGGCATTGAGCTCCATCTGGTTCTTCTGTCCGTCAAAGGTCTTCACCTATAGACTCGTCAGTCCTACTTCCACTGGTATAACGGCTTCAATGCTAAACGTAAGTTTGAATGGAATTTCTCCTATTGGTAGCCTTATCGTGGTCCTATATGCCCATAGGACATTCGGAAGCTCTTCAAGCCATATGCCTTTTGCCCCCTTAAGCTGTGTTTTGATAATCTTTAGTAGGCTTTTGTTCGTCATTTCAACCTAGTTGTTTGCTTGTGGATGCCCTAGGGAAGAGTAATGGTTCTTGACTCCTAAGTCTTTACAAAATTTTCAAAACCCAAAGTTAGCAAACTGCTTCCCATTGTCCAATAAATGGTGTTTGGAATGCCAAACCTACAAATTATGTTCTTCCATACAAAACTTACAAAACTTTGTATCCTGGCTGTTAGGACATATGTGAGTCAATGATAGGAACATATGTCAACATTTTATATAATTGGCTAATCTTTTGACAAAATGCACTTTACTTGTATTTGGGTAGATCTAGGATGTGTTTAATGCTTCAAGAAACAAGGTTTCAAGTTCAAGTGTTAAAGTCATGCAAGTCTATCCAAGAATCAAGAAATAAAGTGCAGGATTTTAAAGCTTGATAGCTAGCATCTATCAAGGTTTAAAAGCTGCTAAAGCCCGTGGCTCGACAGCTAGCTCGATAGACATGGTATCTGTCGAGGTTTATGAAGTTCAGTTTTTCAGGACTTTTTTTATCCAATTCGTGAGTATATGTTTGGGCTTTCTTTTCTCACAACCCTAAACATATATAAGTATTATTTTAAGGGCCATCAAAGGTTGCACAAGTGTGAAGCAAAGTATTGTTCATGCAAAGTGTGACTGGAGACAGAATTTTCCCTAGTTCTTCTTTCTCTTGAAGAAGCTGCTGTGTTTGTACACCGTAGGGTTTTGTGACCAACCAACTTCATGATCTTCATCATTTGGATGAACTGAAGAACTTTGCAGCCAAAATCCTTCTTAAGTTGGTGATCAAGTCGCGTACTGGGATCCACGCAATTGGTTAGTCATGTACTGGGAGCCATGCATTGAAAAAGAGAGATTGTCACAACAGAATAAGTCCAATTGGGTATTAAGGTAAGGGTTCAACTGTAGGTAGGTAAAAGATACTGGGATTCATTTACTTGTAACTGCTTATTTTGATAATAGTGGATTCTCAGGAGTGGTGACCTTAAAATCACCCGGTGGGGTTTTTACCGTGTAGGTTTTCTCCATTCGTAAACAAATCACCGTGTCAATTTATTTTTTGCTGCATACTTTAATTAATTAGTGATTTATTTGTGCTGCCACATACAATTGCATGTTAATTTGATTAATTAATGAACTTGGCTAATTAATCAATTAATTCATCACAAGGGGTCAATACGTTTTTGGCCTATCACTGGCTTTTGTTATCGTGACTAGCGGCTCGGTCTTTACCTATTTAATGAAGTAGTTGATTGTGACAACTAAGAATCTGACCTGCTTTTTTCTTATTGGGAATAGGCCCATGATATCGATTCCCCATTAGGCGAAAGGCCATGGAGTGCTTATTGGTGTCATCGGCTCTCCTGGCTGCACCTGGTTGTTGGCAAAGAGTTGGCACTTGTTATAGACACCACATTTTGTACCCTTTACGACTCAAGCCCCATTCGACTCAAGCCCCATTCCCCAATAATGCTAAATTTTAAGATCCAAGGTTGGTTTAGAGCCTAATCAGATGTTAAATTGACTTGAGAAATGTTAAAATGAAAAATATACTTTTGGAAAAGTGAAGCTAAGGAAACCCTCACTATGTGCACGCAAGAATCGGCCTGCGCACGCAGGCACGATTCTGTGCACGCATAACGAATTCCAGAAACTAAACAAAGCAAGATTTTTGCATTAATATTTAGGTTTGGAATGAATCCCACATTGTCTAGGAGCCATCCAAACCCCTATTTTCACAATATAAGTAGCCTTACATGGTATATTTTCAAAACACACAGAAATCTCACGAGAAAACATTAAGACTCACTAGAAATAGTGAATCAAAGAAGGTGTTTTTCACAAAACATCCTCAAGTCAACTTTCTTTTGATTAGGGCCTTTTCTGGCCTTGATCTTTGTGTTTAAGATTATTAATCACTCTTTTATTGAATTGTGAATAGATTTGACTGAAGGAAATGATAAAAAATAAAGTTTGAAGAGCTTTTGTTTGAGGTATCTAGTTTGAACTTTTCTTTTTCTTTTTCTTTTCCTTTATATGCTTTAATCTTTTTGTTTGATTTTGTTTTCTTGTTGTAGTATGTTATAATATGTTTATGTAGTCTAGGTTTACGTTGTTGTATGTTTTAAAAGCATGTTAAGATGTTAGATTTATTGTTTTGAAGTTCTGTTATTTCTGGTGTGTTTTTGGGTGCCTAACACCTTTCTAAGACCGTACCTTAACTCCGAACCCATATCTTTGGTAGTAAGATCAAAAGGTCCTTTCTCGAGATGACACTATATATATAGTTCCTAGGCTATTGCAAAAACTAAGTGGCGACTTCCCTTTGTGTCCATACATGTCACACGCTTTGACGAGGTCATGGGCATCCTTCTTAATTGTAAGCCAGTAGTACCCTGCCCTAAGCGCCTTTCCTGCTAAAGATCTTGCTCTTGCATGGTTGCCTCAGATCCTTTCGTGAATCTCTCAGAGTACATAGTTGGATTCTTCTGGGTCAGTGCCTCGTAGGTACGGATAGGGATGTCCTCGTTTGTACAGGACGTCATCAATGATAATGAAATGTGTAGATCTGATTTGGACTTTCCGTGCTTCTGACTTATCTTCCGCTAACCATCCTTCCTTCAGAAAAAGGATGATGGGAGTCATCCAGTTGTCTCGCATCTGTACTGTTAATACCTATTTCTCTTCTATGCTGGACTATGCCCTTCTCTCCATAAATAACTAAGGGGATATGTCATGGTCATTGGACGAAGCTAATCGTGCCAAGAAATTAGCTTCCACATTCTTTGCTCGGGGAATTTGTTGGAAGTTGGCCCTATCAAAGTACGGCATGAGTTGTTGAACGATCCTCAAATATTTCTACATCCTTTCTTTTTTCACATCGTAGTCTCCTCTTACTTGGTCGATTACGAGTTAAGAATTAACTTGGAGGATGAGATCCTTTGCTTCTAACACTTTTGCCAGTTTCAAGCCGGTTAACAGCGCTTCATATTCGGCTTTGTTATTTGTTGTAGGGAACTACAATCTAACTGCGTACTTCAAGGTCTCTCCCTCCGGTGATATGAAAATCACACCTGCTCTTCCAGCTTTCTTGGTGGCGGACCTGTCTGTTTGAACCATCCATGTTCTCTTTAGAGCTTCTTCTTCATCTTCAGTATAATTGAATTTCGCAATGAAATCTGCTAGGACTTGGGCTTTTATCGCAACTCAAGGCTAGTATTCTATGTCGAACTACCCCAGCTATATGGCCCATTGGACAAATCGCCCTGCTGCATCTATCTTGTTCATCGTCTTCCTTATTGGTTGAGTTGTCATAACGATGATAGGATGTGCCTGAAAATAGGGACGGAGTTTTCTAGAGGCGACTACTAGAGTGAAGGCAATCTTCTCTAACCTTGGGTAATTTGCTTCAACTCCTTGAAAAGCCTGGCTGGTGTAATACACAAGCTTCTATACTTCTTTCTCTTCTCTGATCAATGCCAAGCTTCCCGCTGTGTCAAATACTACTAAATAAAGGTATAGCTTTTCCCCTGTTACTGACGGACTCAATAATGGTGGTTGTACCAAGTATTCCTTCAGTTTTGCCATGGCATCTTCACGCTCGTCTGTCCATTGGAAGGCTTTCTTAAGGACTTTGAAAAATGGCAAGCACTTGTCTGTTGCCCTAAAGACGAACCTATTCAAGGCCGCCACTTTTCCCATCAAGCTATGTACCTCCTTCACATTTCTTGGTGATTTTATCTCAATTATTGCCTTTACCTTGCCCGGATTTGCCTCTATGCCCCGTTGAGACACCACGAAACCTAAGAATTTTCCTAAGGCAACAACAAAAACACACTTTGTTGGGTTCAATTTCATTTTGTACTTATGTAATGTGTTGAAGGTTTCTTCTAGGTCGTCCAGATGGTCTACTTCGTCTCTACTTTTCACCGGCATATCATCTACATATATTTCTACATTCCTCCCTATTTGCTAAGAGAACATACAGTTCACCATTATTTGGCAAGTTGCGCCTACATTTTTTCAGCCCGAAGGGCATCATCGTGTAGTAGAAATTCCTAATAGGTGTTCTAAAGGCAGTCTTTTCCGTATCTTTTAGTGCCATCCAAATCTGATTATATCTGCTGAATCCATCCATAAAGGAGAACATCACATTCCTTGTGGCAAAATCTATCAACAGATCCATGTTAGGCAACGGGAATTCGTCCTTAAGACAAACCCGATTAAGATTTCTAAAGTCAACGTAACATCGTATCTGCCCGTTCTTCTTTTTCACAAGTACAATGTTTAACAGCCACTGTGGGTGTTGAATTGGTTTGATAAATCCAGCTACTAACAACTTCTACACTTCCTTTATTATCTGCCCTTCTATTTCGATGTGGAACACCCTGGCAGGTTGGGCCATTGGCTTGGCCCCAGGATCCACGTTGAGCGTGTGTACTACCAATCCTAGGTCTAGCCCAGGCATTTCTCTATAATCTCACGTAAAAACATCTCTGAACTCCTTCAACGATAGGATCAATTCTACCTTTTCCTCCTCTAACGACTTTGAACTTATTGAAATTGGTCTTGGCTTTTATGGGTTCGTGCCTAGGTCGATTTTCTCCAGCTTTGCTTCTGCTATTACTTGTACTTCTTTCTCTGTTGTAATCTTCTTTTCACTTTCCGTGTTCCTTTCTTCCCCTAAACTTTCTTGGGCCACATAGCATACTAGGGTCTTATGTTATGGCTCTCTTCCAGGACGCCCTTGTGTGCTACAGGTAAGCCTCTCACACCTTCATAATTTATATATTATCCTGTTGTCAAGTGCTCGAACCTTGACGCATTAGGGCATACTGTCTAGCTCTGGAGTTAGCACCTCTTTTCTTTTTCTTTTTCACAGCAACAGCTCCCTCAAATTAAGTTCTGGGTCGTCTTTAATGTCCTCCCACTTGGGGACAAAGGTGCCAGTTGGCTTGGACACCGAACTTTCCCCAAATGGTGCCTATCTGTCGTAGAACATAGTCTCGACCAAATGGGGCCCCTGCCTACTCAAATGGGGATGGCTTAGCTGCAATCCATATCATCCTACCATTTAACCTCCCTTTCACACACTGGCGATAGGTGGATGGAATGAAAAGATGCTTGTGCAGCCAATAGTATGTGGTAGGAGACTTACGTTTTCACCACATGGAATCGAGCTAAGGAGGCTATTGGGCCTACCTTTAGCCACAACTGTATATGTCCTGCTGTGTACTCGCCTTTTCCTCCAAACCCAGTCACCTCCATTGGCATCCTTGAATCTTGCTTTCCAATATTCTTGCTGCTTGTAGTGTGCTGAGCAGGATAATATTTATTAAAGCGTCCATGTCAGGGCTCTCTTAACGGGAATTTGATTTATGGAGACCACTAGATAAATAGGCCTTCTATGGTTTGGGTATCCCACCTCCATGTCTTCATCACTGAAAGTGATCTCATTGGTATCTTGTAGAAAAGCTCTATCAGTTTGAGCCTCTACAGTAAGGCATTCTACTCCTGCTCTTGGAGCAATGCTTACCAAAGCTTTTATGGCCATCTTTCATTCGTTTGCTGTAAGCTCCAATTGGTCAAACAAATTTTTGAACCGAGAGCTTCTCTGCAATGTTGTAATGGCTGCGGCAAGCAGCTATAGTCTTTCCTCTTTGTCTTCATCTGAGTCTGCACAAATGACAACTACTGCTACCCCCTTCCCTTTGTGATTAGGGAGTGGGTTCCTCTAGACCTCCAGTTGGGACAGTTTAAGGGTCCCATCTTTCATCCTACTATGCATTAATTTGCAGAGTGCCTAGCATTCGACGGTAGCATGCTGCACGTAATTATGCAAGCGGTAGAAACGTGGATCTCTCCGTTCTTCTTTAGTGGACTCTCTAGAAACATGATTGGGTTTAAAAACCCCATCTGCGATCCATTTTTCTAAGAGCACATCTAGCTCTTTTAGTGTACACGATATTGGTGGACGGCTCTCGTACTCCCTCCCTTCTGATTTCTTTCTCTTCTCGTTGGTGGACACTATCATAGCTTGCGGTGTAGATTTCCGCTTTTTGGGCTTGTTAGAGCTGGGCCTGATTGATTGGGCTATTTTCCTAGCTTTCTGTAAAAGCTGGGCGAACTAAAAATTCTAGGTTCTCTAGGACAGCTCTATATTCCATGATAATATTACCCATACACATTTCCACCAATGTCTTCTCCTCATAGTGATCATAGCAATCAAGGGCTATGTCCCTGAACCTCTTAATATGCTCCATGAGGTTTTCACCGCTTCTTTGCTTAGTACCTTGCAAAGTTGCAAGCGTCACCGTTTCTTCTCCGTGGAAATACTTAGTGTAGAATACATCTATCATGTCATCCCACGTTGGGATTGATCCTAGCTTCAAGCTAGTGTACCAAGTGTACGCCCGGCCACACAAGGATTTTGAAAACTCTCAAAGGCAAAGGTCCTCATCGGCTGCATAGGGACCAAGGGTATCTATAAACTTGCTTATATGCTCAACGGCACTTCCCCTCCTACCATCATACTGTGCAAAGGTTCGCAGCTCATACCTATTAGGATACGGTTTGCTGAGTATCCGCAGGAGATATGAAGGTCTTCTTGAATAAAATATTTCCTTAGGCGCCTTGGCCTTTTCTTGTTCCAGCAGTGCTGCTACATCAACCATCATGACAAAACGTTGTTTCGTGTTCTGTGGACCACCACCCACAGAAGTCTCTTCCTTTTCTACCACATGCTCGGGGTCATGTTAACTCCCCTTTTCTTTCGTCTTTTCTGCCTTTAGCTAGGGAATCTCCTCCATCAATTGTTGCTGGGAATGCAGCACATCAATAAAGAAGTTAGTATTGTTAGTAGGATTTCTTTATTACTGTTGTGGCCCAGCCCACGCTCCATTGGCACCCTCTGCTTGATTGGGCTGGTGTGGCGTGGCTGGCCTTGACTTTGCCTACAATGGCATGACACTCATATTTCACTTCGTCTTTGATCTTGGGGGCATAACTTGCGAGGGATTTGCTTGCTTTCCCTGTCTTTTTCCCAACTCCCTAGTGGAGTCGCTAATTTAAATATGGGGGGACTTTTTGCACTGTTAGGCCTCAAACCCTTCTGTTGCGCTATGGCTCATAAGCCTGAGATAAGAGAGTTGGGACTGGCCTCACTGGAATTGCGCTTTAAGCCAACTTGTGCACTAGTTAGGCTTACCCAATGTAGACGCGTCTTGACGTGAGTGCTGTGGATTAAACGTACGGTGTGGTCACAGCAGGAATAACTGTTACAAGTGTTACAGCAAGAACATTCTACAACAATATAACTTATGACAATAAAACATATTGAATAAAACTAACACCTTGAAGGAAATTAACAGAGTTATGGCAGAATAATACAAGAAGTAGAAATAACACTACAACAGAAAGAGTACATAACTTAGTAACTTCTAGCCAAACAATAAGAATATCATCCAATAAACATAATCAACAAAACAACTTGTCTGTTGGATTATAGGCTGAGGTTTTTAGCAAAAGCGAACCCAAGAAGGGAACCAATCTCCAACGCGGGTAACCTCAAGAAAAGGCTTTTTCCATAAAAGTTACACGCTCTAGAGAAAGGGCCTGAGGGGTTTGAGTTTCGATTCTCAATCTTCGAAAAGTGGGTTTGTCATGAGGGAGGGAAAATGTGGTCATTTGATGCATGCCTCTCTTCCTACTACTTTATTTTCCCTCTCTGGTTTTCTTTTAATCTTTCTTTTTTATCTTTTGTCTCTCCGTGTTTTTTTCCCCTCTATTCTTTCTTTTCTACCTCTTGCATTCTTCTTCTTTTTTACTGTTCATGGCTACCCCTTTTTATACTATTTGCCATTGTGGGATTTACCCCTTTTGTCCCTTAACTGTTTTTGGTTCCTTGTAGGCATCTCTCCAGTACTGCCCATTGGCTTGCTGGCTATCCAGCCATTAGCTCTGCCCAGAGAGTGTTGGTTGCACCACTCTCCATTTCCAGAAAAATTACTTGTCTTGTTTCTTACCTCTCTTTGTTCTTGTTTTATCCTTATGGATAAGGATTAAGCTACTTCATCACCTACCTCTATGGCATGCATCAAGTGGTCCTAGCCCACACTTACCTCTTTTGGGTGAAATGGCATCCTAGCAGGACATTTCCCTAAAGAAGCTTAAGCAGAAACTCTAGAATAGACCTCCCTTTCTTCTCGCCACCAAACCACACCCTTTGAATACCTTGATCCGTGGCCCACCTCCCATGTATTGGCTGGGTACAAGTAGATGGTACCCTGGTCCACTGTGCCCGCTTCACTCCATCTGCGTTTGTTCCTTACTAGCCTTCACACCATTTTTGCCACTCTTGCGTTGTCTGGTTCTACTATACGTTCTAGCTTGTGTTTATCCTTTATGCGTGAAGGATGCGTGGGCTTTTATACTCATGTTTTCTTCCTTTTATCTCTTCCTTGGCCCATTTACCACATCTTTACCTCTCATCAATTTTATGGGCTTATTGGCCATCATTTCTGCCATGTCAGCCCGTTTAATTTATCACTTTATTCCTTGGGCTTCCTCGGCCCACTTACTCCTTCTTTACCTCTTTTTACTCCCATGGGTTTATTACTTAATTCCTTGGGCTTCCTCAGCCATTTTACTACGTCTTTACCTCTTATTACTCTTGTGGGCTTATTGGCCATTATTCCTACCATGTCAGCCCATTGAGTTTACCACTTTATTCCTTGGGCTTCCCTTACCCATTTACTTCTTCTTTACCTCTCATTATTCCCATGGCCTTACTACTTCATTCCTTGGGCATCCTCGGCCCATTTATTTCTTCTTTACCTCTTGTTATTTTCATGGGCCTGCTAGCTATCAATCCTGTCACTTCAGCCCACTAGACTTGTTTCTTTATTTCTTTATTATTTTGCCCCTCGTTTTCTTCTCATCTTTCTTATTGTTGGGCTTCTTTTGCTGTTGGGCTCTTTGTCAAAAAATGGGCATCAACATGCTACAAAAGTAAACTCAACTCAATAATGCATGCAATAACATTATATATTTTTTGAGAAATAGATTTGTTATACATGGATAAGTCAAAATAGATTTGTTATACATGGATAAGTAAAATGTAAACTCAACTCAATTATGAGTGCGATATTTTTGGGCAATTATTGTAACAATATTAGTTAAAAAATAAATCCAACTCAATTATGCATGCAAAAACATTATGTATTTTTTGAAGAATATATTCATTAAATATAAATGGATAAGTAAAAAGTAAACTCAACTCAATTATGATTGCGATATTTGGGACCAGCTAATAAGGTTGACTTTTTGCAAAAGGCAGCCATGGGTAGTATAACTATGGTATTTTCTTTCATAAAAGTCTCCACCAATTCAATTATGCACAGAAGTGCATAAAAATACTTAACCGAGAAAAATTATTAAAAACAATCCAAATATCTCTTCCAAAAACCTAAGTTCTCGATACAAATAATCAACTTTTGGTCAATTTTAATACAATAACACACATATATATAAACTGTAGAATCTTAACTGATCCAAATAAGACTAAAACTTCAATATGATCTAACTAATAAAATAATGAATTTCTAGTTTGGACTAAACTAAAGACCATATATGAAAGCTGATTAGCTTTAACTAAAGGTTATTTCCTCAATCATTATTCAAAAGAGGATGTCCATTCTTAACCTTTAAGTAGATTTCAAATCAATTTATGGGTTTTGTTGACGTCTTTTGATGGTTCCCTATCGAAGTATTTTATTAGATTGTTTTAAGCTGTTGATAATGGTATGAAATTAACTCTAGTAAGGGCATACACTTTTAAGAGGTGTGGTGGGCCTTTTTATGTTGTTGGACTTCAATCCCTCCTGCAGCACTACGAACCATAGATCTGAGGTAAGAAAGCTGGGACTAGCCTAAATGGGGCTACACTTTAGGCCAGCTTGTGCACAAATCAGGCCATCCCAATATAGACGCATTCTGGCATAAGCATCGCGGGCTAGGCATATGGTATGGGCATGGAAGGACTGTTACAGATGTTATAGCAGGAATACAATACGATAGAATAACTAAAATACTAAACGGGATGAATAAGACTAACGCCAATAAGGAAAGTAGCTAATAAAGTTACAACAGAATAATATAACAAATGGAAATAATTGCTACAGCAAACAACTTAATAATTAAACAGTAAACTAATCACCCAATAAGCACAAATAAAAAAGAAAACTTTTCTGCCAGTCCAAGTCCAAGAAGGGAGTCAATTTCCAACGTGAGTAACCTCAAGTAAGGCTTCTGTCGTAGAAGTTTCGCACTTTGGAAAAATTACATAAATGGTTTGAGTTTCAATTCTCAATCCCTTAGATAGTGGGCCTGTCAAGAGGGAGAGAAAAAAATGTGGTCTATTGATGCATGCATCTATTCCTACCACTTTTATCTCTCTGGTTTTCTGTATGTTCTTTCTTTTTCTCTATTCTTTCTCCTCTTTCTTTCTACCTCTCCTTCCTTTTTATTTTATTTTATTTTATTTTATTTTTTTGTTGCTTCCAGCTACCCCTTTTTATACTATCTACTATGGTGGGATTTACCATTTTTCCCCTCAACTTTTTTTGGCTCCTTCTAGGTGTCCTTCTAGGACTGCCCACTAGCCTACCGGCTGCTCAACCACTACCATTGCTCTGAATGTGTTGGTTGCACCACTCTCCATTTCCAGACAAAATAGCTTGTCTTGTTTCTTACCTTTCTCTGTTTTTCACTTCCCTCATCCGGATAAGGATTAAGCTTCTTCATTACCTACCTCTATGGCATGCATCAAGTGGTCCTAGCCTATACTTACCTCTTTTGGGTGAAATGTCATCTCAGCAAGATATCTCTCCCAAAAAAGCTTGAGCAGGAACCCCAGAATAGACCACTTTTTTCTCCCCACCGCCAAACCACACCCTTTGAAAGCCTTGACCAGTGACCCACCTCCCATGTATTGGTTGGGTACAAGTAGGTGCTGCCCTGGCCATTTATGCATGCTCCACTTTATTTGAATTTGTTTCTTCCTAGCCTTCACACCATTTTTACTGCCTCCGTGTTTGTTGATTCTGCTGTACATGCTGGTTGGTGTTTATCTTTTGTGGCATGAAGGACGTGTGGGCTTTTAGGCTCATATTCTCTGCCTTTCACCCCTTCTTGGATTCGGCGTTGATTGGGCAAAGAACCCTTATCTTCCTGCTAAGCTCATGTTTTCCTTTTCTATATCTGTGGGCCTTTTGGCTATTGAACATGCCATATCACTTCATCGTGTCTGCTATACTTTTACCTCTCCTTTCATTTCTTGTTATCTCGTGGGCTTGCAGGCTGATGCTCCTGTCGTACCAACCCACTTCTTCATCCATCTTTTGCTCAGGGTTTCCTTGGCCCACTTTTCATGTTTTTACCTCTTTTAGGCTTTATTGGCCAATATTCTTGCTATGCCCACCCATTTCACTGCTTCATTCCTCGGGTTTCATCGGCTCGCTTACTTCTTCTTTACCTCTTTTACCCTCATGGGCTTTTTGCTAGATTTTTTGAGCTTCCTCGGCCCAATTACCATATCTTTATCTCTTATTACTTTTTGGGCTTATTGACCTTTAAGCCAACCCATTGAGTTTACTAGTTTATTTCCCGAGCTTCCCTGGCCCATTTACTTCTTCTTTATCTCTTTTATTCCAATGGGCTTACTATTTCATTCTTTGGGCTTCCTCGGCTCATTTGCTTCTTCTTTACCTCTTTTTGTTCTTGTGGGCCTGCTAGCCGTCAATCCTGTCATTTCAGCCTACTGAGCTTGTTTCTTTATTCCTTTACCGTTTTCCCTTCCTTGCCTTCTCTATTGTTGAGCTTCTTCTACTGTTGGGTCCTTTGTCAAAAAATGGGCATCAACAAGGGGAAAGTGAAATTACCACCAATAAATAGGACTTTTACTAAGTATTATTGGAAACTTATTGCATAATTGATTTTATTACTAATATAAGGTTAACAGGATTTAAGGCCTCTTAGCTTAAATCAAGTATCAAACTATGTTCGAACTATAAGAATGAGTTTATAGGTTTTCTTAAATCTGAATAATTCTTAAAATTTATATATTTAATCTCAACACATTCCAACAAGCATATGTTTATTAAAAAAATGACGTAGGTAAGATGAAACTATTAGGTTTCAACAAACAAAACGACAATTATTGCAAAAATATTTTCTATTTTAAAATTATCAGATAAATTAAATTACTCAACATTCTTACTTGTAAGAAGTGGAAACTTCACAAAATTCCAAAAAGTATATATATCATCCTTATAACATCCTTCTTTGTCACATACGGTATTTTCGTGAGATCCCGCACCTCCATACCTTTAGTATTTGAAACATTTAAATTGAATTTATGGATTCTATGATTTGTTTCTAAGATTAAATTATTTTATAACATTAGCTACTACAAATTTAATAAAAAAATCATAGGAAAGGAATTAGTTAACTAGAGAATTATTTGAATTTAGGCTATAGTTTCAAAAATTAATATTTATGGAGGTGTCATAGATATTTTAGTTAAAATTGAGGGCTTAAGGACCTTATGGTTCAATTAATGGCCTAAGAGCGTTTGATGAATCTCGACGAGATCTCGCCCAGATCTTAACAAATTTGAGATTGTGAGAGAGAGAGAGGGAGGACTGGGTCAAGGGGTATGGTAGTTTTGCAAGTTTGGATTCAATCGTTTTGGTTTTTGTCGAGTTTCAAAACCCAAAACCGCCACTCAACCTGCACCCCTCAAGTTCTGATGCCGAAGACCTATTGTTAACCACCAACTACTAGGATCAAGTCAGTTTCGGTTCAAGTGGCATCGTGTTGTTCGGTTAGGTCGGGTGTTGAGTTGGTCTGAACAACCCTAGTCAATTGGATATAGTTTTATTTGTCACCTTTGGTATAATTAGGATGGTGATTACAAGTTTAAGAATCCATTATAAAACAGTTACCAACATAACCCATCATCAAGCTAAAAAACCTTTACTTCTAAAGCCAGGAATGCCACAATTATAGACTATTTCAAGTTCATCATAAACCTATTAACTAACCCACATTTTTGAAGAGGAAAAAAATAAATAAATAACAAATCATCTACCTCAAACGCTAGAGAATTTATGTTACATCCAGTGGAACATACAGTTAGTTAAGACTTACAACACCAATACTTTTAAATTAATCCAGTGTAATATAAATAATTTGAATTGCAGGAGGCCTGGAATGGCAATAATTCGATTTCCAGTCTCATACTCGATGAATTTTGGATGAATGGAGGCCTTTGTATCCTTGGGATATACCGATATCTTGAAATTTCATACCTTTAATTGAAGTTTAGAGGCATATAATTAATATAACAGTAGAGAAATTTTCCCTTTATATCTTAAAACAAATCCTTCTTTTTTCATTTGTTTTTCTTACCGATAAAATAAATAAAACAATAAACTCCCAGTTGCAGAGCCAATGAGATTTTATAATTGTTCTTTCTTGGTAAGATTTGGACCTGATGCCTCCAAAAGAACCAATTATAACATAATTTTACACGCGCAAAAAACCTGTATCGATAAAGCCATTAATTAAATAATAATAAAAGCATGTAAAATATGGATTTTCATTTCGGAAAAGGAAGGGGGGGGGGGGGGGGGGGGGGCACCTGGCATCCTAGGAGCGATCAATAAATAAGAAGAAAAAATGCACCACTAGTCTTCACACACTTCATGCAACAAAGAAGACACCAGCCTGCAGGTTCCAAAACAAAATACCAAAAACATCCAATAGAAAAAGCTAAATCTCAATTCCTTTAATAACATTCTCAATCAATGAGTTGCATAGGCATCTGCTCACCTCTTTCACTATAAATTTGTCAAGAAAACTCAGTGATGGCAGCAGCCATTCTGAAAAATAGACCGAGTGATTTTGATCATCACTTACAGCGAGATGATCATCTGGAAGCAAAGAAAACAGCATACATCCATATTTAAGGACAAAAAAATTAATTGGCTAGTATTGTTACGACTACAAGACAGAAAGTAGTTGGCTAGTATTCTGAACCTGATGGTCGTAGAAGTATCCTGTGTGTAACAAAGGTCTGCAAAGATTTTTAACATACAAGCAATCAATCTGTAAGACTCTAAACACTGAATGGACCCCATAATAATTTCAGGAAAAATTTCTGGTGAAAGATCACTGTCTACACTCATAATTTACATTCGATGTCTCACCGCACACCTCAGTATGTTATCAGCAAAGACTTTTAACCAAGAAAGTTTCATCAGTAAAACCTTTTTTGTAAACAAGTTTCAATTTGTATTCTTAGAGTCCAAAATTTCTTCACAAGATACATGACATAAGCAAAAATGCCAAAAATATATCCAAGGTATCCACATTAATTTGTAGAAATCTCCCTCTTATATAACTAAAGAACAAAGCCCAAGTTGACAATATTCATCTTGAAATACAAGATTCAGTTATAGCATGCTGCAATCAGTAAAACACGCAATAACATGTGCCATACAGTTGATTATTAACTGGTCATATACTGGTGAAATATACTGAGTCTATCAACATGTAACTAATCATGAAACATTACCTGCCAGACAGAAGGCATATACTCACGATATGGAAGTTGCGGAGCAGTAATGCCCCCGCTTTGTGAATTTGAAGTATCTGGTTTTCTTAAATTCCTGCTAGCATATTATACAATAAATCAAGAACCTAGACTAGAATAAAGACTTGAAACATGTTAACGAAAAAGAATAAAAGATGATGACATTGAATAGAAAAGGAGGAGCTGGAAATTCTTAGGTACCAGCCCTTAGAACATTTGTTACCTATATTATGCTTTGGGGAGAGATGGTGTAAGTGGATTCGCACTTGTATTTCCACTTTTCAGTTTTCTGTTTTGGTAAATGAGTCTCCAAATGATTTCTTTGGAAGTTCAAGAGGGTCCGTTATCTCCCATGTTGTTTTTAATTATGATAGAGGTATTTAGTAGGATGTTGAAGAGAGTGGAGGGGGCGGGATTAATAAGAGGGTTCAAGGCTCATGGTAGGGGTGATCAGGTATGTTTTTCACATCTCTTGTTTGCATATGACACAATTCTTTTCTGTGATGCAGATGTGGAGTAGTCCTTCATATACGAATGTTGTTACTGTGTTTTCAAGTTGCGATAGGCTTGAAGGTTACTGTACATAAGAGTGAAATGGTTCTAATTGGGGAGGTTGATAATGTGCATGCTTTGGCAGATATTTTTGGGATGTAGGGTTGGGACTTTGCTTATGTCTTACCATGGCATGCCTCTGGGGGCTTCTCATAAGTCCCCTTCTATTTGGAATCCTATCTTGGAGAAATTTAAGAGAAGATTGGCATGATAGAAGAAGTTGTCAAAAGGTGGTAGATTGACATTGCTTAAGAGTACATTATCAAGTCTTCCTACCTATTATTTATCACTTTTCACCATTCCTACTAATGTGGCTAACAAGATCGAGAATATGTAATGGGACTTTCTTTGGAGAGGTATGGGGGGTGAATCTAAGTTACATTTTGGTAAAATGGGATAAAGTATGTGCTCCTATGGCCAACGGTGGTTTAGGGATAAGGAAACTGAATATCTTCAATAAAGCCTTGTTGGAAAAATGACTATGGCGTTTTGGGGTTGAGGAGGCATGACATTGGAGGAGAGTGGCTGCTAGAAGTTTGGGGAAGTGTGGGAGGAATGAACTTCTAAGTTGGGCAGGGGTGTACATGGTTGCGGTTTGTGGAGAGGTATTCGAATGGGTTGGGAGGCTTTCAGCCAAAATACTCAGTTTGAGATTAGGGTGAGGAATAGAGTGAGATTCTAGCATGACTATTGGTGTGGGAATCAACTTGTTCAAGTGACTTTCCTCTATAGATTTTCTCTGGCAAGGCAAGGTGTAGGGGAGAAGAGTTGGGATGTATGGTTCACTCGAGATCTGAATGATTGAGAGTTGGATACAGTGGTGGATTTCTTTCATATTTTGGAGTCTAATACCCCTTCAACTGAAAATGGAGACTGCAAGAGATAGAAGTTAAAGAAGAACGGGGACTTTGATATTCACTCGTATTATAATAGGCTGCAAGGCCCCTCCTCTGTCTTCTTTCCTTGGAAAGATATTTAGGGAGTTAAGGCTCCTCAACGAGTTTCTTTTTTTGTTTGGACCGCAACTTGGGGTAAGATACTCACTAGTGACAATTTAAGGAAAAAGGGTCTCACTTTTGTTGATTGGTGCGTTATGTATCAACTAATTCTACCCTATATGGTGCTCATCTGGTTTGTATCAAGTTTAGGTTTAAAAATAAATCTGGGTAAATCAGAGTTGGTTCTTGTGGGAGCAAATATGATGCAGTTCATTTTTAAAGCTAGTCGTTTACTAGTGCTTATGTTGTACGATAAGTAGATCATTTCACTTGTAATAGAAAGTTAGTTAGTTGATAGATTGTTAGTAATAAGTGCAATAGCCTATTAGATAGTTAGAGAGGTTTGTTAGGCTTTGGCCAATCACATCGCAGCCACATGGTAGGTTCTTGTAACTAACTTTCTAGCTAATCATCGACTTGCCTACGTATCTATAAATAAGTGAGGCCGCCCTCATTGTAACTAGTTGAATTTGAATCCAATAAATCTACCTATGAGGTATTATTCCAAGAGTGTCTCTTGAAGAGTTAGTTCATTCTTTCTTTTCTCTAAGCAACTTAGCTTTCTAAAACATCTTTCCTTTTCACCATTTTTTCTCCATCAGAATATTCTGCTATTGGTCGATGTGCTAGGATGTAAACATGGTTCCTACGAAATACTTGGGTCTTCCTTTGAGTGCTAACTTCAAAGATAGGACAATATGGAATCCAATTTTAGAGAAGGTGGAAAGGAGTTGTAGGGTCGAAACATTTATATTTATCCAAGGGAGGTAGAGTCACTTTACTTAAGAGTACTCTATTGAGTTTGCCTACCTACTTCCATTCTTTATTTCCTATCTCTGTAGATGTGGCAAAACGTATTGAAAAAGTACAGCAAAAATTTTTATGGGGTGGTATGGGGGAAGAGACCAAATCTCATCTAGTTAAATGGACAGATGATTGTACTCCTCTTTCTTCAAGTGGTTTGGGTATTAGAAGATTAAGACTTTTTAATGAAACCTTGTTAGGGAAATGGTTGTGGCGTTATGGTCTTGAAAGGGATGATTTATGGAGAAGAGTGATAGATGTATGGTAGTGATGGAACATAGATGAAATTAGGGATGGAACATAGATGAAATTTTGGCAAGATCGATGGAGTGGGGAGAGTTCTCTTGTGGTATACTACCCAGAGTTATTTAGGATTTGTCATAATAAGGAAGCAAGTGTGGAGGATTCAATGCAATTCACCAATGAGGTTCTTCACTAGAATCTACACTTTGTACGGGCTATTCAAGACTAGGAATTGGAGTCCTTGATGACCTTCATGGATACGATCTATGGTATGGTAATTAGGGGGTTGGAGAGGATAAGATGTAAAGGAAACCAAACAAGAAAAAGGGCTTCAAGGTTGGTACTTATTACCAACTTCTGGGTGTCGTTGCAATCACCAGTGATCATTCTTTCACTAGGAAAATCATATGGAGATCAAAAGCTCCTCTAAAAGTAGCCTTCTTTGCAAGGACTGCAACTTTGGATAAAATTTTTACAATTGACAACTTAAGGAAGAGAAAGATAAGGATTACAGATTGGTGTTAATGTACAAATGCAATGGTGAATCTGTTGATCATCTTTTGCTGCATTACTCTAATGCGTCAAACTTATGGTCCATGATTTTGGGTTTGTTTGGAGTTTATTGGGTGATGCCAAAATCTATTGTTGAGCTTTTAGCTAGCAAGGTCGGTTTGGTTGTCATCGGAATGCTCATATTTGGATGGTTATCTCTCATTGCTTGATATGGTGCATTTAGAGGGAAAGGAATAGCAGGAGTTTTGAAGACACTGAAAGTTACATGCTTGATCTCAAGTTGTTCTTTTTTAGAACTTTATTGGATTGGCTGACAACCAAGAGGAGCCTATCTTTATTTTCTATTGCTGATTTATTAGATATATGTGATTTTTGTATCTAATTGTTACCCCAGTATACTTCCTATAACTATTAATATGGATTCATATTCCATCACTAAAACGCCGGGTAAGCATCATGGTTCTATTTAGGTTGGTAAATCAAGTCTAGATTGGACCATTGCATGCTTGGTAGAGTTATTCTGTTGGGATTTTAGCAAGCAACATTTTTTCGAACGTTTTCATGAGAATTATAAAATCTTGGAGTTTTCTATTAGATCAAATTAGGGTGGTATTTTTGTGGAAATTTCAAAGTATCATAATGGGGCAAGATGTGGTTGTTTGCATGTCCTAGAAGGAGTTAATAAGCGAGTCTAGGCTTTTCTTGAAGTGAAGTTACGTAGTTTTTTCTTGGGAAAATTAGCTTCAAGGCTGAGGAAGGAGGTGGTTGTTGGCGGTGGTGGGTTTGAAAAATCCACTGGCAATTCGAGGAATCAAGTTTGGAAAAATATTAATGGAAAGTGAAATCAGGAAATGAATGGAGAAGCAGTTTCCAAATCTTACTGCTAATTTAAATCAAAATGAGAGATTTGGAGGATTTGACTTAATTCAAAAGTCAAATATTCCAACTCATTTCAAATCTGGCCGCCACATGCATGTAACGTTTGTTAAATGGACCCAGACCCATTTTTCTTTAAAAATTTCTGCTGATTTAGAAGGTGAAGGCAAACGTATGGTTAATTGGGCCAATACTGTCCAACCCAAAGGAGTAAAGACTGGCCAAGTCTTTAAACCTTCTGCGTTAGGGCCTGCAGTAAAACAAGTCTAACACACCCAACAGCCAAAACCCAACAGGCACCCGGTGTTTTTTAACACTTGGTGAGACAGAATCACCCAAGTTCAGGGGAGATGGGCGAAGGGTCAGGCTCCCACGAGTCAGCCGAGAAGACTCCAACAGTGTCTCCGAGTACCGACAAGGTGGGTGGGGTGTTTTCAAGGTCCCAAGGTCGCTTTGATGTGGCTGTGGCTGGTTGTTCTCCTCTTGTGGGCCCTCTAAGCAGCAGTGCCAAGGTGGGGCAGATAGATTTTGCTACTACATTCACCGATGGTCCAGTTGCGGGTTGTCCAATCACTAGGGCTGAGGTGGGTTTGCATGTTTCCAGCTCCGATGATCATTTTGATGGGCTTTCCAACATCACCGAAACTGTTGATTCTCCAAATCTGGGATTTCCAACAATGCTATCGGTTTTCAAGCTCTCCGATATGCTTTGCTGCCACAAGTTGTTAGGACCAAACCAATTCTCTCCAGTTTTAAGCTGATTTCTGACTCAAAGGAAGATGACATTCTATTGTTGAATTGGGACAATTCCATGGGGTCAGGTAAGGCTGAGAATGATCAGAATTCTTTGGATTGTGTACCTCTAGCTCAATGGGATCATTATGGGGTCTAGATTTAGTGACAGAGGAGGGTGTACTGTACCGAATGACACTTTTGTGGGAGATGACTTGGAGCCTTCGGTTTGGGTGAAAAGGATAATTATAGGCTTTGGTAAATTCGTGGGTTTTCCTATGGATTCCAGTGAGAGGCAATGTATTACTTTCTTCCAACAACTTGAGAGCTGTAGGTAGTCTCCGTCAAACTGCTTCTTCACTTAAAAAAGGTACGAGGGAATTAAGGAACTTACTTTCTTCTGTTATTTATGATGGTCACTTTGGTAGAAGTACCAGAAGAAAGTGTGAATTCCATTGGGATGGGCTCAGATCGTTGTCCATGAACTTGAAACTCTTATCTTGGAATGTGAGAGGATTAAACAATCCTCATAAGAGGGATACTATGAAGAATTTACTCAAGGAGTGGAAGTGTGAAGTTGTGTTTTCAAGAAACCAAATTGGACTGTACCAACTCCTCTGTTTTGAAAAGTCTCTGGAGCAGTCCTTTTGTAGATTGGGGTAGTTTTGGATGCCATTCACACAGCAAGGGGTGTTCTCCTGACTTGGGACAAAAGGGTGTATGAGAAAATTGACTGTGTGGTAGGTAGATTTTCTGTTTCTAGAGTGCAAACAGGTTTGTTTGGATTTGTACAGGGTGTATGGTTCGACTATTGATGGTCTTAGGGATGCTTTGTGGGCAAAACCTGGTAGTGTGAGAATGAGGTGGAGCTCGGCTTGGTGTGTCTTTGGCGATTTAAACATCATCAGATATCCAGAAAACCGACTTTAGGTTGTATTTCTTTTAGTCCAACCATGTTCAAATTCTTGAACTTTATTAAGGAATTTTTTTTGGTTGATCTACCTTTGGTGGGGGTGAGTATACGTGGTTCCGAGACTCTGAGAATCCTTCTATGTCTAGAATTGATAGAGTTTTGGTTTCAGCTGACCGGTAGAATCATTTCTTGGATGTGACCTAGAGGCCTCCCCCTCTTGTGGTATCCGATCATTGTACTCTTCTTGTGAAGGCAGGTGGCATGTCGAATGAGGAGAGCTACTTTAAATTTGAAAATATGTGGCTCAAAGTGGAGGGTTTTGTGGAACAAGTTCGATGTTGGTGGAATGGATATCATTCTGTGGGGCCTCCTAGTTATGTTCTAGCTTGTAAATTCAAGGCTCTAAGGAGATTTGAAGCATTGGAATAAACATGTTTTTGGGGACGTGTCTTTTCGGAAAAAAATGTTTGTTGTCTGAGCTCTTGGATCTAGATACGAAAGAAGGGCTGCAAGTTTTGTCTCCGGCAAATAGAACAAGAAAAACTGAGATCAAGGCCAATATTTGAGTATTTAGCTTTCTTGGATGAGATTTCTTGGAGGCAGAAATCAAAGGCTTTGTTTTTAAAAAAGAGGGGGATAATAATAATAGGTTATTTCACAGCTTGCTAACTCCCATAGACAAGCTAATACAGTGAGGGATGTAGAGGTTGAGGACATTATGTATAAGGCTGATTCGGATATTCGGGTTCAAGTGGTGGGTTTTTATAAGAATTTATATCGGGAGTCTGAATCTTGGAGGCCTATTGTTGATGGTTTAGAGTTTTCTAGTCTAGATGAATCTGAGAGGTTATCACTAGAAAAGGGCTTTGAAAAAAGAGGAGATTATTGAGGTAATTTGTGAGGTTGAGGATGATAAGGCTCCTGGTCCTGATGGTTTTACCATGGCTTTCTTTCAAAAGTGTTGGTGTGCGCTTTAGAGGGATGTTATGGCTTTCTTTGCAGATATTCATAGACAATGTGTCTTTGAGAAATCTCTCAATACCACTTTTTTGTGCTTGATCCCCAAGAAGATCAATGCAATTAATATTAAAGATTGTCGTCCTATTGGCCTTATGGGTAGTTTGTACAAACTTCTGTCAAGGGTGTTGGCTCATAGGATTTGATGTGCGTTGGATAATACAGAAGAGGGAGGTTTTCTTAGTGGTTTCCAAGCAAGCCCTAATGTGCAAGGAGGTTTGCATATTTCTCAAACCTCCTTATCTCCTTTTTGCTGATGATACCATTCTTTTTTTTCCTTTTTGTGATGCATCTAGGGAAAAATTATTATATATTCGGATGGTGTTGATTTTCTTTGAAGTTATCACAGGCTTAGAATTAAGTTTTGGTAAGAGTGAGATTGTGCCTGATGGTGAGGTTGGGAATTTGGATGCTCTGACTAGTATCTTATGTTGTAAGGTTAGCATTGCCCATGACTTATTTGGGTACGCCTCTTTGGGCTCATTATAAGGATTCTTCAATTTGGAACTCTATTTTAGAGAGGATGGAGAAAAGCTCTCTAGTTGGAAGCATTTATATTAGTCAAAAGGAGATGGGCTTACTTTATTGAAGAGTACTCTATCAAGCCTTCCCATTTATTGTCTATCTTTGTTTACTATTCCCCAACATGTGGTGAACAAATTAGAAAGGATTCAGAGAAATTTTCTTTGGGAGAGATATGCTAAAGTCTTTAAATATCTGCTTGTTGCTTGGGAAAAGGTTGTTTGGCTAGTGAAGCAGGTGGGAATGAAGTCACCCATTTATGGCGTCAAGTTATAGCCACCAAATATGGGGAGGCTAGAGGAGATTGGTGCACTAGAGTTGTCAGAGAGACACATGGTTGTGGGATGTGGAAGAAAATTAGGAAAGGTGCATAGAGTTTCTTTGGTCATGTGGTGTATGCGGCAGGAGAGGGTATTCGTATTCGGTTCTAGTATGACCCTTGGAGCAGTCTCATTTCTTTGAAATATTTGTATTTGGATTTGTTTGCCTATGATATGGCTCAAGAAGCTTGGAATTCTGATTTGGTTTTTACTACACTAGATGTAGAAGCTAGAACTTAATATTCCATCGTGCTTTTCACGATTAGGAATTGGAGAAAGTTTATACTTTTTTCGTGCATATTTACTCCAAAATACCAAGGGGGAGGGTGATGCTATCTTGATTTGGCAGTTGAGTCGAAGTGGTGTTTTTGATGTGCGCTCATTTTATAATTCATTATTGGATGCCATTTCTACTTCTTTCCCTTGGAAGAGCATTTGGTGTGTTAAGGTACCTAAAAGGGTGTTTTTATGTACAACTGCTAAGGGTGGGATTCTTACAATAGCTAACCTTGTCAAGAGGAACTTGCCCCTTGTTAATTGGTGTTGCCTATGTCGTTGTGATGAAGAAACTGTAGATCATCTTCTGCTCCATTGTAAGCTTGTTCATGCTCTATGAAGTGAAGTCTTTCTTATGTTTGGGGGCCAGTGAGAGATGCCAAATATAGTTGTTTCTCTCCTTTTTGCATGGAAGAAATGATTGGGGGCACTTTCTTCAAATTTTTGGAATATGGTATTGTGTCTTATGTGGTTGATCTAGAAGGAACGCAATTCCCAAACATTTGAAGACATTGAGAGACCTAAAGATCTATTGAATTCTTTGCTAGCTGGGACGTTATTTGAGTGGTCTCGTATTTGGTGTTTTACACATTGTATTTCCATGTCTGATTTCATTATTTCTGTTAGCTCTTCCCTTTGATTTGTTTGTATTCGTTTCAAGTGCAGTGGGTTTACTATCGTAAACACATTGTATTTTTCTTATCAATAAAACTTTTATTACCTATCCAAAAAAATTACTTATATAATACATATATAAATATATATATATATATATATATATTATCTCTATATTATCCTTCTATAACTTGCTAAAACTCCTCCTTATTGATTCTAATCGACTCCTATATAATGCTTTTGTGATGATATCAACAAGTTGGCCTTCAGACTTCACAAATGGTGTAGCAATTGCTCCATTTAGAATCTTATCTCTCACAAAATGGCAGTCTACTTCAATAACTAGGTATATCAGTTACAATCCCCCAATAACTAGTGAATCTATTATCACTAATGTCATCAATGGCAGTCCTGAATCAACATTCATGGTGGAGCACTTGCATGTTAAGGACCCTTCTGATAGATGGCAATCAAGGGAGTGAACACAAGTAAGAAATGACTTGTACTTTGTATGATGGATACAGGTATAGATGTCAAAGACAATCTTATGCAGGCAAGTGACCACCTCTAAGGCTCTAACTCAATATGACATAAGTGGGGTATAGGATAAGCATTGAACACACATGATGTTGGCCAAACAGATCTGTCCAATAAAGTACAATTGAGACAAGAAAAATGTTGTCTGCAATCGATAGTACCAAATCTTTTCAATCTAATGAACTTGGTGTCAGGGTTCTTTTATATTGACCACAAAAACAATTTATTAACAAACAGGGTCATAGTATATGACCTATGTGGACAAAAAATTAAGACCTTCTCACACTAAAGAAAAAAGTATCGATACTGACATAATCAGAACTTTTTCCTATTAGGAACTCACCATTTGGCCTCATTCATGGCTCTATTCCCGAAAAGAGTTTCCTTTGTAGCTATGGCAAGCATGGGATGCAGCAGCAGAAGCTTTCTAATCTCCTGAACTACAGTTTCTAACACAGTCTGAATAGAATGGCTTTTTCTGCATACCAAACAGTTAAACATTAAGATTAGGTACAATCTAAGAATCTGACTGACTTTATAAGTAAATATTCAATCCAATAATTATCAAATTTCACAGCATTTATCAGAGTAACTAACAATAATCAAAAGTTGAATGCATATATGTGAGAATGATAACTAGTTACAACATCTGGGGGAACATGAAAGCATGAATAATTTAATGTTACTAGATCATACAAATTCAGTGAAGGAAAAATAATTTCTAAACTCTACCACCTATTCTGGCATAAATAGATTCATATACCAATCTCATGGACAAACTTGTTGTAGCAAAGATCAACACCTAACTTTGCATCAATTATACTTGGGATCTGTTTGGATGCTTGGATTCGGCATTGAATTGGGTCTTGGATTTGGAATTAGAGGGTCCAATGCCAAATACAATTTTAGGATCTTTAGGTTGAGCATGGAATTGGCTTTGAGTTCCAATCCACAACAAAACTAAAAATTAGTAATTCCAAACCTCAGCCATTCCACATTTCTCTTGAACCCATGCCAGAGTGCAGACCCACCCCCCCACCACCACCCTGCCTCCTCAAATTCTCAAAGCCAGCAGCAACTCAATGCAATACCCTAACAACAGCGATGACATTTGTTGTCTCGGGAAGTGTGTTTTGGGCATTCAAAATTAATTACCCTAACACACATAAGTATTATTTTTATATGTGGGTTCTGAAGCAATAAACCTGGAGTGGTTTTTGATTATGAGTATCAGGAGGAGACATGGGAGGTAAGCAAAGAAGTCGGGGAAGAGAACTGTCAAGACTAGGGGAAGAAGAAAAATAGTATGTAGACTCAAGAAAGGTAACATCAGCACTAATAAAATGCCAACGAAGGGTAGGTGAGTAACACTTGTATCCCTTCAAAGCACAAGAGTACCCAAGGAAAATGCACTTGATCAATCTAGGGTCAAGTTTGATAAGCTTGAACCTTTTCTGAAGGTGTAAAGGTGTTAATTGAGTGTATCTAAAACTCGGATGCTTAAAGCTCTTAGATAGTGGTGAAAGGCCGACAAATCAATTCCAAAACCCATATGTTGGAGGCGGCGGAGGGTAGACAGAACAATGGTAGTGGAAGAAATAAAGGAAAGAAATTAATGCTGAATTCTCAAAATTCAAATATTGCAAATCTTGGTAGTCAAACCCATGATTCACGCGAGAGGGACTCTAGGAAGGAGAAAGCACAGATTGGAGCGAAGATTCACGCGAGAGAGACTCTAGGAAGGAGAAAGCACAGATTGGAGCGAAGATCACGTCTACTATAAATGGAATTGTTTCAAGCAGGACTAAAGGTGGTTTGATTTTGAATGATATGCACCGAGAATCAGATGGAGCTAATATGCACCGAGATGATTTTCTCAGAGGTCAATGATTCCGATGCTACCGTGGATGAGTATTAGTGTTCCAATGGACCTATAGACACTTTTAGTGGGTTGGAACTCACACACGATGGTGATGCGGCCTTGCAACGCGACATCCAAAGGATCCTCCAAGAGCATACAGATAACGTCATCAAGAAATGGGGGAACTCTGAACAGTGGGTTCTTGAATTACGAGATGGGAGGGGGGTGGCAATTCTGATTCAAATCTCTTTGCCACTGGGAGATGCCGTTGATGGATTTGATGAATCGAATCAGTTGACGGTGGTGCCAATGGTGTCATTGGACTCAAAGGAGATAATATTAGGATAGGAAGAAAGGGATGACAATGTTGTGGACGATTGGATTTCAGATGTCTGTTCCAAGGATGCTTTTTAGTCTACAAAGGGGTGTTTGTTTCCTCTAACTGTTGAACCACTAGCTTATGCCTGTGGGTGTCACAAATAACTGTGAAGGTCCAGCAATTTTGGGTGTGGAGAAATTAATGGTTAAGGACAATTACTCAATGTGGTTCCAAAGTAGATTCAATAGGTTTGATGATTTTTTGGGGACATCTCTAAAAGGTTAGGAAGAGCCAACAACCAAGTTTTTGCTGGCTGTTGAAGCTCAATTACATCAGAGAGCTACTGAGGAAAAGATTCAAAGAACAGTGAAGGGTACAAGAGGGAAAGGAATAAGGGAGTTGAGGGGTTTATTTAGCTCTGTCAATTATGGTTCAACATCAACAAGGCGTAGTGGTAATAGTAGGGATAGGGCTTTGACTGTTCCTCAATGAATTTGAAGATTTTATCCTGGAATGTTAGAAGTTTGAATGAGAAGGAAAAGCATCTTCAAATTCGTAATTTACTATGTACTTGGAGGGCTGATATTGTTTGCTTGCAAGAGACAAAATTTGAGTAGATTACTTCTTATTTTTTATAGGTAATCAGAAGTTTTATTAAATAAAAGTATCACTTGTTCACAATGGTGAACAAACTGTACTTGAAACAATTACAAAAAAATCAAAGAGAAAAAAGAGCAAATTGTAGGAAATCAAAAATGGAAGTACATTGAATAAAACCCCAAATACAAGACCACTCAAAGTCCCAATTAGCAAAGACTTCAAAAGATCAACAGATCTCTCAACATCCTCAAATGTGCATGTATTTCGTTGCCTCCAAATTAGCCACATCAAACAAGCTGGTACCATATTCCAAACAGTAGAAGAGTATTCCCTCAAATGATTCCTCCATGCAAAAAAAAAGAGAAGCAATTGTACTTGGCATCACCCACTGAATTCCAAACATTAGAAAAACTTCACTCCATAAGGCATGAGCAAACTTACAATGAAGCAAAAGATGATCCACCGTTTCCCATCACAACGACACAAGCAACACCAGTTAACCAGGGGCAAATGCCTCTTTACAAGGCTATCAATAGCGAGAATACTATCCCGAGCTGCTATCCATAAAAAGAAAGACATCCTTTTAGCTTTAGGTACCTTTCCACCCAATACACGGCCAAGGGAAAGGAGTGGTCGGAGGATCAAATAAGGAGTTATAGAAAGAGCACGCATCAAAAATACCATTCTGAGTTAACTTCCAAGACAATATCAACCCCCTCCCCTTTGGCATTTTGGAATAAATATGCTCAAAAAAAGAATACACTCTCTCCACCTCCCAATCATGAGGAGCACAATGGAATTGTATATTCTAGGTGTGTCAATGTTCGACCCAACCCACAAACACGACACGAACCCAACACGGGTTTTTTCGGGTTAGAGTTGGGCCTTAATGGGTTTGGGTCATAAACGAGTCGACCCGAAAACGACACAATAAGAAATGTGTCATAATCGGGTCAACCAGCGTAACCCGTAATAGACATGTTTGACATGCCAATTTATTTGTGTCAACCCGAAATAACTCACTTAACACAACCCGTTTAACTCGTATAACAAATAAATATTTATTTTATTTTACATTTGTCAAATACCTTTTATATCCAACATATATTTTAAATTTAAAAAGAAAAGTGAGTAATTACAAAAATTTACAAGGGATATAATTGGAAATTGAAACTTCACAGACCCTAGAATTACTAATATTTTTTTTTTGGCATAGAACTTGCACAAATGAAATTGGATGAGCTTGTAGAAGATGTTATGAATTTGTACATCAACAAAGAATCTATGGATGATAATTGTGGTCATAGTCAGGATTAGTCTACTACTTGCTCAAATTCTTTCAATATTGATACTTAACATCTGGCGAGTTCCAAGGATATTATATTTTTGTTGAACTATATTATTTTATTTTTGTTAGACTTTGTTATTTTGAATTTGGGTTGAAGTGTATGCACTTCTTTTGGAGTGTAAAGAACTTATTTTCTAGATGAATGTTATATTTTTTTTTAACTATATTATTTTGAATGTGGGTTGAAACTTGAAGTGTATGCATTGCTTTTTGGGAGGTAAAAAAAATTATTTCTAGATGGATGTTATATTTAATATTATGCAAGTTGAAATGGGTTGTGTTACATTCATATCAACCCAACATGACTCGTTTATTAAATGTGTTAAATGGGTTGGGTCAGGTCAGCCCGCCTTATTAACAAGTCGGGTTAAGGTTGAAGGATCATGACACGATTATTAAATTGGTCGGGTTAGGGTTGAGCTATTTAGTCGGATACCCCTACCTCGACACGACCCGACACGACACGAACCCGACATGCTAACCCGAATTGACACCCCTGGTATATTCCAACACCTACTACCACTGTCTGGTGCACTAGTAATCAACTCAAAGATCCATGCTTCCTTAGCCCTAGCACAAGAAAAAAATCCTTAAAGGAAATATGCCCGCTCCAAGGATCATACCAAAATCTAATACGAAGACCCTTTCCCACCATATACACCACATGTCCAAAGAAATTCTTTGCACCCTTCCTAATATTCTTCCACATCCCACACCCATGAGACCCTCTACCAACTCTAGTGCACCAACCCCCTCTAGTCTCTCCATACTTGGTAGCTATAACCTGACACCATAAACGGTTGGCTTCACTCCCGAATCTCCATAGCCATTTTCCAAGCAGGGCTTGGATAAACAATCCAATCCTTCAAATCCCCAAACCACCTTCCTCAATAAGCCAACACACCTTATTCCAAGTAACTAGCGGATATTTGAAAGCTTCCTCAGAATTCCCCCACAAGAAATTTCTTTGGATCCTTTCTAATCTAGCCGCCGCAATTTGAGGAATAGTAAACAAGGATAAGAAATATGACAAGGTACTTTTTAGCAAAGTTAATCTTCCCCCTTTTGATAAGTATAAATGCTTCCAACCAGATAGCTTCTTCTCCATTTTTTCTATAATAGGATTCCAAATTGATGAATCCTTAAAATGAGCCCCAAGAGGTATACCCAAGTAATTCATGGGCAACCTACCAATTTTGCAACCTAAAACATTAGCCAAAGCATTCAAACTCCCTACCTCCCCCACTGGAACAATCTCACTCTTACCCACATTGACTTTCAAACTCGTGATAGCCTCAAAGAAAATCGTCACCATCCTATTATATAATAGTTGTTCCCTAGTTGCATCACAAAATAAGATAGTGTCATCAGCAAAAAGAAGATGAGAAATATGCAAACCTCCCTGCACGTGGGAATTCACTTGAAATCCACTAAGAAAGCCTCCCTTTTCCGTTCTTTTCAACAGCCTACTTAACACTTCCATCACCAATAGGAAAAGAAGAGGAGACAAGGAATCCCCTTGACGAAGATCTTGAGTACTACCAGAGAAACCCGCTGGTGAGTCATTGACAAGGACTGAAAAATGGATTGTAGAAATACAGACCTTCATCCACCTCCCTCATTTCTCTCCAAAACCCATCCTCTCCATAAGATAAAACAAATCATCCCAATTCATATGATCATAAGCCTTCTCAATATCTAGCTTGACAATCACAATGCCAATCTTCATTCTACTATCCAAGCATTCATTAGCAATGAGAATGGAATCACGAATCTATCTCCCTCCAACAAAAGAATTCTAAGAATTAGAAATAAGTTTATCCAGTACACAACGACACCTATGTGCCAACACTTTTGACAACAGCTTATAAAAGCTACCCACAAGGCTAATCGGACGAAAATCCTTAATGTTAATAGCATTGGTCTTCTTGGGAATCAAACAAAGAAAACTAGCATCAAGGGATTTTTCAAAGATGCAAGTTCTATGAAAATCCACAAAGAAAGCCATCTCATCCTCTTCTAACACACTCTTAACACTTCTAAAAGAAGCCCATAGTAAAACCATCCGACCTAGGGGCCATGTCACCTTTAGTCTCCTTTAGAACCCACCAATATCTCCTCTTTATAAAACTCCTCTAAAGATATCCTCTCTATCTCATCTAAACAAGCAAAATCTAGGCCATCAATAGTAGGCCTCAAAGATTGAGGCTCCTTATATAAATTCTTATAAAACTCCACCACCTAATCTTGAACCTCCCTATCATCCTCATAAAGAACACCCTCAACCTCCACACCCCTAATGTGATTGGTTCTCTTGTGCGAGTCAGTCACCCTATGAAAAAACCAAGTGTTATTATCCCCCCTTTTTTATGAACAAGGCCTTTGATTTTTGCCTCCAAGAAATCTCCTCCAAAGAAGCTAAATGCATGATATCAGCTTTGATCACAGTTCTTCTAGTTTTATCTTCTTGAGACAGAACTTGCAGCCCTTCTTTCATATCTAGATCCAACGACTCTCTCAAAAGACATTTTTTCCTAAAAGCCACATCCCTAAACACATGCACGTTCCAATGCTTCAAGTCACCTTTCAAGGCTTTCAACTTACAAGCTAGAACATAACTTGGAGGCCCCAAAAAGTGAAATCCATTCCACCACTGACGAACTCTTTCCACAAAACCCTCCACCTTCAACCACATATTTTCAAATTTAAAAGAACTCTTCCCCCTCAACATACCTCTTGCCTCTACTATAATAGGACAATGATTCGACACCACCCGAGGAAGAATCTTTTGGGTCACATCCAAAAAGTGATCCTCCCAGTAAGCTGAACTAGAGCTCTATCAATTCTAGACATGAAGGGATTATCAGAATCTTGAAACCACGTGTAATCTCCCCCTCCCCTCCAAAGGCAGATCAACCAAATTACTTTTCTCAATAAAGTAAAAAAATTTAAACGGCTGAACTAAAAGAGTTACAACCAAGTCTCTCTACTGGATATCTGATGATGTTGAAATCACCAACCAAACACCAAGCCAAGCTCCACCACAACCTCACAGAATCAAGTTCCACCCACAATGCATTTCTAGCACCATCATCAGAAGAACCATACACCCCCAAACAAACCCATTCAAACCCATCTACCACTCCCTTCAACAGAACAGAAACAAAAAATCTACCTATAAAACAATCAACTTTCTTAAATACCCTCCTGTCCCATGCCAACAAAATTCCCCCAATAGTGTGAATAGCATCCAAAATTCCCTCAACAATGTGAATAGCATCCAGTAAAACCCAGCCTACAAAAGGGCTGCCCCACAGACTTTTCACAATGGTAGAGTTGGTGCTATCCAACTTAGTTTCCTGTAAACAAACATCATCACCCTACCACTCCTTAAGCATATTTTTCACAATATCACTCTTATTAAAACTATTCAAACCCCTCACATTCCAAGATAGAATCTTCAAGATCATGGATACTGATCTAAGCCCAATACAATGGATTTCACACTACCTCTTGTAGTCCTCCCAAAATGCCCATCATAATTAATATTAGAAATTAAATTCCACAATTCCCTCATACCTTTTTTGCTTGAGTTCCCTATCCGGTGAGGATTGACAGCTACAACCTTTTCTTCCCAAGCTTTCTCAAGTTGTTGAAAGAAAACAATGCATTGTCTCTCATAGGATTCAATGAGAAAACCCGCATATTTACCAAAACCCTTGATCATCCTTCTCACACTCCTTAAGCATATTTTTCACAATATCACTCTTATTAAAACTATTCAAACCCCTCACATTCCAAGATAGAATCTTCAAGATCATGGATACTGATCTAAGCCCAATACAATGGATTTCACACTACCTCTTGTAGTCCTCCCAGAATGCCCATCATAATTAATATTAGAAATTAAATTCCACAATTCCCTCATACCTTTTTTGCTTGAGTTCCCAATCCGGTGAGGATTGACAGCTGCAACCTTTTCTTCCCAAGCTTTCTCAAGTTGTTGAAAGAAAACAATGCATTGTCTCTCATAGGATTCAATGAGAAAACCCACATATTTACCAAAATCCTTGATCTTCCTTCTCACCCATTCCGATGGCTCTAAACCATCCTCTGGAATACCATCATTTGTTTCACACTCCTCTGTAGCAAAAACCAAAGCTTCATTGGGATCCCACCAAGCCAAAGGAGCACATTCCCGTTGTCCTCCTCAACTCCACTTGTGTCAGAAACCAGATCAGTATGAGGAGAAAAATTATTTGGACCCAGTAAGTTATGATGTCGAAGCATGTCAACAAAATCCTTAACCACCACTATCGTCGAAAAAACACCACCCACAATTGGAGTATCTTCAGCTAATACAATCTCAGAAAACCCATCACGATGAGAGACACCTGAATCTAGACCCACTGCTACTTCAGCTCTCAGTTGCCCCTCCAAACTTAGACCCACACTTGCTTCGGCGTTTAGTGGCCTCTCCAAAGTTAGACCCATAGTTGTTTTGGCACTCCAAAACTCCTCCAACATCTTGGCATGATCGATCGGAACTTCACCCACCTCCCCCATGGTTGTTTCGGCCCTCAGAATCTCCTCCAACATCTTCGCATGGGCGCTTGAACCTTCATTCACCTCCCACGATTTTTTTTTATCAATTTCGGACCCCAAAGCCACCCGCATACTTTGTTTAGCTCTTAAAATAGAGCTCTCAGGTTGGACTAGCTTGGCTAAAGGAAGCCCATTCATATGGGCAGTACTTGTGTATTGTACACCTACCACTTTATGGTTGGACTTTATTAGCCCAACGAATATGATGTTTTTATGCACCTTCCAAATTTGTTGAAATTTTTAAAGAAAAATGGGTTTGAGTCCATTTAACTTTAATTGCACGTAAGGGCCGGCCATATTTTAAATGAGAAGTTTCATTTGACTTTTTTGAAAAATCAAATCCCCCAAATCTCTCCTACTATTTAAAATTGCCAATAAGTTTTGGAAGCTACTCCTAAACGTAAATCCCTTCCTGATTTCTTGGTATGATCATTAATGTTTTGCCATACTTTAGGCCTCTGATCACCGGTGGAATTAAAGAACATCCCACCACCAGCCAGCGCCTCTTTCCCCGGCCTAGAAGCACATTTCCCAAAAAAAAGTCACATAAATTCAGTTCAAGAAGAGCCCAACCACCTTTCTTTACACCCTTCGGATATTTCCACAAACAATCCTTCCTTATTTGATTTGCCAGTAATCTCCAATTTCTTAGAGCTCTCCCGAAAACATTTGTAAAATTGCTTTTTACTAAAATCCCAATGGCTTAATTCAGTCAAACAAGCAATTATCCAGTCTAACCCCAATCGACCCACTCAAATAGATCCATGAAAAATACCCCGGCGTTCTGTAATGGAGAAAGAATCAAATCTGCCCCCATCAAAAACCAAAGAAAAGGTTTTTGAATCAATCTGAAAAAAAAAATTGATTTCCCCTTCAACACCTCTGGTTTAGGGACAGGCTTGGTAGAGGGGGCGGAGTAAAAGTGGGAAGGCTGTGTGGATGGGGGGGGATAAAGGGTTGGAGTCTGAGTAGTGGGAGGGGGGTGGGTAAAAAGATTGAAGCTTGTTTTGGACAGATGTGGCAGGTGAGAGAGGAGGTGATTGTTGAACAAACTGACAAAAATGATTCGGCCAAAAGAAAGGGGCATAAGTAAAGTGTGGTTGTTGAGCTAGGAAAAAAAATGGGGCATAATGCGGTAGTATATGTGGGTGAGGTAGAGATATGGATCAAGGTATAGAGGTAAGTGGAGGAAGGGTACTGGGTGTGGAGGTGGCGGTGGTGGTGGGTGGGAGAGAGGTTGGTTTTTCATGGGGAGAGGTGGGAAACTCTCATTGAGGAGATCCAACATTCTTCAATGTAACAACACCCTAGAACCTAAACCTAAACCTATATGGAGTTCTCCTTATTTAGATTGGTTATATTTGGGTTCGGAAGACAAGCTTTTGGTGGAATTTTGCTCATGTGGGATTGAAGGGTGGTTGAAAAGGTGGAGGAAGCGGTGGGGCATTTTTTGGTTTCTTGCATATTTAAAAATGTTGGTGATCAATTTGAGTGGGCTTTCATAGGTATCTTTGGTCCAAATTTGAACAGGAAGAGTAAACTTATGTGGGAGGAATTGGCAAGACTTAATAGCTGGTGAAATTTTCCATGGTGTTTGGGAGGTGATTTTAATGTTATTCGTTCTCTATCAGAGAGGTTAGGGGCGAAAAGATAAACTTGTTCCTTTATGACTTCTCTGAATTTATCTCTCTTCATGGGCTTATGGACACTCCTTTGGAGGGGGGCCTTTACACATGGTCTAACTCTTGCTCAGCTTCTAGAATAGACCAGTTTCTCTTCTCTCTCCAATTTTTGCAGAGTATTTCACACATTTATCCCAAAGAAGACTACCTAAAGTGCTATCTGATCACTTTCCAATTCTATTGGAGGGTAGGAGTCATCGGAGAGGATGAATCCCCTTTCATTTTGAGAATATGTGGTTGAAGGCATATGGGTTTTTGGACAAGGTGAAGTCCCGGTCAGAGAATTACCATTTTCAAGGGAATCTTAGTGACATACTGGCCAAGAAATTGACAGCTTTGAAATTGGATCTAAAAAAGTGGAATGAAACAGATTTCAGCAATGTCACGGCTAAGAAACAGCAACTATGGAGTAAATTGAATGCCTTAGATGTTCGAGAGGAGAGTCAACCTCTAACAGATGAGGAAAAATTAGAAAAAGCAACCCTACGTTCTAAACTTGAGAAGACCACTTTGTTAGAAGAGATTAGCTGGAGACAAAAGTCAAGAGTTCTGTACTTAAAGGAGAGGGACTCCAATACAAGATTTTTTCATAGGATGGCCAACTCCAATAGAAGAAATAACTGTATTGAGAATCTTATCGTTGATGGGGTTTTGACTTCCAACCAAGATATGATTGCCAATTGTATTACGCAATTCTACATGAATTTACAAATTTATACTTGCAACAAGTTCATCGGCCTTTCCCGGATGTGTTGGAATTTCCAAGGATTTTAGGGGATAAAGTAGACTGGTTAGAGAGACCTTTTGAGGAGACAGAGATTTTGGAAGTCATCAAGGATTTTAACAGGGACAAATCACCTGGGCCAGATGGTTTTCCAATGACATTCTTTCAATCTTGCTAGGGGATTCTCAAATCAAATATCATGGTTGCGTTCCACCATTTTCATGTTAAAGGCCAGTTTGAAAAAAGTTAGGATGCAACCTTCATTACTCTCATTCCAAAAAAATCTGCAACAGTTGAAGTAAGAGATTTTCGTCCTATCAGTCTTATTGAGGGGATTAATAAAATTATTGCTAAAGTTTTGGCTATTTGATTTCGCATGGTTCTAGGAGATATCATTTCAAATCCTCAGAATATTTTTATTCTAAACAGGCAGATTCTTGATCCCGTACTCATTGATAATGAATGCCTTGACAGTTAGGTTGGAGTCTGGTCACCCAAGTTTACTATGTAAATTGGACATGGAGAAGGCCTTTGATCACGTGAATTGGGGCTTTCTTGTACACTTGCTTAAGCGCTGTGGATTCTCTAATAAGTGGAGGCGGTGGATTCCTTTTTGTTTATCTACTGTTCATTTTTCTAACCTTACTAATGGATCTCCCTGCAGTTTTTTGGGAGTTCAAGGGGGTTGCAGCAAGGAAATCCTTTGTCCCCTTTGTTATTTATGTTGGTTATGTAAGCCATTGGTAGAATGTTGGATAAAGTTGTTAAGGAAGGTCGCCTGTCAAGTTTTCATGTAGGTGATTCAAAAGGAAGATCTTTGGTGATTTCTCATCTCTTTTTGCTGACGATGCCCTAATTTTCTGAGATGTTGACCTTGATCAAATGCTAATACTCCTCATGGCGCTCATTTGGTTTGAGGCTATGTCGGGCCTGAAAATAAACCTAGGTAAGTCTAAATTGGTGCTTGTGGGAGCAGTTCATAACATTGAATTATTGGTGGCTGTCCTAGGCTATAAGCAAGGTTCTCTTCCTTTGAAATATTTAGGTCTTCCTTTGGGTGCAAAATTCAAGGATAAGATAATATACAATCAAATTCTGGAGAAGGTGGAAAGGAAATCAACGGATTGGAAAAAATTATATTTATCTAAGGGAGGTAGAGTCACTTTAATTAAGAGCACTCTCTCAAATCTACTTTCTTTATTTCCTATCCCTGCTTCTTTGGCTAACCAAATTGCAAGACTTCAACGGAACTTTTTATGGGGTGACCTAGGGGATGAACAAAATTTCATCTTGTTCAATAGGCTATAGTTTGCGCTACACTTTCTTTAGGTGTTCTAGCCCATTCTCTAGTCCCTACGAAGTCAATTTGTGGAAAGATATAAGACGGGGATGCCCCCCTTTGTCTCGATTTATCTTGTATGAAGTTAGGGATGGATCAAAAGTGCAGTTTTGGCAAGATCGGTGGTGTGGAACGACTTCTCTTGCTAACTGCTATCCCAAATTATTTAGGATTTGCCGAAACAATGAGGCAAGTGTGGCTGATCTTATGAAGTACACCAACGGAGTCCTTCATTAGGATATACATTTTTTTAGGGATGTGCATGATTGGGAATTGAAAGTTTTATCAAGCTTCATGGATACCATTTATGGCACTCCTGTAAAGGGTATTGGGGAGGATGAGAGGTGTTGGTTACCTACTAGGAGTAAAGGGTTTGTGATTAGTGTGTATTACCATCTTCTAGCTGGCCAGTGATCATTTTTTTCCCTTGGAAGAGCATTTGGAAGCAGAAGGTTCCTTCTAGAGCGGCTTTCTTTGTATGGACTGCTGCCTTGAGAAAAAGTCTAACAATTAACAATTTAAGAAAAAGAAAGGTATGTATTTTGGATTGGTATGCGTACTCCTACTCCCTATATACCTAGGTGTCTCTTTTTCTATACCAATAAATCTTTATTACTTATCATATATATATATATATATATATATCTAGCTTTTCTATCAGTTTTTAGTTCAGTATCTCAATTCATTAAATATTTAATTTGAGTTCTAAAAATTTTAGTACTAAAAAACTTCTTATCATACAAGCAGATTATTCTTTTTTGCAATGTCTTTCTCCCATCTTCCAAACTTCTCTGCACCCAAGATTAACTTTCACCAGTTAAGAAGAAGGCAATTGGCTATAAATCAATGTTTCCATCTATGTATCTTTGTGCTAGTCACTGAATCAAATCCCATTTCAAAAGCAGAGAGACAACAGCAAAGGGCCCTTAGCTAGTTAGGAACAGGTCTCATCATCTCCTACTGCTTGCAGATAAAAATCCTTAGGCAGGCACTGGGGCTTCCTCGAATTGGAGACCAAATTTGGAACCTTGAATTGTAAACAATAACTGGGTATATCAAATAACTTTCCCGACATCATACTGACACAGGCAGCAAAAAGCTACCAGGAAAGCGCGCTTAAAGATCAAATTATTCAAAAGGACAAATTTGATGTGAGGCCTCACTGGAATTCTACGAAGTTTTACATACTTAGCATGAGAAACAAAAAACCATACCAGGGAAGAAACATGGCTGTTGGCAAATCAGCAAGTGACTAACATTATTTCTATATAAAGGAAAAGAAAAATGGATTAACCACGCCAACTTTTGTAAAACAATGACTAAAAGATAAGTATGCTATGTACACAATTCTAAGCCACACAGTTGTATCTGATACCTGTTGTTATTACCCCTTAGTGGCAAACACGTTGAGGCACGATCTATCCAATGGAAAGCCCCAATGCTGGTAAGAAAGGGATCCACATTCAGATATTAACAATTAAGTAACTTCAATCATGCCAAAACCAGCAAAAAATTCACAATGCATATCATGCCAAATGGAAGAAACATCACATAATAATTGTTTAACTTTAAAATATTCAAATTCTATTTATTAATATATTTGAAGCATGGAAATAGAAATTGTTTGTTGCAATTTTCTTATCTAAGGCCAAAAAGGAATCTTAGTAACCTAATATCTGAAGTCAGGCATCTAAACCAGTAGACAATTATTTATCAGCATTTAAGAAAATTTCTATTATGTAACCTACTAGGCCCAACTCTATGTGCAGTGAATAAGGCCCAACTCTATAATAGATCTCCTGTATGTGCAGTGAATAAGGCTCCATCAGTTTCATGAAAAGTAGCTTCCTGCTAAAAACAATTTACTGTGAAAGCATTCAGTGAACATGTCTTTGAATCGACTAATTTTCCTATAGAAAAGTGGCACTTATTACAGAGGCAACCAATTCTATCCAATATATAACTGTGAAGTCAATTTTCAACTTTTTTTTTATAAGAAATAAAGATTTATTGATATCAAAGAAAGAGACACCCAAGTACACAGGGGGTACAAGGGTATACAATCAATTACAAAAATTACATAAGTCAATTTTCAACATTTTAGAAAGAGCATCTCTGCTTAGGTCCATTGCGGATCATGAGCCCATTTGCAGAGGAATAAAGAATCAAACAGAGGCTAGTAAACACACCCCCCCGGGGTCCCCCTTTCTCCCTTCCCCAAACAAAACTTTAAAAAGGATTTTGTAATGGTCTGTTCCAAAGGCGGCCATGAGTCCTGTTGAAACTGTGAAGTCAATTTTCAACATTTTTTTGATAAGTAATAAAGATTTATTGATATCAAAGAAAGAGACACCCAAGTACACAAGGAGTACAAGGGTATACAATCAATTACAAAAATTACATAAGTCAATTTTCAACATTTTAGATAGAGCATCTCTGCTTAGGTTACCATTGTGGATCATGAGCCCATTTGCAGAGGAATAAATAAACAGAGGCTAGTAAACACACACCCCAGGGTCCCCCTTTCCCCCTTCCCCAAGCAGAAAACTTTAAAAGGGATTTTGTAATGTTCTGTTCCAAAGGCCCGTGGCCATGAGTCTTATTGTTTTTAAGTCCTTTTTCTATTTGGTTTAGAAGTTATTAATTACTTTTTATATTTTATTAGTAATCCTAGTCTTTTTAGGAATAGGTTATTTAGGAGTCCTACTTCTTCTAGGAAAATATCTAGCAAGTCTATATAAAGGCTTTATTGTAATTAGTAACATTGATAGAGAGATTGATTTTAAAAAAAAATTCCAACAGCTTATTTTAAGCTTTGAGGTATGATTGCCAAATGTGATTGCTTAGGAGTTAGGAGAACATAGATGTGAATCATGTGATTGACTGGTGTTTTATCTTTCTTTATTTCATGCACTATTCCTTGTTTTCATACCAAACAGCCATCAACGCATTCAAAATCCTATTGTTTCATTACCTAAACCCTTAAACATCAACCTCATTTAATAACCCTTCAAAACAAACCTCATCAATAATTCTACTTTAGTGCTGAATATCTAATGATCCTACATCAAAATTGGTATCACAACCCATTCAAGCTTCTGTCCGGAGAGGGGTAAGAAGAGGGGGGGAGGGGGGGGGGATTGGTAAAGCCAACAACAAACTCCTAGAAAACAATACAGAAATATAATATTCCACATTACATGACAAACCTGTCAATCAGGAGCATATGAACACAAGTGCCATATGCTTTTTCCTTCTGAATCCGATAGTGCAATGTCTTTAATCCAGAAGGTAAAAGAATCAAATTATAACCTTCCACGATTGAAATAAGCTTATCAAGGAAACAATAACAAAGTATGGCCAAAATTAATGCACCTTCTTCAATAAGGTATTTGGGATGTAGAACTGCTTGAATAAATGATTCTTAAACACAAAAATGTGATCAAGGCAGTTGGATTATCATAGTAAAATGTTTGCTATTGTTTTTGGCATGGACATTTGAGGTAATATCTGCCATTGTTAGCACGGGGGAAAAAACCTAAAGAAAGAACCCTTGTGAAACTTTTCAATGTGATAATTATAAATTGTGTTATAACCAATAGGGATCTTGGACACTTATTCTTGGGCTTTTCCTTAGCCTTAGGCTTCCAAAGAGGATATTCTTTCTCTAATCATGCTATGATTGTGCCATCATCCCTGTGATAATATATGTGGGCCTAAACACTCTAGATAACAGGATTGTGTGATCACCAAGGGATAATTTTGGGACTATAAAGGATTCGTAGTTGAAATAACACAAAAAAACAAAGAAAAATAGATGCTGTCCAAAGGCTATGAATATCACCTGTGATCAGTACCAAGAATAGTAATTTTGAGTTTTTTTTTTTTTTTTTTTACGGATTTTTGGTGTTCATTGGTTGGGGGCTATGTTGGGGTTTATATAAAATATGATTTTCAAATTTATATAGGGCTTGAAAGGGGTCTAATTGAGATCTGGTTCAGGCTCAAATTTCAATAAAAAGGAGAAAGTAGAATTAGGAAATATTTGAGTCTCAACAACCTTTTAGAAGTCTAACCTTAACAAATTTAATGGAATCTCCAGCAAAATATGCTGAAATTTTATTAATCAAAGTTTTCTCTAATTGTTGCAAGACCACAAGAGATTAACATACTATGGAAAGCTAAAAGTCAAAATTATAAAATAGGAAAAATTACGTATTTGGTCCCTATCCTGTACACTATATTTCAATTTGATTCCTAATATTTCAATTGTGTCAATTTGATCCCTAACCTTTCAGTACCATGTCAATTTAGTCCATGCCGTTATCTTTTGGATGAAAATTGATGATGTGTCTAATGGCCAAAACAAAAAATTAGCTTTTGTTGATGTGACAATAAACTTAAATTTTATTTTGCCCGTTTGTCATGCTAGTAATTTTCATCTAAGATATAACAGCAGGGACTAAATTGACACGACAATAAAAGATTAGGGACCAAATTGACACAATTGAAAAGTTAAGAAACTAAATTGAAATGTGGTGTAAAGGTTAGAGACCAAATATATGAAAGAAACTTAAAATAAGCCTACACAAGAATAAAATAAGCTAGACTCATAACCAAACAAGTTAGTCTAACAAACAATCTATTAGTGAATCTCACTTTGACTTTAAAAATATTCAAGATTGCATCCTACATCATATGTGAAGAGACTTAATTTTTTTATAAACGTATATATACAAAGAAAACCATAATACACCAGGGGATAGGAGGTTGACCTTATGCCTCAATAACCAAGAACTCGGTATAATTATATCAATTCAAGTTTACTCTTATAAAAGTTATCTACAATGACATATTTTGATTAAAGAATCTAAAGATGCTTCAACCCATTGTCAATCTTGTTTTCATGAAATGGTAACATTCTATAATGACAAACGGTAATGCTTCAAATTGCCGTTTAACTTTTGTGCAGCAGCTAATGGAAGCAATGTGATCTTGACCCCTCCAAATAGCAGCTAAGAAGCACCATGACATGGCTTAACAAAGGAAGTAGAACAAATTTGGGATTGTAAAATAGAAAAAAGCAACGGCACGTAGTGCTAAATGCATAAATGTTCTTATTAATTCAAAATTTCAAATCACCCAATAAAAACGCTCAGTAGTAGAAACTAGAAGGTATGTCCACAGACCTAAAGAAGATTTTTTTCTTATTTGATAAGTAAGAAAAAAGTTTATTAAACAAGGCCACTTCATGCAAGGAAAACGAAGTAGCAAATAAACAAAACCAAAAAAAAATTTAAAAAATAAAACAAACAAACTATACACAAACAAGAAGAAAATCTAGAAAGAATGGAATGGAATCACTAGACTTGAACCCCCAAGCTCATGACCAATGTCAAACAATGTGCCAGTAAATAATGCTATGAATTGGTAATGCTCCTTATCCTCAAAAATGTGATTATTACGCTCCCTGCAAATAATTCACATAACACACAAGGGTACCAAATTCCAAATATTTGAAGCACGATTCCCTAACCAGTTCCTCCACCCCATCAATAAATCACACACCTTCTTTTAGAAAATCCAAGAAACTCCAATAGTTGTAAGAGCAAAACTCAACAACTTAAAAACCCCCTCACGATGAACCAACAGGTGGTCAACAGACTCAACATCCTCCCCCCTATGTTGACAAACACAACAGCAATCTACTAGTATAAGCCCTCGCCTTCTCAAGTTCTCACATATAAAAATCTTCCCCCATTCTGAAGTCCAAACAAAGAAAGCAACTCGATGTGGAAACTTCACAACCCATATGCTCTGCCAAGGGAACACATTAGAAGAAGATCCCCTCAAAGCTCTATATATAACAAATGACATGGATCCTAAAACATTAAGCTTCCTATATAAATGAAATTTCACCAAATATTTTATGCAACTAGCTAGCACTAGATTGATGCCAATTCTATCCACATTAGAGGCATTATACACTGGTTCTCCTTGCTCAATGTCTTCTCTTTTATTCCCTAATTTTGTTTTTGTTTTTTTTGTTTTTCAATCCTAGACCACATTATTTTCTTCCTACCAAAATGCCTTATCCTTCTCCTCTGTGCACTATTTCCATTCAGAATAGTGCCTTTTCCATGGAAAGGGGTTTCACTTCTTTTATTTCGAAGGAAGAAGGAACTACCACATGGAAATCTTATTGAAAGAAAATGATAAATGAACAAGTATCTGTCAAATTGAGCAGGTTTCCATGAAAGAAATATTTAGATTATGATCTAATATTTCCACATTACCTCTAAATTCTAGCAGCACCTAACAAGTACTTCATAATAAATTCTAATATCTTAAGCAGACCATTGTGACTTTCACAAAACATGCCAATTGACGATAGTTATCAAGGTAATCATTATGCAGTTACGTGCAATTTGCCCCTAACTGAAGCAAGAATTCTTACCAGAACATGCTTTTATGATTAATTTTAATTATTAGGTATTTGTGTATAACCCATAAATAAAACCAGAATTCTTGTCAAAGAATGCTTTTAAGGAAAATAAATTGTTTTGATTTTTTTGACATCTCTTCCATTGTGTGGATTCACTCTTTCCCTTTTCTCTTGCATGTACATCCCTTTTTTCCCGACTTTTAATGATTTCAAAAGCAATAGTAGCATTTCAAGGAAAAATTCATACACTACACAATAACACTTACTAAAAAGTAAAAAGTAAAAGTACTCCTCACCTTGAGAGTGGCAAGAAATTCAAAACTATCATAACAACGGACATACAAAAAACGTCTCATGCACAAAGTATATAATTCCTCATCATAAGCAGTACTTGATCTCTCTTTCGTATTGTTGTTTTGCTCCCTATCTATTTCATTGATTGATCCTGAAAAAATCATACCAAACTATGGTAAATTTAAACACTAACTTGCCCAAAGTTCTAAAAAAAAAAACAACAATATGGAAAGATAAAATTTGTAATTTGATGAAACAAAATTATAGCTGGACCCCTAACCCCTATAAGGAGCAGATTCAGAAATTGTTTCACTTGGTTTAATACAACAGGCCTCAGCTTGATTCAACATAAACCATCTCTTATAGGGAAAATTATATAATTTTCTAGTTTTTGATTGCACCAAAAATCACAATTATATTAAAACTTAAAACCAAGCCTCTGGGCACGAGGATAAACTGCTTAGGCCGTCAGGGGTGAAAAGCTCTGGATGGTCAGTTAGGCCGTAAAAATTTGATTAACAGTGTGGATTGTTATATGGTATGCTCTGCGCGACGTGCAATTAATCTAAGCGAAGTTCTCCTACGATATAAAAAAAAATTTAAAAAAAAAAAGAGAGAGATTGTTTACCAGACGCTAATCGAAGCTTGAGCAAGTGTGAAAAGCGGAAAATGTCAAATCGGCAATCCAAGTCGATGAAGATAACAAAGCCGTCGAAGCCTCCATAGTGGACGCCATTCCAGTCTATAGGAAGAACGCAAGTGAGTGCAGCCTGAATGAGGAGGTGGGTTTTGGCAGAAGGAGAAGGGCCGACGATCTCAAGAACATTACGAGGGCGTAGAGGAACCCTGTGAAGTGGAGGAAGAAGCAAGAAGGGACGCGCTCTACTTAAGACCCTACCCAGCATCTCTTTCGCACTCTCGTCCCCTGAGATCCACCCTTTTGCTTCCATCTCTTCCCAACCCCTCTACTTCGATTCTTAATTTCAAAGACGCTATAAACAACAAAGTTGAACAAACAGCGGGAGATAAGAGAATCAAGCATTGATTGATATGATATCCCTCTCATACTTTTGGAGTTCGGTAACTACCCCACCCCGTTTGGCAAAAACTCTTTTTTTTTTTCCTTTTTTTTCTTTTTTAAGTAACAAAACTGTTCCAAAAAAAAAAACAAAAACAAAACTGTTCAAAATTAGGTAATTTTCAAGCCATTAATGTGGCGTTTGGTACGAGAGAATCCACATTACTTCTAGCATCCAGATTCCTAGGAATGTGATTCCTAGGAATCACATTCCTAAGAATGTAGCTATTCCTATATTTGGTTTATTCTCAGGAATCTTAAATTAATTATTTATTTTTCTCATTCTATCCTTAGATTTGAATGTGAACTACCAAGTCATTTAAAAAAAATGGTTAAAATTGTCAATTTATAAAAAATACAATTTCCTTTAAGCTTGGGAATCTGGATTCCCACCTGTTTTAAAGGGAATCCACATTTCCGCTGAGAGGGGTTTAAGGGGGGAATCCAGATTCCCCTGACATCTGATTCCCTAGCATAATTTGCAACCAAACATGAGAATCTTTAAACATTCCTAGGAATCCTAAAATATTACATTGTACCAAACGCCACATAAAAGCTATTGCCCGTTTGATAATATTGTTCTAGTAACGTTATTTGTATTTTTTTGAAAATACTGTAGGTGAAAAAGTATATAGAAATACGTATAATATTATTTAAATACTGAAGTTAAAAATATGTATAATATTATTTATCTAGGATTGATTGGGTTGAGGGGTAAATTTTTAACCAATCTGCCATTACATGGGTTGGAAAAGACCAACCTACCAAACTACAAAAATGACAGGACAATTGAAAATTTGGGCGATTTTAACTCAAAGGATTGAGCGGGTTAGTTTTAGTCATGTATTGTACACGGGATATCAAATTTTATTTTATCATTTACAAAAAAATTTAAAAAATATTTCCTATAAACCATTTAAAGACTTGCAACAAAAATATAAAGTATAAAAGTAAATCATAGGAAATGTCCACTTTTTCATATATCAAAGTACACACATATTGTGATATGGTATGAGTATTTTTCTAACTTTGTCTTCTAAGAAGAGGAGAATAAATTACACTTTACCCCATAAACTATACATTCTTTTACATTTACCCCACTAAACTATACCCTCTTTTACATTTACCCCTCTACGCTATGAGAATGCACACATTATTGTGGGTGCAAGCTCCTACGATGAGTGGTTTCCTCATGGGAAGTACACCTCGGCCTGGAGTGGACCAAGTGAAGTGGTTTTCTCGTGGGAAGTACACCTCGACCTCTTAAATGTGAGATATTTCTTTTCTTTTCATCTCAAATTCTTAGGGCATGCCATAACTTTTAGGTCATCCTTCCAATTTTAATCTTTTATTTTTCTTTTAAAATTATAGGTGATCATAAGATATATAGTTGAACAAACAAGAGATATAAAGGGTACCCTTTTTTAATAGTGATGATCACAAAAATTAGTAGGTTGAAAGTCTCGGGCATCAATGATCAGAAAGCACTTGATAGTCCTAAAAAAGCAAACACAAAATCAGAAGCGACCAGGGAAGACCGGCCAAGAATCCTCCGATGGTAAAGTTAGTATTTCTGGGATTCCAATTTTGGTGGAAGTGTCTAAATGAATTACCTTCTCATGGATGAATGCTTATATAGCACACACTTTGAGACAGTTACTCATTTAGTAATTGCTCCTATCATTAAGGAACTCAGAAGACTCGGATATGACTTCCATAATTGCTATGGAAGTTACATAATTTGGGCTCATTTTCCTTAACTACCATTGGAAACTGGTTATGGTAATGAACCTCTCCCTTAGCGCTCTGGGTTAAGGGAGAAGCTCGTCCTAAGCAAATATGGGAGAGACGCCCAGAACGCAAGAAGGTCGTCCAGATCTTTCCATGGACGACCCTATTGTGGACAAGCATACTACAAGGTAATCCACTTGCCGTTTGTCCTTCTTGCATTGGACGAGCCTAACAGACGAGTTTGGAGTTGTGTCCTAATACCCCATTAAATAGAATCTAGGATCTCTCTATGGGTGGGTAAGCTCCTTAAAGCTAAAGAGATAGATTAATGGGTCACTCACAATTAAGTAGGTCATTATTCCAACATTGAGCCTAAGTGGACCCCATATCAATTAGTGGACAAACTTTTAATCTACTCAAAGCTCATCATAGGCAATGGCATGGATTGTGAGTTGATGGGATGAACTTTAGAAAGTTTTGGCCCTAAATAGAGCTTCAACTTTCTCACTCATCTCCAACCATGGCAAAAGGAAAAAGAACCAAATGAGAGTGTGTGCAAAACAATATTAGAAAAGGCATTTGTTAGGTTTAGGAAATGGAACACATTGGAGTCAAACTTCTCTAGCCCCAGCAAAGCCACCACTGTGGGCGCAAGCATCCGCAATGAATGGTTTACTCGTGGGAAGTACACCTCAGCCCAGAATGGATTGGGCAGAGGGTTAAATGGAGTTGCCACCTAGATTAGCTCTAGGAACCATTTATATAGCGCCCTTGTGGAATGACTAATCTTTATAATAGCACGTGTCTAGAGTTTAGGTATAAGGATATGAAGATGTTAGGCACCCAACCTCACCTAACCCGTAAGTCGGCCTCCAGTCATTATTTTTCAAATCCTAATCTCATCAAAAGGTCCTCTAACATGTTCATATTATACTCACACACAGTCTATCATGCATTTAACACATGACATGGCATATTATCCCAATTCCACACATGGCATAAAATCCTACCATTCATCTAATCAGTTCATGCATTATCCAAAGGCAACAAGCATCATATCATAAAACATCCATAAGGCAGTAAGTAACTCAACTATCACATGTGTATTCAATCATCATGGCATTCACCTATCATATTCATCATGGCATTCAATCATCTCAAAATTAAACAAACAAATACATGTTCAAATGATTTATGCATTACTTATCTTACTTACCTCTCTACATCACAACATCAATGCATCAATGCATGTTCATGTTATTATCCAAACATAAACCATAATCATACAATCTAAACAAAATGCAAGTAAAAGATGTTATTCTACTGACCTAATACCTAAACATGCAATAACTAGACTAAACAGATGCTAAACATATGATAAAGCAAAGAAAACGAAGAAAATAACAAGAACCCTAAATCTGGGTTTCTGGGCACGAACATGCGTTCGCATACATAGGGTATGCATGCACATCCCAAGTGTACGCTTATGCATGTTACAAGTATGCGTATACATGCATGAAGCATGCACACGCATGCACGCCTAGAAACATAAACCCATAAACAGCAAACAAGACAGTAATTTCAGCAACCTATCATGAAAACTAAACAACCAACTAGCAAACAAGATATTAAAGCAGTAAAACAAAAATTAAAACAAACAAATAAACAAGAATGAATGAGACAAAGTTAGACCTTTACCTCAAACACTAAAACTTTTTTGAACTTTTGATTTTACCATTCCTCCTAGTCAATCTAATCAATTCAAAACCAAAAGGTTAGTAAACTCAAAAACTCAAAAGTCAAGACCAAAATAGGTCCCAACCAAGTAAAAATTTAAGTTGAGGAAGTTTTCGAATAAACTCCCTCTTTGATTTACTATTTTCTAGTAAATTCGGCATGTCTTGGTAAAAAAGCCTTTGGGGCCTTTTTGTAGTGATCATAGAGAGGTGTAAGGCGGCTTCCAGCCAATATGGGATTTACTTTACACAAATTTATGTCCAAAAAACTTTTCTTACAAGATTATGAAACCTTACATGCGCGTGCATACACAGGTATGCATGCGCATACTTTCAGTATGCGTGTGCATGAATGGAACATGAGTGCACATGCTTAGGGTTTTCTATAGGTTTATCTTCACCAAAACATCTTTCAAACTAAAGATTCACAAGATTGGGCTCTAAATCAACCCTGGGCCTCCAAGTGATGTCGTCATTTGGGAATAGGGGCTCAAGTCGAAAAGGATACAAGATGAGGTATTTACAATTACCCCCCTAAACTATACATTATTTTACACTTACCCCTAAATTATGAGAATACACATTTACTTCCCTAACCTATTATCATGGGATGGGGTGTAAAACATTAAAAGGGTAATAGTTAAGGAGATAAATGTTCGTTCTCATAGTTTAGGGTGGAAAATATTACATGGGTAATAGCTTTGGAGGGGTAAGTGTGAGTTCTCGTAGTTTAGGGGTGTAAGTGTAAAAGAGGGTATTGTTTAGAGGATAAAGTGTAATTTTCCACCCAAAAAAATCTCGTGTCATTATGTATGCTTAAGAATATGTTGAAAAAGTATCACATTTTCCATATTAATTCAAGTAAATTATAGAGTTAATAAAAAATAAAATTTAAATTAGATATGAGATATAAACTAACAAGAGATTGGATACTATATATATATATAAATAAAAGTAGGCTAAATATGAATAAAAGCAAAACGAAGGTCCTACCTATGTGCACCATCTCCCTACCTGTAATGGTTGGTTCTTATCCACAACAGATCACAAAGGAGGTAAACTTCCTCGTCGTTGACTGTTTATCCTCATAAAATGCTATCATAGGATGACCAACTCTGAACAATTGGAGAGCTGCTACATCCACCTATCATGTGTCCGTCAAGTTCCCAACGGAGTATGGCATAAAAGAAGTACAAGGAAATTAGTTGGCGGCTAGAGAATGCTATCTAGCCATGTTAGAGATGGATAAACGATTACCGATGATGAATATCAAAGAAAGAAGGACGACTGTTGAGCCAATTGAAGTACTGGAAGAAGTTCGTTTGGATGAATCCAACCTAGAGAAGTTCACACGAATTAGAACAAGCATGGAAGAGAAAATAAAGTAAGATCTCATCCATTTCCTCAGGAAGAGCAAAAATGTGTTCACCTAGAGACATGAAGATATGTCTGGGATTGACCCAAATGTAATAACACATCGTTTGAATGTGTCCTCGTCCTACAAGCCCATCCATTATAAAAGAAGAATGTTCGCCCCAAAATAAGACAATGCCATAAAATAAGAAGTCCAGAAGTTAGTCACAGTGGAGTTTATCCGAGAAGTCTACTATCCAGATTGGCTAACAAACGTACTGATGGTTATGAAGGCAAATGACAAATGGAGGATGTGTGTGGACTTTACAAATTTGAACAAAGCATGCCCCAAGGATAACTACCTCATTCCACATATTGATCAACTAGTGGACTCAACAGTTGGGCATTAGTTGCTGAGTTTCGTGGATGCATTCTTTAGATACAAGCAGATTAATATGGACGAGGCAGATCAAGAGAAAACAACCATCATCACAAGCCAAGGTTTGTTTTGTTACAAAGTAATGCCTTTTGATTTGAAAAATGAAGGGGCTATCGACCAAAGGCTGGTCAACTAGATGTTTCGTCCACAAATTGGATGAAATGTTAAAGTATACATTGTCGATATGCTAGTCAAAAGCGCAAGGGAGACATTGCACCTGGACGACCTCCAGGAGACCTTCAACATGCTTAAACGATAAAACATAAAGCTGAATCCAAGCAAATGTGCCTCCAGAATTTCGTCGGGAAAGTTCATTGGGTTCATGGTCTCATAGAGAGGGATTAAGGCTAACCCGACAAGATCCAAGCAATACTAAATATGGAGTCACCGAAGACCGTCAAAGAAGTGCAAAGCCTGACTGGACGAGTAGCTGCATTTAATAGGTTTGTTTCAAAAGCTACTGATAAGTGTTTGCTATTTTTCAAGGTGTTAAGGAAGGCATTTGAATGGGTGGACGAATGTCAATAAGCATTTGAAGATCTCAAATCGTATCTTACTACCACCCCCTTGTTGAACCCGTGTAAGCCAGATGAAGAACTGTACCTCTACTTAGTAGTATCCACTTATGCAGTAAGCTTTGCTTTTACCAGAGAAGAAGAGAAGGTACAGAAGCTTGTTTACAACACTAGCAAGACATTGAGAGGAGCTGAAGGACGATACCCACTAATGGAGAAGTTAGTCTTTTCATTGGTGACAGCAACTAGAAAGCTTAGGCCTTCCTTCCAAGCCCACGTCATCAATGTCCCGACAGATCATCCACTTAAGAAGGCCATGAACAAGCTAGAAGCAGTTAGACGACTGGTTCAATGAGAAGTTGAACTTAGTGAGTTTGAGATAAGATATTGACCGAGGGAAGCAATAAAAGCCCAAGCACTTACAGGCTTCATTGTAAAATTCACTCCAACTCACAATGAGCAGGGTGAAGACAAGTCGGCAAAAGAATGGATTGTCTATGTAGATGGTTCATCTACTCAACATGTAAGAGGGATTGGAGCAGTCTTGTAGTTACCTGAAGGAGATCGTCTAGAATATGCAATACATCTACAGTTCTAGACAACCAATAATGAAGCTAAATACGAAGCCCTCACCACAGGCCTAGATTTGACTAAGGCATTGGGAACTGAATCAATAGTTGTTCGAGGAGATTCGCAGCTGATCATAGGACAAGTGAATGGAACCTGTGATGCTAAAGGAAAGAGAATGAAGAAGTATTTGAGCAAAGCCAAGCAACGCATAAAAAATTCACAATAGCAAAATTCCACCAAATCCGAAGGAAGGAGAACACAGAGGCTAACAGCCTAGCTAGAGTAGCCTTTATGGATGACTTCATCGACAATCTGACCAAAGTCCAATACATTCCATGTATAGATGTTCCTGAAGTGCAGAAGATAGATGGAGAAGCTAATTGGACTACACCAATCATGTCTTATCTAAAAGACGGATTGCTCCCCTTAGATAAATAAGAAACACAAAAGCTAAGATTCAGGGTAGCGAAATTTGTTCTTTTAGATGATGTTTTGTATAAAAGGAGTTTTCCTTAGCCTTACCTAAGGTGCTTAACTCTAAACGAGTCCAACTACGTCATGAGGGATGTACATGAAAAGGTGTGGATACTCATTTTCACGACACATTTTTTTACAAGACCAATTCATGTATTATGTTTTATTTTATTCTTTTAAGCATGACCCAAGCTCATGTGGCTTATTGGGGAAATTGAAGAAGTGTGGTTTGGAGGGTAAGAGTCAATTTCTTTCGAACCTTTTACACAAGCCTAGCCCATGTGTGCTACCATGTGGGCAAGGGTCACTGGTAACACCTTAGGCTCATGAAGGAGGTCTTGTACCTAAAATTTCCACCCCAAAATAGCTTTCATGCTCTAGCTTATTGCGGCCTAAAATTTCTGCTCAAACCTTTTTTGCCTTTAAACATAGTTGGCTCCCTTTGACTAACTCCATTTGCTAGCCATCACTTAGGTGAGCCTTTCAATGGTCTGAAATGTCTGACCAAAGGCAACCAATTAAAGCAAACCCTCTTTATTTCCAAAATTATGTAATAAGCAACCAACTCATTTCCTAAGCAAAAGGTAAACTACACCACATTATGGAAATAGCACCCAGGGGGATAAAAGCCTCTTCTACTACCAAAAAACCAGTCATTAGCAACACTCCAAACTCTCTATAAAACTCTCTCTTCATCTAAAAAATGGACCAACCACGTTTTTCCCATAGAGCTGAAACTTGAGAGCAAAAGCCTACTGAGGTAGGAAACATTCTCATAATTCTGAACCTTAGGGGTGGAAATATGGTTACAGGGGAACCTTCCCTCTTTTCCTCACAACCTCTCTCAATTTCCTCTTCTCGCTGACTGTGGGCCGAACTTTCAAACCTGTTATATTTTTATGTTTTATCTGCACTTTTGTTAAACTCATTCAGCCAGCTAACATTCTTGCAATTCTGAAGTATAGGGGTGGAAATATGGGTACAGGGGAACCTTCCTTCTCTTCCTCACAACCTCTCTCAATTTCCTCTTCTAGCTGACTATGGGTCAAACTTTCAGACCCGTTATGTTTTTATGATTTTTCTGCATTTTTGTTAAGCCCATTCATCCAGCTAACATTCTTGCAACTTTGAAGCACATGGGTGGAAATATGGGTACAAGGGAACCTTCTCTCTCTTCCTCACAACCTCTCTTAATTTCCTCTTCTCGCTGAATGTGGGTCGAAATTTTAGACCAGTTATATTTTTATACTTTTTATGCACTTTTGTTATTAGCATTTTGATCATCTCTTGTCAAAGTACCATTAGCCTTTTGTTCATTATACATTTGGAATTTTGGGCTTGATTCTTCACAATAAACACTTCTAAAGAACCCAAGGGGAGATCTTGGCCGTTCTCACATTTTCGGCCCTTGTAGCAAAAACGTCCCCGACAAAGGGGTTGTTGGAACCACTCAGAAGCAAAGTCATTCATCCAAAAACTTGTTCGCGCAAGATACTATTGGCCATCAATACAAGTAGATGCTAAGTCCTTCGTCCAAGCATGTGACATGTGTCAACGATATAATAATGTGCCTAGACGACCATCGGAACACCTTACTTCGATGATAGCCCCTTGGCCTTTTGCCTAATAGGAACTAGATATCTTTGGTCAATTTCCAATAGGAACCAGACAAATGAAATTCCTAGTGGTAGGGATTACTTACTTCATGAAGTGGGTAGAAGCAGAACTCTTGGCAAAAATCACGGAGAAAAGCATTAGATTCTTTGTCTGGAAAAACATCATCTATCGTTTTGGGATTCCCAAGGTGCTTGTTTTAGATGATGGACGACAGTTTGACAACACACCCTTTAACGATTTTTGTGAGCAGCTTGGAATTAAGAATCACTATTCCTCACCATCACACCCATAAGCAAAAGGGCAAGCAGAAGTCACAAATCGATCATTGCTCAAGATAATTAAGACTCGGCTTGGGGGGCGAAAGTGATATGGCTCGACGAGCTACCTAGTGTCCTTTGGGCATACAAGACAACAATAAGAACCCCCACAGGATAAACCCCCTTAAGTTAGCATATGGAAGTGATAACGTTATACCTGTAGAAGCGTATTTCCTATAAGGAAACCACTTCCACTGCATTCTCGGTGGGGGCGCTTGTGCCCACAAATGCACACTTACTTTCCTAAACAATTACCAATGAGATGTGGTGCAAAGTGGTATTTGGGTAATAATTTAGAGGGATAAGTGTGCATTCTCATAGTTTAAGGGGGCTAGTATTACATGGGTAATAGTTTAGGGGGGTTAAATGTGCATTCAGATAGTTTCAAGGGTGTAAAAGGGGTATAGTTTAGGAGAGTTAAGTGTAATTTTTCCTAATATTTTGAAGAGATTAAATTTTGTAAGAATGTGGTGTAAAATTCATATTTTACCAATCTAATCTTAATATGCCATATCATTTCATCATATATTTAAGAATAAGCACAATCATACTCAAATTGAGAATTTATTAAGATGTTATTTAATGCGGTAGAATGTATTGAATTTTAAATAATATGCTGATCTGACAATTTATTATTGAATAGTGTAAAACATAAGTTTTATACTCTATTCTTACTAAATCCGGCCTCCATTTAGGAATGTTTAGGTATTGCTTACCATTCACCTAAATCTCATATTAAATTTTTGTATTTTTATAAAAAATAAATTTTAAAATCGTATTATTTATGATATAAAAAACGGCTTGGCGCCTTTAGTTTCGTACATAAAAAATCGTGGTTTTTTTTTTTTTTTTTTCCCTCCCAAGTTTTTCTTGGACTTGGTGTCGTGAGTCACTACTCACTACAAGTGTCCTTATTCTCGCCCAACTTGGTGGAAAAAAGGAGAAAAAAAAAAAAAAAAAACACACACACACACACACACAGATGGCTTCGGGTTCCTCCAGAAGTCTAATGGATTTCTTCAAACCAGCGGCAGCAGTTCCGAAGCCGAAGCGTATAAAACTGTCACCATCGCCGGATTCAGCTGTCTGTAAAACAGTCGTCAGCAGCGAAGACGATACTGATAATGTGAATGCCCATCAAAAATCCCGCATGGAACTCAACAGATTGGTCGCCAAAGCCAGACTGAATCTCAAAATATGTACCCAGAAAGTCACCAAAGCCAAAGAAGCTGAATCCGAATCAGACTACGTAAAACTGTCAGAGCTATTAGTTGAAAGAACATGGTTGGAGGAAGCAGCTCTTACTGGGGAGCTTCAAAAGCCCTATGCTCTCAACCTCTGCAAATTTCTCAAAACCGAGATGTGTGGTGGTCCCATTCCCATATACCCACCTCCTCAATTGATCTTCAATGCTCTCAATTCTACCCCTTTTGATAATGTCAAGGCTGTCATTTTAGGACAGGATCCTTATCATGGGCCTGGCCAAGCAATGGGCCTTTCCTTCTCTGTCCCTGAAGGAGTCAAGCTCCCTTCTAGTCTCCTCAATATTTTTAAAGAATTGAACCAAGATCTTGGCTGTGAAATCCCCTCTCATGGGAATTTACTAAAATGGGCTGTTCAGGTAATTTGCTTTGAACATCATAGAATTTCCATTCTTCTATAACATTTAATTTCCTGACATTTATTTGAACTGTTTTGTAGGGTGTACTGTTGCTCAATGCTGTTCTCACTGGTGAAATTCCTGATTTCTCTCAACTTATGTGTTTTATTCACATATTTCTGTTAGATCTTCTAGGTTTTTTTTTTAATTTTTACTGTGAACATTGCTATGATGTTAAGTTGTATGATAGTTGTGTTTCAAGCACAATTGAGGCAGTGCTTCCAAAGATTTATGCTTGCATTTGTTATTAATTGAAATCTGTATATTCCAGCTAGCAGTTATCCTGTGGAAAGGGCATATGAGTCTCTTCCTTTATATATGAGTCCTCTCTAGCTGCAAGCATGAGTGTTGAACAAATTAGTGTTTGCATTCACTTCCCTTAATTAGATACAGTTCAAAATTTTTCATAGTGCTCAACTTGTTGATTGTAAATCTTATTGCAATTTAAAAAAAAAAAAAAAAAAATTAATGGTTAAATTCATGATTTGCAATCAATGCAAGTCAAAATGTCTTTACTATATGTCACAGATGCCTAAATTATATTTTGACTCCAGTAGGTTGATCAGAAAAAAGTCAACAACATAATCTTAAGACTTAATATGGTCTTGATTATTTTGGAATAATATTACAAAAATAAGTAAAGGATGATCCTTGCTTCTACTTTGCAATAAAATGTTGTAGTTGAAGCCTATGCTATTCGTTCTATTCTTTCATGATCATTTCCTCTTGAGCCTGAGCACTGATGTTATGCTAATGTTTTTTAACACCTGAATTTTAAAAGATCATTTTTATTGAGAAAGGAAAAAAATTCTGGCAGCATATAGTAATTTTCTTTTGGAGTGAATTTTTTTTTTTTTAACTTTCTATATTCATATTCAGTTAGGAAGCATGTGGCTAACTCTCATGCAAAGAAAGGATGGGAGCAATTTACTGATGCTGTTATTCAATCTATTTCACAAAAGAAGGAAGGAGTTGTTTTTCTCCTTTGGGGGAACTCAGCTCAAGCGAAAGCCAGGTAGTAAGCTTAGATTTTTATAGAATTTCCTGATGAAGACATAGCAAATAAAAGTACTTGTCTTCTTTTTTACTTTCTCTTCTCGCTCACACCCACATGACAGATACACCCCACCCAGCTGCTCCCTACCATGTCCCTGCATACAAATTGATGCATAACTTCAAAAAGAAAAGTGTGGACACTCTTTTCCAACTGTTAGTGGTCCCGCTGAGACATGAGTACCAATCTAATCTGAATTAGGTGCCTAAATTATGCCATGTAAGCCAGACTGTTCACCTAAGTGAAATCCTTTGAAAAATCATTGGCCTTGATGGGGTGAGCTTAATCATATAAGAGTGTCATTTTTGTGGATGCCTAGCACTGTTTCTTTTTGGCATCTGAAGGACTGGAACTTAGCCAACGTTAAAGATAATCTTGATCTACCACTCTTGGTTAATTTATTTGTTTGCTTTTTAGGGTGTCATAGTTGACTTGATATGTGTCTCACTTCCTAATTTCATTCATTCTGTTTGAAAATCAGGTCACTAATTCAGAAACCTCAGCTTAAGAAGCACCCCACCTCCCAAAAGAGAATTTTTATTTTATTTTATTTTTACAGGTAGGTAGAGGGGAGGGGAAGATGGGATTCGAACCATAGATATGAAACACCACAAAGGATGCCATTACTATTTGACTGTTACTTGATCCCCAATCACCCAAGAGAAATTATGACTTCATTCTCTTTATATATCAGTTGGATGGACTTTTGATTGTCTTTTGAGAATGTGGAGAATTTAGTTTCCTAACTCAACTTTTTGTTTTGGGATTGGAGGATTTTGGTATCATGCTTCTAATAAATTGATGTTGCACAGGTTGATTGATGAGTCTAAGCATCACATTCTCAAAGCAGCACATCCTTCTGGTTTGTCAGCTAACAGAGGCTTTTTTGGCTGCAGGTAAGTTTAATTTCATGAAGCTCGCAATTACAATTCTCCAATTTTCACATTTCAGAAATTTAAAAGAAGCACCATGTCTGCTTAATTATTTGTAATATATCAATCTAGTTCTGCACCATCTTAAATGTTTGTGAATTCCTACTAAATAGGATTGTAGATGGCCTGAAAGACATACTAAACAGGGATGTAGATGGTAGCAAGGACCCAAGGTGTTGCATCAAACACTTTTTCAGAGGCTAGACATTGTCTAAAAGAATCTCTTAACTTATATGGTATACTACTCTCTTCCTAGAGAAAGAAGAAGACGAAGCCAAGCTAAGAACTGAACTTTATTTACATGTTGACTCTGAAAAAAAGGGGGAATTATGCATATGATTGAAGAGGGCTATACCAGTTGCCAACACCAACTACTTGAAGATCATCCACAAGGCCAAGCCCAAATTAATTGTGATTAAGTCTCGATTTAATTGAATTATAGTGGGGAATTACTGATTCTGATTTCTATATAAACCCTCATATCATGATAAACGCTATGGCTTGTAGACTGTAGCTACTACATAGTGAATTACCTTCCCTAAATGTGTCAGTGTCGATAAGTCCACACCGTTTTTGGTGTATCGTACATATGATACTGGTTAGTTTGCCTGTCTGGGGAGAAGGTATTTCATGAGACATCTCTCTCACAACATGTGGGGACCCACGCGTATTGTACCAGAGATGTCTTTTATACGACTGTTTCATAAGTTAATTTTCCATGTCTGGGAAGTCATCGGAAATGAACTTCACTTCTTGAACTATAAATGTAGTAGCTGGTGTCAAACAGAATGAAGAATATCATGACTGAAAGATGTCAAGAATTATGATCAATTGACAGCTTTTAGGCAGTTCACAGTAGCATGTAGGGATCCCAACCATCTGATCTTTAATTTGAATCTAATACTGAAACCTGTCATGCTGTTTCTTTTTTCCTGTCTTAATTTTAAATATGGTACATTAAAGATCTTTATGCTGGTATAGTTTTGTTATGTGCTGTTCTGTTTTCCCTTTTTCCCTCTGGAAATTCTTTGTGCAAGTTTAGTAATACAATTCTGAACTATTGGCAAGCATGGCATTGAATTTACCCACACCAAGTGTACTTTTTATTTGGATAACATGTCTTATATTTAAAAGTATCCAGAAGGTATTTATATATGTAGTATGGACAAGAAACTTGTATATTATGGTATTCTTTTAATTTCTCATAATGTTGACAGGCATTTTTCTCGCACAAACCAGCTTCTGGAACAAAGGAGTATTGCCCCCATAGATTGGCAACTTTGACTTCGATGAACAGCTCCCATCCCAACTTCATTTTTGTGTGTTTGCTAAAATCTCTTCTGAGATTTACTAGCAATTCAAGTTTAGTCTACTTTCATATGTAAATAAATTTCCCTTCTAAAGATACTTTTAAGGAATGTTCTGATGCAGCACATTTCCCCTCTGGTTTTCCAAGTAGCTCAGCACATTTGTGTGCAGATATCTTTGTTCATGCCTTGCCTATTTCTGAATACCATTTGCTCTGCAATGTTGCAAATGAGTTCCAGCTCTCATGGCACCCCCTCTCCATATAAGTGTAAGGTGGACGATCAGATTGTAGGAAGTTCTGCAATGTTAGAAAGTTCTAATTTCATTAATCTTCTTTCAGACTGAGCATACTCTATTTGTAGTTTATTTCAGCCTTTTGGTGTGTTGCTGAACATACCATTATGAAATCTGATTACTTTACGCATCTATAATACTCAGCATAAAATCTTGCATGAGGTCTCAAATTTTCTACTTCCAGCTCGTTTTCAGTTGAGCATTTGAATAAAATATTATTCTGGAGTCCATGCACAACTAAAAACAATACATTTGATTTTGTTAAAAAATAAAATAAACAATAAAAAAGAAGAAAACTGTATTAGAAAACTTCATCGAACAAAAAATATAAATAAGCAAGTCAAGCAAATTGAGTGTAGTGGTGGCTCCAGGATTTTTTTTCTAGGGGGGTCAATAATGGCGGAGCCAAGAATTTGTTGGTGGGGGATAGGCAAGTAAAAAATAAGATGAATAATTTTTTTTTGTTTTGTTTGTTTTTTATGTATATACAACTTTCATGTTATATACAATACAACTATATTGTACAATAGTCTAAAAAGTTATTAATAGTTTAAAGATTGTTAAAACAACAATCATTGGACGCATAAACAAATAGAATTCAATAACTAATCATACATTTTTAACAAATTAATAATAACTTATTATATTTATAAGTTATATCAATTGAATAAAAAAATATAGAATAAATAAGAATAGTAACACACTTAGGAGTAGGGGTGAGGGTGTTAAATTACCGATTGTCTTAAAAGTTTAAGCTATTGAGATATGATAAATTTAATAATTTAATCACATACTTCTATCAAAGAGTAAGTGTGAAACTAAGAAAAATAATACTCTAAAAATAAATTTTTGCTTTTAAAGTGCATGGTTAAAACTCGGTCACTCTCTTTGAATTGGAGTAAGCAATAAAATATTTCTTGGACTTGGAAATATGTAGCGCACTTATCACTACTTGATTGGACATAGAGAAAAACTAAGGATCATATTCAAGTTTATTTCAATTGAGCTTAACAAAAAATTTAAGGTAAGAGTGTTCAAAATTTTTATTGTAGGGATCAAAACAAATTTTTTTTTTTAAAATAATATATAATTTTTCTTTTGGGACCAAGTCAAGGGGTTTATTTGAACCCCCTAGGCTGGTCATAGAGTTGCTCCTGATTGAGTGTATTGTCAATGTATCATTATCCTATACTGTACAATAAGATAGACGTTTTGTATAGTGTGATACACTTTCACTTATGATATACACCTATGAGAGAAGTCCTTCCTTCTCATAAGAGGTGTGGGACTCCATGTGGGATTCATGGTAGGGCCCACACCTCTTGTGAGAGGAGGGAGGGCTCCTTTTGTATGAGTGAATGATTGTTGATGCTCATTTTGGGAAGCCCAGTAGAAGGAAGAAGCCCAGCAACATGGGTAGAAAGGAGTTAGTAATTGGATAGAAAAACCATTAAGCCCAAGCAGCAGAAATAATGGATCATGGGCCTATAAAATAAACAATTAGGCCTTGAGGAAGCAAACGGGCCTAAAGGAGCTTGGAAAGAGAGAAGTGGCAAGCCTATGGGCAATATGTGATGTAAAAAAGTAAATGGACCCACAGCAAGCCTGAAGTAACACAAGTAAAGAAAGTAAGGGGTTGATGGAAAGTCCATGAGCTCCAAGGATGAAGGATAAAGTAATTGGGCCAGGAAAGCCCAAAAGAGTTAGTAAAAGCCTATGAGAACGCAGAATTAGAAAGGGCCGAGGATGCCTAAGGAAAGTAAATGGGCTAAGGATGCCCAAGAGGAAATAAATGGGACATAGGAGCCCGCAAGTAATGTAATAAAAAGTCCAATGACCATACTGAGTTATTGAGAAAAGAATAAGCAGCAGGCCTAAAGAAGCCCAGCAGGCTTGGGTCAAATGACATCACAGCAGGAATGGCAGAGTAGTGCAGTAGGAAAATGGTAGCAAGACCGCAAGAAGGAGCAAAAAAGTGGGCTGAAGGAAGAAAAGCCCATAATCAAGCAAAACATGGCCTCTAAAGGGAGCAAGCCATAGAGAATGGGAAATCAAAAAACAGCATGCCATAAGAAGTCAAGGATGGACGGCAGAATGTGTAGATAAGCCTTTAGACCACAGCGAACGCATGTGCAAGGCCTAAACATCACTAACCTGTACCCAGCCAATACAGGAAGTGATGGGTGATGGGTCAGAGGTAAGAGGGCATGGTCTGGTGGTAGGGAGAGGGGGAAAACCTATTTTGGGATTCCTACTTAGGCTCTTTTGGGAGAAATGTACTGCTGGGATGACATACCACCCAAAAGAAGTAAGGATGAGTTGGAACCACTAGGTGCATGCCATGAGGGAAAGAGAACGCACCCACACTGTAGCAGGTAAGAATGCCACGACAAACAAACAAACAAAATAGTCTTCTTTGTCTGGCGATGGGGAGTGGCATAATCAGCATAGGTAAATGGTGTTGGTTGGGCGACTGACAAACCAGTGGTGGTCGGTAAGGACACCCAGACCAGACAAAGGCAGTTAAAGGCTAAAATAGTAAAAGCCAGCCACGACAGACATTATATAAACGATCCTTGCCGTGCACAGTAAAGGGGATCACGAACACAATAATAGTAACCTCTAAGAAAGAATCACAACAAATAAGCAAACACAGAGAAAGAAAATGAAAAGAAAAGAAATGAAGAATTAGAAAGAATGAAAAAAAAAAAAAACATAGAGCATATAATAGCATACATGCACCAATAGGTTGATCAATTCTCTCTCCTCTAAAGCCCTGCTCTCCACTAAAGTCAAAAAGATCCTTTTAGGTATAGACCATTTAGCCTCGTTCCCTCAAAGCAGTTAATTTCATTTGAGGGAGATTATTTGCATTGAGGAAATGGTTCCCTTCTTGGTTTCGGCCCTGTAATATAATTTGGCACGGCAGACTGATATTTCCCTCTTTGATTCAACAAACTCATTATTATTTCTTCCCCATTTATTTCTGCTATTTTATGTATGGGGCGTCTTTTGTCGCTCCTCTTTATTTATTCTGTCTAAATAGTGAATGCATTTTCTGTTGTTATATTTATTACATCTGCCTGCCATAACTTTCCCATAGCAGCTCCGCCTATCATGGGCATGTGATCAAAGCTTTGGCAAACTGGGTATAGTTTGTGCACAAGCCGGACCAAGGTGAGTTACAATTGGACCGGTCCCAACTCCCTAATCTAGAATACTTGGGTTCAGTACAGAAAGAGGCAGCCCAGCCCACATTACAAAAAGGCCCACCACAATGATATTTTTATGTTAAAAGTAAATTGTAACATAATATATTTGGTAAGGAAATTGTTACAGGTCAGGAAATAAAAGGGTGCATTAATAAGTGATACTGGCCAAAAATCACTTTTTACTTATTCTTATAGTGGCTTGATGTTGGGGTTTTGATTTTCAATAACTTTACATTGGAAAAAAATAAAAAATAAAAAGATAGAAAGAAAAGGAGGCTATTTATACCCCACACAAAAAAAAAAAAAAAAAAAAAAAAAAAATTGGAAGCTTTTGCAGGTAATTCAACCCTCCTTTTTTTTTTTTTTTTTAAAAAGGAAAAATTCAGCCCTCCACTTATTACCCACATTAGACTCACCTTTTTTTTATGCCCTCTATTGCTATTTTTCCATTTATAACTTCTTAAACACTTAATCCATTCAAACCCTTTGAACGTCTTATTCGCTCCCACTTTTCATCTTCCCATTTACTCCACCAATTCTAATCCTTCCAATTTTCAAAAGAATCACTATAGCACTAGGAGCTGTATTAACTTCCAAATATATTGATTCAATACATAATTGATCTCCTCGGACATTCATTTGACTGATTTTTAAGTGTCTTTTTGTACTTATTCATCGTTCAAATCCTTATTAGCTGTTGTCCCATTCGCAAAAGGTCCAGCTCTTTCACCCACTCTCTACAAATTCATTGTATTGGGCTCACTGTGCTCAGTTCCCAGACCTTTTGGGCTTGGGCTACAAATTGTGACCTTACAATTGGCACCGTCTGTAGGGAGAGCTAGAGCGATAGTGAACGCAACGGTTAACTATGGCAGAACCAGGTCCGCAACAAGCAGAGTTGAGGGTATCCCAACATGGCGATCCTTTCCTCAACTTCGAGTGGAGAGGTGACCGTGAAGGAAGTGTACACACAGTCCACGCTGACAGGAGCCAATCATGTGGGGGTAGTCATGTTTCCCATGCAAAGAGCAATAAGGGTATGCAGCTGGAGATTGACCGGCTGAAGAGGGAGGTGCGCCATGCAAAGAGGAGGCAAGCTTCCCCTAATAGTGATGTTTCTTCTAATGATGAAAGAGACAATAGTTACAAGCGGAGGTCTCCAATCCCGCCCAGTGAGTCTTTTCTTACGAAGAGGAGCTCCATAACAAGCGGCGGTTTAAAAGCTCGCCGCATAAGGGTGTAGGAAACGACGCTATGAGTAGAGCTCTGGACCAAATCTCTAAGTCGCCTTTCACGCGTAGGATTGAAGGGTCGAGACTTCCCCGACGTTTCCATCAGCTAACGTTCACCATCTACAACGGGCGAACTGATCTTGTTGAGCATGTGAGCCATTTCAACCAAAGAATGACTGTTTATTCTAAGGACGAGGCCTTGATATGCAAAGTCTTTCCATCTAGTCTTGGACTCATTGCGATGAGGTGGTTTGATGGCCTAAGGGCAAAATCCATAAACTCCTTCCACAAACTCACTCAAGCATTTGGTTCCTAGTTTGTGACCTGCAGGAGAGTCCCTAGGTCGTTAGCTTCCCTCCTGTCCTTGAGCATGCAAGAAGGTGAGAATCTTAAAACGTACTCCGATAGATACTGGGAGTTGTTTAATGAGATTAAAGGTGACTTCAATGACGTGGCCATCAGTACATTTAAGCTTGGCTTTCCATTTGAGCATGGTTTAAGAAAATCCTTGACTGGTAAACTCGTCACCAACGTGGGTCAGCTCATGGACCGGATTGACAAGTACAAAAGAGTTGAAGAGGACCAGCAGTAAGGGAAGGGAAAGGACAAGGTTATCCCTCAGGAGAGGAGGGATTTCAGGTCGGATCATTACAGCAATAACAAACCGCGCAGGGATTTTGCTGGGTAGTCAGGATTAGTAAATATCCAAGCCGTCAACGCTGTTTTCAAAGAGCCAGTGCATCAAGTGTTGGAGAAGATTTAGAACGAGCCATTCTTCAAAATACCGAATAAGATGGCGGGAAACCCTGAAAGACGCAATCATAACCTCTATTGCCAATACCACAAGGATCATGGGCATACCATAGAGGATTGTTGAAGTCTGTGGAATCATTTGGACCAACTTGTCCGCGAAGGCAAATTGAAACAACTCCTGTATCATTCCAGTGGCCAAGGGAGCCAGGCAAGCTCAGAACTACGAAGAGATGATTGTTCAAGACCCTCCCTTAGGAACTATCAACGTCATCTTCGCTACACCTGGCAGAACAGGATCCTGGCCATCTAGGATAATGGCCGTGGCCTGTCCATCCATAGGAGACGTTAATCAGGATCCAAAGAAGGCTAAGAGGGAAATTCCACTAGTCCTGGGATTCTCGGACGAGGATAAGATTGGAACCATCCAACCCCATGACGACGCTCTGATAGTTACTCTCAAGATTGGAGGGTATGATGTGAGGAGGGTGATGGTGGACCAATGCAGTGGAGCTGAGATAATGTACCCTTACCTTTACAAGGGGCTGAACTTAAAACCTGAGGACCTAACTCCCTATAGTTCCCTTCTTGTGAGTTTTGACGGGAAAGTCGTTGTCCCGAGTGGCCAAATACGATTATCTGTGTAAACTGGTTCAGAAATAGTGGAAGTGGATTTCATTGTTGTAGATGCCTATTCACTGTATACAGTGATCGTGGCCAGACCTTGGCTTCATGCACTAGGGGCTGTCTCTTCTACTCTGCACCAAAAGATCAAGTATCCATCTGAAGGCTGGGTTCACGAAATTTTAGGAGATTAATCTGTGGCCAGAAGGTGCTTGGTTGCCGCCATACAACATAAGCCTGAAGCTGAGCCCTTAGCCCATCCAGGAGAAAATTTATAGCAATTAAATTACCCAGCGGCGCCTATTGATAAATCAGCCGAGGAAACAAAATGTGAAGATTTGGTAAAGGTCGCTATTGGGGATGATCCAGAGAAGCTTTTTCAAGTCGGCTTTCAGTTGCCACCTCAAGAGAAGGAAGAATTGGTAGAATTTCTCAGAAGGAACATAGATGTATTTTCTTGGAAAGCTATGAAGCCCCAGGAGTGGATCCATAATTCATCTGTCATCACCTGAATGTCAACCCACTGGTCGTCCCTAAGAAATAACCTCTTCGGCGCCCATCCAAGGAGCACGCTGATGCGGTGCGAGAAGAAGTAACGAAGCTCAAGCAAGCTGGAGCTATTAAGGAGGTGTTTTATCCTGAATGGCTAGCTAATACTGTGGCGATGAGGAAGAAAAGTGGGAAGTGGCGAGTGTGTGTAGATTTCACGGAACTGAATAAGGCGTGTCCGAAAGATCCATTTCCTATGCCTAAAATAGATAAACTAGTGGATGCAACGGTAGGCCATCCTCGAATGAGCTTCCTAGATGTCTTTCAAGGTTATCACCAAATACCCCTTGCCCTGGATGATCAAGAAAAGGCTGCTTTAGTTACCCCTATTGGAAACTACCACTATAAGGTGATGCCGTTTGGTTTGAAAAATGCAGGATCTACTTACCAAAGAATGATGACGAGGATGTTTGAACCATAGTTGGGCAAAAACATTGAGGTCTACATAGATGACATGGTGGTGAAAAGTAAGGTAGTCTCAGAACATGTGGGCGACCTCTTGAACATTTTTGAAATTCTTAGAAAGTACAAGCTGAGTTTAAACGCCTCCAAATGTTCATTTGGCGTGGGATCAGGCAAGTTTTTAGGTTACATGGTGACTCATCGGGGGATCGAGGTCAACCCTGACCAGATAAAGGCTATAAACAACTTGCAACCACCTCGGAATCCTAAGGAAGTCCAAAAGCTGACTAGAATGGCCGCTACTCTGAATCGATTCATTTCTCGGTCAGCGGATAGGTGTAGACCTCTCTTCTTGTTGATAAATAAGTGGAGAGGGTTTGAGTGGAGTGAAGATTGTGCCTTAACTTTTCAACAACTTAAAGACTATCTTGCTCGGCCATTAATCATGTCCAGTCCTGAGCCAGATGAGGCCCTTTTTGCCTACATTGCTGTGGCTCCTTTTGCGGTAAGTTTGGTGTTGATAAGAGTTGATAGCGGGGTACAAAAGCCAGTTTATTACGTGAGTAAATCGCTGCATGAAGCCGAGACTCGTTATCCGCCACTAGAGAAGGCCATCCTGGCGGTAGTACTTGGTACATGAAAGTTGCCTCATTATTTCCAGGCCTATACGGCCGTCGTTCTCACCCAACTCCCACTTAAAGCAATACTCTGAAGTGCTGACTACACAGGGATGATAGCTAAATGTGGTACAATTCTAGGAGTTTTTGACATCAAATACATGCCTCGTACCTCCATGAAGGGACAAGTGCTCATGGATCTGGTAGCCGAGTTCACTGAACCCCTATTAGAAGAATTGAGACCAATACAAAACATGGATGAAAAATCTGTTGACATGATTTCTCAACAAGGCCTCTTATCCTAGGAAGTATACGTGGATGGCACAGCGAATCAAAAAGGTTATGGAGTGGGGCTAGTGCTGATCTCCCCCAAGAAAATCATCATTGAGAAATTGTTGAGGCTAGGCTTCTCAACTACAAATAATGAGGCTGAATACGAAGCTTTACTGAAGGGAATGACCATGACTCGAAAAATGGGTGGAAAGGCAGTGGAGATGTTTTCAGACTCAATGTTAGTCGTTGGCCAGGTACGGGGGTGTTTGAAGTGAAAGATGAAAGAATGCAGGAGTACTTGAGTCAAGTTAGACACCTGCAATTGGAGTTTGAGTCTTTCAACTTGCAGCATATCCTCAGAAGCGAAAATACGCATACTGATTCTCTAGCCATGCTCGCAACCTCCTCGGCGCAAGATCTGCCACGGGTTATCCTTGTTGAGGATTTGTATAAACCCATGGATTTAGGAGTTGAAAGTGTCTTAGTTCAACAGATCATAGCAGGGCCGAGCTGGATGTACCCCATAATTCAATTCTTGAAGGAGGATACTTTGCTCGAAGAAAAGTCAGAATCTGATAAAGTACGGAGGAAGGCCACTAGGTTCTGGCTGTTCGAGAGCTAGAAGTTATACAAACATTCATTTTCAGGACCATACTTGTTGTGTATACATCCTGAGGCGACTGAATCAATCCACGAAGAATTACACGAAGGAATTTGTAGGAGTCACACTGGGGGTAGATCCTTGGCACATAGAGCCATTACCCAAGGCTACTGGTGGCCAAACATGCAAAAGGAGGCCCAGGAATACGTAAAAAGATGTGATCAGTGCCAACGGTTCGATTCAAGCATACACCAACCAGGGAGAATCCTTAATTCATTATCTAGCCCATGGCCATTCGCTCAGTGGAGCTTGGATATTGTGGGTCCGTTCCCTAAAGCAGTAGGAAACAAGAGGTATCTGCTAGTCGGCACAGACTATTTTACAAAATGGGTCGAAGCTGAACCTCTAGCTAATATCAGAGATTTGGACGCGAAGAGATTCGTCTGGAAAAATATTGTCACTCGGTTTGGGATTTCTCATACTCTCATCTCGGACAATAGCCTTCAGTTTGACAGCAAAGCGTTCAGGAGTTATTGTGGTGAATTGAGGATCACGAATAAATACTCTACTTCTGCTTATCCCTAGGGGAATGGGCAAACGGAAGCTGTTAACAAGGTCATAGTCAATGGATTAAAGAAGAAGCTAGATGATACGAAAGGCAGATGGGTGGAAGAACTGCCAATGTCCTCTGGATGTACAGGACTACACCTCGTAGGTCCACTGGGGAGACTCCCATCTCAATGACTTATGGGGCTGAGGCTGTTATCCCACTGGAGATAGACTTCCCAACGTTAAGAACAAGTTCATTCAGTCCGAGTAGCAATAATGAGCAATTAAAGAAGAATTTGGATTTGATTGAAGAAAGAAGGGAGAATGCAATGATCCAATTAGCATATTACCAACAAAAGGTCAAACAAGGTTATGATGCCAACATAAAGCTAAGGTCTTTGACACTCAGTGATCTAGTGTTAAGGAAAGTTGTGGGTGCTGTAAAGAACCAAAATTGGGGAAAATTAAGACTCAATTGGGAAGGGCCATACCGGATTACCTCAGGAGCTGTCATTAGGACGTATTTCTTAGAAGATTTAGATGGTCATGTAGTGCCACGCCCTTGGAATGTAAATAACCTTAAAATGTACTATTATTAAACGAGTTTCCCTTCATCAACATGGTTATGTTGTGTAAAGATTTTTGTATTTTCTGTTCGCCATTCTTTAAGTGTTTAAACTTAAACTTAAACTTAATCATGCCTGAAGTTCTCGGACCAAATGATGTGAATTAGTTAACACTCCATTGCCATTCTTTAAGTGTTTAAACTTAAACTCAATCATGCCTGAAGTTTTCGGACCAGATGATGTAAGTTAGTTAACACTCCATTGTCATTCTTTAAGTGTTTAAACTTAAACTCAATCATGCCTAAAGTCCTCGGACCAGATTATGTGAGTTAGTTAACACTCCATTGTTATTCTTTAAGTATTTAAACTTAAACTCAATCATGTCTGAAGTCCTCGGATCAGATGATGTGAGTTAGTTAATACTCAATTGTCATTCTTTAAGTGTTTAAATTTAAACTCAATCATGCATGAAGTACTCGAACCAGATGATGTGAGTTAGTTGACATTCCATTGCCACTCTTTAAGTGTTTAAACTTAAAACTCAATCATGCATGAAGTCCTCAGACCAGATGATGGGAGCTGATTAACACAGTTTTCATGAATGTTTAAATGGATTCTAAATTGTGTAACTCTCTCGAACCACATATTTAAGTGAAATTGTGCGCTCAGCAATATTCCTTGTAAGTATTTTAATACCTGACCCATGCAAAGTCCTTAATGATTTATTTTGTTATAGAAGAGCATAAAGACGTCTTTCTCTTCCATGGTTTACTGAATTTGTTGTTAATTCTTGTCAAAATCATTAGCATCGTTAGCAAGGTGTTGCTATTAACTCTGCTCAAATTAAAGTAACAAAAAGTCAATACTATTTGTAATGATAAAAAGAAAATCAAGCAGTGTGCACAATAAAGACATTGAAAGTGAAAATAAAATGCTTTCATTAATTAGAGGAGTGTTTTACATCTTCTTGTGCTAAAAAAAAAAAAAACAACAACAACAACAAAGTAAACAACGAAACAAAAGCACTAATAAGAAAAATCCTCCCATTTAAGACTTTGCCTCAGGGCCAAGTGGGTCAACAGTCTGGCTAGGCAAGGAGGCAGCAGCATCTTGGGCTTGGTCCTGGGGTTTAAGATCTTTTTTCTTCTGATCTTGACCCTTGCCTTTGTCCTGGGTATCCTGGGCTCCCTGCTCCTGGCCACTAGGCTGAATTGATTCCTTCGTTGCCTCAAAAGGAGCAGGGGGGGCTTGGTTCACCAATGGCCGCTCGGATACACCTGGAGCTTGCTTGGATTTGGAAGAGTCAGGACCTGGTAGCTCACGAATCTTAGGATCGTTGTAGATGCTCTCAGGACGTCTTAAAACAGAGTCAGCAGGGACTCCTGCAGCATCTAGGGCTTTACCCCAGGAGATATCGCAGTAGTCCCTGCACACTACAGGGAGTTCCTCTGTAAGTCTGGTTTGAGTCTCTTCCACCCCCAACCTGTGCGATGCCTGTTTCTCAGCCTCAGCTGCCTCCTTAGCCAGCTGAGCATCCTCCTTGACCCTTTAAAGCTCGGCTTGAAGATCTTTTACAAACTACCTCTCTGTTGCAAGATTGATTTCAGTAAAATGCAGTTGCTTGCGTTGTTCTTCGACCTGCCTCTCCGCCGTCTTGAGGCCAGCATCGGCACTGTCCCTTTGTTGAATGGCCTCTTTGAGCTTCTCGGAAAGCTGGGCCTGTCCTTCCTTTAGGCTACCCAAGGTTTTTTCTACCTCAGATCGGAGATGGGCCTCTGCCTTGGCTACATTGCGGGCCTCTTTATTCCACTCTTCGGCCACGTAAACCTGTTGGGTGATCTACATAGCCGAATGGAAAAGTTTAATGTAAAACAATGAGGAAAGATGATTAAAAACAATCAACGGTTTATTTGGAGAAGTGGAACAAATTACTTGCCATGGCTAGATCCCTTTTAAGGGATAGGAAGAGTTCCTGTTGATTAAAGCGCCTGTAAGTGTCCATATCCTTTGGTAGGAGAAGTAGCTGCTCTAAGGCCTTAACTATAAGCCCTGCCTTCCCCCCTTGATAATTCCTGACTGAGGTTTCCCAAGGGAAGGGGGCACCATCTAGCTCAAACTTAGGAGACCAAATGCGCTGCGCTCGGCGCACATCTGCCTCTAGGGGGTCTTCTCGGCTTTCAACAGAAGATGACCTTCTGTTTCGTTGGTCTTTGGCCGTCTTTTGTTGTTTACTTCCCTTTGAGGGGCCCACTTCGCCTTCCTCAAGGGCTTCGTGCTGCCTTTTCTTCCTCAATTCAGGGACCGGTTTCAGCCCAAGATTGACGGGAAGCTGAGGAGGGGGAGGAGGATTAGACTTGTTGGCTTCTTGGGGGGTGGGCGCTTTATTCCTCCCCTTCAGGAGTTCTTTTAAACTTTTGCTGTCGGTTTTTGGAGCCATTTCTTCCGCTTCTTCGTCCAAGGAATCCTCTAAGCAAGTAATCACAGGAGTAGGGGCCTGAACACTCGAGTGTCTATCCTGTTCTTCCTCTGCCTCTGAAATTATAATGGCTCCTACTTCCTGCGCTTCCTCTCCTTCAAACTGAAATTTGTCAATTTCCTCTTCGAGCGAGGAACTAGAAGAGGCAACACCTTCTTCGGCTGCTGTTGCTCGGAAGGTAACTTGCTGAATCGGGGGGGCGACTAGAGGAATACCCTCTGGGACTGGATAGGGCATAGGTGGGAGATCGTCCGGTGCCAAGAAATTGGGTCGAGACACGTCAATCCGATGTATCCGTCGATCACCTGCTCTTATGGCATTGCCGACGTCCAGGAACGTGTCCGAGATTAAATGTACAGCCCGTAACTGCTTGTCTGCACTTACGAAGATCTCCGATCTCAGCAGATAATTAAGGGCCTGCACGTTGGTCAAGCTCAGCCTGGGGGCTACTTGTCTTCTATCTGCGAACGCAGCCGAAAAAAAAAAAAGAAAAAAGAAAAAAACAATTAAACATTTAAAATCCGTAATCGAAAAAGACTGAAATGAAAGGAAACAAAACAAGGTCGGGGGATTGAACTCAAATTTATCACTAAGGAACCTAATTTTACGATATCCCACCTGGTTTTCCCACTCGGACAGGACAATGAACGCCATTGTGCCACGCTCCTGAAGTTATAAGATAATCATCTTTCATACCCTTATTTGATTTGGGTAGGCATGAAATCATCCTTACCACGTCCGAGCGGGATTTAAGATAGTATCCAGTGGTTTTTTGGGAGTGGCACTTATACATGTGCACCACATCGTGCCATGTGAGCTGCAGACCCAGATGCTCGTTGAGAGCATCAACGCTACCCAGAATTCTGAATAGGTTGGGTGAGCATTGGTGGGGGCATTACCTATGGTTGAAAAGGTAATCCTTTGTTACTCGACCCATTGGAAGGGTCATCCCCCCTTCTATAAAGGCTATCATGGGAATAACAACTTCCCCCCCTTCTCGGTCGATCACTATTCGTTCTGTGGGATAGTATCGTAGATTTACTCCCTGGGGTATATGATATGTTTCCTTAAAAGCCTCTATCTGGGTGAGAGAGTCCACCAAGTGCATAAATCTACCCATTTTTACAAATTAAAAGGGAGCTACTCAATGAGTGGAGAAATGAAAATTCAAAGGCCGAGAAGACTGGCCGAGGGAAAAATGGAGGTTTAAATAAATTAAAACTTGCACGAACTAAGGTATGTTATGACCCCTGAAATTTTTAGAGAAAACACGCAAGGATTACTGGAGAAATGACTGGGGGAGTCCTAGTGACTTAGGATGCTTCGTGCGTTGAAATGCTGAAGATTGCTGGAATGCTTAAGAATTTGCAAAGTAAAAGAGAGATGATTTCCTCCAAGACTTTATATAGAAGGCGAAAGGTGGGTAGGAGTTATCCCACCCAAACCTTGTGGAAAAATACCAGCCGTCTGATTAATGCACCCCCGTTGGATGCAAAAGACAAAACGCTGCCTGGAGCAATTAATGGCGCTTCGCGAATTTCGAAATGCCAGTAGCAATGATGAAGCGTTTAAAACTGTGCTCCCACACGTGTAAACTCAGGTATTTTTACATTTCTAACCCCCGTTTCTAGGACAAATCAAAATCCCATTTTTTCTCCTCGAATGCGAGTGAAAAATTAAAATTTTGAGGGGCTATTGTGGGGGTAAGAGCCCAAACTCGTATACTGGGCCTTGGGCCCTATTCGAAGACGTGGATATGTTCGAGGAGGAGAAAACAATCGAGAGAGGCACCAAAGTTCGAAATCACGCAACGAAAGGATGTAAGATTATAGTCCGAGGAGTACCTACTTCTCGGATACGAAGAATACCGGTCAGGCGAGTACTTCGGCGGTTAAGGTGACCTCCCGAGAAGTGCCAACGATAAGGACGAAACGTTGCCTGGAGCAATTAATGGCACTTCGCGAATTTCGAAATGCCAATAGCAATGATGAAGCGTTTAAAACTGTGCTCCCACACGTGTAAACTCAGGTATTTTTACATTTCTAACCCCCGTTTCTAGGACAAATCAAAATCCCATTTTTTCTCCTCGGATGCGAGTGAAAAATTAAAATTTTGAGGGGCTATTGTGGGGGTAAGAGCCCAAACTCGTATACTGGGCCTTGGGCCCTATTCGAAGACGTGGATATGTCCGAGGAGGAGAAAACAATCGAGAGAGGCACCAAAGTTCGAAATCACGCAACGAAAGGATGTAAGATTATAGTCCGAGGAGTACCTACTTCTCGGATACGAAGAATACCGGTCAGGCGAGTACTTCGGCGGTTAAGGTGACCTCCCGAGAAGTGCCAACGATAAGGACGAAACGCTACCTGGAGCAATTAATGGCGCTTCGCGAATTTCGAAATGCCAATAGCAATGATGAAGCGTTTAAAACTGTGCTCCCACACGTGTAAACTCAGGTATTTTTACATTTCTAACCCCCGTTTCTAGGACAAATCAAAATCCCATTTTTTCTCCTCAGATGCGAGTGAAAAATTAAAATTTTGAGGGGCTATTGTGGGTGTAAGAGCCCAAACTCGTATACTGGGCCTTGGGCCCTATTCGAAAACGTGGATATGTCCGAGGAGGAGAAAACAATCGAGAGAGGCACCAAAGTTCGAAATCACGCAACGAAAGGATGTAAGATTGTAGTCCGAGGAGTACCTACTTCTCGGATACGAAGAATACCGGTCAGGCGAGTACTTCGGCGGTTAAGGTGACCTCCCGAGAAGTCCCAACGATAAGGACGAACTTCAGGCACGTACATATATGATAAGGACTCAGAAATATCTAAAAGAAAAGTTGCTACCACCGCAATAAATGCACTGCAGCAACTTTTCTGACCGCATTTATGTGGAGAAGACCACTGAACAGTACAATCTCTCAGCTACCACCACTCATAGAGAACTAAAAAAGATGTTTGATGGGACACGTACTCAAGTGAAGGTTTAGATGGCTAACAAGTGTACGGTCAAGGGGGTTTTGAAAGGAACTATATAATGTAAAAGACCTCCCATAAGAGAGGGATCAGAAAAAGAAAAGGAAAAAGGAGAAGAAAAGAATCATTGTAGCACTAAGAGCTGTATTAACTTCCAAATATATTGATTCAATACATAATTGATCTCCTCGGACATTCATTTGACTGATTTTTAAGTGTCTTTTTGTACTTATTCATCGTTCAAATCCTTATTAGCCATTGTCCCATTCGCAAAAGACCGTACTCTTTGACCCACTCTCTACAAATTCATTGTATTAGGCTCACTGTGCTCAGTTCCCAGACCTTTTGGGCTTGGGCTACAAATTGTGACCTTACAATAACAATGTGTTTGTGAATATAATGTTGGATTTAACTATATATAATATATATATATATATATATATTTTTTTTTTAATATACCTGTACTTGTCTAAAAATATGTTTTAATATTTATATGGCAGAGAGTTTGATAAACTTATTGATTAAACCAATACCCAACTATTAGAGGTCACACTCATGGTTCTCAGAACTGGACCGGACCGGGAGGTCGGATCGTGAAAACCGAAAATCGGGATGAAAATTAGTTTTTTAATCCTAAAGAACCGGATTTTTTGTTAATTTCGTGAACCCCTAAAACCGGGGTTGGACCACACGAACCGGTGAGAATAGTGCGGTCCAACCCCTTAGTAATTTTATTTATTTATAAAAATAACTTAACACAATTTTATTCTACTTAATTAAATTATCCATCTCTTACAAGGAATAAAAAAAAAATATAATTAAAATCGTTCAAAGATATTCAACTTTACTTCAAAAATTAATCATAAATTTTAATGTTTTCATGGTTATTGTTTTATTTTATTAACTTTCTTATTTAATTATTAAATATATGCTTGAAAATCATTAAATTTCCCTTACATATATAGATATATTAGTCAATTTTGCTAGTTTTATAAATTTAATATCTATATTTAGACTTTAATTAATTATTTAATTAATTATGACATCATCACAGTTCAACTTCAAAAATCTTGAATCTCTCCCTTTTACGGTTCAATGAACGGTCTGAGTCTGAAAACCTTGGTCACACTTTCTATTTAGATCCATCGTAGCGCCTTTTTCTACCTCTATGGTATTTAAAAATATTTGTAAGGAGAATGTTATAGATATAAAATTGAATGTGAACAGACGTGTAGTCTGTTTTAAATAATTGTAAAAGAATAGGAATCACTCGCATGTCTGTTGGATACTGCTTCCTTAAAATTGAAAACTAAAAATACTGTAACAAAATAATTTTTAAATGTGTGAATTGTACATAGTAACTAATTTTAACTTAAAATTTACTAAACTTTTTAATTGCGACTTCTGTAAACAGCACGAAACCCACGGACAAAACGCCAAACGCACTAAGAAAATCGTTTCAGCAACATCCAAACATTGATGGCTGAAAGTTGCTCTGTTGGAAGTTGGAAGGCCCAACACATGATTCCTACTAGACTACTACTATTCTATCCAGAAACCAACAGCCCCTGCTTCTCATTTGCTCTGACTTTCACTGTTCACACCAGGTTCTCTCTCTCTCTCTCTCTCTCTCTTTTAATTCATATTTTTCTGAGCTATGTTTTGTTCTCTAGTTGAACAAAACATAGCTCATCGTTCTCTCAACTTATTATTAACCTATCTCACTTCTGTTCTGCTCTCTCTTATCACCTACTGTTTTTGCATTTCTTTCACTTGGTTTGTGTGTGTGTGTGTGTGCGTGTTTTCATTTTAATCCATACAACAACAATTCTAATATTAAAAAACTATTGGAGAAATCTGTGTGTAGATTCTATGTTAAAAAAAGAAAAGAAAAGAAAAGAAGGACAATCCATCAATACTAACCTGGTTGGTTTGAATGAACTCTCTCCGTACTGTGCATATTTTACTAATATTTTCCTCCGCAAGAATTGTAGACACGAGGAGGTGTATATTCGCTATTATACCAATCTAGGAAATCTATTTTTGCCTAACAATTATTTTGATTTTGCATTTGGAGTCCAACTGAAGTTGTTAGCTCACCATAAAAAAAACCTACATGATGTTTCCCAAAAACCTAAAGGATCCTCTCCATTTCACTTGAAATTGGTGTATATAAAGAGGCTCAAAATACACCTTTAGATTTATAATATTTAATCTGAATTATAAAATGTAAAGTTAAGCTCATAGAAAGTGTAATGAAAATGACACCACAATATTGTAAAAGAGGCTTCCACTTTGGTGGGAATGATTGATCAACTTCTTTTAGTAACTAGAACCAAAGTTGGAGGCACTAAACAATTACATTACCATATAGACCAGAGATAAGTTTTGTCATTTGTGAAGCTTGAAACTGCTTAACCATGATCTATAATGAAAATTTGATAATCTAACCACAAAATGCGCCCCCCCGGATTAATCTTAACTATCCTCAAGTCAATGGTGCAGCTTACACGTTACACATAATGCTTGCCATCCCACCGCTTTAAGTTGTCTCATCATTTGTATAACGGCTGTGGACTTTATCTATCAAAGACTCTTAACAAGTTCAGTTATTCCAATCATCGGTTTAGCTGTTTGGGACAAAGACGATATTGTACGACGTGCACTTTACTTGCATCTGCATCTGACAAAATGGGAAGTGGTCGTATTAAAATCTTTCAAGTGGGAAGTTTGGTTATTTCAAGTCCAAAACAATGAAAAATATTATTTGGAAAGGTTTAATTCTTCCATCTACTTCATGAACCATTGTTGTATGGTTTTAGCTTTTTGTTTGTTTTATTTTATGCGAGTATAATTATATGTTCTTCTACTTAAGTACTTTTAATTCTTTGCAAGTTATCTTGAAACAAATAATATGCTTATGACCTTCTCTCAAAATATTCTCACAAACTTTAGAATGATTATGTGATTTGCAGGATATGATGAGTGCCATATCAAGCCACCATTGTAATTGGTCACTAGGATTTCAAGAGCATCTTATCAATGGAAGATTTAAGAAAATTCCATTTCCAGGATATTCTGGTACATATCCTCCTTCCAGAGGACTGGAAAAACTAGTTTTTCTCCATGGTCAATGCATTGCTCATAGATATCATCGAAGTGTTAAGAAATTCAGGCCTGCCTTGTCCAGTATGGTGGATGATGGCATGGATCCAGATGATCCACAAGATGGGAATGATGAGAAAGAATCTCCAAAAGACGAAACTGGAGGAGTACGTTAACATTTTCTTTCCTTTTCCTAATTCGTTGCCGTGAGAATGACAATAGACAAAAACCACGGGTAGACTGAAAGTGGTTTTTTTCCAAATTGCATTGCAAATCTATGAGTTTATCACAATGTGGTTGTTGGAATTTATCATTGTATCAAAAAGTTAAAATTAAATGCACAATGAGGCTTCAAAGTTTGTATTTCTTCTTCTTTTTTGTGAATTTCCTACTACTGTAAAAAAAAAGATAAATATTGACTATTTGGATTTTTGTCTTTTAAGAAAAAAAATTGGAGTTTAAAAAAACTGTTTTGCATCGTATGGTTCTCTGCTATTTCGATTAACTGTTAACTGGTTGATTTATCTTTTCTTCACTGTCCAGGTACTGGTTGCAAGTATTAGCACTTTATGAAACAGTTAGATTATCAAAAAGTAAAATGCTATATCCAACGTTGGAGTGGGTGAGCATTTTGAGTGCACAGATTGATGAACTAGATCCAGTTTTTTTTATTTATTTATTTTTATTTTATAATAATTGTAGGATTGAAAAGCTCCTTGTGCATTTCTTTGATGTATTTTCTAGATAAAATTTCATTTTGTTTTGTTTAAAACATTTTTGTCAATTACATCTCTTTCCAGCTGCAGGGCTCTATCTATGGCTTGAATGAAACATAACACGAATAATATTATGTGTGATATCAGTAAATTCTGGTATGGATTGCTAATAGACAACCTCATTACCTAACATGTGCATTAAAGAAACACACGTTGTTATGCTAATCTATGTATAGTAATTAATGGAGGAATTAAATGTTCTGAATCAACATTCTCTTAATTTACATTCTTCAGTTGAACAGTGAGATGCTTCGGGAGAATCTTGAAAGAATGGCTGGTACAGATGATTCTGCCTTTAGCGGGATAGACCTTGCAACCCTTATTAGGAACAAGTACGGGAGGTCTTATGATGTACAACTAATAAAGAAGGTAGGATTTCTGTATTTGAAAATAGCCATGTTATCTCTTTGTTCACTATCGTGAACCTTGGGGTATTTTTCATGCTATTCCTTCTTTAATAATATTTTTTCTTTCCTATCAAAAAAAAAAAAAAAAAGCCATGTCATTAGTTAATTTGTAGTTGTTGCACTACAGGGATAGCTATACTTTAGATTTTTCATATTTTCTTTTTCCGGAAGGATTTATTGTGATAAGCAAGTAGAAACTGTTTTGAGCTCTCTCTGTGGGTGGCATCTATTATAATCAACTGTGTATGTTTTTGGTCACAATAACACTAAAAAACCCCTTCTCCTTTGAAACTTGTTCAGTTCCGACAACATCGAATGTTCATTGTTGTTCTTTATAAAATCATACCTATGTTTGCAAGATAATAGCATCAAATGAACATTTATCTTTACTTGGGCTTTTTTTAAGTTTGATTGAAGTATGTGTTTACACCCCATATTTGACTGATAGTCAAATAATAGGATGGAGTTCACTAAGGCACAAAATATTGACTGATTGAGGTAATTAGGGATATTGTTTGGACCGATGCCACTGGGCAAAGATCGCGCTCAGGAGGCAACATGAGACACCGAGGATCATGGGACAAAGTGGATCAGATAGTAAAGTTTTGATTGATCTCTTCTAGACCAACACTGTTAAATGTCAGAGTCTTTGTAAAATGATTCAACGGTTAAGCATTTCAAAGTGCATAAATGTACATATGGCCATTTTTGGACTGGACAGAAGTCATTAGGTGACAATGACTTGTGTCTTGTAGTTTGTATTGTCATCAAACACTGTTTTGGATGATTGGATACCAGAAAGGGAATTTGTTTTCAATGATCATTACTGAGCTTATATTTTTGGTTTCAGTCTACTATTTTAGGAATTTTCAAAGAACAAATACAAGTGCATTAGACACACAGCAAATTCCATGAGGACATTTAAAAAAAATCAAGTTAATCTCTGGCTGCAGCGCAATTGGAAAATTTCTGACAACATTTTTTTGTTTAACTTAGCTTGTATGGATGAAAGCTAATTGCTGAGTTTGTTATCAAAAGTAGTTTTGGTTTATATTTAGTTGCTAGCCCTAGTCTTTAGCTCAACTAGAGTGTTTGTTTGTTCTTCTGAGGTCTGGGGTATGCCCTTTTGTTAATTTTTCCCTTCTTTTATATAATTACATACTTACCCATAGGGAGAGAGAGGGAGATTGAAATAGTTTCATTTGAACTTGAGAAAGCATATAATAAAGTTCCTAGAAAGTTACAGTGGTGGGTTTTAGAGAATAAAGGAATTCCTCTCAATTATGGATCAATTTATTGCAAGAATGATTGGGGAAGTCAAAACCAAATTTTCAATCAAGATAGGCCGCACGATAAGCATCAAGGATCTTTTTGTTTAGGGATGCTGTAATCTGTACCTTTTTCTTAGCTTGACTGATCAGTTATCTACATAAATTGTGCTTGCTTACTGAATGGTTGGGTTGAAATGAACACCATTTCTTTTTATCAATATATCACACAGTTATGTTTGTGAGTAGAAGATGACTGATTGATTGAATAATGGTATCTCTTTTTATCATCAACTCTGGAACCCAATTAGTTTCATATCTTCTCCACGTCCTTTTTTTTTTGGGAGGTTTTCTGCAGTAAGCAATCTGTGAAAGTTCATCATCATAATTTCTGCAAAAAACCGTGCACATGAAATCCTTTAAGAATTTCTGAACTTATATGTTAGAGTTAGTTCTAGTTAGTTTTTTATACTAACGGGTATTTTTGTTATGAGATTAAATTTTGTAAGGACGTGGTGTAAAACTCATGTTTTACCCCTCAATTCCAATATGTCACATCATCTTATCACATATTTAAGAATAAGCACAATCACACCCAATCAATTCTAATACCCATATATAAATCCAACCAAATTGGGAATATATTGAGATGTTATTTGGTGTGGTAGGATACTAGGATGTATTAAATTTGAAGTAAAATGCTGATGTGACAATCACTTATTAGATGGTGTAAAACATGGGTTTTACATTCCATCCTTACCAAATTCGGACTCTTTTGTTATACCCTTATTAACATGCTAATATAAAAATCAACTAGAGCTATTTTGGACATGAAACTGAAAATTTATCGCTTAAATAAATAGTGTTGCTCTTGCAGCTTTCTATGTTCATATTACCTGAATTAGATTATTTGCAGTTTTATTTATTTATTTATTTTTTTAATTTTTATCATTTAACATGTTACTTTTACTTGCCCACTCTAGGAGTTCATGGGAAAAAATCTTCTTGCTTTGAATGTGATGTGGAAATACATGGAGCAGGTATGCAGATTCTTGTGCTTTGAATATGTGCTTATTAAATGGAATTCGAGGTACATCCTTATGATTAAGTAGAATGAACAAGTGTCAGAAATGCATAAAAGATCTTAAGACTCTTAAAGAAAGACAGGAACTTCATAAAAATTGTTTTATAGGCAATGTGAATATATGTTAATTCAGAAAATTTTCATTTACATTTGGCCAATTTGGAAGAGGTGCTTTCATTTTAATTTTTTTATAACTATGAACATGAACCTCCTATATTATGACATATAACCATCTGAGTGGGCTCAACAAAGAAAAAAGAAGAGTAGAAGCATATCATTACTGTTAGTAATGTGTTTACATAATTGGGTTACCAAAGAAAATGCAAGCCATGGCAACATATGGGTAAAAGGATTATCATTTATAGTTTTTTTTTTTTCAAAGAACAAAGAAAAAGTAAAATGATCTAATCTGGTAAGAGCAATATAGGCCTTATGTGTACAAAGGAAGCTGTTAAAAGGGCTGCCTATAGAGAGTTAATTGTAAGGGGGTGTTTGGTACATGTGTTTGAAAACATGTGTTTTGTTGTTTGAAAACATGTGTGAAAATACGTGTGGGTGAAAAAGTGTGTGAAAATGCGTGTAATATTGTTTAAAAACTGAAAATATGTGTTTAAACAAATCTACCAAACAACCCCAATTTTCCTGAGATTGCCTTTTTCTTGTCAAGGCTCTAAAATAAGGTTCTTCTAAAAAAAAAGGTTTCTAATATGGTTGCATATTATTGTTCCTTTTAGCTAGATCTTTTTTTTTCCCCCTTAATGCTTCATCCCTGCACCTACAAATTCAATCTCTAAGTTTAGTTTTGTAGTGGGGTGAGTTTTTTAAGAGACGAACTTCACCAAGGACTCTAGACCAAATAGGGGGGGTGGGACGAGCAAAATTCACCAGGTGAGAGTTTTCAAGGACGAAACAACCTACCTCCTAGTCCTAGGCTTTGAACCAATTAATGGGGGTTAGTCAGAGGCATTACGAAGGTTAAGTCAGTGACAAAATTCCAGAGTAAGCTCAATGAAAAATTGCAGAGCAACGGGATTTTGATTGCATCCCTTATTCCATGGCTTAGAGGGGGGTATTTGTTGGTTTTTGTGAGTGAGAATTGTAATTAGTTCCATACAAAGTGGGAGTGGTCTTGACAATGCACCATTCCTTCAGGTTGACTGAGGGGGTGTGCTCCTAGGGTATTCCCACCAATGTTGTACAATGTCAACTTGTCTTGCTGCATATAATGCAAAAGGGGGGACGGTCGGTTACGGCAATTAATGTTGATATGATAGGGTGAGTTCCTTTTCTCAAGCATTCCTTTTGAGGTGGGGGATGCTCAATTATCAAGCGCCAAGAATCCCTAACCGTGGTCTAGTGCTTTACCCTTATGGATGTTCACTGTTCAGCCATCATGTGTCATGTTCTCCCAGTTGGAGAGGGTCTCACTTGAATATGGCCATATGAGTTAGTGTGCTAAGAGCATCCACAGCAGATGTGCCAAATGCCAAATATTTGGCACATTTGGCATACCAAACACAAAAACGGAGCTTTATCAGATGTGTTAAATGTGTCAAATTTTTGCAACATGCTACAGTACCGTCTCATATTTGAGACGGTATGAACAACAATTGCAAAATATATATTGCTATTTTATTCCTGTTTTCTCTTTCCTCATCACAGATATCTCTCTCCGTCTTCTCTCTCATCTCTGTCTTCTCTATTCATCTTTCACAGCACCCCGATCACCAAAGGCCACCACTCGTCGCCGTCGATCTCACCAAAGACCACCACTCGACACCGCCGACCATTTGTCTTCTCTATTCCGCTTCGGGTTCTTTTTGTTTTCCTTTTTTCTTTTTTCCGTTCACGTTTTTTGGCTGTGGTTTGATGGGTGGGTTCGGATGGGCAGATTAGTGGTGGGTGGGTTCGGGTTGTGGGTTACGGCGGTGGGTGGGTTGAGATGGTGATGGGCGGATCAGTGGTGGTGGGTGGGTCGGCTGGTGATGGGCGAATCGGTGGTGGTGCCAATCTCTGTTCTGATTTATTTTTGTTTTTGTTTTTCTGTTTTGGTGGTTGTGATTTGATGGTGGATTCGGCGGTGGTTGTGGGTTGATTTTGGTGGTTGTGGTTTTTTTTTTTTTTTTTTGTGATTGTGGCCGCAACAATTTTTCTGATTGTAGTTGTTGTTGTTGTTGTTGTTGATGTTGTTGATGATGATGATGATGATGATGATGATGATGGGGGAGGAATTTAATATATTATTTTAATGTGCGGTAAATATTATTTTAATGTATAGAATTGAAGAATAAAACATCTAATAAATGGGATATTGTAAAATGATGTGGTAAAATAATAAAGTAGGCTTTTGGTGTGTCAAAATGACATTTTTTATAAGACAGCTGCTACGGATGCTTTAAGAGTGTAGCGTGGTGGGATGAAGCAGGGCTGTCATGTGGATGTGGCCTTGGGCTGGACCCCTCTTGGGCTGAACTTCGACCTTAGGGTTTGTTGGGGGGCCACTAGGATTAGGCCTTTTGGTTTCTGCCCCTTCAGGTTTTTAAGGTTGTTTTCAATAATTCTGGTTAACACATTGATTTAAAATGTATTGATACTGACCATTGGGTCCATGATAGAACTGCTCTAATGTGTTGTGTTATTTTATTATTTATTTATTCGTATATGGGTATGCTCTGACTTAGGATAAATTGGGAAATTTGTCTAGGTGCACTTGCGTTGGGTTAAAGTTTAGAAGGATTTGTGAGTATATTGTTTAAAGTTTAAAAGAAACGGTTAGGGCTCAAAATTGTCTAAAGTTTGATGAGAGTTTGATGACTATTTGATAGAGAAAGTAAGTGGGTTTTTATGGTTTTGTGAGGTAGGAGAAAGGGCTTGACTTGGAGTTTTAAAATAGAAGGAAAAGAGAGTAATGTATAGTGTTTAGGGGTTGTATGAACAGTACCTATGGACAATACACAAGAAAGGGGGGAAAAGAGAGAGAGAGGGAGAAGAGAGAGAGCAAAAAGAACAATAAGGCTAATGCGCATCAAAGCTCAAACACAAAATATTTTTATTAATCAACTACATCTATTATTTGAGACTTTGAGTTCATTGAGAACGAATAAATATATAAGGACTCTTTTCAGTACTAGTAATATTAAGCCTTCCTAGTTTAACTAGTAAACCAAAAACCTCATAAGGTAATAACTAATAAAAGACTAACTTGGACTCAAAGAAACTAAGATACTTAGAAGAATATTGTCTCAGCTAAATGTCCAAAATACCATTAAATCGTGGGGATTTGCAAAAATTACAAATTTTCCCTTTAATACAAAACCAACCATATCTAAATGGAATAAAAAAAAACCAAATTAAAAACTATTTTAACCCTAGAACACATATAACTAAACCAAACCACATTACTTTTATTTCAACTGGACTTAACACGTGTGCCCTATAAAATAAATCATGACAGACTAATTTGTGGAGTAGTAACAAATTAATCCTCCTTGGTTGCCTCATGTTCCAATTACTTTGTTCTCTTAGAGATCATTTCCGCTGACTGAAGAAGAGTATCTATTGAGGCTTGATGATGTGGCAAATACATTGAAATGTTGGGGAGCTGTCTCACATATTCGAAACAGCTTAACAAAGTTGAAAGAGCGGCCTCGGATAGGAAAGGTAAAACTTTGGTCAAATGATTTGCATGCATTCATTGTATGATCAGTGTAGTATTTTCTAATTTTATTTTTTATGTTTTTACCTTATCACCATTGTAGTTTGATAGCCCAAATCAACAAATAATACTTAACAAGTTTTAAATTTACTCATCAAACACAAAGTTTTATGTACCTCCACAAACAAGGTCTAATTTAAAATTTTTGTTAAATATGCTCACTACATAAGTCATAGAAAGTAGAAACCCATTGTTAGAGCATTTTGCAAAAACCAAAAGGAAGATGCAAGGTGAATGGCCAAACTCAAATCTGGTTTTCTTTAAAGAGTTGAAATTTTGGGTCAATACCTTGTTGCATTTGGGTCAAATTCATAGGAGCAGTCCCTTTTGCAAATATAAGGTTGAGATCAATTTGAAGTCCCTGGACCAGCCTTGGTTGGAGCAACACTTCTTATGCTTTTCTTTTATTGGCAATTGGCACTTAGTTGTTTGATTCGTTTGATTCGTTATGATGTTACATTATACCGTAATATTACATTAATGTAATTTCAACACAAGAATACAACATTACATTGTTTAGGAAGGTGATAAGATTAAGGTGATGTGATATATTTTGTAATTTTAGATTATGGTAATGTAAAAAAAAAAAAAAAAAAAATCAAAAACCTTAATGTCACATCATCGTAATGTGCATCACATCAAAGACACATCACAACGAATCAAACGCCTGTCTAAAGTTACAAAATATATCACATCACCTTAATCTTGTCACTTTTCTAAATAATGTAATGTTGTATTATTGTATTGAGATTACATTAATATAAAATTATAATAATGTAATTTTACGGTGTAATATAATATTATGACGAACCAAATGCCTTCATAAGCTCTCGTTTAAGTGGTCAAAGTTGCAAGTGTGTATTGGGCACTGCTTTTCTACGTACTATCCATGATGCTATCGTAAAAAAATACTTTATTTTGAGATGTTATGTCAAAGGGAATAAATATAGACTTTAGGTCCAAAGCTTATCAATCACATTGAAAAAAAAAAAAGAATAAAAAAAAGTGTTACTAGAAGATGAATACTAATTTTTGAATTCCAATTTTTACTAAGAATACAAAACGGTTATACTGTTTATGTTGTCAGGGAAAAAAAAGGTTCTTTCTTCAAGAATTGATAGTTTTGGGACTACTTCTCTTAAAATGTCACATCCAAGAAGATAAAATAATGTAAAAGAGATATAAAAATTTGTAGTCATTCAAGTAAAAAGAAACATAAGACAAAAAAGAACCTGGATTTCATTATCTCATATGTGTCCAATTTATAGATCTAGCTATGAATTGGTATGTATATTAGGATCTAGTCTAGGACAGTGGTAATTTCATAAAAGAATGTAGGCTAAGCAGTAAGCACTAACTAAAAAGTGATGGGATATGTCCTACAGAATATATGAAATTGGACGGAGCTCAATGAGAGGGGAAAAGAAATCACATAATCTGAGTCGTCTCTTCTAACTTTTCAGTTAAAAAAAAAAAAAAAAAAAGTCGTCTCTGACTTTGTTTGTTACTCATTTATTTCGTCAACATTTTCATTTATCAATTGTTGCAGGCAGTTAGCATTTTTATAGACATGGATGAGTCCGGAGGCCGTGCAAACGAATGGATCTACAAGTAGACAGCTCAGGAGAGTCAGAATTTTCCATGAATCGGTTATAGTTTTCAGGTTTATGAGGGAGGAACCATACCCACCAATATAACATTGCCATCAATTGAAGGTCAAGTCTCCATTTTAATTGTCGTTTGATCCGTAGAAGTCATACAATCAATTGTTTTAGTGATGTTTCTGATGGCAGCAGGCCACGAAGAAGCTTTTTGCCTTGTGCTTCCAACTTGTTTATTACCCATATACATTATAGTGGCATATGAAGCCTCCATAGATTATAATTTTAATGCCTTGTGATTTTTAATCATAGATTTTGATCTTGTAAATTAGAAAATTTTCCTTTACTTTAATTTCATTTTAAACTGAAATTCTCCATGGCTTTCTAGTTCATATTTATCAGTGGTGTTGTAAAAAAAAAAAAAAAAAGACGATTTCAATCCTGTGAATTTCTATGTGATTATACCTAATCTAAGCTTTGTCGCAAAATTGTTGTTTGAAATTTCTAAAGGAGAGGCTGTACTGACTTTCAAAATTGCAATTTAGAAATTTAGGAAATGGTAAAACTTAGGTACAGTACTTAGATTATGTGCTGTTTCTTAAGTTTTCTCTTTAAGATTTTACCACGTGGCTTTTTCTCATGAGATGGAAGTGTATTTCCAGTTAAGTACAGTAATATGATAGAATCTTAAGAGGGAAATCTAAGGAACAACATCTAAATAATATACCTAAGTTTTCTTCTATTTGACTTGATCAGGCTCAATCCACACGGTTCCAATGGCCCTAAATGAAAATTTGAAGAAATGTAATTTAGGGATTTTTAGGTCAAAATTGGAAAATTTGAAGAAAATCAATGATGAACAAAATACAATATCAATGGTAGTGATTTAGGGCTACAAATGTTTGTCAATGTGGTAGTGGTTAATTGGAAAAATTATGGAATAAAGGAGAGAAATTTGCAAATTCTTGCTAGCTTTTGTCCTTTTGTTATTGTACAAATTTATGTATTTAAAAATAAGCCCCCTTTTTTTTTGGGTGCAAAGATATGATTAGCGATTTTTTTAAACATGATTGTTATTTAAAAAATTATTTGTTGCCTAATATTATAAGATAGACAAGTTTTGTATAATAAAAATGCAATTTTGTTGGTATAATTACTTTTTTGAATAAGAATTTTAGTATATTTACCGAACACTATTTTTGATAAAAAAATGTATTTTATCAAAATTCATTTTACCAGAATTTGAAATATATTTATAGTAATTTCGCCGAACGCAGCTTAAGGAACACAATATATTTTTAGTACTATTTTTGCTATTCACTGTATTACTACGAAGTAGCATTTGTTAAGAAATTAGAATATAAAATGACCCCTCCTCACTTTATAAAAAGGCCAAAAAAAAAAAAAAAAAAAAAAAGCAAAAGGAAGAAAAGAAGAAACAGAATCCCTCAGAGGCCATCCTTTCTCCTGACCACTGCCCAGTTGCGAATATAAAGCAGAAGCTCTCAAAACCCTATAAAGGCCTATGACACTTGCAAACCAAACCAATCCAATCCAAACTCTTTTTTCATACAGTTAAAACACTATAAAATTAGTTCAAACAAGATATTTCCACTTATACACACACACACACACTATCTCTCTCTCTTTCAAAAAAGAAAAAGAAAAAAAGAAAAAAAGAAAAAATATCCAAACTCGTAGCTAGGCAAATTCCAAACACCATTTCATTTCATTGGATTGGTGAAATATTCTGAAAGATTTATACCAAATAGAATCGAAGCTGGAAACCAAAAACGGTTCTTCAGGATGATTGATGGTTGTGATGGTGATGCAGCAGAACACTTCTGCAGTGGCGTCGCAGCCAATCAATCCCCAATCCTCCCTTAGATCACCACCACAATCGCAACCGATCAATTCCCAACCAATCTCTCTCGCATCAGCGGGGCCCACTCCCCACCGCCAACACCACCACCACCACCACGCGTTGGATCATGCTATTGGACCGCTGGTACCGATCACGGTGGCGCATCCGTCGGGGGAGCCTGCCGCCTCCTTGATGGCGGCGGCGTCCCCGCTGGCCAGGGTCCGGCTCTCGGATATCGCCCCCTACGATGGGGCTCCCGGTGGGCCCTACAGCAGGGCGGTGGAGGCGCTGGCTGGGTCCTTCATGAGGCACAATGCGGCGGTCATCGAATTGGGGACTGAAGACACCGCCCTCATGCGGTGTGGCTTGGAAGCGGCGCGCCTCTATTTTCGAACTAGGGCTCAGCAGCAGCAGCAACAGCAACAGCAGACTGTGGTTGCCAAGGGAAGCCGGGGAGTTTATATGTACAGAGCTGGCAGGTAGCTATCCAATTTCTGCTTTTATTTATTTTTATAGAGAAGTTGGATTCTCCTTCCATGTCTAGGATTAATAGATCTTTTCTGATTTGATTCAACATTTGCTCCCTCAAACACTTCTAGATCACTTCAGAATTGCATTATCAAAGGGAAGGTTGTTTAAATTATATGGCTTTATTTGATTTTGCACTTTGGATTCATTAGAAGAGGAGATGAATTTACAAGATGTGGAAAATAGTTAGGACGGTTGTTGCTGAGCTTATGGAAGATAGAAGTTGGCAACAAAAATCAATATTACTTTGGCTAATTAGCTTTAGGTCAAATGGCACCTAGGGATGCCAAAATTCCTCGCCTGCAAGTTTTTCCTGACAGGGTGGGGATGGGTTTTATTGTCCTCGACTTGTCTGCTCTGCTTCGCTTCGATATATTTATTTAATATATATTTCAATTATCTATTTTTATAATTTTTTCAGCCCATGTCCTAAATTTGGGACATGGGCTGAAAAAATGGCTCATTAGGTCTTATTTTGGGTTTTTATTTAAGTTTAGTTATTTAGTTGGCTTAGTTGTAAAATACCAAGGAGTTGAACTCTTATCTGGGTTTCAAGAAGTCCAAGTTCACTATGGATCGGTTTTAGCCATCTATTTATATGGATGTAATGTGTTCAATTTGAGAGATAATAAGTTTTCTAATTTTTAGAGAAGCTATGAAGCTTGTTTGACTTCGAGGTGTGATGCCAAGGAAAGCCTTGAAGTTTATTGTTTTTATTTTCTGTTCTTAACTTCCCTGTAGCCTAAAATGCTAAACCATTGTGTAGAAATACAACAAGAGATCCATCTTCATCATTTCTCCCCAAAACCACAACGCTCTAACATGTGCAAAAGGAAATGCCAATTAACTATGGCCCTTCAAACAAAAATTCCTTGGTCCGCCACTAGGCTTGGGATACCTTGTTGAAAGGAGGCCTACCTCAACTTTTCTATGATATAAAGATGCAACAATGACAGATTATTTGGACCGTTCAAATGGTAGTTTTCATTGGAACCTGAGATTTTTTAGAGTGTTGTAATTTGGGAACTATAATCTTGGACTTGTGCTATATGTCATTGCTTTCAAGTTAAAATCCAACAAAAGGCTTTAAGGTCAGGGATAACATTCCTTTTACTTGGAAAAGCATGTGGCTCTTTGAAGCTGCCACAAGAGTAGTATTCTTCACTAGGACTGCAGCTTTGGTGAGATCCTTATGATCAATTATTGTTTTTATTTTTTGATAAGTAAGATCCTTCTGATCAATTATTGTAGAAGTGTGTAATAAATTTTTTTTATTGTAGAAGTGTTGAAAAATCATTATGGTTAGGTGTTACATATACTAAATCAAATAGGGAGACAATATGTCATGTATTATTTATGGTAATATCACTAGATAAATGTGGTCTCTCGTATTTTGCTTGTTTTAGGTTTGGTAGGTTATTCCAAAGCTAGGAAGCACCTGCACGGATATGGGTTTGGGTGCAATACGGCGACACAACAATTTTTGAAAAAGTAGGACATGGGTGTAGCGGGATACGTTTATTAATTAATTATTAAATATATTTTTATTTATATTTTCTATATATTGCTAAGCATTTTTTTTTTCATATAATGGGAATCATATATCAATTAATAATTATTATTATAAAATAAATTAATAATTATTATATATATCACTCTTAAAATATATACTTTAAAAAATAAATAATTGATGGAAGTGGAGGAGAGTGGGTCACAAATCCGTTTAAATTGAGCTTCAAAGTTCAAGTAATTTCATTGCATTTATTATTCTATTGTTCTCCTTAATTTTTTTCAATGTTATGAATATTGTTTCGGACCTCGTTTTGGTTTGTACATTGGAACGAAATATTTCGGTGTTGGTCAATTTCGGTGTACTGTTTCAGAGTTACATAGAATTTATTGTAAAATTATTGTGAAAATTTTGTAAAAATACCGTAACATTACTTAAAATCCAAAACCAATATAAAGAGTGAGTCTACTACCAAAATAATTTTCACAACTTTGGTCACAACTTGCCTATGTGGTAGAGTGTAAGTGGCGGAAAAAAAGTAATGGGTCCATGTGGGTCCACAATTCCATCACTCACAAGTCGCAATGTGATCAAGTTGTGGCAAAGTTGTGGAAATTGTTGTGGTACCGGAATTACTCCAATATAAATTAAAATTCTTTTGCCTTTTTACTTATATAAAAAAAAATTCTTTTGCCTTTTTCCTTTGAATTCCCTCCCTTTCTCACCTGCTAACACAGCACGTCACTCATAAATTTTTATTATTATTTTATTTCTCCAAGGCCTTCCTTCCCAAGGAGCAATCTCCACCACATATTCTTAAAAATATCTATACAGCATGTACTTCTTCCCCGTCTCTTTCTTCTTCAGTTTGTTTTCCTTTCAGTTTTCCTCACTGCAACTTCCAAATTCTCTGTCTAGTTTATGCATGCAGCAACACATCTAGAGAAGAGACATGTGATCCCATTGCTTTCATTTTCTCAACAATTTCTTTCATTTTTGCTTGCCTTCTTGCCGTATCAGGTTTAAAAAAAAAAAATTTTGTGTGGGACACTCGTGCAGCCGCATCCAGGATGCACGCCGTGTCCCAAACGAGTCTGACACTGGTATGGCTACCATGTAGCCGCACCCATGCTTTCTTGTTCCAAAGACAGTGACTTATCCCCAAAAACAAAAAAGGTTATTCCAAAGACAGTGTTTGAATTTTTATTAAAATGTTGGAGGGGACACTTTGGTAAGCATTGCAGCGCTAAAATTTACAAGGTAATTCCTTTATGTTTAATGTGGTGTATTTGGAGAGAAATGAATGCACACACCATTAGTTGTAAGGCTTAAGCTATTGTTCTTGAGGGCTCTCTATGATTGGAAGGTACAACATCACCAATGTTTCCATGAACCAAAATTAAATCTTGGAAGTGGAAAAATTGTTAAGGGAAAATGTGTAGAACCTTTCAAAAAGATAGTGGGTATTCAACACTCTCCAATATATGTAATGAAAGGAGCCTTTCTAAAGAAGAGCCCTTTGGACTCACTTTTGCAATCTCTTCAATCTTTTGTTACTTTTTGTACCCTTTATTTGGGACTATTCATCTCTTTGGGTTTATATTGAAAGCCTAAGGCATCAGAATTTCCATTCTAACCCTTCTTTGAAGATCCTATATTTCAAAACTATATCTAGAATTACCTATAAAACATTCTTGATGGAAAAAAAGAGAAGGGAAATGCCTTTTAGAATTTGTTATAATTCTTTTATAGTTTGATTTTCAGATGCTAGTTTGTTTTAGGGTGTTTCTCTTGTATATGTCCCATGTTAAGGTTGGTGCTCTTTAATGTATTTTAATACTTATACAAGAAAAATTATTATTATTCTTGTTATTGTACTGCCTTTCTTTACAAATAATGAATTTATGAGCTTGTCTTGTTGTAGGGCTTTAGAAGATTGGGACTCATCTCCCCCATGCATGGCTGATATATTTAAGTGCATGGGAAAGGCAGCTCGTGCTGCTCTCTGTGCAATGGCAAGGTATCTTCGTTTGCGAAGCGAGTAAGTGTTAATGATCAATCTCTATTTAATACTTGCTTTGATTGTGTTTTTTCTATATTCAATTTCTTCTATCTATGTACTTACAACAGCATGTATTGTTCAGTGTTTTCAATCATTTGCTTGATGATACCCCATTGCCTGCAAATGAGGTGTCGTCATCAGTGCTTGTTGCAACCTACTTAAGTGCTGCTTTGCAAAATGGTAAGGGTGCTATTGGAGGGGGGAAGCCAGCAATGAATGGTGAAGTGGAGAAAGGATTGGTGACATTGATTTCCTCAGACAGTCCCGGTCTTCAGGTGTCTTCCTATTACTTGATGATGACTTTGATATTAAAACGAATGTGGTTTTCTTAGATGTTGGAGTGGAAAAAAAATTGGTAATAGTCTTCGAATGCTTTCCTGTAATTCTGTAGTTGTCCTTTATCATTTGGCTTATACTTATGGTTACTTGTTTGACGTGCATGAGCAATGAAAGAACGTTTGTGGTTTTTTTGATTGATTTGCACCTCAAATTATATATATGAGCTATTTCCTTCAACAGGTTTGTGATCCAAATGGTCGGTGGTACTTAGCAGATGGGGGTTCGGCTCCTGGGGATCTTTTACTGCTTACAGGCAAGGCACTTAGCCATGCTACTGCTGGTCTTCGTCCTGCTGCATCTTATAGGGCTGCTCCTGATTATATGGCAGGCACTAATGGTAGTGGGAGGTACAAGTTATCTTAAAGCAATTTTTTCTTGCGATGAATTTGATGAAGCAAACTTTTAAAATATTGCATTTGACTTCCCAAGAAGTTCATTTAAATTTAGCTTTGTGATTGTAGGACATCACTTGCGTTTAGGCTCATGCCGCAGGGTAATGCAATATTAGATTGTTCTCCAATTGCAGCAGCTGGTCATGTCATTCCTCAGAGCTATGTGCCGATATCTGTAAGCCAGTTTATGGATGACCTTTCTGCTGAGGAAGATGTATTGTGCAGTCGTTCTGATAATACTTACGTAAGTAATATCTTCAAGCAACTTATCTTTTCATTTTTTTATAAGTAAGTTATGGTCTGAAGGGGACGGGGAAGGGAAGATTTAAATCAGTGACCTCTGCTTGATGGGACATGGTCCCTAGCTTATTATGCTACTGCTACCCTTGGGGTGTTCAAGCAACTCATCTTGAACTGAAATCATGCAGATCTCAAGGACTATCATTAATAATTACAACGTTTTTTTGCTAGGTGAAGCATTTGGGGGGATCCAACCCCAGACATACTTACCTAAGGGGGTGCATGTGCAAGTTGGCCTACGGGCCAATGGCCATTAATAAGTACAAAACTGTGTGTATATTCAGTTCTATACTTCATTTTTTGGGGCTTCTTTGTATGGGAATTAGGGTTCTGATGTATTAGACAACTAAATCCATCTAAGCACTAAATTCAATTGCCCAGTTTGAACAGCTTTCCATTTAGTTGTAGATTATTTATTGTTTATGCAAGACAAAATTGGGGAAACTTTTCAAGTTTTGTGGCAAGCCAGCATAAAAGGCTAGGAACCTTAAAACTTCAGTGCCTTAAGAAGGATTATTTTTAGTTTGTTTTGTTGGCCTAACATCACCATTTCCAAATCTTTTCACTTCATGATCAAATTAGAAAACATAGTGACCAACTGAAGTTGAGATCTTTGTGGGCCTCAAAACAGATTTAGTTAAGACCATCTTTTATGGTGGTCTTTTTTGTATATATAAAACTTAATGTAATGATTTTCTGTTTTCACAATGACAACAACAAAGCCTTAGTTCCAAAATTTTAGGGTCGATTATAGATCCTTAGCAGATTAGTTAAGGTCGGCCACATGTGTTCTTTTTCTTCAGTCTATTCTATTTGAATTCATATTCTCTATTGCTTCCTTAATTGACAATCCTTTTTTATTACTTCTACTAATGTTATTTTTCTCTACCTCTATCCATTCCCTCAACTTAGATCAACTCATAATTACTTTGCTCTAAACATGACCAAACCATCTCAAATGAATCTCCCTCACCTTTTTACCAATAGGGGCTACCCTATCTCTTAACGAATTTCCTCATTTTGAATCCTATCTTTTTTGTGTATTTCCACTTATTTATCTTAACATTTTCATTTAAGTTATACTCATTTCCTGTTTTCACGTGTTCCCAACATTTTCACCAATTTCCACTGCATCTATGAAACATTAGAATTTTTGAGTTGACCAAAAAAGGAAGAAAGGAAAAGACAGTTCTTGTCCTGAGGGTAAATGTGTTTTTGCCAAACAAGATTGTGGGCCTCTATGCTGTTAGATTCAAAATAATCATTTCTACAATTGCTAATTACAAATTGGGAATGTGTTTCTTGACACCATTATATGTATTGAAATCTTGGATTTTGGATTTGCAGGTAACTCGAAATAGTTTGAATAAGGAACCATCACTAAGAAGTGTTCTCTCCGATCCCTTATCGTAAGTTTTTGTTTTTGTACTTGGTTCTTTTCTACTATACTATTACCAAAATTTTCGTCTTTTGAGTCTCAAATTTAGACAGGGTATCACCAATTGGTAATGGTACACACACATGCATACATGTATATATTTGGTTCAAGTTACAAGTTACACCTAATTACAGCACTTAATAACTTTACATTATGTTAAGATTTTGTAAATCCCATCAATCCCATCATTAGAACACATCTATCCATTATAATCATGAATGCCAAATTTCATATCAATCGGATATCAGTTTCTATCCAATTCAAAAGCCAATGCATTTAGTAAATATAGAAACATAAAAAACTAAAATCTGAACAATATATGGATGAGATAAATTGTTCTTTTTTTTTTTTGATTAGTAATTGTTCTTTGGTTGTCTTGATATTTAACGAGCATGACGAGTCCAATATTGGGATTAATGAAATACTTGGTCAATAAAAAAATATGGACAAAGTTTAGCTACAAAATTGGTTGTAGCGTAAGGTTACAACCATACTCAATATCTTTTTATTGGAGGTGAATTTTGACAAATCCATCATTGGATTACATCTTCTTCTTATATCCTCTATATTTGCAAAATTTCTAGAAAATTAAAGACCAATAGCAATGTTATCAATAAATTGTTTAAATTGCAAGTTTTTGTAGTTTAAAATTATGCATAAAATATAAGCTCATAGATCATATAGTAAATAATATTTGATTAACACAAAATTTGACATGTATTAAGAGCGTAAAGAATATGCAATTCAACGGTTAGATTTTCAAAATATGTAGTAATATTTATTTTATTAAGTAAGGTTGTAGCCTAAGGCTCAACTAATGTTGTAATATTTATTTTATTAAGTAAGGTTGTAGCCTAAGGCTCAACCAATGTTGTAGCTAAATTTTGTCTAAAAAATATTGAATAATTTAACAATTACCAAAAATTACACCAAGTAAAACTTAATCCTAAATTCTTTTTATACGTGTGTGTACAGTGTATCCTGTACGTGTATCGGACATTGTTATAATCTATTAGGTGATATTTGTTTAAAGTGGATCATGTTGTTGTGAAATCCTTGAAATGAGGCTTCACACTTCTGGAACCATTAATGGATATAAAACTGCATTTTGGTTTTATTTTTATTCACAAGCACACTCTAAACAAGTGAAATCAAGGTGACTTTTGATCATCTACATTGTATATGTAGTATTTTTTTCCCTATGTTCTTTTAGTGGAAAATGATCTTTTCCCACATATCTTTTATTTTTTTTGATAATTCGATAGTTAGGGGAGAGGGGCTTTGAATTCTGGACGTCTTTATTGAAAACACTAGATGATGCCATTTGAGTTACAAGGCTCTTGGCGGATTTTCCCTCAATTCTTTTAATAGAAATTGATTAACCTCGTATGAATTTGTGAGAAATGCCAATGAGTTCTAACTCAAATGGCATCTCTTCCCCTTGTAAGAGCAAGGTTGAGGGTGATGTCATCGGTTCAAGACTCACCGGGTGTGTGTAACTTTTGCAATCAAAAAAGATTTGTGAACATCTTACATGTAAATACGTTCAAAGGGGATGTTTTCATTTTTGCATTTCTTAGAAGTCAAGCTTGCACATGGCATTGATTTTACATATCTTTTTATGAAGGGATGTTATTTCTTGTATATCTTAAATTTACTTTGTTCCTCATAATGGTGGAATGCCCAAATAGAGTTTCTGGTCACCAATCACCATGATATATGATTAAGATGTCAGGAGACATGGCAGGCTAAATTGTTTTGTCACTACTCCATCTGCAGTTATCTATTAGGAAATCTCAATTTTCATTATGAACTTATCTCTAAAGCCTAATTTTAGTATTGCATATTTTTTTTTTCTTTTAATACAGAATTTCAATTTCTGAATGTAAATTGATTTTGTTTCTTTCCTATTTGTCTTGTAAGAAAAATTGGTGTGAAATTGCCAAGAGCCTTGTATCTCAATTGGTTGGCACTTCTTGGTATTTCCAATAGAGACGTCCAGAGTTCAAATCCCATCACCACAACTATCGAATTATTAAAAAAAAAAAAAAAGGCATGAAATTGTCTATCTACATTGCATGTGTTGTTGCTGTTGTTTTTATTTTTATTTTTATATTTATTATATTTATATACATATATAAATTTGATTTGATACCTTTGCCTTTAACTTTCCCAAAAAAAAAAAAAAAAATTGATTTGGAAATTTATCCATGTTTTAGCGGTTCATTTCTTGAAGATGCCATGGTTGTTTCATGTGGACATTCATTCGGAGGTCTGATGCTGAGAAGAGTCATTGAAACAGTAAGACTATCCCCTTTTGCTTACTAAAACTATTACTAATAATTTTCTTTTTGGAGAGCCTTTGGAGTTCAATATGTGCAATAAAAATCATGGCCCTTTTTGGGTGCAAAATATGATTCAACTTTTAATATATAGGATATATGAACAGGTAATATGTCTTCAAACAGGGAAGGGTAAAGCCCATCCCCCGCCCCTCCCTCGTTTTTTTTTTTCCCTCTCCTTTTAAACTTATTTTAGATTTGAGGTATTAACATGGACGACATACATTTTCCCTAGTTCAAATGCTAGTTGTTTGACTTACTATACGAATTACACAATAGAAGCAAAGCATACAGATTACAGTACTTTCAATGTTAGTGTAGGAATGGATACAAACTTAACAACTTGAAAGAAAAGAATAAGGAAATACTAGTTACCAAAATTTTGAGGTCTCTTCATTTTCCATGTTTTGGATTGATTAATGTGTTTCTCCTTAGCTTGATGTTTGTCTTCTCAGCTGCAATAACCAGCTCTTCCACTGTCTTTGGCTTGAATCTCCTCAAGTTGGTTGGATAGATATTCCATGTTCATAGCTTTCACAAACATATCTAGGATGCATATGGATTTCACCATGCTATAAAGTTGATTGCGCGTGGTTTCCTCCATTTGGTCAAGACTTGTCTATGAGCTTTTGATGACTAGCTTTCTTTTGGAGCCCTCTTGCTATTGGTGTGTTGTGGTGTTCCATCTCATCACCCTATGCTAGCGACTTGGTCCAATCTGATCAGCCCCACTCCACCTAGAACATTTTAGGTTTAATCCAACCTCATAGAGGAAACATTTATTTTTTTGATAAGCAATGAAAATTTTTTATTGAAAGCAAAGCAAGCCCAAGTACACTGGCAAAACAATCAAGATCCCAAATCACAATGGTCTAACAAATTAGGAAGGGAAAAACATGAGTAGGTTTGTAAAGCTTGTTAGAAGTATTGGTTAAATGATTAAATTTACCATATCCCAAGAGCTCAAGCTTTTGGGATAATCGGTAATTTAACATGGTATCAAAGCATGAGATTCTAAATTCGATCCTTGTCTCCTCCACTCTACCTCTCATTTAAATTCCCACGTGTTGGGCCTTACTTATTAAAAGGTAGTTTCGGCTCACACGTGAGGGGGAGTGTTATAAGTATTGGTTAAATGATTAGATTTATTATATCCCAATAGCTTAAGCTTTTGGGATAATCGGTAATTTAACAAAGCTAAACTCCACTCAAGCAAGGTTTAAAAGAAAAAAGATTTAATCTCGATAATAGACCGCTCGCAACCCTCAAAACGTCTAGCATTCTGTTCCCTCTGCATACACCACATTATGCAATGCGGCACAAACCTCAAAATAGCGATATTTAGATGACGACCGAACTTGCCCTATCGAGACTCTTAACAACTCAACAACCCTTTGCAGCATAACCCAATGGATTCCAAACAAGCAGAACACCACTGTCCTCAACTCATATGTGATAGGGTAATGAAGAAGAAGATGATCCACCGATTCCCCACACCTTTTACACATATAGCACCAATTGATAACTATAATTTTTCCTCTTTCGAAGATTATCTATAGATAAAATTTACCTAAGGCAGCAGACCAAGAGAAGAATGCTGGCCTAGGACCTTCGATTGCCACACCATTTTCCAAGGGAAGGACATGACTTTAGGATGGGATAAAGAATGATAATATCCTCGAAACCTCTCCTCTTTGTTGGCTTCCAACAAATTTTATCAAAACCATCACCCGCATAGATGTGGAATAGATCATGTCCATAAACAAAGCCAATGATTCTAATTCCCAATCTTGCACTGGATGAGAGAACTGAACATCCCAATGGAGTCTCCAATCAGAGAAACTCATAACCTCCGCTACCGAAGCCTCCCTAGCTCAACTAATGCTGTAGAATTTTGGTAAAGCTTCCTTAAGAGGACAATCTCCACACCACACATTCTCCCTGAATTACTCTAGCACCATCGCCCACATCATACTGAAGAAAGCTATAAAAAGTCAACCATTCTCGGCTAATGGATTTCCAAAGGCTAACACCATATGGACTTGACACAGGTTTGGTGCACCAACAACCCCCCCCATCACACATTCTCCCAAAATTTTACTCTAGTACCATCGCCCACGTCATAACAAGGCTTGGTAACATCTTCTCAAACACCTAATGCCTAACTTCCCTCCATTTTGCACCTAGGAAGCATATACACTTCATTTGAGGTACTGTACCCTTGTCTTACTGGTATCGTAACCACCATGTAATGTTATAATTTTTTAGAAGTTACTCGTGTCGCCGTGTTGGACTTGTATTGGTACCAGTGGCCATGCTTCCTAGTTCTGCACTGGTTCACAAATCTGAGACCATTTCATCAGATGGATTTTAGGTTCTTCACCAATACCACGTGGAAGAAAATCTCTTTGTAATTTCTCCATACGATTTGCCACCTCCACCGGAATAGGAAGTAGAGAAAGAAAGTAGGTAGGCAAGCTGGATAGAGTACTTTTAATTAGAGTTACCTTACTCCCCTTAGATAAATACAATCTCTTCCATCCTATTAGTCTCTGCTCCATCTTCTCCAAAATTGGATGTCAGATCTTCTTCTTTGTGGATTTAACACCCAAAGGAAGAAATACTTCAGCTGGAAAAAAACATCAATATTCTTGAGCAAAGATAATTTTTTCAACTAATCTAAACTATTGAGTTCAATCTGTAGATTCACGATGCCTGGTTCCAGGTGTGCTCCAAAATTCTAAATACAATGATGCGATTATGGCTATTACTCTTAAGTACAAGAACAGAAAACCTTATGAGTCATGACAAGTCGCCATAGGTAACCACAAAGACTGGACAAGCTTGGCTGCTGACACCTAAAAGTATTCACTGCTGTACCTATGTTCTCTCTTCTACATAATTTGACTGAAAGTCATGCCTATAAGGCTACCAATATGGGATTTGGATCAGGTGCAATTCACCCCTCCCTACACACAAACACTTTTACCATTTTTTACTTTTTACTCATTTTTCATTTTATTTATTTATTCAAGGGCTGAGAGCTCTCAATCTCAACCCTTGATAGCTATTCTCAATCCCAAAATTTCACTTATTTGGTAGTGAAATTTTGTCGACTACACAGTGGGGCTTTCAGTTGTCTTGCTGTTCGTCTTCATGCCAAGTAGTTGAAATATTGCAATTTGTTGGATTACACAGGCATATACCTCGCAACATGAAATTTTCAAGACAATTAAATGTCTCATTGTGTAATTGGTTGTACAGCTTCTGATTGGTTCAACTGGATGGTGCCCTTCTATAATTAGTTTTGAGTGTAGGAACCCACTAACATGTACACATGCATGTCTATACGCTTGTTATACAACGACGTTTTAGGATTTATATTTCTTTCCTTGTTCCTGGGACTTCTGGTTCTACCCTTTCTGCTTTTCAATGAATCCATACCCATATATGTAAATATAAAGGAAAATACTTAAGTACTCTCGGAGTATAGTGAAATAGTGCTCCCTTCTCTCACATTCATGGTGGACCCCACCATGAATTTAATGAGGGGATCCCACCATGAATGTGAGAGGAGGGAGTACCATTCACCGTGTTCCGGGAGTTCCTAAGAATTAGTCAATATAAAAATAGGTGTATATCCAAGGTTGTACCCAATGAACAAAGCTCCCATTTTTGCTGGGTTTGGGAGAGGTGATTGGTAGGCTAATTTTGTTTTTGGAGAGGCTGGTTCCCGGAATTGAACCTGCGACCTATATATATATATATATATATATAAAATAATATTATTATTATTAAAGAATGCTGTCCCTAAGATGTGTTTCATGGTGTCATTTATCATATCTAAATTCTAGTTATGCTCTTTTCATTACCTTTATGTGATGAATTTATTACTTCTAGATGGGAAGAGACAAGAATCATAACTACAATTATTGTTTTCATCACAGTCTAGATGTACCCTTTGCAGTGCAGAAATTGAGAACGGGTCTTTAATCCCTAATCATGGTATATTCCACCGCCTTTAAAAAATAAAATTATACATTTTCTCTCATTCGCTCTCAACTTTATTGTTTTTCATCCAACTTATAATTATAATCATGTTACATCCTAATTCACTTTTCTTGAGTTTTTTTTTTTTTTTTTTTTTTTTTTGGGTTAAATTTTATTTGGATTGATTTCCTTCCCAGCTCTTAGAGCAGCCGCTGCAGCAGTGAAACATGAGGATGATCGAAGGCTATTTCATAATGCTACTCTGCGGAAGCGTCGGAAAGAAATGGGTGACCATACAGATCCATTGAGAAGATCGAACAGGGTATGCTTCAAATGAGTGCCTGGTATTTCTATGACTTATTCTATTTGACCTTACCACAAGTTTTTTACTGGTTTTGAGAGCTGAAATGGTAGAAGAAATGGACATAGATTGGATATTTCTATTATTTGGTCTATGCACATGTTTTTGACTGGTTTTGGGAGCTGAAATGGTAGAAGACATGGAAATAGTTTTGACCGTTGTACTTTTGTTTCTTGATTTGTGCCCCCATAGTACATCTCTAATGTACTCGGCTTGGCACTTTTTCTATTATTAATAATATTCTTACATTACTTATCAAAAAAAAAATCTATAGTTATCAAAAAAAAGAAAATAAAAAGGCTTAAATGTCTATATTTTGGAAACATTTGCCAATGAGATCTGGTTTAAATGGCACTTCCTCCCCTCATAATAATGGGGTGGAGGGTGACATCATAGTTTTAAAGCCCGCTGCAGTTGTGTGTAACTTACCAATCATGAAGAAAATATTTTGGAAGCATATTGGACCATATCTTAAATGTTTCATATGCATATTTTTCTAGGAAAGATTTTCTTTTCAAGTTACACCTGGTATAACTTTACTATGTTTGGTGAAGTTTAAGCAGAAAATTCTTTCTAGTAAAATTAAAAAATTCTTTTTGGTAATGTCATTGAATTGGTTATTGAAAAGGTCAACATCTTCATGCTACTTGTAAAATCTTTGCTTGTGCTTAGGCCCAGAGCATCATTATAATGAACTGACATTGGAAAGTTTGATTCTCGAGAGCCTATAAAACAATCTGACCTTGTAAATCAACTTTATATCAACTTAGTAAATAATGAATGGCTTTTGGGAGAGATATTTGTGAGTAAAAGATGGTGGTAGTGTTTCATATGAACAATGGTCCAGCAATTTGCAGTGTCTTGTGAAATGCAACCCACTGCCCAATGTCATTAGAGTTTTTCTTTCTAATGAATAAATAAAGGATATTAGCCACATGATTGTCTATAGGAAAATGGAGATGTTACTGTTGATGATGGGCTCCATCGGGGAGTGCAATATCCATTTTCAGTAAACGAGAAAGTGGTTATTAAGGTGAGATTTTTTTTGCAACTTTTTTCTGCTATTATCTATTGGTCATGACAGATTCTACTTTTCCAATATAAATTTTAAGGCAATACTTCATTTTTCAGGGAAACAGGAGGACGCCAGAAAAATTTGTTGGGAAGGAAGCAGTCATCACATCACAATGTCTCAATGGCTGGTGAGTTGGCAGGATCTAACTTCATACACTTGTAATGGTATTCTATTTTTATACATATAATGATGCGGAATGAAGGGCCCCCCAAAAGGTAATAACTAAAGTGAAGATCATAAAAAGTTTGTCCAATTTCAAGGCTGAACATTTAGTGGAATGTTAATTTCATGATATTTTAGAGTAATTAAGCATCCTAGTGTTTTTGAAAGAGGTAGATTCTGCACATTTTTATCCAGAAGGCCTTTTTTTCCCTATCCAAGGAGATATTTTGTGGCCATATGTGATTACTAGTGTCCTTTTCTGTTTTGTGGCTATATATTTTGTGTCCTTTCCTATTTTTCTCATTAGGTGATTACTAGCATTTGTTTTGTGGCTATTCTTAGCCCATCAGTTTCTGTAGGTTTTGTAGAATTACTGTTTTGTCCAAGTATGTTTACTTGGATTAATTTTGTCCTTGACTTTTTGGTCCATGTGTTTCTCTTCGACCTTGGCATGTGTTAATTTGCCACTGTTTTGAAAACTGGACAAGACTGGCTGGTTGGACCTGTTCAATTGAGTACTGATGAGTATTGTTTGGTTTTACCCAACTAACCATGTCTTTTCAAAACTGGATTGGACTGTTGAAACGACTGCTCCAACCAGTTAACTGTGAATTGAATTGGTCATAACAAAGGTGGTTAATTGAAAACATTGCTTAATATGTTAATATTGGGTAAACTGAAAAAAAATAATCATTATTTATTGTGTCAATACTGTGTTAAATGAAAAAAATTATGACATCTCTAATGTAGCATGTGATGACATGATGACATAGTTTTTGAAGTGACATGATGATGTGGTATTTGAAGTGACCCAAGCGTGTGCATGGGAGCATGTGGCTGAATTGCATGGGAGTAGCTTTGGCCAAGTATGACGTGCTAGCAAGGAGCAGGGCAAATTTCCCTCATGCGATTAGTTAGTTGTAGCATGTGCATGCATATAAATTTAGGAAATTAATTAGGCATGGCATGTGCTCCCTCATGTGTGATTAATTTTGATATGTTGAATGATCTAGAGCTTGATTTAGAGCTTGCAAGTGTCTTTTAGCATGTGATAAATATGCAAGCTCGTGTCTAGGAAGTTAGTTATAGCATGATGATGTCATGATAAAATTAAGCACATGCAAATGCTACAACTAACTAATCACTTAAGAGGGAGATTTTCCTTTTTCCTTGCTAGCACGTCATACTCGGCCAAAGCCACACTCCCATGCAATTCAGTCACATGCTCCCATGCACACATTTGGTCACTTCAAATGCCACATCATCAGGTCACGTGCAATGTCATCACATGCTACATTAGTCTCAATCTGATTATCAGTTGAATTTCAGTTTGACATCCAGACTAGGAATCAGTCCTTTGTCCAGTTTGGTTTTTAAAATCACAACATCCCCTTAATTTTCTGAATTTATAATTTATTTTATTTTGCTCTCGGAATTTTATTGAATCTATAATGGTGGTTTTATGATTAGACATACATAGAGAACTTGATTCCCTGTCGTATGGATATCTAAAAAAAAAATCCCTAGTATGAGGCTAAAGAGCTAATGGAGATAATTTAATGTTTCCAAAGGTTTCTTCAAATGTATATTGATGTGATCTGGCATTGTTTGAAATCCCTTATTGGCTTAATGTAGGAAATTCTTCAAGGGAGAAAAAAAGTATGCAATTGATTTTGATAACCATGGGGGCATTGTACTTCTCTCTCTCTCTCCATTGTTTGTTTGGAGGGATTTTAGGGAGGATGGAAAATTTAGGAGAGAAAAGTGAAGAGAAAGAAGTTTTAATGGGTGTTTGGTTGGGAGGGGGAGTGGAAAAAAAATGTGGTAGGGCCCAGGTGTTTTCTCCTTCGGCCCACCAAAAAGTTCTCCCCCCAAAATGGGGAGAGAATTGAGGGGAGAAAACAGAAGCCCCAAAATGGACGAAAATGCCCTTGTGCACTTGCACATGGGTTTCGTCCACATCAGTTGCTTTTCCCCCTTTTTTTTTCTTCGTCCACTTGCACATACACAATTGTTTTGCTAAAAAAATGTGTTATTTTTTTGTTTTATTTAATGAGGACATAATTGTAAATTTATACCAACTTCATTTTCCATCCTCTCATTTTTCTTCTCAACCAAACAAATAAATTTTCCATCTCTCCACTTTTCATCCTTCCAACCAAACACAAATGAGAGAAAATTAAATTTCTTCTATCCTCTCACTTTTCTATTTCCTCCTAATTTTCTATTTTCCCACTTTTCCACTCCTCCAACCAAACGGACCCTAAATAAAGATTGCCAAAAGGCAATTTGTGTCTTGAAGTTGAGAAAGGAAACAGAGCAACTCATCTTATTTTTGTTTTCTTTAGGCTTTCAGGAAAGCTAGGATTTTTGTTTATACCGAAGTGTCAACTTTAATGAATGGAATGGATTGTGCGTGGAGAGAAAAATAAACAGCTGATCTTCAAATTCTTACTGAATGTAACATATGGGTCCCTGAGGGCAATACTTTTGAAATGATTATAATGACCTGATAAGATATTGGGTTTCTGCACCTTTGGTGCCAGTACCAGCTTGCATTCGTTCCATAAAACACCCTGGCCCAAACCACATCCACCCTCCCAAAAAATAATAATGAAAATAAAAACTCAGATGAGTACTTTGTGCTCTAGGACGAGCTTTGGGATTTGATTTCAAATTCTGCATGTTATTCAGTACCCAAAACACTAGTGCAGTATAATTGAATATTTCCCTGTTTTTTTGTTCCTTTTTTTTTTCTTCCCAGGTACTTGCTTAGGATTATTGGAACTGGAGAGAATGTCCGCCTGCAGTACCGTTCTCTTAGGAAGATATTGAGTACAGCAGCAATTGATGACAGATGTCCACCACAGCAGATTCAGAACAGTAGCTGATAAATTAAATTTCTTTTAGTACTAGATACTCAAACCTTAAACCTTGATAGTGCATAATTAAAAATTTCTCACCTTTTTCGGCTCCTACCAGGTATACGAGTTCTTACTAGTTATTGTAATTGAATGTAGTTTCTATGTAGTCAGAAAAGAGGTAGTCTGTTTGAATGCTAGAGTTCCTGATACCTGTCAAAAGCTTGTAAATTATGAAAAGAAAAAAGATGACTTAGGTAGTGTTTGAATTTTAGCTCAAAATGAATATGAAAATTAATTTTTGCCAAGTGAACTTTCGAGTTTACACTGTTACTACCACCACAGTTGGATTATGTTTGATTATTGATCATTGCTTTGTGAAATGCCAGTTATCAATTCATTATCTAGAGACTAGAATATTAGTTAAATAAATGTATGACCGAATTAGGTCACAAATCCTGTTTGTGATTGCTGTTCTACACATTACAAAAATACAGCATGGAAAACAGAGACGCTGTGAGAGATAATTGTCACTCGGGAGCTCCTGGTGATTTTTTGAAAAGGGCAGTGTAAGAATTGTTTTATAAGAGTCTTTGGAGCAGTTTTTGGTGTTTGGTAAGAATACTTGGCTGATTGCTGGATCAAAATAATTCGGGCTCAATTCTACATTGATCCAGAAATGTGATGCTGATAATTCTTAAAAAAAAAAAAAAAAAAACGATGCTGAAGCTTTGTCAAAGTTTGATTTGGAAAAGAATTTCTCGAATTTGGTATGTTTTAATATCACTACTTTCATGGTCTAATCTTTATTCATCTCCATGTTGCATCTCCCGCTTGGAATTTCGTCCTATATTAACTCTCATCAATGCTTTTGCTCTCTTCCAAGTAAAATGCACTCCGTTTTAATGAAATTAATGTACTGTTTTCAAAAAAAGAAACAAGTAAAGGATATATTATAATAAAACCGAAAAAAGGTGAAAATTGTAAAATCTCAGTTTGTTTGTCCGATTAATAAGCGTGTGAGTGTGATATGCACAATAAGCGTGGCTAAAAAATGAAGTCGGTCATATGAATATTATGTTAGTAGGCATAACATGGTTTGGTTTGACCAATTGGGCATGACTTCCTCTTCTGGGTTGGCATAGATTTTCTATCTCTTATTATGATTCCATGAGCTGATGAGCTCTCCATCCAAATCCATATTGCTTACCTTTCTTTATTACAAGTCTACTTGCCTTTATATGCACCAATGCCATGCCAATGCGTGATCAAACAATGATTACCAACACAAGCGGCCAGCGTTACGTATTCGTTGAGCTATTTACGCTTTTTCATATTCTTTAGTTATAAATTATAACAAACGGTCACACTACTACCTGTCCTGTTCCTCCATAGAATTCAGCTGATTCAAAACTCAAAACTGTATGCTAAATTTGCTACCCGCTCACAATACATTACTAGTAGTTTTCATTCTCTCGAGGGTCAAACTTACTCCAGGACAGAATCCTATGTGGCCATGTTAAGTTTGTTAGGTTCTGAATTATATAATAATCATGTTAATTTTGGTCAAAGAGTCATCATCGTTAAGGTTTCGAATGCATCAACTCATTTAAAATGAGTTTCAAGATGAACTTGTATAAAGTTCTACTACAGCATTTTAATTAGGACCATGTCCTCTTTATGGAACTAATGGTTTTTATTTATTTTTTATTAATTCTTTTTTATATGATGGAATTTCAAACTTATGTCATCCGCTTCATGATGATTGCAATCTACTTTACTAGTTAAATTAACTAGAATCCACTATGGAATTAATGTTAATAGTAGTAGATTTAATGCTAGTAATTAATTGGCTAACAAACTGTGATACTTTGGCCCTGAATGTATTTGTATTGGTTTATGATTGCAAGAATATGATGGAGCACGATTGAGCCGTTTTTCACGTCACATTTATCGTGAAGCTAATGCTAACCAGGCAGTGTAGCAATTTGGAGGAATATGACCAATGCCCATCTTTTGTGGTACATGTTATTTTTTACAGAATCTAAGACAAATTGAGACCTTAGGGATTTCCCCATGAACTACTGAATTTTGTTATGTATACTATAAATAAATAATACTCATTTTTCTGGGCCAAAAAAAAAAAAAAAAACCTGAAAAAAAAAGATGAAATGAGCAAGTGGTGAGCTTACATAATTGCATATTAAATATGTAGGTGGGCAAAGTTCAGCCCATATTGAGCTCAGCTCGAGGACCATTAATCCCTAGCCCACCTCCGTGTAAGAGGCCTGAGTTGGACCAACACATAAGCCCCTCCACCTGCTCCCTGAGGAAGGGAAATAATGCCTTGTGGGAGTTCGCCAACCGAGCACATGATTCGATATTAGGTCCAAGTTACTAGGGAATCATTATAGTGGTGGAGTCATGAGGCCCACCCCTTGACATGAGATTGGACACATTGGAACAGTGGCTTAGATCCATGGGGCCAACTAGATACTACAAGTGGTGGGGCCCACGTATAGGTGGAATATACTTTCATCATTGCAAACCCACTAACGAAAGAGTATAAAAGGAAAGAGACATATGAGAAGAGGGGGTTGGAACATTTTTCAGGTGAGAGAAACACAAGTGAAGGAGAGATTATTAACTGATATTTGGGAAGGTCCCAAGAAGAGTTTGGCTAATAGATTTGCAATTATTCTGGGTATACATTTGCAATTATACATTCTGGCTAATAGATTTGCAATTATACCTTTCTAGAGACCACAAAATACATTTGCAATTATTTATTTTTCTTTTATGCAGGGTATACAATTACAAGTATTAGTTACATTCAGATATAATTGTGCATGTGCATAGCTAACTCTTTCACTTTGCTTCCTTCTTTCCACATAAATGGGTATTGATCGTTAACTTGTGTGATGCACGGGAAAATTTTGCATACATGTATAATGTATGATGAAACAAATTCAATAAGTTTTTATTTTATTTTATTAAAAGAATGATATATATTCATTATTATTTTTTAATAAACAAGCGTTAATGATTTGGCCATGGATCAAGTCAAATTCAGCCTAATTTTTTTTTTTTTTTTTTTTTTGTTTTGAGGATCAAAGAAGGGTGGCTCATGTGTGATATCATAGCCGACCACACCCCACAGATACATCACCTGTGAGTACCACCAGCACAAATTCAGCCCAATTACTAACACGCTACATAAGTAAAAGTAAAATATATTATGTTATACTAAGTTTAAATCATATTTCTTAATCCCATACAATGCAGCAGAAAACTTTACATAAATGTATAATATATCATGTATACTCCATGACTATAGTTGACAGGTTCAGTTATTGCAAAAAATAAACCAAAAAATTCAGATGTTAAAACTTTCAAAAAGCCAAAAATATCAAATTTTGGTGGAAAGTCAATGAATCAGATGTCAAAACTTCCAAAAGTCCAAAAATAATATTAAAGAATTAGATGACTAAAAGCCAAGAATTAATTAAAAAAAAATGACTACACAACAGAGAAATATAATAGATAAAGTACAAAACAAAAATATATAAAACTAAACTGCAAAAAGATGAGGTACCCTCTAGAGAATAATCTATGGTTATAGCTATTGAAATTTGGCAAACAAATTCAAATTTTGCAAAAAATGAACCATTTTTTTTTTTAAAAAACTTTCAAAATGCCATAAAAATTAGTAAATCAAAAGATTCAGAGCCTAGAGAAATATGTGACTACACAACAAAAAAAATATAAGTGAAAAATTGGTTAGCCTCCAAAGAATAATCCATGGCAGCGTTAATTGGTGAAGATAGCTATAACAATAGTGGCACTTTATGTATGTTCTGCCTTATTTAGCCAAAGCTTTAATATTGTTGATTCCTATGCGTAGTGCTCATATTGTTAGAGCAATTGATTTTGCTTGATTTCCCCTACTTTAGGTCCCCTAAGAGGCTGAAACTGTAATTATATGTCTACCTAAGAAACATTTGGCTAACTTATGTAATTTACACAACTTTGTATGATTTCCGTCAATGATAAGTGCCATATGTTTGTTGCATATATTTCTGTTAGGGATTCTTCAGGTGTAAAAATATCTTTGTGCAAGCAATTTTGTTCTTCATGTTAATACTGACTTGGTGGAAGTTCCAATGATTTGAAATATCTGTTTTTGCTCTTTTTTACTAGATTTGAACGAGACACCTCCCTATTCATGGATGAATATTCTGGTAAAAGAGCTGTAGATGGGATTGTGGTCTCTAGAAAGGGATCTGGTCTTGCGTTGAGAATGCCAACAATAGAGATCATAATGCTCATCTTCATCAAATCTTGATTCCGTAGGGAAGAGGCTTGGATGGGAGTGAATGGGAATCGGCTCAATTATATATTCTAGGTTCAGGGTTTTGTGTGTTTTACTTTTATTGATTGTTTTTCAGCGTGTTCCTTCTTCTTCTTTTCTTTTTTTTTTTTGCTGGAAAGTAGCGTGTTCTAATTTAAAATAGAAAAATTATAAATAAAATAATTAACAATGTGGAAATTGGTGAGGCTTCCAAAGCTCATGTGTTAACATATAATGAAATCAACCAAAAGTTATAGACTTCGATTTTATAGTATACTAGTTGCTAACTTGTTGCGATGCATGGGATAATTATATGAAATTGAGTTAAAAATGAAGGAAAATAAATAATTCAGTTCAAAATAAAGGTTCAACTAAAAAATTGGTTAAAAATACAAACAGTTTTTATTTCTTTGAAATTGAACCTAAAAACGGAATCATACATGTATGAGGACAATGAAAATGATATCAAATATTATCATGATGAATGAACTGAAAATTCACAACTACATTAAATTTAAAGAACAAAGACATTTATTTTACAGCATTATATTAAATGATTAAAGCCCTTAAAATGAGTGAGGAATATACAAACTTTTGCAGACCAAGAACTGAGAGTAACTTGGTAGAATTGTAAAGTAAATCTTTCTTTCATATGCAAATATATCAATCAAAGTACATAGTGTTTAATGGAACCATAGAACATGAAAATATATGCTCACTAAGATACCAATAGCTTAATTAAATTTATGACTAATCAACAACAGCATGGTGTGGAAATTGTTTACAAAAAAAAAGGAAGTATCTAACGATCAAACATATGTATCTAACAATTCTAACCATAAAGCAACTACAACATGAGAATCTGGATCAAAGTATCAAAACAATAACTAAATTTAAAAAATGGAATTTATATATATTTATAATGATGGTGTGATGCCCCACCAACAGTGATAGAGCCTCACCTATTCCACCTATGCTCACTATCCACTAGAGGTCTTCCTAGAATTTCATATACATTTGTAACACTAACAAATAGCCTTGTGTCCACCTATGATAACCCACCAAGTTGTCTTCAACTTCCAAAAAGGAAAAGTGTTAGCTCTCTATAAACTACTGTTCTTTCGGGAAAAGAAGAACAGATGAAAATCAATAAACTTACTATTATGTATTGAACACTATTTTACAACTTAAATCTCATACCACTCTTAATAAGATTCTTCTTTGTTTTTTTTCCTTGAATGCTCAGGCTCTCCAAATGCCATTAGTAGTTGGAAGAATTGGAGCTTGAGCTTCATGGCTTTGGTGATATAAAAGCTTTTGCCAAAACAAACAAATGTTAGACATATTGGTGAGAATCTATAATTCCATTTAGTTTTGGTGAGAATCTGTATCTTCTCAAGCAACATTGTAACAGTTGCACAATATGAGAAATATGAGAAAATAGGTGCAAGCATATGTTGTTGACTCTACACTGTATCCCAAAGGATCTCTCTTAGATTGCTTCATTCTTCTCTCAGGCACTACAACTAAAGCTCCCCCATCATAACCTTCCCGCCTTGCAAAACTTTGCAGACAAAAGCAGAATTCCAAAATTTTCATTTCCTACCTTTGCAGCCCCCAATCAGACTAACTAATAGATATTTTGAAATTGCTATCAGACATTGACCATGATACTTGATAATAAAACAAAAGCTAGGAAGTAAGAGATCAACATATCTGATAATAGCAATCAACACTTACCAATTATAATTCAGCACCAGTGATATCACAGGACACATAAAACTAATATGAAATCCATGACAATTGAAGATAAGCCAAAGACAACAAATACAAAAACCACTACTATGAACTGTAGTTTTGAACCTTCCGTACTAACCGTACATTGCCACCAACAAAGCGTAGGGAAATTACCATAATCTTTTTGGTCTAGAAATTATTTTGGAAAAAAATCATGCTCTCAAAACATTCAGGTACCTAGAATATTAATCTCTTCAAGAATTAGGAAATAACAATTAGGCACTCACCTAGAGTAATTGGGTCATGTTCAACCTCTTTATTAGTAGTTGCCCACTCCAAATGCTCAAGTGCATTTGCAACTAAAAAAACCCCAACAACAATTGCTGCCTTTTCCCATTTCTTATATAAATTCAGTGTGGTTGGTTTGATTAGTGAAAAAACAAACCTGAGTACTTCTTCTTTTGCACTTCCCCAAGCACCTTATTTGCATCCCTCTTCCTTAAAAAAAAAAAAAAAAAAAAAAAAAAAAAAACGTTCTCTACTGAGGGTTTCAATTACAAAATCTCATCAAGATTTACAAAAAAATAGAAACATAAAAGACAAAACTAAACATTTTTTTATATAAAAAAAATAGAGCATTAACAAATCAGAAATTTAAAGCATGAAATCAACTACCAAATACCAATTCACAAAGGAACCTAAATAATATAAAATAAGATAAAATTATTAAACATCATGAAAGCTATGATGAATTGAGAACAATGCACAACCCACATATGCATATAGGGCAGGACAATCATTAAAGGGTTTTTGAGCTAACCATAACCTCATTCTCAAAACCAACTTAAAAATCTTTCGCTAATGTCCACATCATAGTAAAACACATAACCTTTAAAACCCAAAACCACTGTCACATTCACTTCACAATAAAAAACATTCTAGTTGACCATGAATTAGCCGTTTATCAAAACAAAACATGAGGTAGTATAAAATATAGCCTGATCATCAAACCGTAAATCCCAGATAGCCACAAAAAAAGCCATGAAATTGAAACACATGAAAGCAAAACTTGTAGGATTGGGAGGCTAAGATCAAAACTGAATACTGCTGCCAAGTAAATATAATTAACCACAAATCCACATGAGGCTATGAGGCTAAAATAATTCAATAATCTACAACAGAAAGTTAATTATTCAATCATTAAAATAATATACTTGCATTTGCCTATATAAATATAACCAAATACAGTAAAAACATTGGAACCGCATAATAAATATGGCAAATCAATATCTAAAGTCCTGATTCTAATTAAATAAATTTGTTATTTAAATGAAAAAAAAAACATTGAAGAAACTTCAAAAATACAATCTACTTAAACAACAAACATATAGTGAAGAAAGGTCTCAATGTCAACAGTGCAAGGTAAACAACAGAAAGATTACATAAAAAAAAAACCCAAAACCCATTAATCCAAATTCCCAAAAGGGGAAAAAAGAGAGTTATTTTAGTAATATAAATGTAAGTCTCATGTTACTGCATTATTTGAACATGTTAGAAGAGAGCTCACTATTCTAATATGTTTTGATATTTATAGCATGGTAGTACTCAGTGGTTGATCTTTTGTCTCAATGTGTGTTGTGTAAAGGTTTGAAATTTTGAAGAAAGGATACCATACAATTCAGTGTGATCCAAAATCTACCAATTTAAAAGGGCAATTGATGAAAGAAACAAACATACTCCAACGCATCACATTTGAAAATAATAATTATAACAAAGTGATGCAAATTTAGAACCAATAACCCAAAAACCAAAGAAAAAAGAAGAAGAAGAATCTTCAACTTCTAGAGGAAGAAGCCCAAGTTTGAAAAACCCGACTAAAGTATTCGATTTGTACCACAAGAAGACATAGAAACAATAAATATATCAGTAAGTATATGAAAAATTGACAATCACAATCAAATTCAAAAAATGGAAGGACATGTCAATCTCATTATCTATAGGACTGTTTCTGCAAAGAAAAATGCATGGTTTAGTTTACTGTGTAGTATTAGAGAAACAAAAAAGAAAAACAGTTCTTGACAATATCTGAGGACCTTAAACAATCATAAATTATGAACATTCTTTGTTAGCAGAAAGAATTTTTCTTTCAAAAAATCACATGCCCAAACCTAAGCCTAAATTAAAACAAATTCAAATAAAAAACGATATTAAAAACCCCTACAACCCAAAACTGAAACAAACCCCAGCAATAACTCGAAACTCAAATAAACCCCCAGCAATCGCCAGAACCAAGCCCAGCAAATAGACATGCTAACTATAAGAAATTGAATCCTTGAGAAATATGCCAGAGTTCCAAAGATTGGTCATTTGGTTGCATTCATATAAAAAAATGATAAACAATGGAAAAGAGAAGAGCAACAATCTGTGTAAGAGTATAAAACGAAAAGAGAAGAAAAAGAATCTGTCCAATACCAGAACAATCTCATATACAAAACATTCGACTCCATGCTTCACTCGGTTGTGTCAGATCAGCAATTAATACAGTAATCTCTTCATCAGTATCAGAAGGGACCCGCTTGACAGTAGTGAAGGGCCTCCCGTAGATCTCTCTCTCTCTCTCTCTCTCCAACTCTCTTTGCACAACACATATTCATTACAGAAAAAATGAAATCAAAATTAAATTGATGAAAACTATAACAGGACAAAAGGGCTTGAAACAAAATTGGAATAGAAAATTAATAATTCCATTGATTCAATAATTACCCAAAACTGTAACCAAACTTTTTTTGTAAAAATTTTTCCCAATCTACTACATAGTTAAAAATTTGCTAAAAACCCCTTTTTAACGCTGTTAAACCAAAGGCCAACAATTCAACCATAGCAACCCAAAAAACCAAAAGTAGATCAAACCAACAAAATTCCTCAATTTCATTCCCCCTTACGAATAACAGAACAGATAAGAGGGAAAACAAAACTTGAAAATTAAAGTGACATGATTAAGTTTAAAAGATCACTAATCATTAAAACTCATATAGGGTTTCATCTTCTAGGGGTTTTCCCTCATATCAATAAATAGAGAGGAAAAGGGTTATGAACTGAAATTCCTAAATTGACAACAAACCATAATTGAAGAGAAAATTAGAAAAAGAAATTAATACCTTTGCTTTGATGAAATTAGAGTCCCTACATTGTGAAAAATTCCACTTCATTTCTGCAAAGAAACTGAATGATTTAAATCCAAAAGAGATGAATTAAAAAAAATTATTAACGAAAATATTTAGTAAAAATTGTCACATATCAGAATCCTAATTTCTAAACCCTAATTTCTGAATTTAAATCTAGAACCAAAGCCAACTGTAATTGTAAAATTTGAAATCGTATAACAAATCTAATTTACTGTAGACACTCAATTTTGCACCCATAATTTAATCTTAGAAGATGGCTAGAGTGACCATTCATATACCCCAAAATTTAGATTTGCATTACATGCATTAATTCATTTATTGCATATCACAAAAATGATCTTGAGATTCTAACGATCGCAATGGTATGTCCAATTTCCAAATTGGATCGTTAGATTGAAAAATATCACATGATCAAGTTTTTATGGTCTGCATGCATTTTGTTTGAGTGAAGTCGATCACGCATGATTAATTTAAATTAATTCTGATTGGTTAAAGAATTAAAATTAATTAAATAATTTTGTGATTGGTTATTGGTTAGTGTCAAAAGTAAGCCTGCTTGCATGGGAGTAAAGTGGATAATTAGATAACAAAGAAGTTGTGGATAATCAAGTCTTTTTTGGAATATTTATCTACAAGATAATTATCACTTTAAAAACCTGAATATCAAGAAAAAAGGAATTAATTTTTAGAATACGAATTAAAAAATGTGTCTAGGTATGATTCCCGGCTAAAAAATCCTTAAAAAGGGAGTCCAAATTGGACCAAAACTCAAATGCAAACTTGGCACCTCGGCCCTCTTGGAGTGCCGATTGGCCCAAATTTTCGGCCCAGCCCAGGGACTTCTGGATTGAGGTAAAGCCTATCTTTTTCGATTTTTTAGAGATAAGGACGTGTTCCAATTCGTATCTAATCTCATTTAGCATCCCAACTTCTATAAATAGAGGAAACAAATCAGAATTAGGGCTCTTCTCTTCTGACTTTTCAATTCCCCTTATGTTAAAGATGTTCTGGAGGCTTTTGCTTTAGGAACTTCTTTTTTGTAAGTAAGGTATTTTAGACCTCAAAGAGATGAACAAACTTCTTTGATTTCTAAAACATTCATTCATTAGAAGAGCACGCTCATGCAAGAGGTATTTTTTTTTTCTTTTCTTTTTCCATTAATTAGTATGATGCATGAATATGTTTAGTATGTTTTATGATGTCTTGTTCTTAATATATAATTTCCATGCTTAGATACTTTGCTAGAATTTTCTTTGCATGTTCTTTAGATGATTTTTTATTGTAATTATTTTTCTTAAATTTTAAAATCTGCTAATGACTATCGAAGCCTTTTTTTTAATTATAAAAACTCAACTGATTTGTATTTTTAGATCTTATTTTTTTTTTCTCTAAACTCAAAATTGATTTGTATTTTTGGATTTGATTTTTTTCTCTAAACTCAAAACTAATCTGTATTTTCAGATCTAATTTTTTTCTCTAAACTCAAAACTGATTTGTATTTACAGATCTGATTTTTTTTCTAATCACAAAATTGATCTGTATTTTCATTAAATACAGATCTAATTTTTTTTCTAATCACAAAACTGATCTGTATTTTCATTAAATACAGATCTGATTTTTTTCTAAACTCAAAACTGATCTGTATTTTCATTAAATACAAAATTGATTTTTTTTTAATTTCGAATATGATTTGTATTTTCATTAAATACTGATCTGTTTTTTTTTTCTAATCTCAAAATTGATTTGTATTTTCATTAAAGACAGATCTGGAAAATTTTCTTTGTCATAAAATTACATTTTGAAATTTCAAAGAAAGAATTAAGAGTTTGTTTAATTTTTTTAACATGTCATAATAAGTTTGGCTCATGAATGTGAATCCTGTTTCAAAATTTTTTATTTTGTTTCCAACAATAGATCTGAATTTTTTACAAACCAAATCTTGTTTTTTTTACATTGTAAAGACAGATTTGATTTTTTTTAGCAAAATCTTATTTTTTTAACTCTACAAACAATAGATCTGATTTTCACAAATCAAACCTCATTTTTTTTTAACTTTCCAAAACAGATTTGATTTTTACAAATCAAATCTTTTTTTTTTAACTTCACAAATAACAGATTTGATTTTTCTTGACAAAATCTCATTTCTTACCCTTTACAAACAATAGATCTGATTTTTCATTAAAAAAGAGGACACATCCATAATGCAAATTTATTTAAATTAATTTTTGTCAAGTGTCTGTCATGTGTGTTCAACATATCATTCAACATCATCCAAAAAGGGTATATTGGTCATTAAAGTCTAGAAGACCAGATTCTATCTGGGCGAAATGGGTGCCTAACACCTTCCCATTCCGTAACCTAGCCCCCAAGCTTAGGATTTTTGGATAGGTAGATTAGTGTTTTGTCTTTTAATTTAGGTAGATTGTAACTAGGAACAAAACTTTGTATTCTTTTGCATAGATTATAACTAGGACCCAAAGCCTTGTAAGATTAATTTACCAAAGTTGTACTTTTGTTTATTCAATCAATGACAATGAAGTATTTTGAACATTTAATTTGTATTTATATTTTTTCCTTTTTTTTTTTATATAAAAAATAAGTGACGACTTCACACCACTTACCCAAAAAGAGAGGTGCCCTTAAAAGCACCCCAATCTCTTTTTTGAGAGCACCCAAGTTTCCGATCTCTCACATTTACCTTTTAGATTTGTGTTTTAAACAAAATCAGAGAACGAATAGGAACCCAATGGAGGTGTTGTTTATGTGTGGAGGAAGTTTTTTTTTATCAGAGAAAGAGTAGGAACCCGTCAGTGGCGGTGTTTATGGGTGGAGGAGATTACTTTTTGGGAGGAAGTAGGCCTACTGTAGAACTACAACCTAGAAATCAAAGAGGAAAGCTTTTCGGTGAGGAGTCGGTCTGATGGTGAAGGACCCTAAAATTCATATTGCTATCTCTTTCTTGGCGTTTCGTGGTTATGGGTTCTGTCTTTGGTTTTTTGTAAAATAGAATGTGGTTGGGAGCTTTTCGTGTAATTTATAGTTAAAACTTAAATGGTGTTTTGAAACGAAACTAAACTAAACGGTAACTTAAGATCCTGAAAAGGCACAACTGTTGATGTTTTTAATTATAGACCTGTTATTAATCTATGTAGCCACGTGGTGCCCACGTTGTGCAATAAGGTAAGGTCAACAAAAAGTCAAACGTTTCGACTATTAGTTATTATATAGATATACATTACAAGTATTAGTTACAACTCATGCTGGAAATGTGTATATAATATTTATAAAAAAAAAAAAATTTGGTTTTAAATAATACTAACATTTTTGCTTTTGAATCACTCTAACGTTGTCTAACATGCTGCTATTTCTAGTACATAAAACCGTATGGAACATTTTGTTGACTCCGTTACTTAAACGCTCCAAATTCTTTGAGAAAATCTCTGTTATACCCTGTAGCTCACAAACAACGTCATTTAGACCCTATTTTTTTCCTCGTCGATGACGTCACATACCTCCCTTACACATGCTGCAACATCATCCAATTACTTGAAAAGAGGTTTGGATACCTTAGGTAAGGAACATGAAGGTCTGGCAATTTATTTGTGTAAGAAGTTTGAATGTCTCTGTTGATAATTCTATAGTTGGGATAAGAGAGATTTGAACCTTGAATGTCTCTGTTGGATCATGAATATATCATGATGACGACACATAAGGGCAATGAAATTCATAATATGGCACAATTTATATATTTGTTTGTCAAATATCAATGGGTTTGGAATTACATCAGGGTTGAGCACAACTTAAGAGCATTCACAGCTGGGCTTGTAAGAAAAAAAACCCCTACTTTAGCACAAAAAAGTTACTTTATCTACTTTACAATACTATTTTACAATTCATATATTCACCCAAAAAAAAAAAAAAATCATTAAAAATGATAAAAGATTACGCAATTAGGGTTACACAATCATTACATAACCTCATGTAACCACCACTAGGGTTTTTCCTCATAAAATTTTTGTATGTGACTAAAAAGGTCCGATACAAAAATTATGACCAGCACTCTAGGAGTTTAGAATATATATAGTTTGACGTAGGACTAAATGGAAAAATAAAAACCTAGTTTCAATGAGCTTTAGACTTTCATATATATATATATATATATATATAGATTTATTGAGAAACAACTTTCATATATATAATTGCACTCTAAGTTTTATTTAATTATACAAGATATCCATTGACTACTTAAAATTGCATTAGACCCCTCCATGACATCATACATATATAGTGAAATAAAGTCATAAAGATATTGCCACTTTATTAATACTAGATAAATTATATAAATGTTCCCTAGATTTTACACCTTGTGTCAATTTGGTCTTTGACCTTTCAATTATGTCGATTTGTTAAAAACGCTGCTATAGGCACTAAAAAAACGCCACTATAGTGTTCATTTTCCAGTCCAAAGTCGAGTTTGCCAAACTCGACTTTCAAAAAGAATCTAACTAACTAAATAACTTTGAACGCGTGCCATGCGCCTAATATTTTCCTAAAAATATACTGTTCTGCAATTTTTTCCCATAAAGCGGCCTAGCTTTTCTTATATTGGTATAACTATTTTCTCTTTCTCGTTGCCTCTCTCTCTCTCTCTTCACCCATAATCAAAACTCATCCCAAAATCAAACCTCATAGCAAAATAAACGTTAACGATAGTAGCCACCACCGCTAGGATCGATCACCACCACCACTAGCTATAAATAGTTAGCAAACCCTAATCCAAAAAAAGGGAAAAAAAAAAAAATAATAATAAAGAATCAAATCAGGTGAAACCGCAACCTACTACACCACTACCATCGCAACCCAATTTCACCCACAACCCAATTTGAGAGAGAGAGAGAGAGAGAGAGAGAGAGATAAGCACTTGCTACAGTGAGGAGGTTGTACTTATACAACCTTGTTGTAGCTTGTGACTAAATTTTTTTAGCTATAGACACCCGATGTAGAGGTTTTTTTGGTGTTTGGATGTTTAAAAATAGCCATTTGGGGGGTTTTAAAACCCCAAATGCTAATGCTCTAATGATATAAGCGAAATGATAGTAAAAACTTGGATCATGAATTGCACGAATGGTTCTATTAATCACACACTATCAATGGATTTCACACATAAATACATGCATGCAAGTATTCATTATAAATCCATTGATGATTGCCGTAATCTTCTTCACTCTATTACGTTTTAAATTACAAATTACACTTAAATACAGTCTTAATTTCAGAGTCAAAACACATGTTCATATATCCATATGAAAGTGAAGGAGAGATATTTAACAAAGTCTTGGCAAATTTCTGTTGTGACTGGGAATTGTCAGGACATTATGCCTAACCAATTTTGACTTATGACCCTTCATCTCTCTACACACTTTCTCCAACTCTACCACCCTCCATTGCATCCTTGTAAGGTTTTGTCTCATATCTTCATTCTCTTCCAAGAAATTCTCTCCGTCATTGTACAAAACCATCTGGGTAGCGCTGCTCGTGCTCAGATTGTTACGATAATCCAACTCCTTTGGTACTTTGGATTGTTGAGATATAAGTGCTTGAACTGCAATCCTCGGAGGGATTCTAGGATTCTTTGCAAGCTCTTTACACACTGCAAGGCTGAGCTTCTCATAGTTAAGGCATCCACATAATCTTGATCGTTCCTCAATTGAAAGACTTACGTGAGACTGAATATCCACAAACCATGTTAGTTTAGAGAGAGCGAGCACTATTCTAGAAAAGAATAGAAACACTGGGTCAGAATTAAGTATGGAAGCAGGAACATATGTGTGTGGGAGTGACACAGATATAACTGTATGCAACCGTCAAGATAAAGGAATGTAACAATCAACCACCAATCATGGGCATTGCATTCAATTAATAACATGAACAAGTTTTCACCTCTAGAAATCATAGGGACTTAATGGAGAAAATGTTTTTTTGACCTTCCAATTTTATATTCTAAACATCAACTGATTGTCATATTCTCGTTGTCCTTTTCTTGAATATTAAAATTACTTTGATTATAAAGGGAATATAGATTACTTATTACAAATGTTGTTTGTTAGGACAAATTAATATTTTGTCGATGGCAGCAGCAAATGTGGACAACTATGGATACACGGGGCTTCAAGCAGAGAGAAACCAAAAGAAAGCCAAATAAATAAGAATGACAATATGGCAAAACATGTGGGCCATAGATTTTTGAATAATGTTGATTCCCAAATTCCTAATACATCCCCCCATTCCCTACCCTCTTCCGGAGGGAACTTCCCTAACCTTTCTCTCCCCTTGTCTCCCCCTTTCGGTGGATTGGATAATGATGTAAAGAACCATTTGTTTAGCCAAAAAAAAAATCACAGAAATAATTTGCATACTCATATCTTATCCATTAGATACAGGTAGAACTGCCACAATGGAACTAATTTTCGGAACATATGAGAAAAATTAATAGGGTGTATATGTAGCTTGCATATGGAAGATAGTATACCCATTACTATCTTTACTTAAGTGCTCGTTTGGTTGGCACGTTTCTGAATCACGTTTGACGTCTGCGTTTTTTCTGTGCTTTTTTTTTTTTTTTTTTTTAATGCGTTTCCAGCTAAATTTTACTGTAGCAGCACTGTAGCGGCTACTGTTTAATGAACAGTTGTCGCAATAGTTGACTTTTCAGAACAAATTTCACTGTTCATGGACCCACAAATTTCACTTTTTAGCAATTTTTTCATTAAAAATAGGTCTTACGGTACTATTTACACATTTAAAAATTATTTGCTACAGTGTTTTTCAATTTTCAGTTTTCAGCTGTATCCAAACGGACGGTAAGTCCAATAAGGAAACCTCTCCAATTAAAAAGTAAGTCCATTTCATATTAAGATTTTAATTACTAGATTTGACAATGTTTAGAGTGTCATGTCATCTAAAATTATAAATAACGTGAAATACACTCATTTCAAACTGAAATTATCCTAATGCACTCAAATGGAATGGAAGAAGTCTTATTTTAGAATATAAGAAGACAAAGAATCAAACACAGTATCCTTATTACTCTTTCTACCCAGATTGGAATTAAGAAATATTGAAAGAGAACTTGCTTGCGCATCCAAAAGAATTTGTCTTAATATATTATTTTTATCTTTGATTGTATATGGTTTGGTTTTATATTCTACCTAAAGTGTTCAATGATATGGCAATACTTGCTAAGAATGGAAACAAAGAAAAGGTTATGAAAATATTCACCTGAATATAAATATCGACGGCTCTGTAGACCCCATCAAAGCGATCTCTGGCAGAATCGGGTAAACTTTCTGCTACTCCAAGAAACTTAGAGATCTTAAGGTTCTGATCAGGAGATATCTCACCCAAATACTTATCAATCAATCTACCAACTTTCTTCATCTTGTGGATGGAAATTTCATCACTATTAACAAATGCCCTAATCAATCTTAAAACTAAATTAACATCATAAACAGCCCTGTCATGGCCAGAGACCAGCAAGTCATCTAATGTTGCTTGGTCAAGCATTCCACCAATTAATTTCTCCAACCCAACTTTGTAGTCTTTGTTAGGACCAAAACCAGAGACAATTCTTAGTACCCACAACAGCCCTCTGCAAGAAAATGCTTCTTTCCCCACTGTGACAACACCATGAATAGCTGTATCTGCAAGACCACCATACTCACACTTTGAATATAATTGATTAATTGCTTTGCTTTGAGCTGCAGTCTTCAGGTAATGAAGGAGGAATCTTGTTAGTATCAAACTGTTGTTATCAGGCCCATAAGCCCCTAAACTCTGAATGACTTTTTCAATGATATTTGGTGGCAAAACAGCCAAATCTTCAAACCACCATGCTTTGCTTGATGAAGATGACTTGATTAAATCAGGAGTAGATTTGGATGAGGAAGAGAGTCTATACCCAGATGCAGTTTCAGGAGAAGATGAAGACGAAGAAGATGAAGTAATGAAGTTTGTATCTGAATTTTGAGCAATCTTTACTAATAGTGCAGAGATGAGCTTTTGAACAAGGCCAGATGAATCTGCATGTGCAAAGATTGGAAAACAGCTTTTAAGACATACAAGTATGTCAATCCATGACCAGTAAAACATTCCCGCTAGAAAGGTCTCTGTTTGTTGCAAGAGATTGCAGGTTGAAACCTTCTCAGTCATCCCAAGAAAGACTGCACAACAGTAGAAAAGGGACACATTTGAAACTGTGATTGAGATGTTACCATTGTTGTAACAAAATCTACAAACCAGTTCAAACCCATTTGCACCTCCTGGGAAGTCATCGATTTCAATACCCAATTTCTTGGTCTTGGTTCTTCTCTTTTCTTGGTCAATCATTTTCTTCAACCTTGCAGAATATTTTGATACAATCTTCTGCACAAATGAAACTTAGACACTTAAAAAAAGAAATTTCAAAATTTTAATTAAAAAAATTCTATTGTTAGAGCTTTTAGAGTACCTCATTCAGAAAGAATTTTTGTTCACCATTGATGTGGATTTGCAAATCATAGAACTCTGGCATAGCTGATTTGAATTAAGGAAACCAAGAAAAGAAAACTATGTTTGTGTCACGGACAGTGAGAAATGCTGAATGATATGTGCTGGTAGCCTGGTAGAAGAGAACGGAAAGAACATTTATATATGCACCGTGCAATAATATAGTGGGGCAATGCCTGCAATACTTTTTTGTAGTAAATGATCAGCAGAATCAAAACCATGTGTGGATTATTTAGAGTATCATTGCCGGTGCTTCCCTAAGGAGCAAAATTTTAAAAGAAAAAGAAAAAGGAAAAATAAAAACACCCTTTTTGAGTAAGAGGTGCTCTGGTATTTATCCAAGAAAATAGTGAACTACTACAAATTTTATTACAAAATATTTAAAAACTAACTTGGTAATAAATATTATCGGTGAACATTAACATCCTAATAAATGAAGGACAAAACTTATGTATAGTAACTTAGGTGCTGTTCCTTAGGTTCCTGTTTTAAGATTCTGCCATGTGACTACTTAACTTAAAAAATACATTTCTATCCTAAGTACTGTACCTAAATCTTGTTTATAAATAAATATTTGAATTTACATTTTTGTGAGTGCATGACACATTAGTTACCTAAGTACTGTACCTAAATCTTGCTTATAAATAAATATTTGAATTTACATTTTTGTGAGTGCATGACACATTAGTTTGTAGTCTGTAGTATAAATTACCATGTGTCACTCATGTTGTTATCTGTTTGTTTTGTCTAGCCAACCAAAGCATTACTTTACTTTTTTTTAGTGAGGAAAAGGCACAAAATTTCATTCTTCAATCAAGGGAATACAAGTTGGTACCACAAATAGAAAAGATAATGTAGAGGTTTGTCTCGTCTAGGTGACAGGCCCTGCAAATCAAGAAGCATTGCTTTCAGTATATAGGTTCCCTGATTGGCTCTGGACTTTCATGGGAGTAGCACTTTCGGGACATGTGAAGAAAGGGACCCACAGAGACCAAATCTCTCGTGGGGAAGGAAATCAACCAAAGCAAATTGACGTTTTAAATATATAATTTAAGAACGAGTGGCTAATAAGGCATAGCCCATAAAAGTACAAGAAGTAAGCTCTCACGGGCCTTTAACCGCTACACGTTCAAGCAGTGGGCTATCTGGAATTAAAAACAGCCAACATGTCGGCCATTCAGCTTTTTTGTAGTACAAACAAATCTAAAAAATTTTCTTGTAATTTTAAATGTACCAGTTTTTTTCCTATATGACTAGATTAAGTCTTGTCAATGACTTAAATTAAGCGCAAGTTGTCTGTAAAAAAATAAAATAGATGCCTTGGCAATTCAGACATCAATATACTTCAAGTTCATCCACCTAGTGGGTACTTGTGGTTCTGTGGTTCCCATGCCATCTAGGTCTTCACGCATTAGTTACTCTTTGAGATTATTATGGTCGCTGGTCAGTCAAAGTAAGATCTCTACAACTGACTGACTCTTCTGTTTATTTTTTTTTTCAGGGGTTAAATAAAATAAAATAAATTCGTCTTCATCCACAAAAGGAAGCTACGAGTATGCTTTAAAAAAATTAGACGAAAGTTACCCACCAAAACCGTCCCAATTTGCCATTTTAGGTCAGTTCCTGGGGTTGATGGATTGGGTTAGGTTTCCATTTTTTGGGTTGGGTCGGATTCGGGTCAATAGATTCACATATCTATCTAAGCCAACCTGATCCACTTATTTTTAATATATATTTAAAATATTTATCATTTGTTTTTTGTTAATTACCAGTTTGCCCCTCCCCTTGCTATAAAATAGAACTAGTTCATGTATTTCTTGACAAGGGAATGTTCAATAAAGAGTCAATAGGTCTAACAACCCTAGTTGTCTTACAAGCCCAAATAGAGGAATCTTGTAATCTGGACATGAGGGCCCATACCAGCCTTATTATCCATAGTTTGTGTTGCTAGTCAAAGCTCATTGAGGCTGATTCTACAACATCTATTTAGTCAATCTTGCAAGTCTTAATGCATTTAATTAGTCAATCTTGAAGTATGCTGATTGTGGGAAATACTATATCATTTATTTGCATTCTTATTTTCTATGTCTTGGAAATCTTGTAGTCATTTGAATAAAGGGAACTTCTAAGCACTATGGGTGCATTTACTTAAGCTGTTGCAAAACAGTTTTTTGGGTTTAAATGAGCGTTTGTAAAAAAGTTATGAGGATTTGTAGTTGTGAAATGGAATTTTAGATTTTATAAATGCACTTTAGTATCCCAAAATGCCTAACCAAACAAACCCTATATGTAGCTAGTTGGCTGGACTGAGAAATGAGATTAGGAGAGTGATTATAAATAAATTATTGTATTCTATTCTCTGTATCTGTTTGGCTTAATTCCATTAGTGTTGAGTTTGTTATCCTTGTATCCTTGGTAATTCCCTCTGGGTGGTGAATTTTCTGTATTTCATTGGTTTTTCCCTTGGTGGTGAGCTTGCTATATTAGCATCTGAGTCCTATTTCTTGTCATTTTTCTATCCTTTTTTCTCTGGTACCAAATTGGTATCAAGGCCAATGTTCTTAATATTGTTTCAGACATCGTTTCAATTTGTTTATTGGAACAAAACATTTCGATATTAGCCAATTTTGATGTACCATTTCGGAGTTACTGCTAAAACTATATATATATATATATATATATAACAAATGATTTTTTTTTAATAATATACCACATCAAATTATGATTCAAAATCAAATAATGCAGATTCTTAATATGATCATTAAATAATATAATTATATAACATGTCATATATAAGTAAAGAAAAAATATATTAATGAAGAAAAAACCATGTCATATGTGAGTAAAGTAAACAAGAAAAACACATTGTTAAAGGAAAATAATAATAAAATGTTATATGAAAGTGAGGCAGTAAAAAAATGGGTTTAGGAAAAAAATAATGATTCATTTACATACTGGACTAAATCACCACACCAAGGGAAATTTAGTGGAGTGAAATGGGCTAGAATATAGAACGAGATGGAACATAGGGGTGATTTGTATCGATTAAATAAAAGTTTCGGTTGTTTCAAGCAGAATGGAATGAAATTCATAACTATATTCAGAGTAAGTCTTTCTTGTGGATATGTCCAAGTTATTTGTTCCAAAATATTCTATTCATCTACTATTGTGAGGTCAATGGATTGTCGTATTCAAAACATATTTGAATGTGATGAAAAATGCTTTAAAGAATAGTAGAATATGTTACTATGTATTGGAATTCTCCACCAATCTATAACAAGTACCTTGATGAAGATTGTGAATTGTGAAAACAAGTTTTGGAAGATGATGATGAGCCTTTCTTTGGTCAAATACAAAAGGTTGTTGATTTTACAAAAGAGAGATTAATTGTTGTAACATTATCTCTTGAGGAGAAAAATCCTTACATTGATCTTCTTGGGGTTGAAAAATATTTATTTCCTAACAATAAACTTGATATTGATTTTGGCCCATCAATGGAGATAAAGGGTTTTTGACTTTTTATCTTGAAAAGATGAGTGAAGCTTTTGTGCCATGTGAATTGAAAGGGAAATGAAATCTAGGATCAATGGATGAACATGCTGATTTGTTTATGACATTGGCTTCATGTACAGTAGTATGGAAAAACAATTTACGTCTCAAAATTTGTCCAACAAGGTTTTGTAGACACCACATTTTGTACCCCTTACAACTCAGACCCCCGTTCTTTAATGATGTTAGAATTCTAAAGCCCAATGTTGGTTTAGAGTCCAATTAGATGAAAATTGACTTGAGGAAAGTGTTTATGGAAAATATAACTTTTTTTTGGAAAAAAAAAACTATTTTTGGAAAAGAAATGCCACAGAAACCCTAGGGTGTGCGTACGCATATATGCGTATGCACACAAATGCTCAAGCTCTGTTACGCATGCTTCATGAATGTGTACGCATACATGTGCATGCGTATGCATGCTAGGGTTTTAGAAACTATGTAAGGCAAGTTTTTTGCATTTAAAACTTGGTTTGGAATGAATCCCACATCGTTTGGGAGCCAGCCCAAACCCCTATTTTTTGACTATATAAAGCCATAAAATGTACTTTTTCAAGGAGGAAGGATTTTAGTGGTAAAACACATAAGATTCACTAGAAATAGTGAATCAAAGAGGGAGTTTTTTACAAAACATCCTCAAGTCATTTTATTTGATTGGGACCTTTTTTGGTCTTGATCTTTGAGTTCTGAAGTCTACTAACTTATTTTGATTTGGTTGTGACTAGATTGACTGAGGGGAACAGTCAAAATCAAGCTCTAAAGAGTTCTAGTGTTGAGGTAAAGTTTCTAACTTTGGCTCTTCGCTCTTCTTTGATTTTTCTTTGTTTCTTTAAGTTTTTATATGAGTTTATGTGTTCATAATATGTTTGTTTAGTCTAGGTTTACTTTACGTTTGTATTTAGAGCATGTTAGGCTGCTAGGTTTCTTGTTTCTGTGTTTCTATTCCACAATTACTAGATTAGGGTTCTCAGGCGTGTATGCGTGCGCATGTTGTTTGCATTCGAGTATGCGTACACATACAGATGGACTTCGTATGCATGCCCTATGTATGCATTGTCATACTCTTGCACCTTTGTTTTATTTACATGTTTAGCCTCTGTTTTAACCTAGTTTATGTGTCTTTAAGTCTCTGCCACTTTATTTTATCTTGTTTTGTTTTGTTTCATCTCTTTGATTGTTTATTAGCATTTTAGATTGTTTGAATACCATGAACATTCATATCCTATGAACATGCATTGATGCATAGCTGCTGTGATGCAATGAGATAAGCGAGGTAAGTCATGCATAATCATATGAACATTCATTTAGTTTGGATGATGAGAATGATATGGATGATGAACATGAATGTGCTTGGTTAAATACCATGTGTTTGATGTTTAAATGCTAAAACATGTTTATCCTGATTTGCCTTGTGATGTTTCTGCCATTGGAGATATATGCTTACATGCCATGATAGATGAATGCTAGGTTTGGGGATGATTATGCCATGTTGATTGCTTTAGATGCACGCTAGAGTGTGTGTGAGTTAGAATAACATGTTAAATATGCCTTTAATGAGATTAAGACTTGGAACACAATTAGTGAAAGCTGACCTACAGGTCGGGTGGGGTTGGGTGCCTAACACCTTCCCATCCCCATACCTAAACTCCGAACACGTGCTCTAGTAAAGATTAGTCATTCCACGTAAGGGCACTATATTTATAGTTCCTAGACCTAAACTAGGTGGTGACTCCAATTACACCCTCCACCATGGTCCACCACAGGCCAAGGTGTACTTCCCATGAAGGAGAGGATGACACCATGTCGCGGGCACTTGCACCACAGTTGTGACTTTATTAGGGATAGAGAGTTTGATTCCAATGTGTTCCATTTCTTAATCTTGATAAAGGCTTGTTTAATATTGTTTGCACACACTTTCACTTGGTTCTTTTGTTCCTTTGCCATGGTTGGTGATGAGTGGAAAGGTGGAGGCTCCATTTGGGCCAAAATCTTCCGAAGTTCATCCCACCAACTTACAATCCGTGCCATTGCCTATAATGGACTTTGACTACATTAACGGTTTGTTGCCAATCCATTACAATCCATTTAGGCCTAAGGTTGGAATCATGGCCCACCTAGTTGTGAGTGACCTATTGATCTATCCCTTTAACTTTAAGGAGCTTACCCACACATAGAGAAATCCTATCAAAAGAGGACACCCTTTATATCTCTTGTTTGTTCAACCATATATCTTGTGTTCACCTAATCCTAAAGGAAAAATAAAAGATGTAAAATTTAAAAGGATGACCCAAAAGTTACGGCATACCCCAAGAAAATGGGATAAAAAGAAATAAAGTTCTCACATATAGGAGGCTTATCCCAAAATCCAAAGGTATATCTTAACTTGAAAGGTTCGTAGGATCATAGTCTAGTTGCTATCATGAGCCCAAAATCAAAGGCTACTTGAAAAAGAAAGCCTTGGGTTTAAGGTAACAAATATACTATGGACTTAGCATCCAAGATCCTACAAAGTCAATATGAATCTCCTTAGTCTTTGGACTCTTTATTGCATGTAAAGGCTTAAAATGATGAGAGATTCATAAACTTTGAGAGGAAGGCTACAATATATTCTAGCTAGAAAGTTGTGGACACATGGGGGAGTCTCCACCTAATTTTTACAATGGTCTAGGAACCATATATATAGCGTCCTTTCAAGGAAGGACCTTTTGGTTTTACTACTAGAGATATGGGTTTGGAGTTAAGGTACAGTCTTGGGAAGGTGTTAGGCACCTAAAACATCCAAACCCTAAGGTTGGTTTCCTCTCATTGTGTCTTATGTCTTGACCTTATTAAAGGTACATTCAATATTGCATTTATACTCACACACACGCTAGCATACATCTAACAATCAACATGTCATCAATCATCCCAAAATGACCTAATCGTACATCTATCATGGCATAACATAAACCCTAGCATGTGATGGAAAATAACATGCGCAGCGGAAGAATTAAACGGATCTACTTCATACGCAATCAATAACATGAACTATGTAAGTTTCAGAATATAAGATCAAGAGAGTGTACCTTGGTATGGTGAAATTCAAAACCGAAAATCAAAAGTACTTAGGAATACTTTTAATCTTCACTCCAATTCCACTTGATGCCCAAGAAGTGTGGTCTCTCAATCAGTTATGTGTATATGTTCTCTAGAGAGAATCAAAGTGTGTGTCTCTTCCTTACATACAAACCATTTTTATTCCACATAAAATTCTGTATGTTTTTCTCTACATAACTGATTATCTAATTAGGCTAGCCTTTTGGGCCTTTTCCAATTGGGTTTTAGTGTGTGGCTTGGAATGGGACCAAAAGGGAACAAATACGACTCTAGCTCCAATGGGCCTTGGGCTTTTCTGTTAACTCTTGACAAGTCCAAAGTTACCATTAATTATATTCAATACCACTATAAGAATATAATTGCACTCTAGGCCTTATTAATAATTTATATCCCAAGACTTTATTGTACATGCAACCCCTTCATAAAATATTTGTAGTAATACAAAGTCATGAATGTAGATTGCCACTTTGTAAATTACTACATCTTAATCCTTGAGTATCCGGTTTAATCCTTTAATGTTATTCACCATATATTTATGAAATCCAATTTCATAAATATATACTTTAGTCTTACTAAAGTGGTTAGGCCTAACTCTTTGAATAACAAACCCATTAAACTTATCTCAAGGGAATATTTTATATTTCCGTTAAGAAACTATGAATTCCATCTTGAGAATATATGTTCCATCAACACTAAATGTGGCTACCCAACATATTGAGGTTTTGACCGTTACTTTAGATCTCACTCTTGATATATCAAAGCAACCTACATTTCATGATCATGTCCATTATTCTCTCAGGATTAAGAGTTCATGCAAATAGAAGTCGTAAGATTTATTATTCAATTGACAGTCGTTAGGAGAATAATAAATCTCACAGCGGTCCAGTTCAATATGTCTTAACTCTTAAAACATATCAACATATCAACTAGAAGTCACCACTTCCATGATCAAGACAAATCATCTTAGTTAATATGTTATAGTCTTCGCAGATGAAACGTCCAATTTCATCATCGACTACGAACTAAATTCTGAGTTTACAAAGAACTTGTGATTTATATCTTCTGTGACTTTTCACTTAAATCACATACTATGCATCTCATGGACTATATGATAATGTCTGAATATTCATGTTACCATTATTTCAGATGATAATAAAACAACTTTATTAATCACAATATTAAGTCATACATCATGTCATACATAATGTCATAAATAATATCATACATAGCAGCATACAATAGGATTCAAGGGCACTAATCCCAACAACATGTTACTATCATACATATCATATCCAAGGCAGCACATAGGCATTGAAAAATCCAAGCAAACATGTGATTGCATCTATACTTCCAGAAGAACTCAACCAAACAAACATGTTTATCTCCATCATCAATGAAAAATCATATTCAAAGATACATGTTTATATGAATGCATGACTTACCTCACTTACCTTGCTGCATCTCAGCACTTATGGCATAAATGCGTGAACATGTGAATGCGTGTTCATGGCATCAAAACAAAGAAACACAAGATAAATCCTAATTTAATCATGTGAAAGACAAACAAACAACAAACATAGAACAAGGACTCAAACCTATAAAAAGGGATTAAAATAGTGGCATAATATGTGAAAAAAATGAATAAAACAAAGCATAAAACTCAAACTAGGGTTCTTAGGTAGCGGTATACGTGCGCATGATCAAGCCTGCGTATGCATAATCCAGCCTGTGTATGCAACCAAGATTATGTGCACGTGGGTTTCAGCCTAGAATCCCTAGCCACGAACACAACAACACAAAAAATAGACTAAGACTTCAAAATAATAAATCTAACAACATATCATGCTTTAAAACATAAAAACTACATAACTTAAACTAAGAACAAATATCAAAGATAAACAAAACAAAATCTATTCCTAAACATGCATTAGATCTAACAATAAACAAGAGCAACACTTAACACATTAAAACATATCCATCAATATATCAAATCGTATCAACTTTCCAATCAAAACATGATGAGATAAAATAAAATAAAATAAAACAAACCAAAACATATTTCTAAGCATGAAAAACATAAAAATTAACTAAGAACAATAAAAACACAAATTATAAAAGAACCAAATCAAGGAAAAGCCATGAAGAGAGACTCACCTTGCTATGGAATACAAACTTGATTGATATTTAACCGGCCCTTAATGCCTACACAACAAGCTTCAATGAGATATTAAGGTAAAAGAAGATTTCAATAGTTTATAGGTAATCACAACTCAAAATTAGGATTAGTTTTGACAAGGGTTTTGAGAAATCAAATTGGGAAAATAGTTTCTGCCTTAGAACTAACTAAAGAGAGGTTTTTAATTTGTAAAAAACGTGAAAAGGTGCTGTGTGTGTGTTTTAGAAAAGAGAATTAGGGTTTTAGAGAAGGTGAAGGCTAAAAAATGGCTCTCCCTAGCTAGGGTTTTGATTGGAGGCATAAGATGAGTATTTATAAGTTAAAATTAGGGTTTTTAGACTTTTTAATGATCTTTGGACGTTCTCAAGGGTCCATGGGCCGGCCCACATCAAAAAATTATGTTTTGGGCCCTTAAAATGAAATTTTAAAACCCAGAAAATCGGACTGCCCAGTTGGCTCAACTTTAAACAGTCATAACTCACTCAATTTAAGCTCAAATTAGGAAACAATTGTATTCAAATTGAAGCCTAAGATGTCTACTTTCCAATGAGATAAGTATCACTAAAATATTCTTTGTGGATCAAAAGTTATGGCCAAAAGAGTGAGTAAAGGTCATTTTTCAGCATTGTTTTTAAAGCGATTTGAGCACTTTTGAGTAGTGATTACTTCCAAACTATTACAATAACTTCAATTACCTTTTTTAGACATGTCAAACTCATCATTGGGACTGGCGACTAAAGTTTATTTACCGGGTACAAAATGAGGTGTCTAAAAAGGCTACTTCAAAAAAATTGACAATAAATATAAGAAAAGAAGAGCCCAAAGGCAATGAATACATTGTTGTCCCGTATTTGAGACAAAGGGGTGAAAATTTCTAAGCACATTCTAATGAAAGCTCATGAGTGTAAGATTGAGTGCTTTATTGTAAACAGACCAAGCCCAAGGAAATAAGGGGCAAGGTCCATGAGAGGCAAGGGAGCGATTTTGTAATTGGGCCTTCACTAAACTAGACTTAAAGACTTTCTAAGAACATCTAAATAAAAGAATCTTTTAATTGGGACATGGGCATAATAAAAATGGGACTTCTTTTCAAGCACCATTGCACCGCCAAGATCAAGTAAGCACCTTCCCACTTCAACTTGGGTTTGAGAAAGCAATGGAAGACGCTTGATTAAGGTTGAAATAACACCTCAAGAAGAGATACCTCAAGAAGAAATGACTGCTCCAATTGATGACATGCTTGCACAAAAGATATACAAGGCAATAGAAGATCGAACGAGGCTCTCAAAAAGATGGGATGTCATCTCTCTATGCTAGAGGATAGCAAGATCAAGAAGCCTGTGCACATAGAGATAAACGAAGAAGAAGAAAAAGAAGAATGGGATAAGGCTGACTATGAGAGGAACAAGTAATTTGAGAAGCTCACTGCGGTTACCGTGGCTATGAAAGAAAAGATGGAAAAGATGCAATTAGCTTTTCACAAGGCTTAAGGGATTGATGATTGTCTCTACAACATGAGTGGTTTAAGCTCCAAAGCCCCTATTGCATTACCTCCCAAGTTCAAGATTTCTGATGCGGAAAAGTTTGATGGGACTGGGGACCCTAAGCAACATGTTATGAGATACATAAGCATTGCCAAAATGAAGGGGTTGGATGAGAAGCAAACTTTGCATTCATTTCCTCTCTCACTCATAGGAGGTGCATCGAGATGGTATTACAGCTTGGACCCAAGTAAGACCAAAGTGTGAAATGAGCTAGTGGAATTATTTGTGGATCAATTCATTTTCAATACCATGATTGATGTGACCTTAAGAGATTTGGAGACCACTAAGCAAGGAGTTGGGGAGACCTTCTTCGAATTCATGACAAGGTGGAAAGGGAAAGCATCCAAGATGGTTAATAGGCCAAATGAAAAGGATCAAATCAACATGATCATTAAGAACTTGCTTCCGGCATACAATAGTAGGCTTTTGTCATCGCCTATTAGTTCTTTTGGAGAATTGTGTGATTGTGGAACTAGGATCAAGGATGCCATCAATAATGGGCAATTGGAGAAAGGGGAGAACAAGTCTCCAGTCAAGAAGATGTATGGGGGAGGAGCAACCACTTCTAAAGCACCTAAACTTGTGAACGTAAGTGACATCACACCCCAACAACCTCTAGCCTACCTGTTTCACAAAGAAAGCCTGCCGAGAATTTTCCAACCTAGGAATGACTCTTGCCCAAGCATATGAGAACCTAACTTCCAAAGGATTCCTAAAGCCTTTGGATCCCACACCAATGCTTAATCCTGTACCTCTTACTTGGATCTCCAATGAATATTGTCACTTTAATAAAAAGGCTAACTATAAGACTGACAATTGATTTCGCCTTAAGCATGAGATACAAGATTTGATAGACAATGGGACTCTCCCAAACCTAAACATCATCACTAAGCCTAACATTAGGAAGAACCCCTTACTCGATTATCACCGAGCTCCTCCCCTATATTAGAATTGTGTACAAGTGGAAGAGGTCGATTGGGATTGTTCTAAGCTAATAGAGGTTGTGGAAGTCAATATGGTTGAAATCCAAGGTATATGGGATGAAGAAGATGAGGATTTGAAGAGTGCTATAGCCATGTGGGGGATACTTCCCAAAGGAATATTCAATTTGAAGAAAGGATCCTAGAAGACGATGTAGCGAACATCACTAGGAGTGGGAAGCATTACAAACCATACTTTTTGGAGAGGGATCACCCCAGAAGAAATGTGGAGGAAGGATCAAAGCCCGTTGGACTCAATGGGAAGGAAGAAAAAGAAGAGGAAGATAGGGTCTTGACTTAATTAAAGAAGACTTAAGCTCATGTGTCTATTTAGGGTTTGCTAATGGCCTCTTACAAGCACCGCAATGCACTCCTATCTCTCATGGGGGTCGAGGCCTCGTCTTATCCCTTCCTTACCTTTTTTGATGAAGAGCTTCCTCCCAAAAAAGCCACTTATACTAGGCCTTTGTAAATTACCATCGAGTGCATGGGCGCCAAGGTTCCAATGGTGCTTATTGATAATAGATCTGCATTGAATGTATGCCCATTTAGGATTGCTCTTAAGATTGGCTTGGACTTAGAGACAATCATTCATTCTCCTTTGACTGTTATGGCATATGACAACACCTCGAGGATGGTTATGGGAACTTTCAAAGCTCCTTGCAAAATTCGTTCATTGGAAACAATTGCGGAATTTCATGTGATGGACACCACTCCTAACTACAATCTCCTCTTAGGATGGGCATGGCTTCATTCTATTTGAGCTATTCCTTCTACCTTGCACCAAAAGATGAAGATCCCATGGAAAAGAGGGATTGTTGTAGTACTTGGAGATGGTGATATCCTAGCTCTTGTTTATGAACTCGCAGGGGAAGACAATGAGCTCCAAATGAGTGGCCTTGAATTCGTGAACATGGCTGATTATGGATTGAAGGATGAAAGGTACACTACAGATTTACTCCTATATTGTAGTCACGAGGTGATTGCAATGATGAAAAAGATGAGGCACATGCCAGGTATGGGTCTTGGAAAATAAGGAAGAGGGGTGGCTGAATTCCCTGATTTTAAGACTTAATTGATTGAGGAAGGTTTGGGATTCTTTGAAGGTTGCGATGGAATCAAGAAGAACCTTGGTACTCTTAATGGGAACTTTGTGAAGGTAGGAGGAGACTTCCCTTTCTGTGGCTTTCTTGAACCTTGGGTTTGACAAGGATGGGAAACTATATCCCAGCTGGGAGATCTTTGAGGAGAAGCTTACTTTTAAGGAGAAGCCTACTATGGTGATCAAGGAGGTTCAAGAAGAGGTTGACTGGATGGACTACATGGACACTGAAGTAATGGGAGCTATGTGGGAAGTTGAGGGGGACGTGCTCCCCATCACTTTTGAAGAGCCAAGTGATTCTTTTACCTTCATCATGCCTACTAATGAGCAACTTAGCAATTGGACTTGGGTTGGGTTTTCTAGTAGCATGGGAAAGATGTCTTGTAAAGCAAGTTCCAATGTACTTTTTGGAATTTTTAATAAAATGAATTCTGATTTGGCTTATTTTGATGTGTCTTATAATATTGAAATTTTGCACTTAAATGTTTCTAATGAATTTGGAAATGAAATTAATAAACAATTGGAAAAGAAAATTGAACCTATGGAACCAAATTTTGAAATTCTTAATTTGGGCAATGATGAGAATCCATGATTAATTAAAATTGGCACAACTCTAAATGAACAAGAAAGAAAGGATCTCAAAGAACTCCTCACTGAATTCCAAGAAGTGTTTGCATGGTCTTATGAAGATATGCTTGGCATTGATCCCGAGATAGCATAGCATCACATTGATACTCTTTCCCACATGGTGCCCATTAAGCAAAAATTTAGATGCATGAGGACTGAATGGCTACTTAAGATCAAGGAAGAGGTCACAAAACAATTGAAAGTAGGGTTCATCAAACCCATACACCAAGTCGAATGGATAGCTAATGTTGTACCTGTACCCAAGAAGGATGAGAAGGTTAGGATATGTGTGGACTTTAGGGATCTAAACAAGGCTTGTCCTAAGGATGATTTCCCTTTACCTCACATAGATGATGATGGTGGTGGTGGTGGTGGTGATGACCCTAAGACGACTCTGAGCTATCAGCTGAGGAAGAGGCATTATCGGCGCTGATCTTGCAGTTTAAACACACACACACACAGAGACAAACTTTTTCTAGTTTCTTTTCTTTTTCCTTTTTTAGCATTATCTTATGCATTTTTGATTTTATTTGAGGCATTGGGCTGTATTTAAGAACATCTTTATATTTTTGCTCTTATTTTCGGACACGAACTTATTTACAACTCATGGGATATGTGTGCATTCATTTTCTTCCTTTTCTTTCTCTTTGATGAATGAAAATTTGAGTTCGAATCTGTCTTGAGTAGTTCCTTAGGCCGTAGGAGTCATGAGAGAAGCCTTGGTATGGAAATCACACTCCAAATAGGAAAGGGAATCCGAAACCCTAATGAACCTGCATACACATACACGTGTGTGCGTATGTATGTTGCCAGGCAGAAAAACCCTAGACAACGTTTTTCACTATAAAATAGCCGTGGGAGGCTTCCAAATCTTCATAAAATGTGTTTTAAGTCTAGGAATCATTCTGTAAGGTCCCTAATGGCAAAATTAACTTCTTTGGAGGTCTCCATGTGGATTAACATGCTTAATCTTAATTTCAAGGATGCTTTCATCCCTCTTGGTCTTTTTTGTATCTCTTTCTTTCGTCAAATCAAAGTGAATGAGTCTCTTCTTCATGCAGCCGCTGAGTTTTGGATCCCTACTTAACATGCTTTCCAATTCAATGGTGTGGAATTATGCCCCACTCTTGAAGAGTTGGGTGCAATCATTGGTGAGCACGACTTCGATGCTATCATTCTTCCCACTCTCGAGGAAGATCTTTTTGACCTAGCCCATCAACTTTTGGGAGTTCCCTTAGCTATGGCCAAGAGATGGTGCAAGTCCAATAAGTTGAATGTTTTCATGGTTTTCAAGTACTTCTCTGGGTGTTCTATTGGCTGGAGTGAAACGTTCTCATCATCTCAACGCTTTTTGCCTTTGCATGTTGGCAAGGTTCTTCTTGGTGCATGAAACAACTCATGTCGATCCTAGAATTCTTCATGTGGTCAAACAACTACGGAGTGGGAGCCCACTAGCCATCATCTTAGATGAAACCCGTAATGGCTTGGATGCCGTTCATAGGGAGGAAGTAACGTTCTTCGTGGGGAGCCTTCTTCTTCTTCTTCAGGTATGATCCCTAATTTTTGCCTAGGTTTCCTCAACCTAGCGAGATTCCTCTAATTTTTTCATGGATTGCCTTTCAATTTTCAATCCATTGAGGCTCGTTATATAGTCTTTGAATATTTTTTTTTTTTTTTCTTGTTTTTATCTCTCATTTTTCCACTTAACATTCATGTTCTCTTTTTCTCTCCCTTAGACATGGCTATATGAGAAGCTCAAATTGCTTTTTACTCCCTTTGTTTCTCCTAGTCGATATCAACAAAAGCACTATCATGATTGTAGGCTCAAGGTCAAAGATATGAATCCTGCCAAGCTTACTGAGCTCTTGAAGCATCTTACTTCCTTGGATATTCAATGGGTGGTAGAATGGTGGCACATCAAGGCCATGTCTAGCTGTGGTTTCAAGGAAAATAATGTTCCTTTGGTTGGGCTTTGTCGCTGCTCTTACTATCCTACATGTCGCATTGCATGGCAATTTGGTGACTATCAAGGGGTTCCTTGTGGTAATGGGTCTTTTCACACTTTAGCATTCACTGAGACAATCTTGGGCAGAATCCATGAGACTTGGTCTTGAAGGGCGATGAATAGGGACATCCATTTTCCTTAGTCTCTCCACCCACTTCGGGTTACAAGGATTGGTTATCTACTATTATGATTGTAGTCCATAGGGAAGAGAATGATCACAAGAAGTCTAACAAAAGGAAGGGGACTGAGTGACTATATTTATATGCCCTGAATTTTACTTTTCTACACTTTATGATTTTATGTCTTTTCATTTGAGTTAATAAAGGATTGGAATGTTCTAAATCCCCTATGGAAACAATTTAGCATCTTTTAATTTGAGCGGTGAGAAAATCTACCATTTTATTATCTTTGCTTATTGTCTTTATTTTTCTTTTCTTTCTTTTTCTTTTCTTTATTCTATGCCATGTAATTTTTGCCCATGACGTCCTTGTGGTAATTTTCACCATGCCTATGGTATTTTCCCCTAAATTTTGCCTGGGTTGCCTTTTCGGGTTTTCAATCTAACGAGGTTTCTTTACCCTAATGTTTGCCTAGGCTGCCCTTTTGGGTTTTCAACCTAGCATGCTTTTTTTCTTTTCTTTTTCTTTTTCAAATGTTGTATTTCTGGAGCTTGTCCATGTTGATTGAATGGAGCATCTCTTCTCCATCCAAGTCTATAATTCTTATAGTGCCTTCTGACATGATCTTCTTGATAACAAAAGGCACAGACCATCTTGGCTTCATCTTTCCTCTCGGATCAAAAGTTTCATCTGTAAGTACCTTTAGGACTAGATCTCCTTCCTTAAGGTTCCTAGGTTTCACCCTTTTGTTGAATGTTCTAGCAATCCTCTTTTGATAACATTGCACATGGTACTGGCTTTCACCCTCTTCTCATTTATTAAGGCTAACTATTCATATCTTTCTCTCATCCAATCCTCTTCTAGGACCTTGGTCTCCACCAATACTCTCAAATATTGTATCTCTACTTCAATGGGAAGCACCGCTTCACACCCATAAACCAAAGAGTAGGGAGTTCCCCAGTTGATGCACGGATAGAAGTCTTATAACCCCACAAGGCAAATGGAAGCTTCTTGGCCCAATCTTTGTATGTCACTACCTTCTTGGCTGGGATGTTCTTGATATTCTTGTTGGTTTCTTCTACCGCTTCATTAGTTTGTAGTCGATATGGTGAAGACTTGTGATGCTCAATGTTGTACAACTCCATGATCCTTTGGGCCTCTCCCTTAAAGTGGGAACCATTATTAGAGATAATCTCTTGCAGCACTCCAAACCTATAGATGATGTTGTTCTCTATGAATAGGGCCACATGCTTGGCTTTCAGTATGGAGTAGGAGGCTGCCTCTACCACTTGGTGAAATAATCAATTGCAACTAGGATGTACTCATGCCCATTCGAGGCTTTAGGAGCTATCCTTCCAATCACATCTATTCCCCATACCAAGAAAGGCCATGGAGAGGTCATACTGTATAACTTACTAGATGGCACATGGTTCAACTTTGCATGTGTTTGGCAATCATGGTAGCTCTTCATGAAGTCCACGCAATTGGCTTCATTGTATTCTAGTAATAACCCATCCTCAAGATCTTCTTTGCTAACAACCTCCTATTCATGTGAGGACCACAAATCCCTTAGTGGACTTCTTCCATGATTCTTACGGATTCTTCTTTCTTCAGACAACAAAGGTGTATCCCATCATAGGACCTCCTATAAAGTTGACCTCCACATAGAACGTACTGCATCACCTTCATCTTAACTGAACGATGTTCTTTCCTATTGGCACCATCAAGATAAATTCCCAATTCTAGAAACTTCATGATGTTGTAGAACCAAGGGACTCTTTCCTCTTCTATGGCCAAGACATCCAAATCCTCATTCTCTTTGTGTACCAATTGATAGCTTTGCTTGATCTCTAAGGGTCGTGTTTATACTCTGGGTATTTCAACCATAGAGGCCAGAGTAGCCAAAGCATCTACAAACTGATTCTAAGCCCTAGGGATGATGGTGTATTCAACTTTGTTGAAAGTTCTTATCAACTCCTTAATTATTGCTATTAAGGCTTTAGGTGCTCTTCTTTCACCTTCCATAATTTTTGTGCTTGGGCTATGACCAAAGTCAAATCCCCAAAGACTTCGGCTTCCTTTACCCCTAGCTCTCGTAGGGCTTCCATTTCGGTGATACAAGCCTCATATTCTGCCATGTTATTGGTTGCTTCGAAGTTTAACTTAATGGCCAAAGGTACATGAGATCCATCAAGAGTGATCTAGAGTACCCCTATACCATTTCCATACTAGTTCACGGCTCCATCGAAATACATCTTCCATGCCCCTAGTTCTATATCCAAAATGTCCTTATCTTGGAAATCCTCCCTACCACTTTCTCCCTTTACAAGGTTCTCGGCACAAAAATCTTGACAACCTTCCACTCAAAGCAGGCTTTTCAAATAGGTACTTCAACGAATCCATTTTAGCAACCATCCATACTTGGAATGGTAGGATGATATGTCTTAGTTTCTGTACAACCCATGTAAGAGCGAAGCATGATTTCTCTATGGATGTGTCTCTAGTCTCATAGTTATGGAACCTCTTGCTCAAGTAGTACAAGGCTCTCTCATCCTTATCATTATCTTCTTGTGCTAACATGCTTCCTACTACATCCCCTATGATTGAGAGATAGGGGAGCAAAGGTTTCCCGGGTTCTGGAGGTACTAAGATAGGTGGGTGGAGAAGATACTCCTTAATAAGTTCAAAGGCTTTCTAACACTCATCATTCCATGTATGGGGTTCATTCTTCCTCAAAAGTTTGAAGATGGGCTCACATTTGGAAGTGAGTTTGGCAATGAATCAGCTAATGTATTGTAACTGGCCTAAGAATCCTCTTATCTCCTATCCCTTTTAGGTGGAGGCATGTTAAATATGGCCTTGATCTTTGATGGGTCGACTTCTATCCCTCTATCACTCACTAGGAAGCCTAGTAATTTTCCAATAGTTACTACAAAAGTGCATTTCTGTGGGTTTAATCTCAGTCTATATTCTTTGATTCTCTTGAAGAACTTCCTCATATTGGTGATGTGACCTCCTCTATCCTTGGAGTTCACGATCATATCATCAATATATACTTCCACCTCATTGTGCATCATATCTTGTAGTAAGGCTATGGCCATCCTTTGATAAGTTTCACCTGCATTCTTGAGCCCAAATGGCATTATTGTGTAACAATAGATTCCCCATTTAGTGGTGAAAGTAGTCTTGGTCATATCCTTAAGAGCCATCTTGATTTGGTTGTATCCTAAAAAACCATCCATGAAGGACATTAGAGCATTACCAGCAGTGTTGTCTACCAAGACGTCACTAGGGTAGGCATACCCTTCATGCCCATAGATCTGCCTAGAATACTCAATCGCCTCCAACTTAAGGTTCCTAACAAGGCAACTAAGCTCCTCATGCTCTATTACAGTGGGCTGAATTTGAAAATAAGGTAGTATTAAGACAAGTCTAAGAAATGCGAGAGAGAAAGAAATGCAAAGAAGAAAGTGTAAGGGATAAGGATAAAGAGAACTCATTACTTGTGTGCCCTGAGGAAAAGGATAACCCATGAGATTAGGGTTACGCCCAACAGGACGCTTTTGAGCAAACCCATCAGGATCGTAGGTGTAAACTGACCAAGGCAAGTGAGGAGGGTCAACAGGGCCACCAACAACCAGGCTAGCCATGCTCTGAAATGATCACCACATTTGAGTATCGTCAAAGGCAGAAATGCAAAGGTAAAAAGGAAAGGGAGCTAGAAGAAAGAAAAGTACATACTTCGATAAGAAAAGGAGCCATAAGGCAGGTCACACAAAACTCCTCATAGTTGAGGTCGCCCAAAAGCTGCTCGACATACGGGATACCACTCTTCCATAGCTGGTACTTACCATTTGTCATCGAGAGCAGGGAAAGCATGAAAGGAGGAGGATCTATCGGAACCTGAGGCGTATCTGCACCCACTAGCTAGCAGGAAACTCTCTCAGCCAAGTAAAGAACCCTCAGACCAATACCTTCCAAGGGTTGTGTGGTCCCAGAACAGATGATGGTGGCTGCCTCTAGGCCCGGGTTAGTAACGGGAGGAATACCCACCCAAGGTTCCCAAGTGGTTTCCAAAAGCACTCGTGGTTAGAAAGAAAACTTTTGAGAAATGCGATGATAGCTAGGAGAGAAGATTTTTACTCACATCTTTAGAGGAAAGGTTGTTGAGGTGAGCCCAAAGTGAAGGGAAGTCCTTCAAGTCCACATCTGCACCATAAGCAATGAGGCCATAGTTCAAGGCCCAATGCTACAAGAAAAAGAATACAGAGAACAGTTTGCAAGATGATAGTTTGCAAGAATACAGATAGCAGTTTGCAAGATGACATTTTACAAGCAAAAAGCATGGTACAGTTTTCAAGATGACAGTTTGCAAAATAGAGCATGGATACAATTTGCAAAGAGCATGAAATGTAGTTTTGTATACCTAGATGGGATGTGAATAAACACAGTTTATAAGAGTACGAAGTGCAATTTGTGAAAATACATGAGAAAAGGAAACAAGTCTAACCTCAAGGAGCTTCCAAGGCCTCTCTAGTTGGCATAGAGTCCCCCGGCTAAGTGTGTCCATAGCCGAATAGAGGTAGGCAAGAAAAGCCAGGCCCCAGTTTGCCTCTCGCACATGCTTGAATTTGTAGAAGAGAGCAAGCCACCTCAAGGACACCATCTACCCTCCATTGGCAAAGAGGTATGCCCCCAGCAAAAATAGCAAGAACACCCTAGCCATCTAAGCACAGTCATTAGGCGTCGCCTGAGAAAGTGATTTGTAGTCTGTCTCCAAGTATAGGTAATGGATGCACTCACTTGAGTACCTATGCCCCAGTAGGTCTATGCCTAGCTGAATATCTGGCTCACCCTCCAAATCAATGATGGGCCCATCAAATCTCGGGCCGGTCATCCGGTGAATGTCATGGGGAGTCACCATCATCTCCCTCTTAGCGACATGGTAGGTATGGGTAGTATCCTACCATCTCTCAGCTAGCGCCCGCACTAGGATGCCACTAGCAGCACCCTCTGAAAGTAAGCGCATAATGGGCTTGAAGCCAGTTGCGTGCACTAAGGCCTTCGTATCTTTTGACAAGACCCTATACCATGAAACGATATGACTAGTACTATCCCTACCCATGAAAAGCAGTAAGACCTTTAAAAGAAAAGAACAGGGCTATGATAATCATTTTGGATAAGAGAAATAAGTGAAAAAAATCATATTAGGTGAAATTTGAAGTTTCCGAGTACCAACATGCCTATGCAAGACTTGTGTATGCGTACGAGGGGTCCCTGCATGCATACGCATGTTGGGGCATGCGTCCATATGAACTGATGAACATGGACATGTACGTATGAAGCCTATTGCGCACGTATGCACGATGTATGCATATGCATGAACACAGACAAAACGGGCTCTGTCAACAGTTTCAACCTACCATGAATCAAAACACATCCTAAACATGTTCCTACCCCTCCTAGGACATCAGGTTTTCACCTAGACCCATCCCACAACAAAACCCCAACATTTACAAGTCCAAAAATGGATTAAAATAGAAGATTAGAGCAAAACTTGAAAATGAGAAAAGTTTGAAAAACTTACTGATTCATTTCGTGAACCCTCTAAAAGGTGGTTTTGTGGCCTAAAAGTTAATGGATGGGACTCTGTTAAACTTATGGCTCCATCCCAGTGGGTGAGACTGAAGACTTTGCCAGAAATCATGTAGGAAGTTTTCTTGGTTTTGGGTGCCATTGGAGAAGATGAGAGAGTTTGGTGGAGGAGGAAATTTTCTGATTCCATGAGGGATGAAGAAATGAAGAGAGGGCAGGGGCTTTTGTAGAGAAAAAAGGGAAGTTGAAGAGTTAGAGAGAATGTGAAGAGATGAGGAAGCTGAAGAAGAATAAGAAGAAAAAGGAATGGTTGGTAATCGTTGAAGAAAATTGAAGAGGCGGAAAGGTGTTTGATGACTACACTACATGTAGTTTAGGCCTCCCACTAAATTACATGCATATTATTGAACAAGAAAAAGCTATAAAAAGAAAAGGGTGTGGATTATAGCTAAAAAGATACATCCACACCCATAAACCTAAAATCCAAGGTATGGAACCAAGGAGAGGAAGATTGGGTGCAAGAACACCACCTTGTAATTGTGGTGAAAAGAGAAAAATCAAAGATGTTTGGTGGTGTTTGGATGTGTTTAGGAGAGAAATTAGAGAGAGGAGAGAGAGAATCTGCCCAAAATCTTTTTTTTTTTTTTTTGAAAAATAAGGATTCTAGAAGCTTTTATAGCTTTAAACTGACCCTTCGGCTTCCGGCACACCATGTATGGCCGCTGGCCCTTGTGGCCACCCCTGCTAACATCAGCTGTTCCGGCTTTTTCTGGTCCTATTTTGGATGCATATTTGAAGGTATTCCCAGACTCGAATTGAGCTAATATTAGTATCCCTAGAAAGCTCTGGATGTCTAGTTTCCAGAACACTAAGGAAATTGAAAATTCGATGGTTGGATCAAACGTTATGGCCTCGAAAAGCATGCTAATGCGCTTTGCATAGTTTTCTAGATATCTCAATTGTTTTAACTCCGATTTTGACCCATGAATAGTCGTTGGAAAGGGGATTTGATAATCTTCACAATGGCACTAGTCCCAACCAGTTTTGATGGTCGGATCAAAATTAGGGCTTCTAGATCCCTTAGGAGTCAACCTCGGGTCAAACTTGACGAAAATCACCGAATAGCTTGGGTTTAAATTAGAAACATGAAAAATGTTGTTTTAGGATTATTTTGACTGACTTTGACTTTCGATCAACCCAGGGTTAACCTGGGGCATTTTGGTGAATTTAACCTAAAATGGCACTTCGAGTGCTCTGATGCTCGAACGGATTGTGCCAAGTCAATCTAGATGTTTTCGTAGCCCCATGGAGAAAAGATAATATTTTTTGAATTTTCATGATTCGGCTTGTAAATCGAGGGCGAACAAAATACAGTGTCTACTGCTGCCCCTTCTTTATGTGATATCTCGAGTGCAATGAGAGGTGTACGTGCAAGTTAGATTTGTAAAAATCGTGTGGAAAGTGTGTGAGATATCTAACAGTGCATTTTTATGAAAAAGCTAAAAACAATAAAAAAGGAAGTTTTAACACCATGATGTCAAGAAAAAAAGGAAGTAATGCAAGGAAATTAAAGATGACAATGGAATGTACGTGGAATACCCTTTGAAAGGGAGAAAAAAACACGGTTTAGCAAGGAAGAACATCCCTTTCTCTGTCAAGCTTTGTATTACGTAAAAATGGAGGTTTCCCTTATACAATGGTAATATTCTCACTAAAGAAGGGACCTTTTCTCTACCTCACTTCCTTACAAACATCCTACCCTTTTCTATATTGTTCTATCCTGGTTCTTACCCTAATAGTCCATCAACATGTTCCTCTTATAGTCTGAGGAATGTTGTAGGGTATAGGATAGAAGTCACATTGTGATTCCCCCATTTGAATCCTAATACAACTTCAGTACTATGTAGTGGTTGTAGGAGAGAGAATGAGCATGTCGGGGTCAGTATAGCGGCGTGAAAAGTAACCCTGCCACTACGTGGGGAGCAATCCTTGGATAAGGAAAGGGACAATAGAGAGCTTGAGAGTAATGCACGTGTCCCCAATAGTGGTCCAGCACAAACATAGCCATTAGGAGGGAAATATTTCACAACCTCTAACCAAAGAGAGTCACTATCTCCTTTTATGAGTGCTGGGTGTCCTTGTCAGGTGCAAATCTCACTTTCCTCAAGATGATCAAGTTGTTGGCACAGATCAAAGATCCCTTATCCCAGCCAATATTCCTTTTCCTTGCTCATAGTCATTCCATGTGTAGGGTCGAGATCTAGCCATGTTAGCACTCTCCCATGCCTTGGCTGGTGTACTATACATTATTAGCCTTCTGACTGTTAATGGTGTTTGATGAGTGAAGCCTTTGACAGTCACATTGCATTAGACTTTAATGCTTAAGCAATTATACCTTATGACGTTTGAAACAGGACACATGGCCTTCGTGGGTACTCCTAGCCATTTTAGTGTCGTTTCATTTCCCGGGCTTGGTAGACAAGCATTACTCTTCATGAATGTTGCATCTTTTGACTAGACTCTGGTTGGTGATTTAAATAGGCATTCCTTTAATCTTCATTCCTTTTGTATTTTCATAGCTTCTTCTTCTTCCTCTGAAAAGAAACCCTCTGTTATCCAAAAATGGCTAGTTCTTCTTCTTCTTCTTCCGGTTCTAACTCCCTGAAGAATGACTCCACTCCCTTTGCCAGTGACTTTTCCAAAACCAATACTGCACCACTACCCAGCCCTTAAATGATTCCTTTCCCTCCTCCTCAACCCTTTCCAATCTTTCCCCTCCCCCTTTATGTCTGCCTTCCTCATGAAGTTCAACTGTGGGAGGGGAGTGAGGAAGATGAAGAGGTGGATTTTGAGGAGATTCGGTTGAAGGCCAAAGAGGATGCTAAGGATGAGGCCTATGACATCTTCATGGGGGCCTTTTCTAGGCGTAGGAGAAGACGTAGGGATTTCCAGGAGGGCTTTGACTCAAGCACTTCTTCTTCAAGTGAGTCTGATTTTGACTCTGAGGAGTCAGAGTCTTCTGATGATTCCAGCTCTGGAGATGGTGAAGGCGAGGAGGAGGAAGAAGAGGGAGAGGAAGAGGAGAAGGAGGAGGACATGGATCCAGATTATCCTTAAGAAGATTCTACCTCTGAGGTTGATGAAGATGCCTACAAGCTTTGCTCTCCTTAAGTTGTCAAGCTGTGAACCTGTAATCCTTATGTTCCTGTTTCTATTTTTGTAAGTAGGCCATATATTGGCCTTAGGTTATAAGTGTGTTTTTTTTTTGGGTAAGAGAATGGATGATAGGCCAAAAGGGCCATACAATGTAAATCTCCTTCTTTCATTTTTGAAAACATATATATATATATATATATATATATATATAAACAACATTGGTTTATTCCCAAAATATTATAATGTTTATTGTTACTTTTACCATGTTATCACCCTTTTTTTTTTTTGGTGGCAAATGCTGCACAAAAGGAAGGACAAATAAACATGTCAGTTAATGAAAACAAAAGGCAAAAATATATAAAGGAACTTGTTGATGAAGCATCATGCCTTTTCCATTGACTTTGTGAAGGTGGTTTTCTTGATTTTTGTCAAAAACTAACTTTCCCCGTGTTGACACATATCCATAAATTTGAAAAGGTGCCACTTTTGAACGGCTCCTTTTAGAGGGAAAGATGATACTTGTTTAAAGTATAAATGGAAAGAAACTGCTTAGAGAAGAACATATCTCTTTTCCTCAATTTTCTCATTCTTCCCTTATCTTCTTCTCTTTAAACCCCAAAAATTGGAATCCTTCACGACCATGTGAACCATGGGTGCCAAACGTACTCCAAGATCCAATTCTTCAAAGGTTGCAGAACCCTCAACCCCTAAGATTAATATGCCATTACTAGGAGGGGATGAGAACCCTTTCATTGAGGAACAATGAATTATTTCCCCTTTCTTTGAAGACTACCAATTTGATAAAAGTTTTGATTGGGACTCTATTCCCTGTTCTTTAGACCCTCCATACATGGCATATGGGGAGCTTGATGATCTGCTAACCATGGATCTGGACCTGAAGCACATTCCTCAGCTTGGCACTTGTAGAGGAGATTTTGCTCCCACCACTAATGTGGTCTTTAAATCCCATACTTCTGTTTCTAAAGGCTGGAGAAGTTGGTGTCGAAAGGTGTTAACATATCCTCCATTCATGGAAATCCTGCAAAAAGTACATTTGGTGTACACCGTGTTGGTATTCTCCAATTTAGACATTAGCAAGGATAGTGAGAGTCTCCTTTCTCTTTTGTACTGTTGGAATTCTACCACCTATACTGTCTTCACAGAATACTTTTTTCCCCTTGCTCCTTACTTCTTAGGAACTTTATATTCTCTTCTAGATTGCTTCATTCTTGTCCTACAACGCTCTTGGGGTAGATTCCAGATAGAAACATTTATATTTTAGCATTTTTACAAATTTGGCTGTGGGAGCACTTTAGGAACTATGCCCATGTCCCCAAAGCTTTAAATCCCCTTAAAATCAGCCTGCCCTCACCCCAAGGCTTGCCAAGATCATGGTGATGGAATAAGGCTGTGGTATCCTCTGATAGCTTTCTCTATAAGGTTTTAGATGACCCTATTGACTGGACAGCTAGGCCTTATTCCCCTCTAAAGGGTGCACTCCCTCCATTGTTCCAATCTTTAATAGGTGAAACTGTTTCTCGTTATAGAGTTGTTCCTTAGTCTGAGGAGGAACTCTCTTTCATTGCCTGTACCTTTACTTCCCACCTTTCAGCATGCTTTCAAGATGATTTTGCAACCTCAGACTATAATCCTCATAGATTTGCCTGCCAATTTGGTTTTGACCAAGGTGTACTGGGGCATCTTTCTACTCCAACCCTCGCTGATGTAGTAGTATCATTGGCTTTCAAGAGCAAAAATCTTAACAAGGTGGTAGTGTCTGGTTCTGAAGTTCCTTTTGCTTCCCCTTCCTGAGCTGGATTACCTGCACCTAGGTTTAAAGCATGGTAGGCTGGCATTAGGGAACATGTTAGGAACTTTGGGGAGAGTGGGGCTCAATGTTTGGATATCCCACCCATCTTCCAAGGTGACTTGACTTTGAAACTTTCTTCCAAAGCCAAACCTTCAGCCTCGAAAAGAAAAGGAAGAAGTGCCAAAGTTTCTACTGTGAAGAAACCAAAAGTATGTACTCTTTTCTTCGACTTCGTTATTTTTGTAATGTTCCCTCCTTGATCAATGGTGTGTGTAAATTTACTTTCTCCTTTCTCTCTTTGGACCTTTGATAGGTTAAGGAAACTACTCCTTAGACTTAGTTCAAAGCAAAAACCACTCTTTAGGCACCAGAGGCCTCTGTACAAGAGGTGGCTTCTGAGGAGGAAACAAAATCTGATGCTAAAAGGGGGGATTTGAATAGTGTGTGTACTAACAATCCCTAAGAGAAAGAAGATTTCACAGAAGTCACTTCCAGAGATCAAGAGAGTGGAAGCATCGAGGCAGACCCTGATCCACTAATCTCATTTCTTTCTCCTCCTTTGAAAGTTTTGTGCTCCAAACTTCTTTTAAAGTATCTTAAGATGATGAGGGTTACTGACAAGTGGACACTGCCTCTTAGGTGCTTCATGTTAGAACGCATTGGGCTTGTCATGTCCCAACTATACTCTAAAAGTAAAGAGGACCACCTCACTCTTCCCTTTAAGAACATCCTTTCTGTATTGATCGAAGCTAATGGCATGGGTTTCAATGTCAGGTGGCTGGTGAGCTGTGTCATGATATTGAGAGACCTCCAGAAGACAAGGCCCTTTGTTCATGCTTCTTTGTCCTCGCTTCAACAGTTGAGAGTCAAAAGAGACTCTTGTATCAACAAAGCAGATGAGACAAAGAAGACCAGGGAGGCACACATTACTTCAATTGCTAAGTTCCAAGAGTCCATAACCAAACTTCAAGGGGATTTGTCATCCGCATAAGAAGATTATTCTGCCCTTCAGACTTAGCTAGAAGGTGTCAAAGCAGAACAAGGTTCCTTTGATAAAGAAATTGAAAAGTTGGAAAGCAAGTTGGGAACTGTGAGCCATCTAGACTTCTCTTTTGAAAACATTAATTCTCTAAAAGACATTATTTTTCAATTTGTAATATTTTATGGTCATGGGAGACCTTTTTATTTGTAAACTCTATTATGTTTGCTTATTCAGTTAGGATATTGAACTTTGCATGCATATCATGAACAGTAAAATATAATATATAACTGAATAGAAAGGGTTTTATTTAATAGATTTAAATAAACTATTGTTTGACTGCTCTGGCCACACCTTGTACATGTGGGGCTGTCTTCCAAACAAGTTCTCCCACTTGAAACTTCCTTTCTTTGACTTAACCTTCATGTCTTGCCTTCATACTAGCCTGGTAAAGGCGGTTGTGAGAGGTAGCATTGTCTTGTTTTTCTTTAATGATCTCTAGGATATCTTCCCTAAGTATCCCTGCTATTTCTACTAACCTCATTGCTGGCCTCACTAAATCTATTGGGATAATGGCCTCTGTGCCATAGACCAGGGAAAAAGGTGAGGCTCCTGTAGCTTGTGATTTAGCTGTTCTATGAACCTACAAAGCTGTAGGAAGTTCCTCTCTCCATCATTTTCTGTTCTCCTTGGTCATTTTTCCCAATATCTTCAGCAATCTCTTGTTGGAGGTTTCAGCTTAACCATTTCCTTTGGGATAATAAGGTGTTGATGTCGTGTGAGCTATGGAGTACCATTCTGTTAAACGACGCACATCCTTATTCAGGAATGGTGTGCCATTGTTAGAAATGAATCTACTTGGTACCCCAAAATGACATATTATATTTTCCCTTAGAAAATTAGCCAGTGAGCTACCTGTTGCTTTCTTCATGGCCACAGCCTTTACCTATTTTGTAAATAGCTTAGTGGCTACCAATATCCATGTACATCCTTCAGAATGGGGATTTATAGGGCCTATGAAGTCCAGCCCCCAGCTATGGAATGGATATAATGCCATAGTTGGGTGTAAGCTTTGATGGCTGGTGTGTACTTCATCCCCTTGCCTTTGACATTCTTGGCACTTCTTGGCGAATTCTTGGACATCTCTTTGCATGGTGGGCCAGTATTATCCCTAGTGCAAAGTCATTTGCTATAGCTCTGCCACCAGGGTGTCCTGTTGGCTCTCCCTCGTGCAAATAAGAGAGAATTCCCTTCATTTCTTTGCTAGAAATACACACTAACCACTTCCCTTGGAAACTTGTTTTTAATAGCTTCCCATCCAACATCTTGAACCTTGTTGCATATCTCTTCAACTTTTCTCTTTTCAAACGATTAGCGTGTAGTACACCTTGTGAAAGGTATTTTACATATGGATCAGGGTGTCTTACTGCCTCTCCCTCGTGTAAATAAGAGAGAATGCCCTTCACTTCTTTGCTAGGAATACACACTAACCGCTTCCCTTGGAAACTTCTTTTTAATAGCTTTCCATTCAACATCTTGAACCTTGTTGCATATCTCTTCAACTTTTCTCTTTTCAAATGATCAGCAGGTAGTACACATTGTGAAAGGTATTTAACGTACGGATCCTGCCAATCTTCTTCTTGTACTTCAATTTTCAGCACTTTTGCCTAGTCTTGCAATCTCTCTGCTCTTCCTTGGCATCACTGGCCATCTCTGGGAAAAATACCCCTAGGCTTTGTAGTCTTCTATATAGGCCGACATCAAGATTTACTCCACAGATCTCATGGTGCAACCTGTGCAATCGTGTCAACCCTTCTTGCCTTAAGACACACCTCATTAGCAACCCTTATGCTCCTCTAAAAAAAAAAACTCCCATTAATCTTGAGGAAGTCCTTCATGTTTAATGGCAGATTTGATCCAATATCTCTTCCTTGGACCATTGCTTTAAACAAGGGTTCATGCCAATCTTCTAGATGACACAATCTACCTTTGATAAGGTCAAGTTGTTTCTCCACCTTGCAGTTCATCTTTTCTTTCTTTAGCACAGACTTGGTGGCTAGGGTGGCCAGTGAGTCTGCCAACTCGTTCTCATTCCAGTTAATCACCTTGCATTATATGAATGTGAAGTGTTTCATGAGATCTTGAACTATGGCCTTGTAAGCAGCCAAGCTAGGACTCTTCGCTCCATAGGTTCCTTTTTCCTGCTTAACGACTAACTCAGAATCCCCAAATACCTTTAATCTTTTGATGCCAAGTCTCTTAGCAGCCTTTAATCCCACCCTTAGGGCTTCATATTTTGCTTCGTTGTTTTAACAGGGGAAACGTAGCTTGTAGGCAAATGTGTGTTCCTTTCCTGGTGACATCAACACTACTCTTATCCCTCCTTCCTGAGATGTAGACGACCCATTGAAGTGCATAAACCATTCTTGTTCTCCTGTTACCAAAACTTCCTGTTGGGGAAGAGAGAAATCACTGGTCCCTAGGAAGTTGGCTAACAAGTCTGCTACTACTTGCCCTTTAATGGCAGATGGCCTTATGCATTCGATATCATGGCACGTCGTCGATGGCCCACTGAGCCATTCTCCTAAATAACTGAGGGCGGGTTAGGAGATACTTCATAGATTGCTCTTGGTCACTAACTATACATGATGCCTTAGGAAGTAGTAATTAAACTTCAACACAGCAAAAGCTAAGAAAAGACATACCTTTTCAATTGTGGAGTATCTCAGCTCTGGTCCCTTCATGAGCCTGCTAATGTAGTATACTAGCTTCTCTATTCCTTCTTGTTCCTGAGCCAACAGAGCCCCCAGTGATTGCTCTGTGTTTGCTATATAAAATGGGGATCTACTAAAATTGCTTGTATCTTCTTAAATGCCTTTTCAAATTGGTCACACCACACAAAGGCCACTCCCTTTTTGGTTTGTTCAACCAAAGGTTTCAAGATCTCGGCTAAATTGGGGATAAATCTTCTTAAATAAGACACCTTTGGCATAAAGCTTCTTAACTTTTTCAAAGTTGCTGGGGGAGTAAGAGTAGCTATTGCCTTAGCTTTCGTGGTCTCTCTATTAATCCCCCTTTGGTGGACAAGGAATCCTAGGAACTTTTCTGAGGATACCCCAAAGGCGCACTTGGAAGGATTCATCCCTAAATTGTACTCCCTACACCTTTCAAAAACCTGCCTCAGGTGTAATAGATGCTCAACTGTGTTAGGACATATGTGAATCATGTTAAGAACATATGTCATCTAGAATTGGCTAATCCTCTGACAAAACGCACTTTAATTGTAATTGGATAGATCTAGGATGTGTTTAATACTTCAAGGAACAAGGTTTCAAGTCCAAGTGTTAAAGCCATGCAAATCTGTCCAAGAATCAAGTGAAGAAGTGTTGGATTTTAAAACTTTACAGCTAGCTTAACAGATAGCATCTATCGAGGTTTAAAAGGCAACTTTTGCCCGATGCTCGATAGCTTCTCGATAGATACCCTATCTGTCGAGATTTAAGAAAATTAGATTTTCATATCTGATTTCACACAAATTTGTGTATATATGTTTAGGCTTTCTTTTCTCATAACCCTAAACATATATAAGGATTGTTTTAAAGGCCGTCACAGTTGATGCAAGTGAGTGCAACTTGATGCAAAGGTTTTTCATAAGCATATTGTGACCAAAGACAATTTGCCCTAGTTCATCTTTCTCTTCAAGAAGCTGCTACGTTTGTACGCCGTAGGGTTTTGTAACCAAGGAGCTCTGTGATCATCATCGTGTTGATAAACTGAAGAACTTTGCAAACATCCTTCTCAAGTTGGTGGTTAGTCACGTACTTGGATCTGTGCATCGATTGGTTAGTCACGTACTAGGAGCCGTGCATCGATTGGTTAGTCACGCGTACTAGGAGCCGTACATTGAAAGGAGAGATTGTCACTACAGAATAAGTCCAATTGGGTATTGGGGGAAGGGTTCAACCATAGGTTGGTATAAGGTACTGGGATTCCTTTACTTGTAACCACTTGTTGTGATAATAGTGGATTCTCAGGAGTGGTGACCTTAAAATCACCCTGTGGAGTTTTTGCCTTAGAAGTTTTTCCCATTCATAAACAAATCACCGTATCAACTTTATTTTCCGCTACATATTAACTTAGTTGGTGATTTTTTTGTGCTTCCACGTGTATTGCATGTTAATCGAATTAATTAATTAACTTGGCTAATTAATTGGTTAATTCATCACAAGGGGTCAATACATTCTTGGCCTATCAAACTGGGCTCTTTGCCTTTACCTCAAGATCATCCATATAATCCTCCACTTGCTTGTGTAGCATATCAACAAAGATCAGAGTCATGGTCCTCTGATATGTGGCACTAGCATTCTTCAATCCAAAAGGCATCATCTTATAGTGAAAATTCCCAAAGGGTTTTCTAAAAGTAGTTTTATGAGCATCTGATTGCTTTATGAAAATCTGTTTGTAACCATTGTAGCCATCCATAAAAGAAAAACGCTCGTGTCTAGCAGCTGCATCTATCAAAATATCAACATTGGGCAGTGGGAATTCATCTTTAGGGCATGCCCTATTAAGATCCCTAAAGTCCACACAAATCCTTATCTGTTCGCCTTTCTTCTTCACAGGAACTATGTTAGCCAACCATTCTGGTTATTGATCTCTTTTATGAAACCTACTTTCAAAAGCTTGTTCACTTTGGCCTTGATCTTCTGTTCAACATCCAAATGATACTTTCTTGGTGGCTGCTTTACAGGCTTGGCCTTGGGGTCAACATTCAACTTATGTGTGACCACCTTTGCATCCAATCCAAGCATTTCTTCATAGTCCCAATCCAACTTATTGAGATTGACTTCAATGAGTTCCTCTAGAACATTCTTTATGACATCATTCATAAACTCAAGGGCTTCCTTGATAGGTTCTTTAATCATGCACTTCCTTGCTGGCTGTTAGGCAAGGCAAAAGGGGTTAGGCTTGCCATTCTCCCGACCCCTTTCCTTTGACCATTAGAATTCATAGATCACCTTGCCATCAGGCTTGGTGATCCTCCTAATCTTATAAGGTCTCTCAGACTCTATGACTTCTCCATCTCCATCTTCCTCCTACTTCAAAACAATAGAATTGAAAGAACCCTGTTTTCTCCTTCAGGTTCAAATTCTTGATACAAGGATGACTCAGCATATTGGAGCTTTGCCCTATCAAAAGGCATTCTAGTGGATTTAATAATCACTAGCCTTCCTCTCCAAACGACCTGCACACATTGGTGATACATGGAAGCTACTGCTTTATATGCATTGAGTTAAGGGCAGCCCAAAATAACAAGATATAAGGTACCACCATCCATCATGTGCATGAGAGTGTGAGCCCTGATAGGTCCTACCCTTAATTCCAAATACACATGTCCCAGGGTATGTTGTTGTAGTGACCTTATCCCTGCTACCTAGAGTGGCTCTCGAATAATCCTTTCTCGTGGAATATCCAATGCATCTAATGTCGGGAGGTGCAAAATGTTGGTGGAAGCACCAGTGTCTATGAAGGCCCTTTTAATCTGAGAAGCTCCTAAGAAAGCAGTAACATACAAGGCCTTCTCGCCATCTACGACCCTGTTGGCTAAATCTCTAGGAGAGGAGGTCACTGACTCCTTGGTTTCTTGGTCTGCCACCTGTAACTCACTTCTCTGGGAGGTACCTGCTCATTGGCTCCTCTCCATTACTCGAGTCAGGGCTTGAGCTACCTCTCTTCTAGCTATTGGCCTAAGACCCATCCCTTCAAGAAAGGCATGCACTTTGTCATTTCTTCATCCTGCAATGGCGCAGGTGCAACACTGCTACTAGCCATATTCTCAACTTCTTTCTTCATGGGGTCATCACATCCTATGAAGAAAGTTATTGCCACTTCAGGCCCATGCATTCTTTGATTTATGCACTTTCCGTTCTTAATGACCAAATCACCCTTTGCCACCTTGTCATGGAATATGTTTCTCAGAGCATAACAGTCCATGGTGTGGTGGTCACTCCTACTGTGATACCAACAGTAAAGCACTCCTCGCTTTTCCTCTTCTGTTGGTTCACACTTACACTCAGGCAAGATCACCATGTCATCCTTCACCTAGTATTTAAGGATACTATATAACTCCTCCATTGAGATAGGAAAGGGAGGAGGAATACCACTTCTCTCTTTCTACTTGCCTTTGGTGGCCTTTTTTGGCTTTTCCACCATAGCTACCTCTACCTTTTTGCTCTCCCACTTCCAAGGTTGTCTAAGAGCACTTGTGGTTGATGAAGTCGAGCCTTCGGATGGTTTCTTCACTGAAACTTTGGTTCTCCTGGATGCCTTTACCAGCCTTGTAAAGCTTGGGATCTGCAGGTTCTCAAAGTAGGGCCGATATTCATACAGCATGCCAGCAATGCAAATGTCCACCAATCTTTCTTCCTCCACAGGATCGTAGCACATCAAGGAGAGGTCTCTGAACCTACAGATGTAGTCCAGCAGCCCTTCAGATATCCTCTGCCTTCCCTACTATAGATTTGATAAGGTGAGCTTCTCATCTAAGGCGAAGAACTTCTTTATGTACAGGGTGGCCATGTCATTCCAGCTTAGAATTGATCTTGGTGAAAGGCTAGTGTACTAGGTGAAAGCACAACCTTCCAGAGACTTAGAAAACACCCTGAGCCTCAGCTCATGGTCATGGGAATAAGCTGTCAAGGCATCTATGTACCTCCTGATATGCTCTCTGGCATTCCCCACCATGCCTTCATACTTGGGGAAAATGGGATGTGTGTATTTGGCAAGGTAAGGCTTCCTAGACATCTCTTTTGGGTAGGTAGGCCTAGTATCAATGTAAGTAGAGCTCTCTGCTTTTCTGGCCTTTAGCAAGATGGCTGAAATGTCTTCTGTAGTCAGGTAAGGAGAAGCTTGAGGTCCCTCGGGTTGTGAGGGCACCCTTTGATTGAGAGGAGGCTCTAAATGTGACCTTTCGATCTTTCCTTGAGGTCCTTGGCCACCCTGTGGGGTTTGAGGGGTAGCTGTCCTCTAGCATAAGAATTGGATCTCCTCCCATATGGAGGCTTAAGAATGCTAGAGGTTCTCAATGGCAGCCACAATGTCTTTATTATCTGGTTGTCTGACCTCTTCAAATGACTCTAAGCCCTCAGTGTGCATAGAAACATGGTCTACACTCACTTTTGGTTGCTGGTTCTCTCCTTAACTATCCTGAGCGCCTACATTTTTCTTCTTTGGAGGCATCATATAGCTTAAAGAGATGATGATTCAAAACAAGAATATAGGAGAATGTATGGTATACAACTTAAAAGGAAGGATAACCAAAGATTCTCCCTAGCGGAGTCACCAAAAATGTACGTACAAGTTAGATTTGTAAAACTCATGTGGAAAGTGTGTGAGATATCTAACAGTAAATTTTGATGAAAAAGCTCGAAAACAATAAAAATGGAAGCTTTAACACCATGATGTTAAGAGAAAAAGGAAGTAATGCAAGGAAAGTAAAGATGACAATGGGATGTACGTGGAAAACCCTTTGAAAGGGAGAAAAACTGTGGATGAGCAAGGATGAATATCCCTTGCCCTGTCAAGCTTTGTATTAAGTAAAAATAGAGGTTTCCCTTGTACAGTGGTAATATTCTCACTAAAGGAGGGACCTTTTCTCTACTTCACTTCCTTAAAAACATCCTACCCTTTTCTTTATTGTTCTATCCTAGTTCTTACCCTAATAGTCTAGCAACATGTTCCTCTTATAGTCCAAGGAATGTTGCTGGGTACAGGACAGATGTCACATTGTGAATCCCCCATTTGAACCCTAATACAACTGCAGTACTATGTAATGGCTAGAGGAGAGAGAATGAGCACGCGAGGTTAGTATAGCGGCATGAAATGTAACCCTGCCACTACGTGGGGAGCAATCCTTGGACTAGGAAAGGGACATCAGGGGGCTTGAGAGCAATGCACGTGTCCTTAACAGTGGTCCACCATGAACACAACCAATGGGAGGGAAGGATTTCACAACCTCTGACCAAAGAGAGTCACTATCCCCTTTTGTGAGTGCTAGGTGTTCATGTCAGGTGCAAATCTCACTTCCCCAAGATGATCACGACGTTGGCGCGGACCAAAGATCCCTTATCCCAGCTAACATTCCTTTTCTTTGCTCACAGCCATTCCATGTGTAAGGTCCAAATCCAGCCATGTCAGCATTCCCCCATGCCTTGGCTAGTGTACTGTACAAGCGATGTTAGATAAAGAACGTGATCTTGCATTTTGTTGCCCCAAAATTGCGTGCAAAAACTACACTGTTCATGGATCAAGATTGGTTTTCCCTGACAAGGTTAAACTGTTGCAGCTGATCTGGAAAAATTATCTGACTTGGTTCTGGGTAAGAAACTCTCTCTTTGGCCCCCTACCCCTTTTTGGGTCAAAAGTCACCCGGTCAACGTTGACCGGGTCAACGCTGACCGGCGGCCCTTGTTGGTGCACCGGGCAGACCTAACGGCCATACAAGGTATGCCAGGCTGCCCAGGTTGTACAAGGACCTATAAATGGGCCCCAAGGCCTCATTTTGACCACTTCAACTCCATTTCTTTGATTTCTCACTACTAAAAATTTCTTTGGAGCAAGTTGCGGTTTAGTGGGTCCAGCTTTCAGCTTCAGTCTTCCATTCTACACTTGAGGTCAGTGTCCATTTTCTCTTCCTTTTTATTTTATGCATATATGTTAGTAGCAAAGTAGGTAGGAAAACATGCTAGTATTATATTTTTGATGTTTTTGCATATATATATATATATATATATATATATATTTTAATTTTTTTACTATCATTTATGCCATGACGATGTTGTTTAAGTAGCATAGGCGAGCTTGCATATGTTGGATGCTATGAAAACAAACGAAAATCTATGGAAACTAAGTAGACATGAAAAACCATGTGTCGATGCCATGTGGATGCTCGACCACCCATCGCGGTGATGCTCGCGCCTTTTTGTCTCTCGGCTTGTACGAGAATGGAATGGAGGTGTATCGTACCTCGGGTGTATGACTAGAATCTGAGTCGATTTTAAGGAAATTTACCAAGGGTAAGTGAAGTCGCCACCAATCATTGGGTTTTTCTAAGGTGTGATTGGTCACCTGACTCTATTTGATTTTATTACTGGTCCTAGGCTAAGAAAAAGGTCGTTTTTCTTAATCTAATGTGGATGGGCAAAAAATCTTGATTCTTGAGTTCGGAAGTCTAGTTACATATGGGGAAGGTGTTAGGCACCCCACAATGCATGTCCAATGACAATTCTTTCTTTTGGTAAAACCTTAATTTTTGGACATTAGTAGTTGAAAACGAGCTATTGGCATTAGCTTTTGAGGCTTTAAACGTATTGGGCTTTGAGGTTTGGTTTCAGAATCAGTGTGGTCTCAATTGATGCTCCCAAGTTTGTTTGGAGTTGATGCTAAATTTCCACGACGAAAATCTGGCAGCATTTTGCCTTATTTTCGTGGTAAAAATCATGCAGCATTTCGCCTCAGATGCGTCATAGCGCACAAAACACTATTCTTGCCAAGCTTTCGACATGATCATACAACAATGGGGATGCCCTATTTTCACTGCGAAAATCTGGCAGAGTTTCACGTTTGGTGTGCTATAGAGCACCGACAGGGTTTCTTGTCTATGTATACGTCATGTATCAACATGCTAGTACTGTGACGAGCCGAAGCCCTCCAAAGCATCAAGCATGTTGATGCATGTCACATACATAGGGAAACCAATGTAACTTGGTGACAAGGATCAAGACAATCACACCGTGATGATCATGCACACAATATAGCATGAATATGCATCTATGACAATTGCCTTGAGCATATACCCACATTACAAGTTCAAGAGCTCTCATGACTAGAGAGGGTCATTCACGTAGCCATGAAAGTCCATCATACAAAATGCACAATCATCCGATACAAGTAGATATAGATATACATACATAACGCATAATGCTATCACACAGGGTAGGAAAGTAAATATTGCCAACGTTCCAAGGGTATGGTCCAGCAAGGTAAAAGAAATGTAAAATAGACATTGTCATACCCAGGGAACGTGGTCCAAGCAAGGAGCAAGAAAATAAAAAGGGGTACATGGAGAGAGACCCTAATACATGCTCTAGAGAAGAGGCTAAGAGAGAGAGAGTAAGAGAAAACCACTCTAGAGGGGCTAGGCCCCCTAATCTATTAAACATTGCCCTTTGTGGGCATGCATCCTCTTGCTTGCATCCTTGCCCTTTTTGCTTAAGCCTAGGAGGTCGCACCGTTGCTCTAAGTATCCTCGCTCCATGCGTGTACAAGCAAAGACCAAAGAAAGAGGCCTGTAGACAAGCAAAGGAAGAGATAGAAGGAAAGTATGCTAAAGACAAGCTAGCTAAAGATGCCAAACAGGGGAAAACAAACATGTGAAGCACACGAAGAGGCAAGCAAATATGTTATCAAACAAAAAGGGGGTGTCCTAGGAGGACAAATGTAGGTTTGGATCGAGTATCCCTAGTTCCATTGGAATGGAGTATGGACGACACATAGACTCATGCATGAACATGTAGGCAAGCGTGCAAAGATGTAAAAGAAGCCAAGGAAGCCAAATGGGTGGCACAAAGCAAGCAAGGCACACATATCAACATCGCACAGAGCGAAGAAAGGTGTGTATCAAGCACACCAACACCATGGAGGTGTATCTCACAAGTGGTTACATCCAAACAAGCCCTAGGAGGGACGGATGCAACCACACAAAGCAAGTGGCCCTAAGGACCAACAAGCACAAGCCCATGGAGGGCACAAAGCATGGCAAAACCTAGATTCAGAGAGGCTAACATGGAGATAAAGCATAGAAGCAAGCAAGCAAACATAGACATGCATAAAGGAAATGATCCAAACCCTTTGATATAAGCCTAAGTGTGCGGATGTAGGCCTAGACCACAGGATCTAGATCTACACCCTACCAAGAGGGGACCAAAACACAAGAAAGAGAGATATCAAGGGACAAGAGGGCTATAGAAGCACATGACATAGCAACCAACATAGATCTAAGCACACAAGCATGGCACGAAGGCATAAACACGTAGATCTAGGCAAAAACATGGCAAAGAAAGCATATGCATTAGATCTAAGGATAAACATGGCAAGGAGCCTAAAATCATGTGGATCTAAGCACAAACATTAAATTTAGACATATCCTAGCCCAAGAAGGCTAGGCCAACAACATCAAAGCGATAAATCATGGCATAAGCAAGGAAACATGTTAGAAAAACTATTAAAAAAAATGCTAGGAAAAGCAATAAAGCATATTATTGAGCAAGATAAAGCTAGGAAAAGCTAAAAGAAGAAAAGGGTGTGGATTGTAGCTAAAAAGCTACATCCACACCCTTAAACCTCAAATCCAAGGTATGGAACCAAGGAGAGGAAGATTGGGCCCTGTAGACACCACATTTTGTACCTTTTACAACTCGGGCCCCTGTTCCCCATTGATGCTCAAACTCTAAGGCCCAAGGCCAGTTTAGAGCCCTATCAGATATCAAATTGACTTGAGGAGTGTTAAAATGGAAAATATAACTTTTAAATGAGCAAAAATCTATTTTTGGAAATAAATGACCAAAGAGGCCCTCGGCCCACGTACATGGGCAGTAGCCTGCGTACATGGGTCAAAGCATGCGTACGCAGGCACACTCCTGTGTACGCAACTATGGTTTCAAAAGCACGAAAAAGGTAAGTTTTATGCAATAATGGGTGAGGTTTGGAATGAATCCCACATCGTTTGGGAGCCATTCCAAATCCCATTTTTCCCACTATATAAAGCCTTACATGGTACATTTTCAAAGAACACACAGAAATCTCACGGGAAAAATCTAAGATTCACTAGAAAATAGTGAATCAAAAGGGAATTTTTCACAAAACACCTTCAAGTCAATTTTATTTGATTGAGATCTTTTTTGGCCCTAATCCTTTTAGTTTAACGTTGCTAATCACTTGTTTAATGACTTGTGATAGATTTGACTGAGGGGAACGGTCAAAATCAATGCTTAAGAACTCCTTTTTGAGGTATCAAGTTTTAACTCTTCCTTTTTCTTTTAGTTTCTCTTTTCTGTTTTAATCTTGTTCTTTGAGTTGTTTATGTTGGTGTATGTCTGTTTAGGTTAGTATTATAGTTCTTTTCATGTTTTATGCATGTTAGGTTGTTAGACTTTAATTTTAAAATTCTGCTTTGTTTATGTGTCTTTAGCTTTTTTGGGCAGGAGGCTGTGTACGCATAATCTTGCATGTGTACGCAGGCTTGTTCTTGAGTGCGTGAGTAGCTACCTAGAAACCCTAATTTTTATTTTTTTGTTTCATTTCTGCCTTCACATGTTTGTTCTGTTTAGTTTCTTTTCATATGTTTTAGGCTCCATAAGTTTCTGTTTGCTTTGTTCATATGCTTGCTTGTTCTTAACATGCCTAGATTAGGGTTTTATGCTTGTTCCTTGTTTAAATACCATAAATATGCATTCACATGTCCATGCATAATTCCATAGGTGCTGAGATGTTACAAGTTAAGTAAGGTAAGTCATGCATTCACGTTCATGCACATCCATTTAATCCTCCCTTGATGTACATGTACAAAGTTGATGCCATTTTTTTAATCCATGTTTATGTTTATGCCTTGTTGCCATGATTAAGTTGCTGCCTTGTTTTAGATGTATGATAGGGTTTCACATGTTAGATGTATGCTAGGGTTTATTTATTTGGGTGTGGGTTTGGCTCCTTATTGCTTTATGAATAGATATGATATCTTGTTTAGGGATATTGATGCCATGATTGTATGTTAGATGCATGCTAGTGTGTGTGTGAGTTTAGAATACAAGTATTGAAAATGTTTTTAATGAGGTTAAAATGTAAGACACAAAGATAGGAGGCGAACGTTAGGGTTGGGTGATCTTGGGTGCCTAACACCTTCCCAAGAGCATACCTAAACTCCGAACACATATCTCTAGTAGTAAGATCAATGGTCCTTCTTCAAGAGGACGCTATATATATGGTTCCTAGACCATTGCAAAAACTAGATGGCGACTACCCCTTTGTGTCCACAAGTGCAAGAACACTACCTTGATGATTGTAGAGAAAATAGGAGAATCTAAGGTGTTTGAATGTGTTTGGATGTGTTTGGGAGAGAGATTAGAGAGAGGAGAGAGAGAATCTGCCCAGGAAAATTGCCCATTTTTTATAGGTAAAATAAGGGGTATGGAGGTATTTATACTGAGAAAATGACCCTTCTGTCTGGAGGTATTTATACTGAAAAAATGACCCTTCTGCTTCCGGAGCACCTTGTAGGGTTGTCAACCACCTTGCTGACATCAGCAGTTTCGACTTTTTCTTGGTCTAGTTTTTTACACGTATTTGAAGGTTTTCCCAGACTCAGATTAAGCTGATTTGGAGGCCAATGACAGGGTCAGGCCAGGTCTAGGCACTCCAATGCATAGTAGTCGTAAACCAAGGTTTCCGCCTTGTTTGGCCAGGGCTAAGGCCTACACTAAAGAGATCGATGATAGCATAGATGATACTCACCTTCAGCATGGTTTGAAGAGGCATCCTTCTGCCCAGGCTCGGAAGAGTCAGGTATGTTCCTTTTTCTCTTCCACTTGTCAAATCTAGATCTGTGGATATGCATGCTAATTGGTAGCTTTTCTAATTTCAAGTGCAAGATGTCAATAGGACTCGTGGTCGGGGAGCCTGGTCCTCATTCCTTATTCGCCTGTTTAACTCCAGGATGGATTCACGCTATCACAGGTTTTTGATTGAGCAGGGCTTAGAGGAGTTCCAGAGGATTCCACCCTGTTCCATGAGGCACACAATAGTGAAGACTTTGGTGCAACGGTTACACACAAAGACTGACACCTTTCATCTAAGTTGTGGGGAGTATGCAGTCCTCCCCATTGACTGGATGGCCATTTTGGGCCTTAGATTCGGTGGGTATCCAGTCCCAACCGAGTTTGTGGACTTCGACATTATGAGCGAGCTTTTGGGCATTCGCTATCCCTTCACTCGAGTGACGAGACGGTACTTTGTGTTGGATAAAATCTGGTTTTTGTATCTCATACAAAAACACACGCAGCGGAAGCAACAAAAAGAAACGGATCTACTTCAATCATGAAAGATAAACATATAACCATGAATTCTAGAATCAAAGAATAGAAAGCGTACCTTGATGCAGTAAATTTCAAAACCTTGACTTGAGAATACCTTCAATCTTCATCTCAATTCCACATGGTGCCCAAGATGTGTGGTCTCTCAATCAGTCTTTTGTACATAGACTCTCAAAGAAAAATCCATCTTCTTCTCCTTGTGGAGAAAAACTGAACTCTTTTTCTTTTCATCTTACGTACGTTAAACCATTCTCATAGTTTCTTTATTTAATAACACTTATTAAATAATGACTGATTTCTAATTAGGTTAGCCTTTTGGGCCTACCCAATTGGGCTTTAGTTTGTGGCTTGAGATGGGACCAAAGGGACCAATAAGACACTAGCTCTAATGGGCCTTGGGCTTTTCCGTCAACTCTTGACAAGTCCAAAGTTACCATTAATTATATTCAATACCACTATAAGAATATAATTGCACTCTAGGCCTTATCTATAAATTATTTCCCAAGACTTTATTATACATTCAACCCCTTCATTAAAATATTCGTAGTAATACAAAGTCATTAATATTGACTGCCACTTTGAAGGTTACTACATCTTAATCCTTGAGTACCCGGTTTAATCCTTTATGTTATTCATCATATATTTATGAAATCCAATTCCATAAATATATACTTTAGTAACTCTTTACTAAAGTGGTTGGGCCCAACACTTTGAATAATCAAACCCATTAAACTTATCTCAAGAGAATATTTTATATCTCCGTTAAGAGATTATGAATTCCATCTTGAGAATATATGTTCCATCAACACTAAATGCAGCTGCCCAACATACTGAGGTTTTGACCATAACTTATAGATCTCACTCATGATATATCAAAGCAACCTACATCTCATGATCAGGTCCATTATTCTCTCAGGATTTAGAGTTGATGTAAATAGAAGTCGTGAGCTTTATTATTCATTTGACAGTCATTAGAAGAATAATAAATCTCACAGCGGTCCAGTTCAATATGTCTTAACTCTTAAAACATATCAACATACCAACTAGAAGTCTCCATTTCCATGATCAAGACAAATCATCTTAGTTGATATGTTATAGTCTTTGCAGATGAAATGCCCAATTTCATCACTGACTACGAACTAAAATTCTGAGTTTACAAAGAACTTGTGATTTATATCTTTCTGTGACTTTTCACATAAATCACATACTATGCATCTCATGGACTAAGATAATGTCCTATTAGTTCATAAATGGTCTCATGTAATTAAACAACTTAATTATTCATGACATGCCAATAAATTGGATTTTAGGGCACAAACCCTAACACTTTGGACCTACCGAGGCACCTCAGATCCTCATGGAGTGGCTAAAGATGAACATACCTTTGGAGGCGGAGCTGGATGACATTGCTCTTAAGAAATTCTTCTTCTATTTCCTCAGTAGTTTCTGTTTGGCAACAATCGATCGGTGCTGACTTGTCGACTGCTATTGGCCATAAGAGTAGTGTTAGATATAAGGGCCTATGATTGGGGGTCCCTTTCTTATGGAATCTTCATCGCTTACCTGAGGCAGGCCTCGCGATAGGGCTTTAGGAGCTTCGAGGGTTGCTAGTGTATTTTAAAATGGTGGGCATATGAGCATATCCCGGCCTTGCATCCACAATATTCTGGTCTTTCTTCGGTGATATACCATAGGATTTATGCCTTGTCCCTTTGTACGATCACTAGAGTTGTTTTGACATAACCATCCACCATTGGCTTTGCTTTGGATTATGTCACCTAGGGTGAGATACTCAACAACCCCTATGATGGGCGGTTATTGGCTAGGTATGAGGTTACCCCTGCTATGGCTGAGTCGCGTGTGCGATGATGGTTCTAGGCTTTTATCGAGCTAGGAGTTCTTCGTGTTGAATATATTTCAACAATTTACTTTCGTGATTAACTAAAAGGAACAACATACAGATCTAAATATAAGTAATAACAAAAATAGATATGATAGGTAAAAGCAATAAATAGTATATAAGGAGAAATATGCAAATAATTAAAAACTCACAAACCAAATGCGTGAAGGATGAATGATTCAGATCAAGTATTGTGTTTGACACAATCTCCTTAAAGCAGATTTCGCCCCTCACATAATCTGTGGTGCTTTAAGACTCACGGACATCTGTCTCTCAGGATGAAATGATCTACAGCGTGGAGAAGAAGCACACAAGGTCTGTGCTCTGTGAACTACTCTATGTCTCTTTCTCTCTCTTTAACTCAAATGAATGCACTAAATATTCTCTCTCTGGAAGAGTTTCTCCAAAAAAAAATTTCATGAATGAGGACTATGAAAATATACGTTACCGAATAGACACGCTGTTTCAGAAATAATTGCTATATACAAACTTACTGTCTCAAAAAATAAAATAATGAAATCTTATTATTATTTGGACAAGAGGGCCCAGTCCACACATGCCTAAAGCCCAACCTAAGTCTAACTCATGAGCATATAAACCCATATTCTCTATCATTTCCTATGTAAGATTTTAAGGATTTTCACCACTTCAATATCATGTTCAAGTGGACACATTAGGAGTCAATTTCTTATTCACTACATACTATTTTTCCAACACTTCTTAACTGAGAGGACCTACCATTCGGCTATGCCAGTTTTTAGAGAAGCCAAGGACCCACCTCTTGAGCTTTCTTGTTCCACAATGATTTTGGACAACCCTGACTATGGGACAAGTTCCTTCGAGGGCTTTGTCACGAAGGATCCTGATTATGTCACCTGGTTTCTATAGTCCTCAACTGGACCTATCATCAATGATAGCCCTGTGAGTGGTGGCAGAGTGCTTGGTGGCATAGCACGTGCTTGTCGAACTTCAGAAGCCCACTTGAGGTTACATGTAGATACCCTATAGGCTAGGGTGAGAGCTTAAGGGCACGACTGCCACTAGATGGGTATGTGCCAGAGGAGATTGCCAGATCATTAGCTCGAGAGAGGGATCGATGGTGGAGAGAGAGAGAGGCCAGCTTATGGTTGAGATAGGCATGCTCTATAGGTACATCGGTGTTCTGTTCAGCAAGATGAGGGGTATAGGATGCTTATACCTCCTACGCCTTATATTCCTGGCAGAGACCCTCCTATTCGACGACATAAGTTAGAGTATATGCCTGCTCCTCTGGGACCAGCCGGTAGTTGGGGATATGTCCCCTTGGATGATTAGGCACAGAGCCCTGTACTAGATTAGGCACCATTTTAGGCTCCGTGATATGCCCCAGGTTCTTCGGTAGATCAAGCCAATCCTTCTACAAGTCACATCGCGGGTGATGATGTTAATGACAGCTGTGCTGGGCACTTTGCTAATGATGTTGTTAGAGATGATGATTCCCCTTAGGCCAGTTATGTATGTTGTACCATTATGAAGATGTAGCCCCTACATGGGTATGTTTCATTTTTTTGTACTTTGTAGACATTGCCCTATGGTGGGCCAGACATGTATATATCGTATTGCCTCTTGGTAGGCCCAGATTGTATTTTTATATTGCCTCTTGGTAGGCTTCTTGACATGTATGTATGATTGCCCCATTGTGGGCCTAGACTGTATTTTGATATTGCCTCTTGGTAGGCTTTAGACATGTATGTATTATATTGCCCAGTAGTGGGCCCTGATGTATGATATCGCCTCTTGGTAGGCTTCTTGACATGTATGTATGATTGTCCCATCATGGGTTGGGATTGTATTTGATATTGCCTCTTAGTATTCTTAGGTGTATGTATAGACATTACCTCTTGGTAGGCTCAAATGTATGTCTCTTAATATTGCCTTTCAGTAGGCTCCTGATGTGTGTATGAACATTGCCTCTTGGTAGGCCTTACATGTATATTTCTAGATATCGCCTCTCGGTAGGCTCTTGAAGTGTGTCAATATTGCCTCTTGGTAGGCTCCTGATGTGTGTATGGACATTGCCTCTTAATAGGCCTTACATGTGTGATTCTAGATTTCGCTTGTTGGTAGGCTCAAATGTATGTTTGCCAGTAGCACTATAGCATTTATGAGCCAGTTGCACCATTGTTGTTACTCATGCATTGTTTCATTTCGCATTGCACTGTATTTTCACGGGTTTACCGATAAAATCTGACATTGATTAACCTGCTGAGGGATACGGAAAGAGGAAAGACCGCATAAAATGAAACTGCCCCAGTGTAGGTTTTATGCGGTTCTTATCATGAGAGGAAAGACCCCTGGTGGGATGTACCCATTCTTTAGCATATTGATTAGTCGAAAATGGAGTGAATCACGCAAAATAAACTGCCCTAGTGTAGGGTTTTGTGTGGTTCTAAAATGATCAACTGACTTGAAGCGGGATCAGAATCTCACTGGATGATATGGGTTTCTTGACAACCCTAATAATGATCATGGATTTCCCCAGCGAAATTTTGGACTCGTAGTATGGCGGAATGCACTGACTGGCCCGACTATTGACTAAACCGACCGACGCTTCAAGAAAAGTTCCTTTGAGGAATTACATGCAGGAAATGACTTCCGCTGCCTTCATACCATACTGGATGGATCGTTATCAATGATTTGGAATGGCCTTGGCATTGTCCCATTACATTTCTTGGTGACGAGGGTTGAACCAACACCTGATTTGGGTGAATTGGGTTTTGAAAATGAGGTTCAAGATACTCTGGGATGCCAGACGAGACGCGCAAAGATAAACTACCCCAGTGTAGTCTTTTTGCGATCTCGGTTGTGCGAAAAAAAATCTCTTGAGGGACCAGTTCGCTGTTGAATCTGCCACGCACCACTGTTAGGTTGGGGTACTTATTTGGTTTGGGTCCCACTGATTAGGTATGAAGAGCCGAGTGGGGAGTTATTTGGTGGCAGGGTTGGACCCATTGTGTTGGTTTTCTTGGCATCCCTTTGGTGGGCATCTAGGCTTGTACAGGGTACTTTCCAGGTATGACCTTGAGGCAGTTCGGGGGTAATCAGCATGTCCCTCAACTTAGTGATCTTTCTGTCATCACTTGTGATTATGGGCTCCTGGATTTCGACACAGTCATCATATAGATCGTGCTTCTGATTTCTAGAAGGAGCGTAGGTAGACTATTGACTATCCTACTTGTCTTGGGGACAATCATGAGTGGTCCACTGCTGAGTTTAGAGAATGGAGGACCAGCAGGGACCCATGCTTCATTGTTGACCTATCGGTTCTAGATCCTCTTGATCCCCATCTTCTGGCTGATATATTGAGGGATCATACACTAGAGTTTGCAGTCAGAGTTGAGAGTACTCTTAGGGACCTGAAAGAGTGCCTGATAGAGACTATTAGAGACAGGGATTGCTACAAGGAGCTTCTTTATGCCACTATGGAGGATTATGATGAGATGGGGAGGACCTATAAGGTTAAGCTCGCCACCCTTAGAGCAGAGCTTGAGCAAAGGAGTTCAATCCCTTCAGACATAGAGACGGAATGTATTCAGCTGAGATCCTGAGTCACTAGCTTGGAGAGTGAGCTAGCAGACCTTACTTAGAGATTTACCATCTTGGATCAAACGAAAGATGAGGAGAGGGCCATAGTTGAGGCCAGTCGTGCTGAGGCGAGCAGCAGAGCTGATGATTTAGCATTAATGCTATTGGAGGCTAGGTTTTTCATCCATTCCACTTTGAGCTTGGAATATGGGCGAGCTGACGAGCCTAGTGAGCCACAGTTGGCTTTTCATTGCCTTCAGGCTAAGGTAGTCGAGAAGGAGTAGGCATTGAAAGTTGCTACTGTATAGTTAAAGAGGCAGGGTTGCACCTCGAGTCCTAAGATGGAAAGGGAGCTAGTTTGTCTTTGACATTCGTATGGCCAACTTAGGGAGATTGCAAAAGACCTGGGCTTTGATGCAGTAGGGTTGTTTCGTACCCATTCCTTAGATGATCTGATTCTTCTCACCGGCTTTGGGAGGCTATGCAGGGTGGTTTCAGACCATTTAGGCCTCGTTTGACTTGTTGGAGTCTTTTCTATTTCTTTTCATTTCTGCACATGAGCTATGTAGTTAGTATTCCACCATGTATGGAAAGGTCTGTCGTAAATTTCTAGGCAATTGCGTATGGCCTTCCACTTTTGGGTTTTTAAAGCATAGTCTAGTTTTTAAGGAACAGTTAAAAATGGTAAACAGGTGGAAACAAAGATGTTTTTGCGTATATTGATTATCAGGAGATATTTATGAGATTTGTGTTTAGATGCATAATGATGAATGTATGAAAAGATTAGAAAGGCACAAAACAGGCATGTTTAATGAATATGTGCACAAATGCTCTGAAAATGCAAGATCATACAAATAAAATGGTAAATGTAAGTCTATGCATATCAATATCTTAGGTTTCAAAGGATACATCTTGTTCTAGACGGATCTTTTCCTTTCCTATTGGGGTACACCTTCCACTGGCATGAGCCATAAAATCTTCAAATAAAACCACAGCGGGCCACGCGTGTTGCAAATATAGAGCCACCCAAGAAGGTGCATGCTTCTTCTCTTGATATTGATCATAAACCCAAGTGGATTCAGTTGATTGATTTTTCTTTTAAAATGCGACCGGACCAAGGTGGCTGCTTACATACCTCCATTGGGAAGGATCAGGTCATCACGTAGTTCAACTGACATTTTTTGATTGCCTTAATTTTTGCCTAGACCACCCTTTCGGGTTTTCGATCTACCTTTTCATATTTTTTATATTTTGGTTTTTTTTTTAATGTTTTTTGTCTGTTTACATAGGAATGTAGAAAAAGAGGTTGCACCTAGAGGCTCATTTACGCAAAGTACTGTATGACAGCATCAGAATTGGTGGGCATATTGAAGTCGTTCCCATCCATGTCGGCTAGGATCCAGGCTCCTCTAGAGAAGGCCTTCTTCACCACATACGGGCCCTCGTAGGTCAGGGCAAACTTTCTGCTATGATCAGGCGTGGCTTGGTTGCGCTTTTCCAAGACTAGGTCGCCTTCTTCAAACATTGTGGGTCTAACTTTCTTGTTGAACGCTCGCTCGACATGGCGTTGGTACAACTGTCCATGGCACATTGCGGTCATGCACTTCTCGTCTATCAAGTTCAGATGGGATCTCTACCTTTGCGAAGAGGATGGCTTCCATGCCATAGACTAAGGAATATGGTGTCGCACCTGTGGAAGTACGAACAGAAGTGCGATAAGCGCATAAGGAAAATGGCAAGAACTCATGCCAATCCTTATAGGTGTCTGTCATATTCAATAAGATCCTCTTTATGTTTTTGTTGGCTGCTTCCACTGCGCCATTCATCTAGGGGCGGTAAGGAACCGAATTCCGGTGTTCGATCTTAAATTGTTGGCAAAGCTGCCCAATCATTTTCCCATTAAGATTTTTCCCGTTATCGGCAATAAGCTTTCCTAGTATGTCGTAGCGGCAAATGATGTTCTGTTCCAAGAAACTGTCCACCACAACTTGGGTGGCGCTTTTGTAGGAAGCGGCTTCCACTCACTTGGTGAAGTAATCAATAGCCACCAAGATATACTCATGCCCATTTGAGGCTTTTGGAATCACGGGTTCGATAACATCCATTCCCGAGGATGAAAAAGGCCATGGCACTACTAGAGAGTGTAGGGGTTGAGGGGGAACATTCTTTCTATTATGGTAGACATGGCAACGGTGTCACGTCCTTACATGCTTGATGTAGTCACTTTCCATGATGAGCCAATAGTAGCCGACTTTCTTGATTTTTTAGGCCAACATGGGTCCACTGGTATGGGCTCCAAGTAGGCCCTCATGCATCTCTTCCATCAAATGGCTAGCCTTAGGGGAATCTATGCTTCGAAGCAAAGTTGTATCATGGTTCCTCTTATACAAGACTTCCCTACTCAAGAAGAATTGGCACACCATGTACCTGATATATTTCCTCTCATTATCTGTGGCTACGAACAGGTATTCACCATTCTTGATATAAGCCTTGATATCATGGTACCATGGATTCCCGTCGATTTCAGCTTCGACGTTCATGCAATCTTCGATGTTCATGCAGTAGGCTGGCATGCCGCGGACCTCTATGCGCAATTGTCGCATCTCATCTCCTTCTACCAATTTAACCATGCTAGCTAGGGTTGCAAAAGCATCTGCGAACTGGTTGTGTGCTTGAGGCAAATAAGCAAATGTGATGTTTCAGAACTTTAGGATTTGGCGACTGACGCACTTTTGATATGGAATCAACTTGTTGTCTCGGGCTTGCCACTTTCCCTCTATTTAGGAGATGATCAGCAGGACTCTCCAAAGATGCTCCAATCGTATGCACTGAACTTTAAGGCAACTTGCAAGCCCACTATTCATGCCTCGTACTCTGTGACGTTGTTTGTGTAATCAAAATTTAGTTTGACTGAAATAGGGATTTGCTGACCCTTCGAGAATACCAGAACTACTCCCACTCCATTTCCAGTGGTATTGGCAACTCCATCAAAATACTTCTAACGCAAGGTTCTACATCACTTGGTTCTGGCTTTATTGCCAAAACATCCTAATATGGGAAGAGGGATTCTGAGAAATCTGGATCGTTCAACAGCAGGTCTGCTAGGTAATCGGCTATGGCTTGGCCCTTGATGGCCTTTCGCACCATAAACAGAATATCGTACTCGGATAACAATATCTGCCAACGGGAGATCTTCCCTATGAGGGCAGGCTTTTCAAAGGTGTACTTGATGGGATACATGTGGGAAATCAACCGCGTGGTTAAGTAGAGCATGTACAGCCGTAACTTTCGTGAGGCCCAGGCTAGGGTGCAACATGCCTTCTCGATGGCAATGTAATTGATCTCACAATTGGTGAATTTCTTACTCCGGTAGTAAATTGCCTTCTCCTTTTGATTGGGTTCATTTACTTGGCCTAACATGCAACCCATAGATGCTTCTTGCAATACTAGATAAAGAATCAACGGATGTCTCGGTATCCGGGGAACCAGAATAGGATGATTCAACAAATACTGCTTAATCATGTCAAAGGCCACTTGACACTCATCTGTCCATTCTTTCTCTGTATCCTTCTTTAAGAGCTTGAAAAAGGGATCGCACGTGGCGGTTAACTGCGCTATGAAGTGGGCTATGTATTTGATTCTTCCTAAGAAGCTTTGAACTTGTTTCTCGGTTTTTGCTGCAAGCATGTCCCTGATGGCCTGGACTTTTTCTCGGTCCACTTTAATTCCTCTTTGGCTGACTATGAAGCCAAGCAATTTTCCTGATCTTGCTTCGAAAATGCACTTGTTAGGGCTAAGCCTTAACCTGTACTTGACGAGGTGCTTGAATAGCTTTCTCAAGTCTATCAAATGATCTCTAGGAGTGCGTGACTTGGCAATCATATCGTCCACAAAGACTTCGATCTCCTTATGCATCATATAATGGAACAAGGTTACCATGGCTCACTGGTATGTCGCCCCAGCATTCTTCAAGCCGAATGCATGATGTCATAGGCATAAGTTCCCCAATGCATGGTGAACACCATTTTGTCTTTGTCCTCTTCAGCCATCTCGATCTAATTATAACCCGAGAACCCATCCATAAAGGAGAAGAACTTGTTGGTCGCGATGTTATCAATCAAGATATCGATATGTGGTAAGGGAAAATTATCTTTTGGGGCCTGATTCAGATCCTTATTGTAAAGTTGAATTTATCCAACTATGTGTTGGCTTTATTTCGTGCCAAATATGCTTGTAATTCAGCATTTAAAAACCCTGTATGTGGGAATAATGTAAGGGTTGTGTGTGAGAGAGTGTGAAGATTTGATCAAGAGTGTGCAACAAGAAGGTGACTCGCGACTGACTCACAAGTGGTGACTTGCCAAAATGAAGCACACGTGTGAAGCATGCAGGAAGATGAAGAGTCAAGCCAGCTGGATCACTACAGGACAAAAAGTACAGTCTGGCCTATTCTGGCAACTAGCGACTAGAACTTGCGACTCATCCCAGTCGCGAGAGTGACTTGCCAGTGCACCCTGTTTTGCTGAAAAAATTACTTTTCACATTCCATCTCATACCCTACTATAAATACCCTTATACCACAAAATGTAGAGGGCTTCCATAGAGAATTTTGAGAAAGAAACCCTAGAGAAAAACAAGATTGACTTATCCACAATCTTATACACTTGATTCTCCAAATTCCTCTACTCTCACCCTCTCCATTGTCATACCCATGAGAGGATCATAAACCAAATCCTTACCTCACTAAATTCAGAGTAGTGAGAAGTTTCTTGGTGTTTGGGAAGCAGTTCAAGAGAGAACCAATTCATATTGGTTGATGCAATGGGCTAATTGCGGGATCCGAAAAGCTAGAGAAGACACGGTTCGACGTAACCTTGTTGGAGCAAGAAGCTTGGAGGGCTTAGGTGCATTGGGTAGATTAGGCTTGGAGGGTCAATTGCTATTCATGTATCCCAATTGATTTTCTAGTGGACCATTTACTGCTTGGAGGGCGGCAGAGAGGTTTTTCACCCAGTTCTTTGGTTTCCTCTTCGATAACACATGCCGGTGTTATCTTGTGTTTGCATCTCTCTTTCCCTTACTCTTAGCTGTTAATTTCTATTGGTTGTGATTAATTAATGGCTTAGGGTAGTTTGCTAATTTGGATATTGCTTATATTTCATATTCCACACATATATTGTTTGAATATAAGCTTGTATTGAAAATTTGTATTTGGGGGTCTAAACATTCACAAGTGTTTTATACATTAAGTGAGTTTTCACATATAATCGACACATGCTAAGTGAGTTTTCACTTATAATCAACACACATGCATACTTTCCCATCTTTCTTTGGCACGGGAACAATGTTGGCAACCCAATCAGAGTAGGCTATGGCGGTAAGAAAACTAGCTTTCAACTACTTTTCTACTTCTTCTTTGATTCTCAAGATAATCTTTGACTTCATCCTTCAGAGAGCTTGTCACATTAGGGGGCATTCGGATTTAACTAAGAGCCTACAGACAACAACCTCAGTATCCAGTCTTGGCATATCTTGATAAGACCAAGCAAAGATTTCCTTGAATTGCTTTAGCAGAGCTATGAGCTCGTCTTTCATGTCTTTGGGAAAGTTTACCCTGATCTTGACAGGTTTTTCTGTCTCACTTTCATCGGCTAGGTTTATCACCTCTGTCTCTTCTGTATTGGGCTTAGACCCTTCGCTCTTTCTATTCGAGCTTCTAGGATGTCTCGAGGTAAGTTCGAAACCTCTTCCATTCCTTCACCATCATGATCCAACTCTATTGTCTCATTCATATCATCTACACCCTTGTTATGGCAAAGGGACAATGTACCCATTTGGGAATCAGAATAGATCCTATAGAGTGGAACATATACAGAGAAACATAAGATAATTTGTACACATATTCATAAGAAAGCAAATAAAGAGAGATGCAAGAACTTTTTTGAATAATATGCTGAATATTTCATTAATGGATTAAGGGTAGGCGGAAAACAAAGTTCATGCTTGATAATGATAAAAGGGAAATGCTTTTTTTTTTTTTTTTTTGGTTGTTTCTAGGAAAACAAACTAGGGAAATGAATAGGGAATACAAATGAAGCAGGAAATAACATAAGCATGCAAAACAAACTAGATATGCTACTCCAACCCTCTCGGGTGATCGGGAGGCCCAATCACTCGATGATGGAATACTTCTTACTCAGTTGGTGCAACCACAAAGTAAGGCTCGATGGTCCAAAGGCCTACTGTTTCACTTGGCATCCCTAGTCGGATAGTAGAAGTCAGATTATCTTTGGGAGATATGATAGCATTCACGAAGAACTCTTCAGGACAGAGCTGAATAATGCAAGCCAGATCAGGCTCTTCATCTTTCAATTCCTTGAAAGGTTCTGGCATAATGACCTTGGTTCATACCCCAAACCGAATCTTCCATTGTTATCTGAGAGCTTAATGAAAGCAGGGCTCCCACGCCCTATGGCTCCAAGGCCTTTGTAACACCCGCCTCATTTAAATTGAATTTATTTGCTTCTAAAGTGAAATTGATGAATTATTTAATTTATTTTGAAGGTGATATAATTCTATATTAAGGTCACTACAAAGAAAATAAATAAAAGAAGACGCAACGTGAGAGTTATTTTGTGGATTATTCATATTTAGCTTTTAGTCTCCTTATTAGATAAGGAAAAGGATAAGAGATTTCCTATTTGGATTAGGAGTTTAAGTGTTATTGAAATTCTTTAAAGTTTTAGCCTATCTAAACAACCTTAATATGAGTTTTAGTGGGAATTATGTTAGGATTGGTGCCCTTAAATCCTATTGTAAGATGCTATGTATGATATTAAGTGTGACATTGTGTTTGACATTATGTATGACTTAATATTATGTTTAATAAATTTGTTTTATTATTATCTGAAATAATGGTAACATGAATATTCAGACATTATCACTAAGTCCATGAGATGCATAGTATGTGATTTATGTGAAAAGTCACAGAAGATATAAATCACAAGTTCTTTGTAAACTCAGAATTATAGTTCGTAGTCGGTGATGAAATTGGGCATTTCATCTGCGAAGACTATAACATATCAACTACGATGATTTGTCTTGATCATGGAAGTGGAGACTTCTAGTTGATGTGTTAATATGTTTTAAGAGTTAAGACATATTGAACTGGACCGCTGTGAGATTTATTATTTTCCTAAGACTGTCATATGAATAATAAATCTCACGACTTGTATTTGCATGAACTCTTAATCCTGAGAGAATAATGAACCTGATCATGAGATGTAGGTTGCTTTGATATATCAGGAGTGAGATCTATAGTAATGGTCAAAACCTCAGTATGTTGGGCAGCCACATTTAGTGTTGATGGAACATGTATTCTTAAGATGGAATTCATAATCTCTTAACGGAGATATAAAGTATTCCCTTGAGGTAAGTTTAATGAGTTTGTTATTCAGAGAGTTAGGCCTAACCACTTTAGTAAGACTAAAGTATATATTTATGGAATTGGATTTCATAAATATATAATGAATAACATTAAAGGATTAAACCGGGTACTCAAGGATTAAGATGTAGTAATTTACAAAGTGGCAGTCTACATTAATGACTTTGTATTACTACGAATATTTTATGAAGGGGTTGCATGTATAATAAAGTCTTGGGATATAATTTATAGATAAGACCTAGAGTGCAACTATTTTTATATAGTGGTATTAAAAATAGTTAATGGTAACTTTGGACTTGTCAAGAATTGACAGAAAAGCCCAAGGCCCATTGGAGCTAGTGTCTTATTGGTCCCTTTTGGTCCCACTCCAAGCCACACACTTAAGCCCAATTGGTAAGGCCCAAAAGGCCAGCCCAATTAGATAAATTGGTTAGATACAAAGGGAAAAACGTACAGAAATAGAGGTGTGAAAAAAATATCATGAAAATGGTGTGCATGTGAGTTTTTGTCACTCACAAGTCATCCCTTTGTTACCAATCGAGAGACCACACATCTTGGGCGTTAGTGGAATTGGAGTGAAGATTAAAAGTAATCCCAAGTGCTTCAATCTTTGTTTTGAAATTCACCGCTTCAAGGTACGATCTCTTGTTTTCTAATTTTGAAATTTACTTTGTGCATGTTATCAATATCGAATGAAGTAGATCCGTTTTAAAACTTATTTTCCGCTGCATTTATCTTTATTTCCATCAAATTAAAGTCTTGAAAGCTTATTTAAGTCTAGTAGGTTTTAATTTCAGCCCTAGTGTAAACAGTTTTAACGTGTAAAGTTGGAAAAATAAGCTAGGGCTTCCAGCGTGAAAGTTTAAGAGTGGAGAATTAGGGTTTCTAAAAATTGAAGGGATAGAAGACCGTGGAACTGCTAGGGGCAGCCAGCAAATTCGTTATTTTGAGGTAAACATCAATATATGCACGCCTTAGTGATAACATATTTGATTACGGAACCTTCATCTCTAGGCTGCTTAAAATTATTAGAATTATAATAACCGTTGCTTAGGAATAGAAGTTATTATGGAAGGTATATTAGATTTTCATTATTTGATTGTGAAACCTGTACGTAGAGTAGCAGCACATCTTATATAGATTAATCACGTGTAGATGTCCTAGGGTGGTGTTTGAATGGTCTATGTGCACTTATATATATATATATATATATATATAGGTATCACAGATCTTAGCTTTAAGGGATTTGTTATTTGGGATTTATGCAGCTTAATTTCTAGTGTTGCTGACATATTGAACCTGGTAAGCTATAACATGGTTTCGAGTTCCTAAATTTTTGTCAATACATGCTATAGAATACTAAGTCCTACGGTTTGAGATTTTATGGATGCTATATATTTATTTTGGGTTAATATAATCTACAAGCATGTGATTTATTTGGAAGCCAACTTGTACTGGGAGAATTAAATAACATAGAGATTTACATATTCGGCTCATTAGAATTGTTTACTAGGTATTGATTTTGGAGTACTAGATTAGCTATAGTTTCAGAATAAGTAGAGAGATATGAAATTTAAGAGTGAAATTTATATTTTGTTGCTGCCTTAGTGTATCTCTTCTTATTGAGTCGTCTTGTGCTTATTTTAGGTTCTAGTTGATACTGTTTCAGACAGTTGAGGTGAAGCTTTGTTTAACAACTAGAGGTAAGTGGACTTCAGAATATGACGTCTCTCGAGACGTGTATATTTATATATATTTTTGGTAAAAATATATTTATATATATATATATATATATATACATATAATTGCAAAAGTGAAGTTTCCAAAAACTTATACCATTGTCAATGTTATTATATACCTAAATTTTATTATTTCTTGTATATTACTTTGAAACTGTATAAGTTAAGAATGACTCAAAAACTATATTTTTGAGAAAGTATTTGTTATTGTTAGGACATATATGTTTTAACTTGTTTAAGAACATATGTCACTTAGTTATGTAAATTGGCTAATCCTTTGACAAAACGCACTCTGCTTGTAATTGGGTAGATCTAGGTGTTTTTAATACTTCAAGAAACAATGTTTCAAGGTCAAGTGTTGAAGTCATCAAGTCTGTCCAAGAAAAAGCAAGTTGAAGTGCAAAGTTTTTAAATCTCGACACCTCTCGATAGCTACCTCGACACCTGCTATCTGTCGAGATTTAAAAAGTCAGAATTCCAATATGATTTTCTTGGGATCCGTGAATATGTTTTTGGGACTTCTTTTCTTCTAACCCTAAACATATAAAAGGATTATTTTAAGAGCCGTTTTGGGTGACACAAGTTGCATTATCATTGAGCAATCTCTGTTTAAGCAAATTGTGATCAACAGACGAAGTTCTTGACCTAGTTCATCCTTCATCAAGAAGTTGCTGTGTATTTGCACCATAGGGTTTTGTAACCAAGCATCTTCTTGCTATTCATCAAGTGGATGAACTGAAGAACTTTGCAGCCAACCATTCTTCCTCAGTTGGTGTTCTGAAGTCGCGTACTTGGATCCGCGCATTGGTTAGTCACGTACTTGGGAGCCGTGCATCAAAGGTGGAGACTGTCACTACAGATCAAGTCCAATTGGGTATTGGGGTAAGGGTTCAACTGTAGGTTGGTAAGGTACTTGGGATTCCTTTACTTGTAACCGCTTGATTTGATAATAGTGGAGTTTCGGGAGTGGTGACCTGAAAATCACCCAGTGGGGTTTTTGCCATTAGGGTTTTCCCCATTCGTAAACAAATCACCGTGTTATTTATTTTCCGCTGCATATTTAGTTGATTGGTGATTTGTTTGTACTTCCATAAAATTGCATGATGAATTGATTAATTAATTACTTGGCTAAATTAATTAATTAGGGTTAATCACAAAGGGGACATTCAGATTGTGACCTAACAAGTGGTATCAGAGCAGGCACACTCTGATTAGGATTTAATCTTTGCTGTGTTGATCCATTAACCCCTGTTTGTCATGGATAGAGGACAATCTTTAATTATACCTCCTTTATTTGATGGCACTAACTATGCATACTGTAAAGTACGCATGAGAGCTTTCTTGCAGTCTTTAAATGAAAAAGTGTGGCAAGCTGTAGAGATTGGCTAGACTAAGCCAATAGAAGATCCGACCGATTGGGATGATGCTAAGATCAAGGCGGCTAACTTCAACAGCAGAGTGTTAAATGCCCTATTTAGCGCAGTCACAAATGAGGAGTTCAAAAAGATATCCTTAACAGAAACTGCTAAGGAGGCCTGGACCATCCTCCAGACTACCTATGAAGGCACAAAAGCTGTCAAAGACTCAAAGCTTCAGAGACTCACTACAAGCTTTGAAGAAATTAAGATGGAGGAAGATGAGTCATTTGACGAGTTCTATGCCAAGCTTAAGGACATAGTGAACTCAGACTTCAATCTTGGGGAAACCATCCCTGAACCCAAGATTGTAAGGAAGGTGCTCAGATCTCTACCTGAGAGATTTCATGCCAAGATTACGGCAATTGAGGAATCAAAGGATATAGACAAAATTCCTTTGACTGAGCTGGTTGGAAACTTGCAGACCTATGAAATAGGGTTATCTAGGATTGGCAAGTCCAATAAAGGCAAAAGCATGGCCTTGAAGGCGAAGAGCAGTGATACAGATGAGTCTTTTGATGATGAAGATTCCAAGATGAAGTCCTACATCACTCGGCAGTTCAAAAAGTTTATGAAGAATGCCAATGGAAGGAACTTTGACAAGGGCCGCAAGCAGTTCAGTTCTTCTCAGTTTAAAAGCCAAGACAAAGGGAAGAAGGATGCTAAGGAGGGCGGTTAGTATACTGTTCCCGCAGGACCAAAGTGCTTTGGTTGTCATGGGTTCGGACACATGAAACATGAGTGTCCTACATATCTGAAGAGCATTGGGAAAAGCAAGGCCCTTGCTGTAACCCTAAGTGACACTGAGCCTGAAGATGATTCCGACAATGAGGATGACGGAATCCTAAATGCCTTCACTGCCACAATCAATCCTACTGAAGGGATTGTTGAAGAAGTGGATGAAGAAGAAGAATTGGTGGAGTCCAAATTTGAGAAGATGGATGATCAAGATGATATCCATTCAGCCTATGAGAAGCTTTACAAGCTCTCTGAAAAGCATGAAAAATTATATAGGCTGGCCACCAAGAAGCTCAGTGAAGTGGAACTCAATCATGAAGAGCTGTCCACAAAGTTTGATGAGGCGAATCAAACTATTGGAGCACTAAGATTTGAGAACAACTTTTTGGCTGAGAAGACCAAGAAGCTTGAAGCGGAGCTATTTCAAGTCAGAGCTCAACTGGAGAGGACCTCAAGTGCAAAGCTTGATGAGATGCTTAGCAATAAAAAACCTGCTTCGGATCAAACTGGTTTGGGGTATGGTAATTCTTTCTCTAATACTGCTTCTACTAGCAATACTGTTTTTGTTCCTCCTACTAATAACGTTGAAATTGAGAACATTGATGTTAAAAATAAATTAGCTAGTGAGAACTTAGACAAGGGAAAATCTATCTTAGGAGCACCCCCTAAGCTAGACAAGAAAGATGCTAAAAACCCTAGGGCTAAGAAGGCTAACTCTCAAAAGCCTAAACAAAAGAAGCAGCATCTCTGTCATTATTGTGGAGCTACCGGTCACACTCGACCGAATTGCTATAAGTGGTTAGCCACTCAACAAAGCAATGGCATGATAGCATCTGGAAGCAAATCTCAGCTTCAATCCTCTCTTGCTCCTCTTGGAGATCTTCTGAAAGCCCTCATGTTCCTTTCGAACTTGAACGGTTTCAATTCTTCCCCCTCACCGCCGGTTCAAGGATTCAATCAAAGGAAAGGTTCTTCCAAGATGTGGAAGAAAAAGGACTCTAAGTGATTTTATCACTTTCTTTTCCCTTCTTGTTTTTCTGTTTGTTGCATTGCTTGTGTGTTTTACTTTTCTGCTGAGTCAGTCTAGTTTTTGCTTTGCTTTGTTTAACATGTTTTTGTTTGTTTATTTTCAGTTTTGTTCATTTTGTTTTTTATATAAAAATAAAAAAAATTGAAAAATCAGAAAAATACAAAAACAGTGTGTGTTATGTGTACTTTGGTATTTGTGTACCTTGGATGGCCAATGAAACAAAGTTTTCTAAACTTTGTATCTCTTGTAGCTTAGATGAGCATCTCTATGCACAACTAAGCAAGTGAGCTTTGTGGCTCTTGTTTGTGATGAGTAAGATTAAGTTATCTCTTAAACTTAACACTCATATCACTCTTTTTGACGGGTAGGACTAGAAAATCCTAAGAGAAAGGCATAAATGACCATCTCACCACTGTTACCCGCCAATCATAAGTATGACATCTGTGTGCTTCGGCATAGCAAAAGTGCAGTGTCATAGACACCTGTATGCTTCGGCAAAGCAAAAGTGCATTGTCAAAGACATTCGTATGCTTCGGCATAGCAAAAATGCGATGTCAAATGCTTAACATCTTGGGTATTTCTTTTCTCTCTTTTTATGCCCATGCATGATATGCTTAAAAGAAAATATGCAAAGAAAATATAAAACAAAAAGATTAAAGATGCTTTAAATATGATTGCAAGCGTGTTTTCTAGGAGATGTGGGAGTCATAGGATGTACCTCGAAGGTGATAGTCCCCATCAAACAGTTATGATTGTGTGTGAGTTAAAAGTTATTTTCTCATATCTCAGATCGTCATAACATGTATACACATATGCAATCTTGCGATGTTTTTCACACACAACACGCAACATTCTTTGCTACTTTTGATACATGTGCAGGTACAATGTGATTTGGCCATCACAAAGGTTTTACATGTGCTAATGTATGCTCACTAAACTGTCATAACTTGTTTTTGAAATATAAAATTGGTTAGATTTGTTTAGTGTGTGTGTGTGTGTTTTGCATGATCCTTGTGCTTATTTTCTTGTTGAGAAATGTTTTTGAGAGGTTTAAATGTTGAGTGGATCTTTGGTAGAGATGTGTGTTGGATTGCATTCATGTCTGTGTTTTTCCTTTCTCGAAAAATTGCCTTTTTTCTGTGGGCTCGACACCTTCCTCGACACCTCCTCAATATCTGGTCATCTGTCGAGCTTCTCAAGTTGTTTCTTATCGCAATCTCGACACCTCCTAGACACCTGATGGATCGATCGAGAAATTCCCTGTCCTCTCGATAGATTCTCGACACCTGTTGGATCGATCGAGATTCACTTGTGCTGTTTGTGTCTTCTTTCTCGACACCTGTCTCGATACCTTTCGGATCGATCGAGATTTCTTCTGTCTCCTCGATAGATTCTCGACACCTTCGCGATCGATCGAGCTTCTAGTATCTGTATCTCTCCTTGCATCTCGATACCTCTCGATACCTGCATCTGTCGAAGGCTTTTTCCTCGATACCTTCCTCGACAGATTCCTAGATACCTCTCGACACCTCAGCTGTCGAGAATTACTGAGGTGCCTATTTAAGTGCAGATCGCGATTTTGAACTCATTTCACTCGATCTCTCTCGATCTCTCCGTGTCTGTTCATCTCCCTTTCACTCTCCTTTCACTCAAATCCTCCAACCTTCTTGGATCTTGCTCATTCCTTGCCTTAATCACTTGGTAAGATCTCTTTTCTCTTCCTTTTTCATGCATTTCATGTTTTGAAAACCTAGTTTTTGCGATTTTTCATAAAAATTTGGGGTTTTTCAAAATTGTTGAGTTTTTATTGAAATTTTGGGTTGGGTTTGGACTTAAATGATTTCAAATTGTCATACATTGCATTTCATGTGCATTATAATGATATTTTCATGCATTTAGATATGAGTACTTTGTTTATATGCTGATTAGGATTGGATTGGGCTGAGCCCATGATGATATTTCTGTTTTGCATGTCACATGTTCATGCATTCCCATGCATACGTACTCTTTGTTCATATATCTGTCATATTTGAACTGATTTGGGACTTTTCTGTTTGTCTCCCTCTCTATCTCTTTCTCATTCTTTTACGTTAGTAGTGTCTGTGGCACCCAAACGTAAATCTACTCCTGCTCGGAACCCTCTGCGTTCTAGAGCATCTTCATCTTCTGATTCTGCTCCTTTTAACATTCGGTTCCGTGATGGAGATGCCCAAAAGGCATTTACTGAGAACTTTTCTAGACGAGGTGTTCATTCGAAACGCCAAGTCATTTTGGCGGACTTCGCCGACACTGACCTTCCCTCTGTCATTCACAGTAGGGGATGGGGGTCACTGTGTGACATTCCGGTCACTTGCCCTCTCATGCTGATACAGGAGTTCTACTCCAACATGCACGGGATTGATCTTTTAGTACCTCATTTTTCCACTCGCGTTCGAGGTATGCGCATTCCTGTCACACCGCAACTTGTTGTGGATGTGCTTAGGGTACCTAGGATAGAGTTTCCAGATTACCCCTCTTGTGAGCGTCTGAGGACTGTGTCCAAAGAAGAGCTCATCTCTGCCTTCTGTTAGCATCCTGCTGATTGGGGTGAGCATCAGTTCACATCATGTAGGCCTTTTGCTAAAGGTCCTAGATTCATTAACATGGTGTTGACTTTTGTTCTCCATCCTCTTTCTCACTATAACTCTATCACAGAGCCTCGTGCTCGATTTTTGCTCTCTCTACTTGAGCATCTTACCATAGACATCCCTTCTCACTTCATCCGGTCTATCATAGAGGTTTATCTTGATTCGGCGTCCTGTGATAAGCTCATCTTTCCTTCTGCTATCACGCGGATTCTACGCCATTTTTCCGTTCCCTTTCTAGTGTCCGACCATTTCACACACATATCTGCCATGGATGCCGCTACTGTAAAACGTAGTGAGGCGCAGTTCAGGTCGAGACAGCCAGGTGCCACTCCTCCCTCCCGTTCAGCACCATCCAGATCAGCTCCATCTACATCTGCTCCTTCTTCCTCTTCGAGCGATGTATCCCTTGGTGATATCATGGCGCAGCTGCAGCGCATGGACACTCGTCTTGATACACTCTCTGCTGAGTTGTATCAGGTGAATGTTCGTGTGGGTCGCATAGCACGACGGCAGGCGACCATGGGTGGTTTTGCTCCAGAGGCTACTCCTTCACCACCTACGCCAGTAGCTTCAGATTCTGAGGATGAGGATGATGATGATGATGATGATGATGATGGAGATGCTAGCTCTGCCGATGAGATGTCTACATGACACTCTACCCTTTGTCACTCGTGACAAAAATGGGGAGTAGTTTTGGGTTATGAGAGTAGTCATCTTAGGGGGAGAGTTAGTATAGGACATTTTTGATAGGGGGAGTGTTGATACTTTTGAGGGATGTAGTGAGGTTTGATGTATCTTTTATTTTCTATTCTTTATAGATGCATTGTTCTTGTATATGAGGTCCTTTGACCATTCTTACATACATTGTACTTATCTTCTCTCTTATATATGTTGATGTATGTTTCTTTCACCTCTCTCTTCATGTGTTGTTTCTTTTCTATCTTGATACACATGTTCTTTACTTGTATGCAATCTATTTATTTCTGTTTCACACAAGATGCCTTGATGAGTTTTGTTTAAAGTGTTTCAGAAATACAGGTTGTTAAAGTCTACTTATCATAAGCTCTCTTCTTGCAAAGTTTTTCAAGAGTTTGTGTTAGGATAGATTTTATTGTATTCAACAAGTGAATATGAGTTGAGTGATTTATGACTTCTCTCATATGCTCATTTGTTTGTTGTGGTTTTGTCACGGATTGCTAAAGGGGGAGATTGTTAGGACATATATGTTTTAACTTGTTTAAGAACATATGTCACTTAGTTATGTAAATTGGCTAATCCTTTGACAAAACGCACTCTGCTTGTAATTGGGTAGATCTAGGTGTTTTTAATACTTCAAGAAACAATGTTTCAAGGTCAAGTGTTGAAGTCATCAAGTCTGTCCAAGAAAAAGCAAGCTGAAGTGCAAAGTTTTTAAAGCTCGACACCTCTCGATAGCTACCTCGACACCTGCTATCTGTTGAGATTTAAAAAGTCAGAATTCCAATCTGATTTTCTTGGGATCCGTGAATATGTTTTTGGGACTTCTTTTCTTCTAACCCTAAACATATAAAAGGATTATTTTAAGAGCCGTTTTGGGTGACACAAGTTGCATTATCATTGAGCAATCTCTGTTTAAGCAAATTGTGATCAACAGACGAAGTTCTTGACCTAGTTCATCCTTCATCAAGAAGTTGCTGTGTATTTGCACCATAGGGTTTTGTAACCAAGCATCTTCCTGCTATTCATCAAGTGGATGAACTGAAGAACTTTGCAGCCAACCATTCTTCCTCAGTTGGTGTTCTGAAGTCGCGTACTTGGATCCGCGCATTGGTTAGTCACGTACTTGGGAGCCGTGCATCAAAGGTGGAGACTGTCACTACAGATCAAGTCCAATTGGGTATTGGGGTAAGGGTTCAACTGTAGGTTGGTAAGGTACTTGGGATTCCTTTACTTGTAACCGCTTGATTTGATAATAGTGGAGTTTCGGGAGTGGTGACCTGAAAATCACCCGATGGGGTTTTTGCCATTAGGGTTTTTCCCATTCGTAAACAAATCACCGTGTTATTTATTTTCTGCTGCATATTTAGTTGATTGGTGATTTGTTTGTGCTTCCATAAAATTGCATGATTAATTGATTAATTAATTACTTGGCTAAATTAATTAATTAGGGTTAATCACAAAGGGGTCATTCAGATTGTGACCTAACAGTTATATGATATATGATTGGTATTGACAATGATGTGTTAAAGAAAGAATGTTTTCAAATGGTTAGATAGACAGTCTGCAACCTTTGCCAACACAGGGTTAAGTGTTGGTCTTCGGCCGATGTAGTGTTATTGTGGTGTGGTGCAGTGTTATCGTTTGCTCTTCGGAACCAGTGTTGCCTCTTTGAGGTTAGTGTTATTGTTCCCTATGGGAATCACCCACCGAGTGTTTAGCAGCTTATGTCTTTGTCTAGCTAATGTTTAATGTTTTCCGTATCAAACTACTGTTGTATTGTTATTGATCTTTATAAGTGGAAAAATTGTTTATCGTTATAATATATTGTTTCTACCTATTTAGTGTAATTTTTACTAACTAAAGTGATTATTATTTTATTTAATGATTTTAGCCTTATAGTTAAGGGGTTTATTCTTGATAGTTTTACAAAGTATATTATATCACTGTTAAAGCTATTTGTAAATATTTTGTAAAGCTTATATTTTAACAATGATACTAATGTTTTGTTTTGAAAGACATCCTCATGTTGTGTAGTCTCTTATTGGGCTTCTAGCTCACCCCCTTTTCTTCACCCTTTCAGATTAGAGCATTGGAATATCTTTTGGGTGGTAGATCATTGGAGACATGGATTGAAGACTTCTTTTGGAGCTATGTTAGTTGATGGACGATTTTAGTATATTTTCTTAGGATAGTGAGTTTGGTATTTGTGGAACTCTTTGAGATTGTATTTGGAGATTTTATTGTTAAAGTTTTTGTTTTATGGATTTCATAAGAAAGATTTTGATGGTTTGAAGTATATTTGTGGATATTTAATTACGCTCTATTCCATTATATTAGTGTTGATTTTCAAATAAGACAGGTTATGCATCTAAATCCTTGGTATGGGTTTGGGGCGTTACAGTTGGCCTAGTTGGTACCCAAACTTGGGCATTTCCTTCGCAGCCATTAGAACTACTGCTAGCCAGCTAGACTCAGGCTTTGAAGAATTGTGAATCATGGAAACTAGCTTAAAGCTATGGAAAGACGCTTCCAGAAAAGCACTAGCATTGATGTAGGGAATAAATGTCTCCTGGAAGATAGTCATGGGCTCTTCAGCCATAATGGTGATCAACTGATTTTCAGAGATGAACTTGAGTCTCTGATGGAGGGTAGACACGATTGTGCCTGTTGTATGTAACCAAGGCCTTCCTAAAAGCAGATTGTATGGAGAGTTAACCTTAATCTCTTGGAAGTTGACCATGAAGGATCTTGGGCTAATCTCAATCATTAACTCGATTTTGCCTTGCACTTCGTGACATGTGCCGTCAAAGGCTCTCATGATCACAGCACTAGGCTTAATAAGAGACATATCCACTTTCAGGCGCTCAGGAGTGGCCATTAGGAAGACACTCAGGGTTGATCCATTGTTGATTAACAACCTTGCGACAATCATGTCTTCACACTTGACTACAATATGCATGGCCAAGGTATGATCTTTACCTTCTGGAGGCAACTCATCATCTAAAAAGGAGACTTGGTTGGTGGCTAACACCAATAATACCGTACCCTCAATGGAGGAGTTTGTAATACCGGTAGGAACATTCGTTTCCTTCAACACCTTCAATAGAGCTTCACGATGGACCTCGAAAGATAGCAACAGAGCTAAAATAGAGATCTACGCTAGAGATTTATTCACACTTGACTATGATATGCGTGGCCAAGGTATAATCTTTACCTTCTGGAGGCAACTCATCATCTGAAAAGGAGACTTAGTTGGTGGCTAACAGCAATGATACCATACCCTCAATGGAGGAGTCTATAATATCGGTAGGAACATATGTTTCCTTCAACACCTTCAATAGAGCTTCATGATGGACCTTGAAAGATAGCAACAGGGCTGAAATAGAGATCTAAGCTAGAGATTTATTCAACTGCTGAGACGACAGGGGTTCCCTTCTGGATGAATCCTGGATATGCCTTTACGACTGTAGGCAATGCCAAGACTAAAGGCGTAAAGCCTTCAATGGCTAGCGTGGCTTGTCCTTTATTCGAAGCTAGTGCCCCTGAATCCACAGGTGTTTCTGTAATCTATTCAATGATGACCGAAGTCGGAGGAGCTAGAGGAATCTTACATAGGCATTCTTGCAAGTATTCATCCCAATCTTTCCTTGATCTCATTGTCATGGCGTTGTGGCTAGTTCTTGCTTGGGTATTTGGACAACATAAGCTGGTTGCCATGCAATCGTTCCTTTATACAACCTCTCTATCGATCCGGATGATACCACAGTCGGCTAGACTTTGAACTTGTGCTTGGAGCACTCTACAATCGAATAAGGCAAGTTAGTCCCCACTATCACAGAATGAGCAGACTCCCCAATCAAAACTTGGAGCTCCTATGTTCTCGAGAACAATGTGACTTTCCTGGGCTAGGGCCCGCAACATGGCTTTCTAAGGGAATGAGGGGGATGAGAAATTAGGTACCTTTTCTTCCATTGTAGAGATAGCGTTCATGTTCCCTTCTAGATGTGGAGGCAAGGGATTAGTGATGACATTTTGATGTAGGACACAATTTACTATTTAATTATTGTAATTTTTTATTTTTGGTATTTTTATGTAAAAAACGTTATTTTAGGTTTAGGTGATTTATTTCCTTGTTTTTAGGTGCATTTAATGCTTTTTAGGTCAAATTTCATTCCTGATATGATTAGGTATCAATTAGGAGTTATTTTAGAATATATTTTCTTGTCTGTTAAGTTTTATGGAGCCCTTAAATAGGCCCCTAAGTTTGTAAACGTTTTTGATAGATTATTGAATAAAAATCAAAAAAGGTGAGGCTTTGCTATTCTCTTGGTTCTTCAAGAACTGTGAACTTATCAGGGATTCTTCTTTGTGGCGTTCAAACTTTATACCTTTGGTTCGTGATTCAATTATAATCATTGGGTCAAGGTGTTACACTTATACCTTTGGTTCGCGTTTCGATTATAAACGTTGGGTTAGGGTTTCTATCAAAAAAACTGAATTTTAGCTTTCTTAGGCAAGTATTCAAACATTTTTGTTGGGTCTCAAAGCGTGTCGATTGAGGTTCGCATCACATTTGGCCCGACCGTGTTGTCAAACTGTACTAACTTGTTGTCGATGAGATCTTGGATTTGGTGTTTCAAATGTATGCATTCTTCCAAAGTATGCCCTTCGGCCCCAAAATGTTGCTCACATTTCTTGGATGGGTCAAAACTGGGTATAGGATTACCGTCTTTGGGTTTTGTGAATATTGGAGTCACTAGCTTCTTCTCTAATAGATAAGCATAAAGCTCAGCCATGGGCATAGGTAACAGAGAGAATTTCCGTGGCTTTGCCTTGATATATCGGGTTTGATCGGGTGTTCCCCTCTAATTGAATGCTCAGTAAGGCGCTTGGGCTGGCTAAACCTGTTGCTAATAGGGTCGGGCATTCGGGGTTCCATAACTAGAAACGACACCCCTTGATCCTTCAGGCGCTTTGTTGATCATATAAACATCGGTTTCCTTCACTTTGCATTTGGTTGCCTTCTTCACCTGTTGTTCTATCATAGAATTCAAAGCCTCAGGATCAACTATTTTTTTGCTCCTAATACCTTCATTAATACGCTTTCCAATAGGAATCAGGCTTAAGGTTACCAATGAACCACTTGATCATTTTGTCTTCCATCATGGGAGGAAGCACTTGGATGGCTAGCTCACACCACCTTTGGGCATACTCTTGGAAAGATTTCCCATTCTTCTTTTCTGTCCACTGAAGAATTGTGCGATTAGGAGCTATCTTAGTATTGAATCGGTAATACTCCAAGAATGCATTGGTCATCTCTCTCCAGCTAGAGGTCTTTTCCAATCTCACATACCATGTGGCTACAGGGCTAGTCAAGTTGTCAGGGAAAATCTGGTAAAGAAAAGGATGATTGTCTCCATAGAGTGCCATCTTCCTACAAAATATGCGCAGATGGGCGCAAGGATCTCTAGTGCCATCATACTTGATGAACTCGCATGCCTTGAACTTGGGAGGCATAATGACCTGAGGGAAATTGATTAGGCTGTCTAGGTCGACATTTCCTCGGGCACCAAAGCCCTCTATGATACGAATTTTCTTAGTCAGGGTGTCCATTTGACTTTTGACCTGACCATAACCAGACTCTAAGGTCTTATCCTTAGGAGGATCCACTTCCTGGTTATTCCCTTGTAGGGTGAATGGTGGTGTGGTTTGGCCTTGATTCAGATCTAGCGATGGTCGGTTCTCATTTTTAGAATGGGGTGTAGAGCCCTCCGAAGTTGGACCAGATGATTCTCGGTTCCCTCTACAACTAGCTACTACATCGTGCACATCATTTCTGCCATTTGTTCTTTCAGGAAAGCGATCTCATAAGTGTTATCCTTGATGGGGGAAGGACCACTAGTAGACATCTCTTTAGCACGAAACCTAGTGTTGATAGGATCACGATGTGGTGGTAACTTGGATTGTTTCCTTTGAGCAATCTTTTATCTTTATGATCCTAGAAAGGAAAAGAATGGGATGGGAAAGAAATGGGGTACATTTGAAAATTTGACAATGTGGAAACATAAAACAAACACGAAGTTAGCTTAGGTTCTTGCTTATTTGAAATGCACCTATCATTTTCGAAATGTTGGCTTGGACCCTCGATTGGGTATTTATCATGGTGAGTTTCTATAGTGGTGTTGAATTAATGCACAAGCTTGGTAAGTAACCGAAACTTTCATATCATGCTTGAAATTGCGGGATGGACTCTTCTCTTTTGATTACATGGAAATGCTTTTACAAAGTTTGACTTTTTACAGTGCCTTAAGATCATAGGCGATAGACAATGGCTCCAATAGTGGGCCTTTTACAATATGAGGAAATTCAAATTTACAATGAAGAGGCTTCATTTTGGATGGCTTTTCCTTCCCGGAGAAGATCTTGAACTCTTGTCAATGTCCTTCTTGGTGCGGAGTTCTAGCTACTTGCCACAAAGTTTATCTGTACACATTTACATGACGGAGCCATTAGTGTATGCATGCATGCCCTTGTAGGGTTGGAAACCCTTAGGGATTGGGTATGATCTAATGTGTAAGCAACGGGGTTGCTTTTCCCTAGGGGTTAATCACAGATGCTATGTAAATAGAATGGATATAACTTGGAGTAGAGCACAACTCTTTGAAGCAAGAAAAATGGCAAACCTGCAAATGGAAACTGGACACTTTCCCCTTGACTCATTTTGAAAGCAATCCTATAAAGGATATCCTACCCTAGGTTGGGATGTTCAATCGAATTTGGCTCTTCCTAGTCCTCACATGTTTTACATAGTCCAAGCCAACTATATGAGACACGGCTTAACTGGTAAGTTGGTCCTATTGTTAGGGAGGACCTCGATCATCTAATCCTTCCCTTCATAGAAGTTATAGGATAGAGCAAATCAAGGGGGGCCTTTTCAGCTACTCCTGTCCACACATGGACCCAGAAGTGCCTACAAGTTGGCACCCAGTAACTATCTATGGTTTGCGCGTCAGGTGGTAACCTTAAGTGCTAAGCCCGGGTTCAACTCAAAATGAGGGGTGATGTCATGCATTTTGAAATGAAAGGGGAAAGACTTTCCAAGCACAATAGATATATGCACAGATAAAGGTGTAACAAAAATTAAATCTTATTACCCTAGGTTAGCACATGTGAAGGAAAGCTGTAAAGCATGATTTAGGAAAGCAAGAAAGCTTCACACATACGAAAATACCTAAAAGCCGGTTTTTGGAAAACCATTTTGAAAAATATTTTGGAAAATATTTTTGAATTTTGAAAATAGTTTACTAGGATATAGTAAAAGCATTTTTCAAAAAAGAAAGCCCCGGAAGCTAATGTCAATTTCAATGTTTTTGAAAGCCAATGTCCAAAGATTAGGATTTTATCAAAAGCTCTAAAGGCTAAACTCTCTAAGTATCCCCAGTGGAGTTGCCAGTCTGTCGACGCCTCACGGCTACTTGACTACCCATCGCGGCGACGCTCGCGCGCCTCTCTATGTCTCGGTGTGAGAGTTATATGATGGTATGGAGGTGTGTCATACCTCGGGTGTGTGACAAGAATATGAGTTGATTTTAAGGAAATTACCAAGGGTAAGTGAAGTCGCCACCAACGCCTATCCGTAGACAGTCATTTGTTTTGGTAAAATCATAACTTTTGGACATTGGCAATTAAATACAAGCTATTGGCATTAGCTTTCGGGGCTTTAAATGCGTTAGACTTTGAGGTTTGGTTTTGGAATGGGTGTGGTCTTGATCGATATTTTCCTACTGTGTTTGGAATCGTTGCCAAATTTCCATAGCAAAAATCCGACAGCAATTCACCTTATTTTTGTGGCGGAAATCTGGCAACAATTTACCTCAGATGCATGAGAATATGGCAATGGGGATGCCCCATTTTCACAGCAAAAATTTGACTGAGTTTCACATTTGGTGCACTATGGCATGATCAGTGAGGGTCACTCGCGTAACCACAAAAGTCCATCATACAAAGTTCACGATCACCTACACACGCACAAGCATATATATATACATACATACATACATCATACACAATGTTATCACACAGAGCAGGAAAGTAAAACAGACATTGCCAATGTTGCAAGGGTATGGCCCAACAAGATACAGAAAATGTAAAACAGACATTTCCATACCCAGGGAACGTGGCCTAAGAAAAGAGCAGGAATTGAAAAGGGGGTACATGGAGGGGGACCCTAACATATGCTCTAGAGAAGAGGCTTAGAGAGAGGGAGAAAGAGAAATCCACTCTGGAGGGGCTAGGCCCCTTAATCTACTGAACATTGCCCTTTGTGAGCTTGCATCATCTTGCTTGCAGCCTTGCCCTTTTTGCTTGCCCTAGGAGGTTGTGCCCTCGCTCCAAGCATCCATGCTCCATGCATGTATATGCAAAGTCAAAAGAAACAAGCCAGTAGACTAGCAAAGGAAGAAACAAGGGAAATAGGGAGAGCATGCAAAGAACACACTACCAAAGAGAGCCAAATGGGGGAAAACAAAGCATGCTAAGCATATGAAAGGGGCAAACAAGCATGTTATCAAATAAAAGGGGGTGTCCTAGGAGTAAAAATGTAGGTTTGGATCGAATGTCCATAGTTCCATTGGATTGGAGTACGGACGACACACAGACTCATGCATGAACATGTAGGCAAGCATGCAAAGATGCGAAGAAGCGAAGGAAGCCAAACAGGTGGCACAAAGTAAGTAAGGCAAGCATATCAACATTGCACGGAGCGGAGAAAGGTGTGTATCAAGCACACCAACACCACAGAGGTGTATCTCACAAGTAGCTACACCCAATCAATCCCTAGGAGGGATGGATGTGACCACACAAGCAAGCCCGCGGGGGGCATAAAGCATGGCAAAGCCTAGATTTAGAGAGGCAAGCATTGACATGAAACATAGAAGCAAGCAGGCAAACATAAACATATAGGGAGATGATTCAAACCCTTTGATATAGGCCTAGGTGTGTGGATGTAGGCCTAGACCACAGGATCTAGATCTACATCCTACCAATAAGGGATAAAACACAAGAAAGAGAGATATCAAGGGAAAAAAGGCTATAGAAGCACATGGCATAGCAACCAACATATAGATCTAAGCACACAAGCATGGCACAGAGCACATAAGCACATAGATCTGAGCATAGGCATGTAGATCTAAGCAAAAGCATGGCAAAGAACACATAGGCATATAAATCTAAGCATAAACATGGCGAGGAGCCTAAAAGCATGTGGATCTAAGCATAAACATTAAATTTAGACGTATCCTAGCCCAAGAAGGCTAGGCCAACAACATCAAAGCGATAAATCATGGCATAAGAAAGGAAACATGCTAGAAAAATCATAAGGAAATGCTAGGAAGCAAGAACATGCTAGGAAAAAGCAATAAAGCATATTATTGAACAAGAAAAAGCTATAAAAAGAAAAGGTGTAGATTATAGCTAAAAAGCTACATCTACACCCCTAAACCTCAAATCCAAGGTATGGAATCAAGGAGAGGAAGATTGGGTGCAAGAACACAACTTTGTAATTGTGGTGAAAAGAGAAGAATCAAAGGTGTTTGGTGGTGTTTGGATGTGTTTAGGGGAGAAATTAGAGAGAGGAGAGAGAGAATCTTCCTAGAAAACTACCTAAAATCTTCTTGTTTTTTAAAAATAAGGGCTTTCGAAGCTTTTATAGTTGAAAACTAACCTTTCGGCTTTCAATGCACCTTGTATGGCAGTCGGCCACCCCTGCTGACATAAGTAGTTTGGGCTTTTTTTGGCCCCACTTTGGACACATAATTGAAGGTCTTCCCAGACTTGTATTAAGTTGATCTTGGTGTCTTTAGAAATCTTTGGATGTCTAGTTTCGAGAACACTAAAAAAATTGAAAATCCGACTATCAGATCAAAAGTTATGGCCCTTTACACGGTTTTCTGGATATCTCAAACGTTTTAACTCCGATTTTAACCCATGAATAGTCATTGGAAAGGGAATTTGATAATCTCCAGACTAGCACTAGTCCCAACCCATTCTGATGGTCAGATCAACATTAGGGTTTCTGGTGCCCCTAAGAGTCAACCTCGGGTCAAAATTCCTCAAACTTGGCCAAAGTTCATGAAAATCACAGAGTAGCTCGGGTTTGATGTAGAAAATTGAAAAATGTTGTTTTAAGATGATTTTGACCGACTTTAACTTTCGGTCAACCCAGGGTTAACTAGGGGCATTTTGGTCAATTTAACTTGAAATGTCACTTTGATTGCTCTGATATCTAAACGGGTTACGCCACGTCAATCTAGATGTTTCCACGGCCCCATGGAGAAAAGATAATATTTTTGAAATTTTTGGGGTCTGGCACGCAAATTGAGGGTGAACAAAATACGGTGTCTACACAACCTAATACAACTCAATCCATGTGGGTTGGGTTGGACTCCTGTGATGATTTGGGTTTTTTTTCAACCTGATCATGGTGGATTGGATTGAAAGAAAGCCCCACAACCTAACCCAACCCATGCACACCCTTGAGAAATTGCATAAAACCCCCATAATTTTACACTTGGGATTTAGTGTCCATTTAGGAATTGCTTATCTAACTTTTGCTGAAAGTACTGTAGATAAAAGGTTAAAGTTGAATAAAATAAGTCGGCGACTCAAGTGAGGCTCGAAAATAGTAGGAAAAATAAGTAATAAGCTAGCTTATAAGTGCATCCCAAATGGGCACAAAACCTCAAGATTTTAAATAGGATATAATATATACAAAAATTAAAATCTAGACTAACCCTCAGTAAGAAAAATATCAAAAAGTACCCATATAATATAACAAACAATAGGTATGACAAATTGGACATTGTTGGGGGCTATTTTTGCGCGTACCCATGTGTCATCCGCTAGAGGAGTGACCATGCTAGACTCGGATTTTTTTTGGGGAGTTAAACTCGGAATTGGACATTGGGCCAAAGATACCAATGGCTTCTGGTGCACTTTTAAGCCAACAAAATAGAAAAGTTTAAGAATCGTGATAGTGGTTGAAATAAAGTTGATTAAGTTATGAGTTAAGGATCATAATTATGTATATTAAGTGATGTTCAACATTAGAGAATAATTAATTAAGTGTCATATGTCCAGTGATGGGATGAGTCCAAAATAGTCCATATCCAGCTATGGTTTATGTCCAAATAATACATGTCTAGTGGTGGTTTATGTCCAAATAATATATGTCCAGCTGTGGTTTATATCCATATAATACATGTCCAGTGGTGGTTTATGCCCAAATAATATATGTCCAACGGTGGTTTATGTCCAAATAATGTATATCCAGTAATGAGATGATCAATTTATTAATATATATATATATATATATATTAGTTAAATATTAGTAAAATCATGTTTATTAAATAGTGAGATAATATTAAAGCAGATTGCTTTTAACTGCATAGTAATAATGAAGAAATATGTACTCAATAATGTAAGTTTATAGATTGAGACATAGTGACTTACCTTGATATGGTTTGTGATTCCAGTTGTATAGCATCATTTTATATTGTTTATGGTTCCAGTCGTATAGCATCAGTGAGCTAATAACATTCCGATGGTATAATAACATGAGTCCAGTGGTACAGTGATAATAAAGTAAAATATACTCAATACTGTAAATTTGGAGATAAAAACATAATGACTTATCTTTATATGGTTTGTGGCTCTAGCCGTATAACATCAGTGGACTAATAATATTCCAATAGCATGATAATGTGACTTCAATGGTAGAGGGGCAGTATGCTTTGATGAATTATTTTCATGATGACTTCAAGGTTGGAAGGGAAAAATGGATGCAACTGGAGGGAGAGAGAGAGTATGTCAAGCCATGTGCAGAGATTGGTTAAGTTTGTCCTCTTTATCATACACTTAAATTATTTCCCCATGATGATGCTCTTTTAGTTTTTAGTAAAATATGAGTGACATTACCTTCCATGAGAAGGGCTTTTAGTATTAGAATTGTATGTCTTCCATGAGAATGGCTTTAAAATGAAATCTTTGTGCCTTCTAGGAGAAGAGCTTTTAGTATTCAATGTTTATATACCTTCCATGAGAAGGATTTTTGTAATATGCTCTTGGAAGAGTGTTTGGTGTCTTTTAAGATGTATGGAGATGGTTAGAAATATAGATGTTTTGTAATATGTATGGGTAATATGTACGGATAGTTTGTGGGAAAATGGATTTTTAAGATGTATAAGGAATGTGCATACGTACTTTGAGAGAGATGTGATTTGTAAGATGTATGAGAAATATGTATAGATACTTTGTATGTACAAGTACTTTGTAAGAAATGGGCTTGTGAGATACATGAGAAATATGTATATATGTACTTTGTGAGAAATGGCTTTGTGAAATATATGAGAAATATGAGAGATATGGAAATCTGATATTAGAGCTACTAGAGTGGATTTTGTGTTATGTCATGGGTTGTGTTGTTTTCTAGTATGAGAGATTTTGTAAGAGAAATGGAGGAGAAGATGAAAATGTGTTTATGGGTAGCAAAATGATGAAATTTCAGAATAAGAGAGTGTGGGAGAGATGAGTTATGGTCCCCCTAGTGTGTCTAGCTTGGTCCTCTTTATATAGAGCCAAGTATGTAATTAGATTAGAATTCGTTGAAGGGAAAATTAGCAAATAAGGAAAGGCTTTTAGCAAAATTAGTGATTTCTTTAGTTGGCTTTTGGTTTTTAGCCAAAAGAAGAAAATATGAAATTTAAGGTTGCTGGAACTGCTGCTATAGTTGTCTGTCATAGTTGCACAGCAGTAGCTGTCCTGATACAGCTGGATGATATCAGTTGTATGATGTAATTTGTTAAAGATAATATTTAGCATTTTATTTCATGGTTTTGGCTGAAAATGGTAAGACATCTTTTATAGGATCTTTCTATTTCTGGTACAACATTTGGAGACTAAAGATTTGGCTTTAAATGGTAGGATTTCTTTTTTGGGATCATTGCTTCTTTGGGTATGGCAGCTAGCTGCTGGGATTGAGCATTAATGGGCTAATGATGTCACTTTGAGACATGTGTCAACTGCCTAAGCTGCTGCAACTTCCACTGGAGCTACTGCTAGTACTTTTTGGCTAAGTTTCCTCTTTTGAAAAATTATATGTTTAATCCATGCTTTTATTACAACATAATTTTAGTATGTAGTAAACTAATTGGTTGGTTTTTAATGAAGCTTTAGAGATTTAATTATGGCCTCTTTGTGTTGTGACCAAATCTTGGAAAGCAAGGAGAGCATTTAATGCTAGATGAGATATTAAATAGATTTCTTATATTTAGAAATAGCCAATAAGATTTAGCCATGTGTTTGGGTTAGATTTAAATGAAAATAGTAATATACTTTATATGAAATAATATAATTAGATTTTCAAATTTGTATTATATGATGAGCATTAATTTTTAGGTAAAGAGCAATGGAGAGTTTTATCATTTTAAGTGTTATGTGATATTGGAGGCGTACTAGATGTTACCAGCACACACTGACTTGTCAGAATTTCGGGAATTGGAGAAGACATTCCAAGTAACATGTTTCCTTTATCAACTTTGAACCGCTAAAGCTTTACTAAACATACTTCTTGACCCTCCAAACCACGACTCCCAAAGTTCCCCCAATGAGGCTCATGAGCTTGAATCATGTGCTGAAAATGAGATTATGTGCCATGAGCTTGAACCATGGGCTTTGATGAGATAATATCGTCATGGGTTTTGAACGATGGGCTTTGATGTCGTTTTGTATAAATATGGGCTCTTTTGGGATTTAAATGAGATTTACCCAAAATCTATGATAATGTTAACGTGGTGCGGGTTGCCAATGAAATAATGCCATATGCCAAAAAAAAAATAGTCATCCATACACATTAGAGTCAAATATGAAAGACGTATAGAGAAACACAAAAATAGAGGATTAAAAAAAGAGGGAAATTGCACTGACCTCCCCTAAAAGCATTTGTATTAGTGCATACAAAATTCATATCTATTTTAGCATAAAATCTTACTTTTTCTATTTTACATAATCACATTTCAAAAATACCCAACTATTACCTATTTTACATTTTATTAAAATATTATTTCTTTCATATTTTCTCAACGGTGTGAAGCTTTTACTGGCATGGACAACAATTGGGCATTTTTCCTTTAAACGGTGTAAAAATGGTTTTTTTTTTTTTTTTTTGGGGTTTTGGGGGGGGGGGGTGGGTGGGTGTTGGGGAAATCCATTCTATGAGATATAAGGCAAATAATTTGGGTTGTGAACCTTGAAAATATATGGGGCTTAAGCCAATCTGTGACGCAAGAGAAGCATGGGTTGTGAGCCCACTTCGTGATGTAGATAAGATGTGGGTTCTGAGACTGTCTCGTGGAAGTGGAGAGGTTATTGGTCATTAGAGATTAGACAACAATTCGAAAATATATGAATTATTGGAAAGAAAGATTAGTCAACAATTCGAAAATATATGAATTCTTGGAAAGAAAGTCTGATCTGTGTAGTTATGTAAAATTTAGGCATTTTTGGGCTTAAAAGAGATTAACCCAAAACCTATTATTTCTTGCTTGTGTGATGGCATGGGGTGCCAATAAAATTGTGCTACATTGCCGTGAAAATAGAATCCATAACAACGGGTGTATTAAAAGCATAAGTTAAGATGCATTCAATACTTCATTAATATCAAGAAGAAAAAAAAAACACAATACATTTGTGCATGCAAACCAATAAAATATTGACAAATATATTTTTCTTTTCAAAAAACATGCATTATTGCTCATAATTAAATATTTATTATTTCTTAACATATTCCCTTAGAATACTTGGTTTGCACACATTAATTTGAAGTATGTGTATTTTTCTTGAAACTTGTGCAGTTTTTTTTTTTTTTTAATTTATTTTTTTTTTCCTAAAGAAGAAATTTATGTAACCCAAGTATTAAATGGGATAAGATCCCCTCCAATTAAATCCTCTAGTTCCCTCTATTTTTAATTTAGATATAAGACGTGTGGCATTTAAAAATCAGATAAATGTCATGTATCACATTCAACTATAAATGAAAGAGAATTGGAGGATTCAAATGCAGAGAATTATTTCCTATACATCTTAGCCCATACTCGTAAAACACTTGTTAACAAAAGCCTAACTTCATACCCTAGATTATGAGAGAGAGCTGTACTGACCTTCCCTAGAGTTTTCAGTTATTATACTCACATCCCCTCTAGTTTGGACCAAGACACTCACCTTCCTTAAAATGCAAGCTATTTACACTTTACCCCCTTGGATGACTGGAAAAATAAAGATATTCTAACTCTCTTTTTTCCAATCATCTAGGAGAGGTTGGTCGTACATATGTAAATATTTATGGAAGGTGAGTAACTTATTACAAACTAGAGGGAATGTGAATGTAAGATAAGAACAAATACCTCATGTGAGGTCAATGTAAAGTAATTATCCCAATTTTAAATGTTTCACCCAAGGAACCTCCTTAGAGAAGCACTATTACTTGTAACGAAAACCAAATAGGCTACACCTAAAAAGCTCATCACATGAACACCACGTAACATTTTAGTGATAATAAAAATTATAAAAAATATTTCCTAAAATGTATTTATGTGTTAGGATTTTTAAAATCCTTTTTGTTATTGTGTGTGTGTGTGTGTGTTTTTTTTTTTTTTTTTTAGGGAGGGGCGGGGTGGGGGGGTGTGGGGAGGGATGAAAATGATTCACAAATAGGTTCTAAATAAATATACCTCATGTTAATTGAAACAACTTAAAAAATTATTAGTTTTAATTAACACCAACTAAAATCTGGATTATAATTTCAAACTAGAAAACAATAGGGAGAAATAGGTTTTAATTTGCAACAACCAAATAATGAGAATTATGAAACTTGTAAATAAAATAAATAATAATAATAATAATAATGAGAATTATGTAATTTAACCAATTTCACTGTTCATTATCTTAACTTTCATATCGCACGGTACTAATCTGCGCCATTTTGACAAAACTAATTGTAGAAATGAACTTCCTGCAACCTAAGTACCATTTTCGCTACACATTTGAAGCGGAATAAATCAGCTTCGCATATTAACATACATCCAAATACTACCTTAGGAGTATGGAGTATGGACAACAAGTTTACATGATAGCACAGGTCACCGTTCTAAATAAAAGTTTCAAAACAGGAAAAGCATCGGTCCCAGAATTTTAGCATACCATGTAAAATGAAGATGAAATCAAATGCCATTCTTCCCACCAAGGAAGCAAAAAACCACCTCTATCTCAAGCCAGCAACACAACCAAAACAATGCTTAAAACCATCAAAGGTTCCTACATTTCTCAATAACGGTGCCTGTTCCGGTCCCGATCACGGTCCCTTTCCCGCCCATAGTCTCTATCTCTGTCATGATCATAATCCCGGTCGCGATCTTTTCCTCTATCTCTCTCTCTACTTCGACTCCGACGCCTGTCCCTGTCATCTCGATCTCTGTTCCTGCTGCTCTCCCTATCATCCCAATCCCTTCCTCTGTCTCTGCTTCTCTCTCTCCCATCTCTATCAGTGACGCCTGCAACATTTTTTTATGTAATGTGTATATAGAGTAGAACAACACAACTATGGGACAAACATTCAAAATGGGTCAATACTATTGCAATATTTTTAATTCCCATAATGATTCCAAGATGTGCAGACAAACTAGAGATATCCGGCCTGTTCTAAAATTCATACTGGCTTAGAACAAACACTTGTACCAAAACTCACCATTTCATAAGCAGGTTAAAAATGTTAAGTGGAATGTATCAAGCTACATTGACTCATTAGATACAAATAAATCCTAAGAAATGGTATCTAAAGCAAGTGATTACTGATTGAGTGCTTAACTTTTAAAAATTACCAGTGTGATGTTAGGAGTGCTAAACTGTTTACATCTATCAAAGCAATTGTCAGCAGGGGAATTCAAAACAATAAGACTAAATTGATTATTAAAAAAAAAAAAAAAAGCATTTCTAATCAATGTTTCTGTAAAAGCTAAAACTTTTCAAAATTAAACAAAACCCACCCAGGTAATGGAAAAATATGAAAAGAGGTACAGCACTAGGACCTCAAAAGGATTAAAAAAAGGGGGGGAGGGGGGGGGAGAGGGAGGGGTTGACGTGGTTCATTTTTAAAGCTAGCTGTTTACTAGTGCTTATGTTGTATGATAAGTAGTTCCTTTTACTTGTAACAGTAAGTTAGTTGATAAGATTGTTAGTTTATAAGTGCAATAGCCTATCAGAAATCAGCAAGTGCCTGTGCAAGAACCAAGGCCAGGTCTTGTGCATTAGCAAGTTCGTCTTGTGCATTAGCAAGTTCCTCAAAGAGAAGAGCCAAAATGGGAGCCAAGCATCAAAGTTGGCCTTCCAAAATTCCAAGGGAGCCTGAACCCTGAAGAATTTGTGGACTGGTTGAATCAAATCGAGAGGATCTTTGAGTACTATGAAGTCCAAGATTCCAAGAAGGTGAAGTTGGTCTCTATCAAGTTGAGAGGGAGAGCTTCAACTTGGTGGGAACAACTCCAAGTTCAGAGAGGTAGGAGGGTTAAAGGAAAGATCCAAGAATGGTTCAAAATGAAGCGGAAATTGCAAAAGCAATTTCTGCCTTTCAACTATATGCAAGCTATCTACAAATATCATTCTTGACAGACCAAGAATGATATGGGAAATGCAGCAACGTATTTTTTCGTTAATGCCACATCTGATTCATCAAAGGTAGCCAATACATGCAAAAAAGAAGGTATAGCTTTAATCCTTGATAATTCCTTTCTAGCATCCAAAGAAGAAATGTTGATGAATGCACAAGAGTATGAACAACGTGAAGAAGAAAAAGAAAAATGTGTGACAGTGTATTGATAATTGAAGACAATAAAGGAAGGGAATGCTTTCAAGAACCGGTATATGATCAATACGTGGAAGAAGAAGTAGATGCTCATATAGAGGAAGAAGAGATTTTATCATTAGTAACAAATGTCTTTAAAGTTCCAAAGAAAGAAATGGATGACGAGTGGCTTAGAAGTAGTTACGAGGATATGGTGTAACAAGAAGTTTTTAACAATCTTGAATTGAAGAATCAAGACCAGCTCCAATCACAAAATCTATCTTGCTTCAAGAAAGGAGGTGAAGTTAGAGATTCAAGAAGTGCTTAGAGGGTGTTTGGTTTGAGACTATCTCAAAACTCAAAAACAATAACTCAAAACTCATCACTCATTCTCATTACTCATATCTCAGCAAAAACTCAAAACTGAAAATTTTTGTTTGGTTCATAACTCAAACCTGTGTATCTCATTTTTATTACTCAACTTTTTCACTTTTTGGTGGAGCCCACAGCCTGCACTTTCAGAACGGTCACGTGTCTCTCGTGCGTGTGACCTTCTCTCTCCTTTCACCCAAAATTTGTCTTCCTTATCTATCTCTCTCTCTCTCACACACACACACACACACACCAAATGTTAGAAAAAAGTCCATCAGCTCTACTCTTCCGCCTCCATATCCACAAGACCCATCTCCAGCAAACCCCTAAAGAAATTTCTCAAAGCTCACTCATCTTCAATTGCCCAGTTTCTACCGGTGAGTTCCGTTCCTTTTTTGTTATACGGGCTATGGTGTGATGATTTCCTCCTCTTCCTCTGTCTCGAACCAACCCCAAAATCCAAGAATTGGTCGACACCCATATCCAGCAAATCCCATTTTCCTTTTCATCTCACCCAATCGTCGATAGTAGTCCCAGATTCCACAGTTTTTTTGTGTCTGTTTCAGCATTAGGGCCTCTGTTCTGTCTGAGTTTCCCTTATTCCTCTACCCCGAAAGAACCCCAAAATCAAACAATGGATCATCCCTTATTTTCCCCACTTAATATTGTTTGCTGCCTGTGCTTGTTTAGAAACTTGGTCCTAGCAAACAATTTTGGTGGAAGTGTAGTTATGGATCTAGAGAGAAGAGAGGAAAACAGAGTGGGGCTGGTGGTGTATGTAATGTGAAGCTGGAGGAATTTGGGTATTTGGTTTCTTTAACATTAACATTAAAAGCATGGAATAGTTTGGCTTGGTGTTTGCTGCCTGTGCTTGTTTAGAAACTTGGTCCTAGCAAACAATTTTGGTGGAAGTGTAGTTATGGATGTAGAGAGAAGAGAGGAAAACAGAGAGGGGCTGGTGGTGTATCAGTGTATGTAATGTGAAGCTGGAGAAAAAGTAAAGAAGATGAAAAAGCTTCCAACGGAATATGAGTTTGATGTGACAAGTCACTGCAGTGGAGACCACATGGTTCTACTAATTTACAAGAATGCCATGAAACTCATTCTAAAAACTGAAAACACCTCTCCACCTGTTCTCAGTTTTCATTCTCATAACTCAAAATTTTGAGAAATGAGTTATGAAAACAAAAACTGAAAACTCAACCAAACAAATTTTATCTCAGTGGGACCCACGGTTTTTGAGTTTTGAGTTATAACTCAAAACTCCTCAAACCAAACACCCCCTTAGTGTTCTTAATTAATGACTTTCAAGATTATATTCTTTATGATGTGACAACCATGGATGTTTGTCATCTCTTACTTGGGTGTGAAAGATCATGTCCACATCAAACCATTCCAGATGGAAGGAGCAACACATTCAGCTTATACAAGAAAGGAGATCATTACACATTGCAACCAAAGACGGGTTGCAAGAGCATCTACACGGCTGCTTACACTTGCAGCGTTGACACTAAGCAGAAACAGTCCTTAATCTAGAGCATGATGCAGCAGCTTGATACAGCAACTAGCAAGAATGCAGATCAGTTGAACTACCAGATCATATGCACATCTCCAAAAGTTTCAATGTGCATCACTTGCTGTCCTATCATGCACCAGATCAGCTTACAACTAACCACACTCGAGAACAAGTGTGTTCCAAAGAGGGACAGTCCTAATGTGGTCCATTTTTAAAGCTAGCTGTTTACTAGTTTTTTATTTTTTTATTTATTTTTTTAATTAGTAATCAGTTTTATTGATATCAAAAAGGGACACCCTAGTACATAGGGAGTGTACAGGGGTCAACAATCAAGTACAAAAATTACAAGAATCAAGAAAATCAAGGAAAGAAGAGAATGATTGGTTTCGCAGAGCAGCCAACCAATCCAATAAAGTTCTAAAGAAAAATAACTTGAGGTCTGGTATGGATCTCTCATTAGTTGAAAAGATTGTTAGTTGATAAGTGCAATAACCTATCAATTATTTAGAGAAGTTTGTTAGGCTTTGGCCAATCACATGGCACCTACATGGTAGGTTCTTGTAACTAACTCAGCAGCTTGCTTTATGTAACTATAAATAAGCAAGACTGCCCTAATTGTAAACAGATAAATTTGAATCCAAGAAATCTCTACCTATGAGGTATTATTCCAAGAGTGTGTCTCTTGAAGAGCTAGTTCATTCTTTCTTTTCTCTAAGCAACTTAGCTTTCTAAAACAACCTTCCTTTTCACCAATTTCCTCCAATGGGGGGGGGGGGGGGGGGGCATGAAGAGTTGGTTTACAACTTTATTCATACACAATTATTAAAAATCAGCAATTATTAAAAAGAAAAAAAAATCAGCAAATAATACTTGGACACAAACAACAAGCTAAAAGAGACACAAACAACAAGCTAAAAGAGACATAAGAAAGCATACCATCATTAACCAGTATGGAAATGTTGGCAGAATTGCCAGATATGAAATTCAAAAGAATTTAGCAAAGAAGTAGCCTATTTGCTTCTCAAGAAGAGATGGGAAACATGCTCAATATCATTTTGGCCAAATAAAAAAAAGGATAAAGACAAGTATGCTTTGGTTCTAAGAAAAATTTCATGAATTTCTATAAATCTATGAAACTGGCATCATTATTTGCCATGAGGCAGCATCATAGGAAAGCATTAGCATAAAATAATATAAAATTAAACCCTTTGAGACCACTCATATAAGAAGGTTTATGATAGGACAGATTGGAGAATCTGCTTCATGGGCTCAAGGTTAAGCTGTTTAGAACTTTAGAAAGAAGCTTAGGGTTCAAAGAATAACAAAAGTTTTGGTAAGGGAAGAATTTAGTTACAAGACAGGTGAAAAGAATATTGAATCTGTCCACATGGTGTGAACAATACGCAAAGGGGAATAAAACCTGATACTTAGGATCTCTCTAGACTCAATTAAACCACCAAACTACCATTAATTTTCAGAAATTGCAGAAATAACATATTTGCACCAGAATATAAAACTAACCACAACTGAGGAAATAAATTAAAATAATAAACTATTTTAATCCTAAGACTCATACCTAGACCTTCAAAACCACAAGACTTCAATTGAACTTCACACGTGGGTCCCAAATAAATCTTGAATAGGAAAATTTGCATAGTAACAAATAAAACTTCCGAACGTACATCGGCTACTCACTAGACAACTTGTGACTTTGATAAAATCAATGGAGTACTCATGCATAAGGCATAAGGACTTTGATAAATCTTCCCAATAAAAATCAGTGCCATCCTTTGACAGCTTAGCTGGAACTCAAGTCAGGGTTCTAGGCTAGTCATCAAATGATTAGGTAGCATCTATTGCTACAATAAAAATTTTAGGTTCTTGTTCTTTGCCATTATCTTGAAATTTCTCTTTATCAAGCAGTTCAGAAGCCTTCTTTACATTATTTATTATTATTATTTTTTTGGCTTCTAACCTTTCAGCTTGTTTAGATCAATCTGCAAGGTTTCTTGGCATTTAAACATCTTGTTTAGCTTTTCTCCTTGATTTTATTCTTGTTCAAATTTTAAGCAGCCTGTTATAGTTGTTTAGCATTCTGTCTTGAAAATTCATCTTTGTATTTAGGCTTTAGATATTGTGGGTTCCTTCACTTTTTGATCAGAGCCTAAAAACCCTTGTGATCATTTCCCACATGATGATTGTATCAATAACTAAAAGACCAGAATATTGCAGAGTAGACACCCTCTTTTGAATTTCAGATCTCAATCCAAAATTGCAGTTTTCATACATTCACGTTCAACTATTCCACATTTCATAGTTAGCTTATTAATGGCATAATCAATAACTGACAAATTACCTTGGTGAAAACTATCTCCTTATAAAGTCTTTGTGTAAGTCTATCTTGAAGAACCTTTCTTTAAAGCATCATTGAAAGAGCGTAAATTTACCACTATGTTTTCACAGTGGTAACCTGCTCTGATACCAAAATTGATGTAGGAAAAAGGGAAACGAAGCCAAATCAGATTTGGCAGTTTTGATGACTAGGATTACGAAGAATAAGGGTTAGGGTTTGGTAGGAAAAAGGCTAGAAAATTGTATCTAATTTTTTAAAGGAATAGTGAAATTTTTGGGATAAAAAAAAAAGAACCCGTGGTATGGGTTGCCATTCCAAGGCTGTGAACAATAACCTGAGAGCAATACTTTGGTTGTTTGTGGATTATTTGGGGCTATTTGATGGATAGATGGTTTAGGCTTTTGAATTTTTAAATTTTAGGATTTTAAAAATGACAATCATTATGTGATTGCTAGGTTTCAAGTTTCTGGAAATTTAAGGACAGAGAAGAAGAAGAAGAAGAAGAAGATAAACTTCTAGGGATGACACCTAGACTTCGTAAGCATCACAACTAGGGTTTCCTCAACATCACACCTTGGAGAAGGTTGCATGACTTGCATCACACAAATTTCAAATAAAACTTCATAGCCTCAAAAATTTACAAAACACAATCTCTCCACCTTTGAAGAGAAAACATTACATCCATATAAATAGATGAATAATATATAAACCTAATAGGACTTGTACTACTTGGGCTTTGATAACTAAGCCCAAAGTAAATTACCACACTCATAAATAAAACCCAATAAAATAATTGACCCCCGAAATAAGACCCAATAGAAGTAAAACCCATATCCAAAAACCATAAAATTACAGAATTTCCCAATACTTACTTATCAAAAAAGAATTTCCCGATACTAAAAAAATAAATAAATAACATTAATACAAAAATTGACTTCTCCCTGCCTGCCTATGCTATCAATTGAAGATTTGTAAGGCCATCTTGTACTAACTAGGAATGGTGTTTGGACATACTATGACACCCAGAATGACAAACCACCATCTTTCCTGCTCCTAAAAATTCTAAATTTCACAAGAATAGGGGAAATGTTAACCTGCACTTAACAAAATGGTACTTGGGCATAGTCTTAGATTTTTAATAGTTTCTGGTGTAACAAAGGAAACCTAAAGAAATTTCGCACTTCATAGATTATGCATACGTAATGACTTAAGTTTCTTCTCTTGATAAGTTAAAAATGAGCATTTCTTAGTTTCAGGAAACATTGATATTCTCTCAATGAGAATAGCACATTTCTGCAAAAAAAAAAAAACCATAACTATATCTATCAATTAAAGGAATCTCAGTTACATTTTTCTGAATTAAATCACACAGTATAAAATATTTTGCTGGAACAGATGGATTTACTGTCTCACATTTAGGTTCACACCACCATGATGTCAGTAAGTGTGTACTTACATCTAAATACTATTTTGGCTTTTCAAACAGTGTCTCTAGGTTTACTATGCTACAGGAGCCCAATCATTTGGTTATATCCAGAAACATTTTAAAGGGAGTTATCAAAAACAACTCTAATGTCCCTCCACTAAAAAGGTCTTAATATCTAGTTAACAGATGGAAACATATATAACTCCTTTGGCATGTTCAGAACCCATAACCAGTTAATGCCTATGCGGGATGCAGCTATACTAGAGGAGCTGAATCTATATTCAACTCAAATTGTCCTGAGAAGTGCATTGCATGCATCGAACATGAAGCAACAAACAGGTATTATAATAAGGAAGGTTATCATCTAATCTCAAATTGTGTACTAAGGAGAATCAGTTATGCTAAAAAACACGAGAGATACCTAGTTCCTCAACCTCCCATCCAGCACGTCCAGCACCTGGAAGTGCCCGTCCAGTTTCAGCTTGCTGAGTTTTGGCACGAAACTTTTTCTTTAGATTGCCAAACTCATCATACATCTCACCATCATCCTGAGGTTATAAAAGAAATAATGTCAAACAAGATTAAAACCGGAAAATTCATGTAGTACTAGCACAAACTGATCTTACTTCTTCAGCCTCCCGCCGACGTCGCTTAGTTTCCTCTAACTCTTCTTCATCAAGTTCTTTGTAACCTCCCCCACGTCCTCCTCTGCTTAACAAATAAATAAGCCTAAAGTAAATAGTATTATTTCTACAAAATGTTTGAGGCTTAGACATTGATGCAAGTTAAATTCCAGTATGGATACAAGCCAAAATAAATATAAACAAAATCTTATTTGATGAATGCCCCTATAAGATAAGTCAAATTTTCAATTGCATATACACTTGCATAAAAATGGTTAAAAAGTGAAAATAAAAACATTGGTTGGTTAAGAAAATCCAACTCTTGGAAAAGAAAAAATGTTATCAACGGCCAGGATTGCCACGACATGCAATGCAAAAACAAGTATGAAGTATGCCATATGCCACTAGAACATTCTACAACAGAGTATACATCTATAGCTCAAATGATTCACTATATTAAATTTAGAATGTGATAAAGGTAGGTTTTATAAGCAATATTACATTCAGCAGAGTTATACTCACATCATTTAGGTTCAAACATGAAACGCCCAAGGTTTCTTTTCTAGTTCATTACATGTCAATTTTTTTATTTTATTTTATTCATAAGTTCCATCACAGTCTATGTTGATAAATGATAATCATGAGAGTGAACACCACCACTTTCTCTTCAGTTCTCTTCATGCAGCATAAGTATCCATCTAGTTTATCCCAATAGGTTTCAGCTCTTGATTAAAACTAAACACATGCATAAATCCAAATAACCATATACAAATACCTCACACCACCCTCATTGTGACCAGGTTTATTTGTGTTGCAAATATTGCATTTTGTACGCTTTGCCCAGTTGATATTACCACACCTGACCAACAAAAGCACAAGGCATAAGCAACAATAGAGATAATTCATCTCAACACATGACATGTGCACAGATATAACTGATAACAGCTCAAGTAACTGACTAAATTAACATTCGAGCTGGCTAGGAGTACATAATAATATATATTTCATAGTGGAAGCTTCTACATAATATGATAATAATATCCCTTAAATTCAGTCATTCTAGCATCAACAATATAGCCTGCCCAGATAGTATTGAACTTTGCCCTACAAAACGTAATCCGAAAGTTTTCCAAAAGATAATCAAGATAATAATGATAAAGTGCCCCCAAATTTTATAATAGATTTGAGAGTGAGATTAACATAATTTAAGAAAAGCTTCTAACCAATAAAGCTTAGTGCCCCCCTACAGACACAACCAATATATGCACATCATATGCTATGGTGGCTATTGATGGATTTACTACTTTTAACCAAAAACTTCAGATGTTGATAAAAATAATCATGTATTGTTTAACCATGCTTGACAATCTGCCACTAAGACAGAAAGTCCAGCTGTTCTATGCTGGCAAACATTATTGTAGATTATAGAACAATTAATGCAACACCAAGAACCTTATTGGACTGGTTATAAGTGTGGAGAAACCAATCCTTTTCTCCTATTTTGGTTTTACTTGATTTATGTAATTGATCTGTACCCCATGTATACTCCCTGTGTACTTGGGTGTCTCTTTTTTTATATCAATAAATCTTTATTACTTAATGCAAAACCAAGAACTCATTATCAATCTAAAATTTTTAGCCCAAGGTCGATTCATATTTCATATGAATTTGAAGACATGGGCAAATTTGGACTAGGCCAACCAAAAGGTCAAAATGCTGAACTTTGTGAAAGATTGGACCAGTCAATTCAATATGATACTCCCCCCAGGCTCCTGGTCAAGCAATTTGCATTTACATCAATCTTGATCAACAATCATCCTACCCAAGTTCCATTCTGATTCTAAACAACTATCTTTCTCTAAAACCAAAATTCATTAAACCAATATATGAGATACTACAACAAAGCTTTCACCACATAGATAAACTACAAAAGTACATGACAAAAATTGGATTATAAAATGATGATCAAGAGATCAGACAGGAGAAAGAATTTTTATAAAAAAATTCAGAAGTTCGGAAAAAAAACACACACACACACACACACACACAAATTTTGGAGGGGGAAAAAAACCTTTAAAATAAAGAAATATAGTCTTACATTGGACAAGGCCAATCATTTGGACCAAAGAGTCCTCCAACGGTAGCGCCAACTCCACGGCCAGGGCCCCCAGAGTCAGGGCCACCACGACCCCTACCACGACCACCAGCTCCACCACTACCACCAGAGGCGCCAGAAGGTCGAGCACTTCCACAGCGGTTGCACACACCACGAAATGCAAAATTTACATTTGTACAACTGCTACAATAATGTAATATCAGAAGCCATTTGCATAGAATTGTAGCACAGAAAACAGAAACAGTGAAAAAAAGAGCAAGAAAGAGCTGCTCACCAATCTCACATCACAGACCTTGTATTCGGACACGTCCAATCCCCCTCTTGTTGCCATGCTTTTCCTGAAGCATCACTCCGACCTCTTCCTCTTCCACCACCACCATTCATATCTCTAGTGTTTTCTTCCAATCCACCAAAATCACCAGCATCACTTGGATCTGCCACTGAGTTATAGGCGTGTTCATCCTTGCTTTTTGACTCTGCTATAAAAACTCCAATGGTATTACCATGAAAATCCTTGTTGTTAAACCATTCAACAGCAGCTACCGCAGCATGTGGATCTTCATAAGTCACAGTAGCATCTCCCTTCGGCTCATTTGTCACTTTATCATGGTATAACCATATCTTTGGATGACCTGTTCGCTTGTCTTTCTGTAAAAAAAGGAGCAAAATGGTACAAATTACTGAGCTTCTTCATGTCAATGACAAAGGAACAGTTCTATATAATACCATGTCAGACCTCCTACCTTAATTACCCCAATGGTGCCAAAATATTCAGCTAACATACTTTCATCAGTCCCAAAGGGCAAGTTGCATACATAGACAGATCCATTTGAAGGGGCTCCTTTTCCCAAATAGCTTGCCATTGTGCTCCAATTTCATGAAATCAAAGTAGACGAACAGCCACTAAACACTACAAAAAGGGGAAATGGTGTGGCTGAATTCAGCTGAGCAAAGAAAATAGAATAGCAAAAACACATTAGCCAAAAAGGAAATTCATTCATGATACACAGCAATCGGACTCATAAGATAGCAGTTGAAAAAACACAAGTGAAATCATGACATTATTTGCTTTAGCTGTAATTTCTCTTTAATATGTGATAGGAAAAGTATAAGTCCTATCGTTGTGCTCAGTGCACAAAAGCTCCCACTTTTGCAGGGTCTAGGAGAGGTCAATGTAGGCAGCCTTACACCCCAATTTATTGAAGAGGCTGATTCCCAGACTCAAACCCGCAACCTTTCGTCTTTGGTGGGAAGGCACTTGCCATCGCACCAAGGCTGGAATCATAAACAAGATATTAACTCAAATACCGCACTGACAAAACAAGCCTTAAAATGCAACCACGTAAGTAAATTCAATGAAAATAATGTTTGGTAAGGTCATCACAGTTGCTAGATAAAATTAAAAAATTAAGGTGAAACAAAAATAAATAACTCAAAATCAAAAATTAAAAATTAAAAAAAAAAAAATTAAGCTATCACTATTATAATTAACACCACAGGATTTTGTAAATTCTATAAAATAAAAATAAAAAATCAAATAATAAAGAAATAGTTTAAAGTCGATCTATAAAATAAATAAATAAATAAATAAAACGTATATGTGCATAAAAATAATGGTATAGGTGAGTTGGGCATTATGAGAGTAACAAACTGATACAAAAAAATAAATAATATGCGAGAAAGAGTTGAATATGAAGATAAAGGAAAGAGAGTAACCTTGATTGATTGAAGCTAAGAATGTAGTCGTTGAGGGTTGAGATTTAAAGAAACCCTAGAGTATTGGGTCCGTACGCACAATCGAATCGTGAATGAGAGAGAGAATTTATTAGGAAATGCTCAATCAAGTGAAGTGCAGGATGGATTGGAGAAAGGAATGGGGATCCAGACAACACGGGGTCTGTACCTGTAGTAGTGGCTTTTATTCAAACATATCCTTGACGACACCGTTTAATTTTAAGTTTCTTTTTTCTTTTTTTTCTTTTTTTTGAAAACTTTTTTTAGAGTTTTTTTTTATAGGGAAATGTTCATTCATTCAAATTACTTAAAAAATCATGATACAAGTCTTCTAAGGCTGGTGGGGGAGAATCTTTCATCAAATACAAATCCTCATCTAATGTATTCCTAGCATATTGAGCTAATGCATGTGCCACCTTAAGAATAAAATTTGAAAGGGAACTTGTCTCATTGTCTTTTCCTCTTCAAGAGTCTCAGGCCTTTGGTCATCAGATAGAAGAACTCCATGTTTAAAAGGAAGCAATCCTTTCTTGGAGTTTTGCATGCTAAATTTTGCTAGAACTTTATCTATATATCCAGCTTGTGACAAGTCTAACATTCTATTCTTTCGATCTCGCCAAAGCTTGATCCCTAAAATATAGTTAGCTTTGCCCAAGTACTTCATATCAAATTGGCTTGACAACCAAATCTTAACTGATGACATTACCCCTACATCATTTCCAATGAGTATAATATTATCAACATAAAGCACTAGGAAAATTACTACTTTATCTTGATGTCTTTTGTACACACATGGTTCATCAAGATTTTGTTCAAAACCAAATGACTTGATTGCTTGATCAAATCTGAAGTTCCATGACCTAGATGCTTGCTCAATTCCATAAATGGATCTTTTCAACTCACATACCATATGCTCTTGGTTCTTTACTATGAAACCTTCTAATTGCATCATATAAACTTCTTCTTCAAGATTGCCATTTAGAAAAGCAGTCTTGACATCTATTTGCCAAATCTCATAATCATAATGAGTAGCAATTGATAAGAGAATTTTGATAGATTTAAGCATGGCTACTAGCGAAAAAGTTTCTTCATAATCAATACCTTCCTTTTGTGTATACCCTTTCGCCACTAGTCTTGCCTTAAAGGTTTCAACCTTTCCATCTATCCCTCTCTTTCTCTTGTAAACCCATTTGCAACCAACAGGTTTTATGCCATTAGGCGCCTTTACAAGATCCCAAACTTGATTGGAATATATAGAATCCAATTTAGATTTCATAGCCTCAATCCAATGATGTGCATCTATATCTTTCATTGCCTCTTCATAAGTGTAAGGATCAGATTCAGCCTCTTCTGAGATAGCTTCATAAGTTTCTTCCAGACCTGTAAATCTTACAAGTGGCCTAATAATCCTCCCACTACGATGAGGCTCCTGTGTACTAGTCATCTCATGAGTAATATCTTGTGATGTATTTGATACAACCACATCATTCCTAGTTTCATCCATTGATTGTTCAATTACAGGTTCATTCATTTCAGCTAAGACAACTCTACTTCTAGGAGTAAAATTATTCATATAGTCATTTTCCAAAAAATTGGCATTTATACTAACAAACACTTTATTATCTTTATGACTAAAGAATAAACCTCCAAAAGTTCCTTTTGGATACCTTAAAAAGAAAACCACTTCTGTTTTAAATTGTAACTTGTCAAACTTTCCTTTCAACACATGTTGGACAACCCTAAATATGGAGATGTCTCATACTAGGCTTACGCCCAATCCACAACTCTATAGGTGTTTTAGGAATAGACTTTGAAGGTTCTAAATTCAGAAAATACATTGCAGTATTTAAGGCATGTCCCCAAAAAGAAATTGGAAGAATCGAATAACTCAACATGGATCTAACCATATCTAAAAGAATCATATTCCTCCTTTCTGCTACACCATGTTGTTGTGGTGTTCTAGGTGCAGTTAACTGGGGTATAATCCCATTTTTAGTTAAGTAATCCTTGAAATCCCCAATAAGGTATTTGCCATCACAATCAGATCGAATGGCGTTTATGCGTTTACCTAATTGATTCTTAACTTCAACCCTAAACTCTTTGAACTTTTCAAAACCTTCGAACTTCCATTTCATTAGGTACACATATCAAATCTAGAGTAATCATCAGTGAAAGTAATGAAATACTCATAACCACCTCTTGCTTGGATAGACATTGAACCACACACATCTGAATGTACTAGTTCTAGCAAATCTTTGGCTTTATTTCCTTTTGGATTAAAAGGCCTTTTTGTCATTTTACCTTCCAAGCAAGATTCGCAGAATGAGAATTCATTAAAATCTAATGGTTCTAAAAGCCCATCTTTCACTAGTCTTTAGATCCTATTTGAATTAATATGATCCAAACACAAATGTCATGCATCACTAGTAGAAAGAAACTTCATCTTTAATGATTTTACATGTGAATTATTATCTAATTCAGAATTGTACAATTCATGCTTATCAGGAGTTATAATATAAAGACCATCAACAATATTGCCAGAACTGATAAACACTTTATCTTTCTTTATCACAACATTGTCTCTCAAGATAACACAATATCCATGTCTACCTAAATAAGTTGCAGAAATTAAATTCCTACGAACATTAGGTACATATATGCAGCCTTCTAATATTAAAACCCTGGAACCAAAGCATAAATTAAACACTCCAACAGTTACAACTGGAATTTTGCTCCCATTAGCCAAAGTAAGAAACAGTTCCCCTTCATTCAACCTTTTGGTCTCCTAGAAGTATTGCAAATATAATTAGTACAACTTGAATCCACACACCAAGAATCTGTGGGATTATTTAATAAACAAGTTTCAAGAAGGAATGATCTCATCACACCTTTATTCTTGTCAGCTATGAATTTTGGAAAGTTCCTCTTCCAATGACCTTTCTCACCACAATGGAAACACTTTCCTTTGGTGTAGTCCTTTACCTTTTTCTTTCCTTTATTGGCAACTCCTAAGGCAAGTTGTTTACCATCTTATTTGGTGAAGTTCTTCTTCTTCTTACCGCCCTTCCCTTTCAACTTAGGCTTAGAAGAGGAAGCTTCAGCCATATTAGTATTAACACTGGCTGTCCCAAGGATGCCCTTCGCTGCCACTAATTCATTCATTAATTCAGACAAGGTATAAATCTTTTTGTTTATATTATAATTAAGCCTGAATTCTTTGAATGATTCTAGCAAGGATTAGAGTATCATATCCTCTTGGGATTTTCCATCAATGTCGGCACCTAAAACCTCTAGTGTATTTAGATAAGAGATCATCTTAAGACAATGGTCTCTTACTAGAGTCCCTTGAGTCATTTTGGTATTCAGGATAAGCCTTATAGTGCCTTGCTTAGCTAAGCGGCCTTGCTCACCAAACATCTCCTTCAAACTTAACATTATGTCTAAAGCTAGTTCCACATCCTGCATTTGATGCTGTAGAACATTTGAAATAGATGCTAGGATATAGCACTTAGCCATCTCATTAGTTTTCTGCCTACAATCGTATTGTTGTTTTTCCTCATAAGGAGCATCTAATGAAGGAAAGTTTGAACATGGTTCATTAAGCACATGTTTGTGCTCTTCAGCAGTATGAACAACGTCTAAGTTTCTTTTCCAGTCAACATAGTTGGATATAGTCAGTCTGTTTTGATTAAGAATAGTAACAAGTAGGCTAAAAGATGCCATGATTAAATCTGAAAACAATAAACGTGAATATAATAAGTAAACTGGACATTATCAATTTAGCATATAAACATATAGTATGGAACCTTAATAAAACTATAATATAAAAATATGCAATGACAACCCAATCCCATATTCAATATCCCTCAGTATAGAGTGAACATTAAATACTATGATTGAAAATATCTTTCATTACTAGTGTTGTCTTGATAACTCTTACCAAACACTAATAATATGTCGTTATTCAATAATAGTAAGAACTCACCATAGAGGATACTATAATATTTAGTCTAGCGTACACCATTACCTAGAGTCATGTGTAGCCACATTTCATCTACCAACAAAAGTTTAATCTAGTAGTACCATGATACAAAACACCCTTCGCATGGAATGCAAGGCTTAAGGCCAAGACGAGGTGTTTGCTCATACCACCATAAACCTATAAGTTTAATCTTGTAGTATTATGAAATAAACATCCTCCACATGGAATGCAAGGCTTGAGACCAAGACAAGGTGCCTACTTCACACTACTATGAACTAGTAATGGAGTCCGTAGATTCAACTCTTGAATCTCTCTCCCACTAGAAATTTTAAAAGAAAGGTTTTTATTTAGGAAACATGTGTAATCTCATCACACATGGCTTTGCACTTCATCAATGTTTTAATACTTAGTGAAATTTCAAAAACAGTACATTCGATTGGTCGAAAGTATTTCTCGATCAATTGAAGAAATTCATCACAAAGTCTCTGGATGACTCGATCGATTCTCGATTCTTGTTCAATCGATCGAAAAGAACATTCGATCGATCAAAAGGAATTCTTGATTGATTGAAATATTGAAGAAATTCATCACGATTCTTTTCGATTGATCGAAAGGAATTCTTGACTGATTGAAAAATTGAAAAATTCATCATGAACTCTCTGCCTGAATCGATCGGTTCTCGATTCTTGTTCAATCAATCGAAAGAAATTCTCAATCAATTGAGACTCGTTAAACTGAATTTTTTCAGGTTTTTCTGGTAACTGTTTTTAACATTTCACTTGAACAAAACACAGTCCTTTGATCATAACAAAATGAGATTGAGATCAAAACTAAATTTCATTGATGCTATAATCTTAAAGTTCAATACAACATGGTTAAAATCAAACTTAAACTACATCATAACATCAATATCAGTTTTATCAGACAATAATTCTAAAACTAAGCTATGCAGTATAATTACTGCAGAATTTTCAACAACCATGAAAACAGTTTTCTTTGATTCTAAAACTCACTCAACATGTTATATAGACATGAGATTGAAGATCGCTCTGAAACCATTGTTGGGAAAACATATGGGAAAAACAGTTTTGTATCTTATATAAAAACATGTAGCAGAAATAAATAGATCTACTTCATTTATGTGAGATAACATGTAACATCTGAATTTTAGAAACAAAGAACAAGAAGGCGTACCTTGATGTAGCAAAATTCAAAACAAATGAATATTGAACTTGGGAAGACTTTCAATCTTCACTCTAATTCCAAAATGTGCCCAAGATGTATAGTCTCTCAATCAGTTCTATATGTACTTGTTCAAGAGAATAACTAAGTGTCTTGACAAAAACTGAATGATTCTCTTTTTAATCATATGTATATATTTCTGCACTTGACATTTATTTTATTAATAACTCTTATTAAATAAATAATTGATTATCTAATTGGGTTAATCTTTTGGGCCAGCCCAATTGAGGTTTAGTGTGTGGTTTGGAGTGGGACTAAAAGGGACAAATAAGGTTCTAGCTCCAATGGGCTTTGGACTTATCTGTCAACTCTTAACAAGTCCAAAGTTACCATTAATTATAGTTAATAACACTATATAAATATAATTGCACTGTAGGCTTTATTAATAAATTATATCTCAGGACTTTATTAAACATTTAACCCCCTCATGAAAATATTCGTAGTAATACAAAGTCATAATGTGTAACTGTCACTTTGAAAATTACTACCTCTTGATCCTTGAGTACTCGATTTAATCCTTTAAGTTATTCATATATATATATATATATATATATTATGAAATCTAATTTCATAAAATATAAACTTTAATAACTCTTTACTAAAGTGGTTAGGTTTAACATTTTGAATAACCAAACTCATTAAACTTATCTCAAGGGAATATTTTATATCTCTATAAAGAGACTATGAATTCCATCTTGAGAATATGTGTTCCTTCAACATTACGTGTAGTTACCCAACATATTAAGGTTTTGACCATTTGTTTAAATCTCACTCCCGATATATTAAAGTAACCTACATTTCATGATCGGGTTCATTCTTCTCTAATGATTGAGAGTTTATGTAAATGGAAGTCGTGAGATTTATTATTCATTTGACAGTTGTTAATAGAGTAATAAATGTCACAGCGGTTTAGTTCAATATGTCTTATATACTTAAAACATATTAACATATCAACTAGAAGTCTTCACTTACATAATCAAAACAAATCATCTTAATTGACATGTTGTAGCCTTCGCAGCTGAAATACTCAATTTCATCACCAACTACGAACTAAGATTTTGAGTTTACAAAGAACTTGTGATTTATATCTTTTGTGATTAAATCACATACTATGCGTCTCAAGGACTATATGATAATGTCCAAATATTCATGTTATCATTATTTTAAATAATAATAAAACAACTTTATTACATATAACATAATGTCATACATAACATACAACAGGATTTTAGGGCACTAATCCTAATAAACCAAACAAAAGAATTGCTCTTATGAGCTAAAAGAATACATATCTGTGGTGTCCATCTGGGGCTCTTGCCTCAAACTTCTCTGGGTGGCTATCACCTCTAGGTAGTTTCTGTCTCTATCCAATCTCTTCTAATTTGGCAAAGCTTTTGCCTCCATGTGACTTCTATCTCTATCTCAATCTCTTCAATTCTGGGTGGCTTACGCCTTGATTCTGGTGTACATGTTCAATTCCAAGAAGGATATGTACTTAAGTTCCGTATTCTTCTTTTCTCTTTTTGTCTTGAGGATCTAGGCCTGCATATTCAATTCCCAAAGGATATATGCATAAGTTCTGTATTCTTCTTTTCTCTTCTTGTCTTGGGGATCTATGCCTGCATATTCAATTTCCAATGAATATATGCACAAGTGTGGTGATGATTTTGAACGAAAAGCTCACTTGAAGGGATCCCCAACATGCATAGGCTTTCTTGGTAATTCTAAATCACGAGGGAGTTTTTCTGGGTAGTTTTTGACTTATGAGGACGTCTCTAATGATGTAGGATCCACTAGGGAAGATCCTTACTTTATGACTCATTAGGGAGTTGGTGTCAGTTCTAACTTAGGAAGGAGCTTCTTTGGTAATTCTTGACTTATTAAGGAGAATTCCTTTCCTCGTAACCCACGAGGGGGCTATCTTGGTGCTTTGGACCCATGGAGAGGTCCTCGAATTCACTTGGAGAAAGTTTTTCTATTTATGACTCACTGGGAGTTGGTGGATGGTTTTAACTCATGAGGGAGTTTCCTTAGTGATTTCTAACCCACTGGGGATGCTTTTAGGATACTTCTAATCCACTGAGGAATGCTTTTAGGATCCTTGTGTCTTTCAACCTATTGAAGGTATTTTTGTCATTGTAGTGTTTCTTTGTAACATTCTTGATAATCCATGGTCCACTTGAATTTTTTTCTTGCATGTCCCATCTGCCGGGAGTCCACTGGAGATTTTTTTTTTTTTTTATTTTGCTAAACTACACATAGTTAGTGGGAGGCCTAAACTACACGTAGTTTAGTCATCAAATGCCTTCCCGCCTCTTCATTTTTCTTTAACGGTTACTAACCAATTCTTTTTCTTCTTCATCTTCCTCATCTCTTCACATTCTCTCTCACTATTTAACTTCCATTTTCTCTCTATGAAAACCTCTGCCTTTTCTTCATCTCTTCATCTTTCAGAATTTGAAACTGTCATTTTCTCCCAAATTGTCATCTTCTCTAATGGCACCAAAGACCAATACCAAGAAAACCTCCTACGTACTTTCTAGTGAAGTCTTCAATCTCACCCACTGGGATGGAGCCATAAGGCTAACGGAGTTTCCTCCACTGACTTTCAGGCCATAAAACCACCTTTCAAAGGGTGCACTGACTGATAAGTTTTTCAAACTTTTCTCATTTTCAAGTTTTGCTTATGATCTTCTATTTTAATCTATTTTTTGGATTTGTAAATGCTTAGGTTTTGTTGTGGGATGGGTCTAGATGAAATCCTGATGTCCTAGGAGGGGTAGGAACATGTTTATGATGAGTTTGATTCATAGCATGCTGAAATTGTCAAAGGAACCATTCTGCCTGTGTTCATGCGTGCCCAAGTAGTCTTCATGCATACACATCCACTTTTCGTGCGTACACGTTCATGTTCATCAGTTCATTACGGACGTATGCCTTAACATGCATATGCATGTAGGGACCCTGCGTATGTATACACATGTCCTACATGCGCATGTAGGCACTCAGAAACCTTAATTTTGTCTAGTTTAATTTTTTTTTTTCACTTATTTTCCTTATCCAATCATGATTCTTATGCACTTTTTCATCTTTTTTTCAATTCTTACCGCCTTTCACGAGTAGGGGTAGTACTAGCCGTATCTCTTCGTGGTATAGGGTCTTGACCAAAGATACAAAGGCCTTGGTACACACAGCCAACTTCAAGCCTTTCATACGTTAGCTTCCAGAGGGTTTTGCTAGTAGCATTTTGGTGCATACGCTAACTGAGAAGTGGTGGGATACTACCCATACCTTTCACATTGCTGAGAGGGAGATGATAGTGACTCCCTATGACTTCCATCAGATGAAGGGTCTGAGATTCGATGGGCCCCACATTGATCTAGAGGGTGAGTCAAGCATTTAGATAGGTGTAGTCCTACTAGGGCACAAGTACTTATGCGAAAGCATTCACTATTTCGATCTAGGGGCAGACTATAGGCCTTGTTTTTAGGCGACGTCGAATAATTATGCTCTGATGGCTTGGACATTCTTACTGTATCTATTGGGGGCAATCTTTTTGCCAACGAAGAGCAAACAGTGTCTTTAAGGTGGCTTGCCCTCTTTCGCAACTTTAGGCATGCGTAGGAGGCAAATTAGGGCCAGGCTTGCCTTACCTACCTCTATTTGGTCATAGATACCTTGAGTCGAGGGACTCTACGTCAGCTGGCGGGGCCTTGGAAGCTCCTTGAGGTTAGACCCTTTTCTTTTTCTTATGTAGTTTCACAAATTGTACTTCATACTCTTGCAAACTATATTTGTTCATATGTCATCTAGGTTTACAAAATGCATTTCATGCTTTTGCAAACTGTTCCTTACTTCCTTGCAAACTATCATCTTGCAAATTATATTGTGCTCTTTTCTTTGTAGTGTTGGGCCTTGAACTATGGCCTCGTCGCCCGTGGTGCAGATGTGGACCTGAAGAACCGCCCCTCGATTCAGGCTCATCTCAACAACCTCTCCTCTAAAGACGTGAGTAAAATTCTTCTTTCTTAGCTGTCATTGCATGTTTCAAAGGTTTTCTCTCTAACCATGAGTGCTTTTTACAAATCACTTGGGGATCTTGAGTGGGTGTTCCTCCCAATGTTGACCCTAGTCTGGAGGCGACTGTCATTATCTCTTCTGCAACCGCCCAACCCTTGGAAGGTGCCGGTCTGAGGGTTCTTTACTTGCTTGTAAGAGCTTCTTGTCAACTAGTGGATGTGGACACGCTTTAGGTTCTAATGGATCCTCCTCCATTCATGCTTGCCATGCTCTCAATGACTAATGCTGAGTATCAGTTATGGAGGAATGACATTCCCTATGCCAAGCAGCTCATGGGCAATCTTGACAAGGAGGAGTTTAGTGAGACTCGCCTCCCTCCTTCCCTATGGGAGTATATATCCTCTCTCTTTCATCTTTCTCTTCTCTTTTTCTTGCATGTGGTGCAGGTGATTATGCTTAAATGTAGTGATCATGCCAAGATGTGGCTGGTCTTGTCGCGAGTGGCCCCATTGACCCTACCCACTTGCCTTGGCCAGTTTACACTTATAGTCCTAATGGCTTTTATAGGGAGCACCCTATGGGACGTAACCCGAATGTCATGGGTTATCCCTTCCTTCCGAGTACACAACCAGTGAGTTCTTTTTATCCTTGTCTTCCTTCTCTTTCTTTATTTCCTTTTTTTCTTCTATATCCTATGAGCTTGTCTTAAGTAACACTGTCTTTTTTTTCAAATCTAGCCCACTGTGGCAAAGCACGAGGAGCTTGTTTGGCTTGCTAGGAACCTTAAGCTGGAGGTGATCGAGTATTCTAGGTAGATTTACGGGCCTAGAGGGTATGCCCACCCTAGTGATGATGATGATGATGATAATGATGATGATGATGATGATGGTGGTGGTGGTAGTGGTGGGGACCCTGAGACGACTCCAAGTTATTGGCGCCGAAGAAGAGGCACTACCAATGATGATCCTACATTTCAGACACACAGACACAGGCAACATAGCATATTTCTAGTTTTCTTTTCTTCTTTTTTTAGCATAAATATCTTTTGCTCTTTAGATTTAATTTAAGACATTGGTTTGTATTTTAAGAACATCTTTATATTTCTTGCTTTTATTTTAGGACATGTACTTATTTTACAACTCATGGGAACTTTGGATATATATATATATATATATATATATGTATTTTATTCCCTCTTGCTTTTCCTTTTCTTTTTCTCTTTGATGTGTGACAATTTGAGCTTGAATCTGCCTTGAATAATCCCTTAGGCCATAGGAGTCATGAGAGAAGCCTTAGTAAGGAAATCACACTCCAAATAGGAAAGGGAATCTGAAACCCTAATCAACCTACGCAAGCATACGTACGCGTGCATATGTAGGCGTTGACCATGTGTACGCATCTAGGACCATGCGCACGCATGCCGTCAGACCAAAAAACCCTAGCCAACTTCTTTCACTATAAAACAGTCGTGGGAGGCTTCCAAACCTTCATAAAACATGGTTTAAACCAAGGAAACATTCTGTAAGGTGCCCAATGGAAAAATTCACTCCTTTGGAGGTCTCGATGTGGATTAAGACGCTTAACCTTAACTTCAAAGATGCTCTCATCCCTCTTGGTCTTTCTTTTATTTCTTTCTTCCATCAAATAAAAGTGAATAAGCCTCTTCTACATGCTGCCACTGAATTTTGGATCCCTACCTAACATGTTTTTCATTTTGGATCCCTAGTTTAAATGTAGAAAACTTGTCTTACATAATTTCTGGAACCCTAGCCTGCACACGCATGCACGTGTATGTGCACGCATGCTAAGCACACATGCAGAGAGCATGTATATGCAGAGCTTAAGCATGCATACACATATGCGTGTATGCATACAAACACTCTAGGGTTTCCGAGGCCTTTCTTTTCCAACCTTAGGCTTTAGAATTCTAACATCATTAGGGAATGGGGGTCCAAGTTGTAAGAGATACAAAATGCGGTGTCTACAACCCTTTATAGCTCTGTTTGTTCAACCATATATCTTGTGTTCTTCTAACTTTAAAGGAAAAATAAAAGATGTAAAATTGAGTGGGTGCCACTATTTTGTCTAGCTGGGCATCAATCCTATTGATTATTTACTCCCTCGATTCCATGAAGTATGTGAAACATTCTGATTTTCCTTTCTTACACTAGCAAAAAGCAAACTGAGAAGATCCAAGGAAATGTCCTCACTTTCATCTTACGCTCTATTTGTTTCGTTGAAAAACCTTCTATATAAATAGTTTTCCACATTTTTTTGAAAACAATCTCTCTCTCACACATCACATCTCCTATAAATATTATCTTTTACTTTAACATTTATAGTTGCAGGAAACTGAAATTATTTTGGTGCCTACTCTCTCTCACAATCTCACGATAAGCTTTCTCAGTTTTCTCTCTTCCCTTTGCTTTTTATCTCCTCTCATACTCTCACTATCTCTCCCCCTCTGGTCTTTCCTCTTTCCACATATTTCTCTTTATCTGTCTCTCACGGTCAACAACTCTTCCTTGCAAAGGTATTTATTTCATTCCTCTCTACCAAAACCCCAATTTGATTAGATAATCAGTGTTCTTGTTTGGTGTTTTTTTTTCCAATGTTGTGTTAGTGGTTTTTGAGGGTTTAGTTGTGTTCAACTCTCTGTTTTTATTTTATTTCTATTTGTATATGTTGGTTGTACACATATTTGATTGAAGGAATCAAAGGAGGATAGCTAGGATGGGGTGGGTTTTATTTGAGCTTGATTTTATTTCTTCTCGATTTGATGGATTCCTATCTAGACAACTGCAGAATTTTGAGCTTGCTTTTATTTTTTCTCACTGTGAATTATGTAGATTGTGTAATGCCCTATTAGTAATATTAGATTCTTGTCTTAATCTCTGGGGAATTAAAATTATTAAAGAGTTTTTTTTTTTTTTTTTTGGTCCTTGTATTGAGAAAGTTACTCATCTGCCAATTGGAAACTGGGGGGTGAACTGACTCAGACCTGTCAACACAGCAACGAGTATAGAGAAAATGTCCCTCCTTCACCAAACAAAGTAACATCTCCATATTAGATTCATGTCTTAGTGGAATTAGAAATATTAAAGAACTTTTTATTATTGTTGTTGTCCTTCTTGTATTGAGAAAGTTCCTCATCTGCTAATTAGAAATTGGGGAGTGAACTAACTCGGGCATGTCAACACAGCAACAAGTAAGAGCAAATGTCCTTCCTTCACCATCTATTCCCCTGTCAATTTTTAGCCTTTAATAACAAACTCTAAAGTTATTGTTTCTAGAACTAATGGAGTGATGATGTTGTTACCTTTTAGTTTAGTCTCATTAAATTTAAAGTGGTCAATTTTTTATGAAGTGTTTTCTTTAAGTACTTATTTATATATATGAGTACTTTCTTTAAGTACACATTTAATTCATAATCATAATTTTTTTTTTTTTTTTGGGAATATAGATGGATAACCCATCACTTCTTGCTGCCATAATGGAGGCAACTACATCCGCTATTGCTTTGGGTGTTGTTCTTTTGAAAGGACTAAGATCTAGGAGAGTTATACCTAGAAAACCTCATGTCAATCAAGAGTATGAAAGAGAGACATATATGAATGATATTCCTTGTAGAGATGATATGCATTGTCTCCATAATATAAGGATGAGACCCATTGTTTTTTATGCGCTATTTAAAAAATTTTGAGCGAGAATAATCTACTTCAAGAGACCATTCATATGTCCATTAAAGAACAAGTGTTAATTCTTTTACACACTATTGAGCATGATGTGAGATTTTGAGTTGTTGGTGGGAGGTTTTGTAAATCAGTTGAGACAGTGCACTGATACTTTAGGCATGTCCTTAGAGCAGTTTTGCAATTATAAAAACACATGATTAGAGAACTTAACAAACATACACCCTTGGAGATAAGAAATAGCAGCAGGTTTAACCCCTATTTCAAGGTAAATTCCAAAGGCTTTCATTTTCCATATTTTTATAAGTATAAAGATATAAGATAAATGTAACTTATATTGGTTGTAATTAGGATTGTGTGGGAGCTATTGATGGAACTCATGTTCATGCATATGTTCCAATTCAAATACAAGGAAGGTTTCACAGCCGAAAAGATGAACAACACAAAATGTCCTCACTGCTACTACCTTTGACTTAAAATTCACTTATGTATTAGTTGGTTGGAAAGGAAGTGCACATGATTCAGGTGTCTTAAATGACGCACTCTCTAGGCAAAGGGGTTAAAAATTCATGAAGGTATTAGAGGAGTAGAAAGTGATTTTATTATGGATAATAGCTTTTGGAGTGATTTCTTTTTCTTTCGACTATAAACGTGTAGGTAAATCTTATCTTGGTGATGTTGGTTATGAAGTTCGAAAAGGAATTATATCCCCTTATCATGGTATTCGTTACCATTTGAAAGAGTTTAGTGATAACCCGCCAAGAAATGACAAAGAATTATTCAATCTTCGCCATTCTTCTTTACCCACTAGCATTGACGGTTGTTTTTGGGTTTTGAAGAAACATTTTCGTGCGTTAGATACAAAGCCTTTTTGGTCATTCCCAACACAAGTGGATGTAGTCTTAGCTTGTTGCATAATTCACAATCACATAATACGAGTTGAGCCTTTAATTATGAGCAATGGGCTTCGTGGTAGTCTACTTGCAATGAAAATACAAGTAGAAGAGTCCAACAATCACAAAGGGAAGTCCAAGAAGAAAATAGAGAATGGGTTCAGAAACGCGATGATATTTGTTGTGACGTGTGGGAGGATTATAATGCTATGGAGTGATTTCATACTCTTCATATTAGCTAGTTGTGCACTAGATTTTTTTGGTTTCATATTTTCAAGACTTCTATGTTACAATTATTTTTGTTTGTCATGGACATCCCCAATTCTTTTGTATTGAATATTATTTATATTCTTCTTTCATTTTGTCTCTTTTTTCTTTTTTTGTGTGAATATCATTGTAATAGAATTGCAATGAGAAATAAAAAAGGATACTCAAAAGGTCAAGGACACCAAGACCAACTTCAGGTGGTCGCAACCAATGCAGAATTTATTACTTGAGATACTTGCAGATGAGGCTCTTCATGGAAATAAGCAATCGAACACATTTAAACATGCACCATATGTTAAAGTAGCTGAAGCAATTACTGAGAAATTTATGATTGAATGTACTCCAAAGCATGTGGAACATCGCTTTAAAATACTCAAAACCAATTGGAATACAATTGCATTGCTTCGTGATAAGAAAAGTGGGTTTGGATAGAATGATGATTTGAAAATGATCACAAGTGATAGGGCAGTGTATGATGAAGTTGAGGTAAAAAACTTTTATTGTTTTTATTTTATAGGTACAGACTTTTTAGTTTGTATCATTGTAAAGTTTAAATCTTTTCACTATTCTTATTGCTCTCATAATAGTTTATGACTCTTTTCCTTTTCTTTTTCTTTTTTTTCTTTTTTATTGTAATTGTTTCTTTTCCTTTCTTTACACAGGTACATCCCAATCATGTACAATTTCTAAACAAGAAAATTGAGATGTTTGATGAGATGGCTTAAATTGTGGGTAAGGATACAGCATGAGGTTTTTCCAAGAGAGTTGGTGATATAGGTGTAGAAGCATTGGATGACTCACCTCCGCTTGTTGATGCTGATGTTGATGACGTATCCAAAAAGAAGCAAGTTGATCCCTCACATGTGACCTCAAATGAAACAAGGTCTCACAAGAAACAAAGTCATGCTACTATGATTGAAGATGTTGTTTACTAAGATTTGTCTATACAACTTGGTAAGGTTGCTTCTACAATAGAAAAGATTTCTGAAAAACAGCTAAATTTTGATAGTCTTTATGAAGAAGTTATGAAGTTGGACGGGTTTGAGGTAAATATGCTTGCATCTGCATTTGACCATTTGAATGGGGATGAAAAACAAGCAAGGTCATTCATGTTGAAAAATGACAAGCTCCATAGACAATGGTTGCGGAACTTCTTTGACAACTATTTAAGCCAATTTTGATTATGTAGGTGCATTTTTGTTAAAATATAGGCGTTCCTATTTGGAGAATTTGGCATATTGGTATTTATCAAACTATTTGGTGTCTGGTTTGTAGGTTTCTAGATCATTTAATGGGCATTGGTTTCCAACTTTCAGTCCTTTTGTTTCATAGGCATGTGGAACTGGATGCAACTTTCAATCCTTTTGTTGGCTAAAAATCATTTTAATTTGGAATCATTAGTTTGCCATTGTTACTATGGATAGTGATTGCTATTTGACCATGTTATCAAAAAAAAAGAAAACAAAGAAGAAGAAGAATTAGACTGTCAATCTTTGAGATAACTTCCTACTACTTGACTAGGTATGACTGAATTGATCCAGTCATACTTAGAATTCGGAGTCAAGATTACATGAATCAAATTAATGCAAGACACTCTTGTTCATTGCTGAAGCTTAGATTTATACAATTAACAATGTTATAGTAGTTTAAGTACCAGTTTCAAGGATTTTTTTTTTTCTAAATAACCAAATCCCTCAAACAATTTCATTAGTTAGCAAGATTTCTAAACTATTTAGCAATCTAACAAATCGAGTCCATTAGACTCAATTTTGCTATTTGAAATCAAGTGAGCAGGAGTCAAGTTTTTGTTGGAAATCGAGTGTTTTACACTTGAGTTTCATACTCGAAAGTGAAACACTCAAGTTCTAGAGGTAGAAACCAGGTGGGGTACAGGAATCGTAAAGGAGATCAAAAGGATTGCTTCTTACTATCGAAATATGTGGAACATTAAAGGGAAGATCAACACCATCTAAGTCTATCAAATTCTTCTCAGCTACCAATCTCATATTTTTCCGTGCTCTCCTCCTTGAAATGAGATTCTCCAAGCGTTGGTTCCTCTCGAGCTCTGAAGTCCCATGATCCATGAGATTCTTTTCATCATCTTTTGTCCACTTGATTGCCGATTTACTCTCATCCTCTTTGCCTCCCTGTGTTTCTTTTTCCTCCTTATCTTCATTTTCATCAACACCATCTTCTAGTCGAGTGGGATCTGGGTTCGTGTAGGAAGCTTGTGCCTTGCTCTGGGTTCATTCTGCCTCTGAAACTCGAGTGTTTCACTCTCGAGTATGAAACTCAAGTGTGAAACACTTGATTTCCAACTGAGCAAAATCGAGTCTAATGGACTCGATTTGTTAGATTGCTAAATAGTTTCAAAATCTTGCTAACTAATGAAATTGTTTGAGGGATTTGGTTATTTAGAAGAAAAAAAATCCCCAGTTTCAACCAAGAACTAGTTCAAGTCAGCATAATGCAATTTTTTTCCTTCAATACGGGTAGTTTTTTATTTTCTTCTCTTTCCCCTATTTTTGGTATGCTAGAAGAGGGTACATACTGCGTAATACAACTTGTATCAATAAAAATTTTCTATCTCTTACCACAAAAAAAGGGGTAGAATCTAATACATTTCAATTGAATTTTATGTTGGTTTTAAGCACTTACCAAACACCAAAAAATGAGATAATTTTCCAAAAAATGTTTGTATATACCAAACACTAGAAAACACTCTCAAGCCCATTTTTAAAGTCATTACCAAACACCAGAAAAGAAGATAATTTTTCAGAAAATGAGATAGTTTTCTAAAAAATGTTCTATGAAAAATGACCAATATTCCAAAAAACATTAATGCTGAAACAAATAGAGTATCAGGCTTCATCGCCTAGAATTTTCCTGCAAACCCTAGGCATCACCACCTAGGGGCATTTGGCATCACCACCAAACAGAGAAAACAAAGGAGGAAACATTTCTCGACTCATAATAATATTATTCTTATTCAAATTCAACTCCCTTTCACCGTTGAGGGAGTATTAGTTAAATAGGGTTTTGGAGATCACACCAATATGGAAAATATCTAATTTAAATCCCTAAATACCCTCAACATTAATAACCAAATTCAAATTCAAAAACAAGATTAATTGCAAATTAATATTGTTTCCCTGCATCAACTCACCTAAAGTCAACTATGGAAATTGCTTAAGATATAAGTTCTAACAAACAATCAAAAAAATACTAATAGCGTAATAATCTACTAAAGGATTAGAGGCCCGACTACCTCGAATTAGCCAGAAATCCTGTTTTAGTTTACATTTCCTAGGATCAGTACGGGGGATTTCGAAGTTTCTTTATTGAATCTAAGTTGTTTCAGTTGGTGGTTAAGGAAGGAGGGAATTTTTTCTCCCTTAAGATTTTTGAATGGTGAAAATACTACATGCAATCGGTGTTTATGAGCAAGAGTGTAGCTCTTTGGATAATGCGGAATCTGGAACACACCGTGATTGGGGTTAATCCTAAGCAATTTTTCACATTCAGGGAAGGTGATACTACTTACACTTTGCAACGGGGGTCCAACTCGTTTGGGCAGTACTTATCAGTGACAAAGCTTAAGGTAGGTGGGCTACGGTGAACTATCATTATTCCTGCCAGAAAATTACAACAAGGATGGAGAACTTTTGGGATTGAATTAAGAAGGATATTGGAAGCTTCTCAATATGCGTTGGGTGGATTGAAGTTTGTACCGTACAGGTCTAAGTAGATCCCAAAATATCATCCTACCAGGTCCTATGTGGAAGCTGCCAAAGCTCCAATGCAGGCAAGGTTGAAGCATGTTCAGCAGCCCCTCATCAAAGAAAAGGTTAAGGCTAGTATCGTGGAAAATATTGTGGAGCTTTTGAGTGACAATTCTCGCCACACAAGTAGTAGTTTCTGAAACTTAGGCCAGAAGTTTTCCCCAGTCAGCCGTGGGTGGTGGTGAGGGTGAAGAAGGTGGTATTAATGGTAAGAATAAAATTGAGGAGAAAATCCCAGAAGGAAATAATCTCAATATTCCTCTGAAGCCCAATTTGAATTCAAAAATTGTTGAGTTTGGAAAGTTGCTTGATAGTAGGAAGGCACGTTGGCTAAGGAGAAGGCTGACTGTGAATGCGAATGAGTTTGGAAAGAGATGGGTATCTTGGGATGGTGTTAAGGGTGGTTAACAAGCTGGCAAATGGGTAGCAAGTAATAATGCCCATAATACTAAAGTGGGTCTGGGCCCATCTAAGCAGAATGCCCAAGATCTATTGGGAAATAAATAAATAAATAAATAAACCATTTTGGGCCTGGGTCTGTCAAGCCCACTTAATTTTGAGGCTGGTGAGAGTTCCTCTAGTGGACCAAAAGCTCTAGAGTCTTCTTACCAGAATGGGTTCACTATTCCGAGTTCAGGTAGGAGTGAACTCACTACCACGAAGGAACTTGAAAGCTCAATGGTCTCGCCCACCACATCGGAGCAACGTGCGATGTCGCCAAAGGTAACGTTGGAGACAAATTCTTCCTTAGCAACAACAGAAGTGGCAGGTGAGGGTGGCTAGCACAGCTAGATTCGACTAGCTCAGCCACCCACTGCATCGATAGGACCAACAGTGGTGGTCCAAGCCTCCCACAAGCAGATATCACCGATCAGTGCTCCGAATGGGTCTAGGTTGGTGCCGGTGTTGTCATCGGCCACGATATCGGAACCGATAAGGACCTTTACTTACTCGATAGTGTCGGTGCTGGTGTCTTTGTCTTCTCCAGTGGCATCAGAGGATGGGGATGAGGATTTTGTGGGTTTGGAAGGACTGATTACTACAAATAATGATTCTGATTTTGAAGGAGCTTATTTACCTGGCCCAACTATAAGGGAATTGGTCGGAGACTTGGATAAGTCTTAGGGTAATTCCAAAGACTGGATACTACAATTGCGTGATAACAATCAATTAGTACTCCTATTGTCATTGTATCAATCTCCAAATTGTATGTCAGTCTGCTCAAGTTTGGAGGGAGAGTGTGTACCAGGTAATGCTTCTATTACTAATGAAAGGCAGAGGCTTAGTTGGGAAGATGAGGGTAAGGGGCTAGTAAAGTCTTCGTCTGTGGTTTTTGGGTCAGAGAATGAGATATGGGAAATTGATGAAAGGTTGAGGTCTTGTGAGAGAGGTGATGAGCCATTAGTTGTGGTACCTTTGGCCACTGAAGGTCCGTTGGAGTTAGTGTCTAGTCATGTGAAGGAGATTGGGTATAAGGAGAGTGTGAATAATTGTCAACTATCACAATGGGTAACAATAGGATAAAGGCTTTTAAGAAATCTATGGGCACTTCGTTGGAAGGTTTTTAGGAGCAAATTACAAGATTGTTATTAGCCATAGAGGCCAGAAAGAAAGATAAACAAAAACTTGTGGTGGGTGATCAGACGAAGTCGGTCAAGTCAGGCCAGAAAGGTCAACGAGAGTTGAAGAATTTGTTATCATCCTTGAATGTTAAGTATGATCCAAATAAAATAAGAAGTGCAAGTACTGAGCGGGCTGTTGTGCCTTATCAATGAGTGTGAAGATTATTTCTCGGAATGTTAAAGGGTTGAATGAGTAGGATAAAAGGCTAAGGGTTAGAAATTTGATTAGGAAATGGGAGCCAGATGTGGTTTGTCTTCAAGAAACCAAAAAGGGGCTAATTAATATAGCGATGATTCGTAGCTTGTGGGGTGGCCAACATGTTGACTGGTCTTACTTAGGTTCTTGTGGAGCTTCTGGTGGGGGTTTGTGATGTGGGACACTCGGGTAGTGAATAAAATAGAGGAAGCAGTGGGGAGATTTTCAGTTTCTTATAAGTTTACAAGTGTGTTAGATCAGTTTGTTTGGGCGTTTACTGGTGTTTATGGTCCTAATTTACATCGAGACAGGAGGTTTTTATGGGAGAACTCTGTGGCTTGAATAGCTGGTGGAGTGTCCTATGGTGTGTGGGTGGTGACTTTAATGTGGTTAAGTTCCCTTCCGAACGATCAGGGTCTAATCCTTTCACTGCTACTATGCAGGAGTTTTCCAATTTTATTTCGGAATAGGGTCTCATTGATCTGCCATTGCAAGGGGGTACTTTTACTTGGTCAAATTCTAGAGAACTTACTTTGAAGTCTAGGCTGGACAGATTCTTGTTTTCTGCTGATTGAGAGGATAAGTTTCCAAAAGTTTCTCAAAGACAGATGTCTAGGTTGTGCTCAGATCATTTTCCAATTGTCCTTGAGGGTGGATCTTTTCAGAGAGGGAGTATGTCGTTTAGATTTGAGAATATGTGGCTTAAGGATGAAGGTTTTGTGGATAGGGTTCGGTCTTGGTGGGATTCCTATCAGGTTCATGGTGCACCGAGTTTTATTCTGGCTAATAAATTAAAGCTCTTAAAAAATGATTTGAAAAGATAGAATGTGGAGGTGTTTGGTCTTGTTGAAGTTCGGATTGAAAAATTGTGGAAGGACCTAAGTGTTCTAGAGAATATGGAGGAGAGTCGAGGATTATCAGCGGAGGAAAGGGTAGAAATGGGAAGAATTCGTGATAAGTAAGAAAAAGCTACTCTGTTGGAAGAAATATGTTGGAGGCAAAAATCTAGAGTTCTCTGTGTTAGGGAAGGAGACAGGAATACTAAAATTTCCACCGTATAGCTAATTCTCACAAGAGGGTTAATTCTATTGATAGGCTTATGATGGATGGGGTGTTGTCTTCGGACCCGGCTGCTATAGCAGATTGTATCTCTCAGTTGTATAGACAGCTTTATTTTGAGGATGTGACTCATAGACCTATCTTAGATGATGTGGATTTTTCTAGTATCTCGGTGGAAGATGCAAATTGGCTAGATAGGCCTTTTGAGGAAGAAGAGGTATTTAGTGTGATCAATGATTTTAATGGTGATAAGGCACCTAGCCTGGATGGCTTTTCCATGACATTCTTCTAGTCTTGTTGGGGTGTTTTGAAATTAGAAATTATGGCTGTATTCCACAATTTCCTTACTCAAGCGGTGTCTCAGAAGAGTCTTAATGCTTCGTTCCTTGCCCTTATTCCCAAGAAAGTGGATGTTGTGGAGGTCAAGGACTTTCGACCTATTACCTTAGTTGGTGGGATTTATAAGATTATTTCTAAGGTGTTGGCTAATTGGCTTTGTGGGGTGGCACATGGGCTTATTTCGGATTTACAAAATGCTTTTGTGAAGGGTAGACAGATTTTGGATTTCGTCTTGATTGCTTCTGAATGTATTGATAGTAGATTGAAGTCAGGAGTTCCAGGTGTGTTGTGTAAATTGGATGTGGAGAAGGCGTATGATAATGTGAGTTGGGATTTTTTAATAGAAGTGCTTCAGCGTTGTGGTTTCTCAGAGAAATGGAGAAAATGGATAAGGTATTGCATTTCAACAGTAAAGTTTTCCATTCTGATCAATGGTAGTCCATCTGATTTCTTTGGAAGTTCTAGGGGGCTTCGTGAAGGGGATCCTTTATCTCCATTGTTGTTTGATATTGTGATAGAGGCTTTAAGTTGTATGTTGGATGTGGCTGCCTCCGTTGGGCAATTTTCAGGTTTTTCTGTGGGTAGTACGGCTGGTCCATTAGTGATGGTATCTCACCTTTTATTTGCAAATGACACTTTGATTTTTTGTGGTGCTGAACCTTCTTAGATTGCTAATTTGAGGGAAATTCTTGCTAGATTTGAGGAGGTGTCAGGGCTTCGTATTAATTAGGGAAATCTGAGTTGGTATCTATTAGTGGGGTGCACAATTTGGAGGCTTTGGTGGGTCTGTTGGGGTGTGGGCAGTCTTCTCTGCTCTTGAAATATTTGGGTCTTGCATTAGGTGCAAAATTTAAGGATTTATCTACTTAGAATCCTATCCTAGAGAGAATGGAGAGGAGAATAGCAAGTTGGAAGAGAATGTATTTATCTAAAGGGGGTAAGGTGACTCATTAAAAGCTCACTCTCGTCTTTACCTACATACTTTCTTTCCCTTCTTCCTTTACCAAGTAAGGTGGCAAAGCGTATGGAGAAATTACAAAGAGATTTTCTGTGGAATGAGATTGGTGGTGAACCTAAAATACATTTAGCTAATTGGGCCAAGGTATGTAGGCCTTTGCAGGTTGGGGAGTTAGGTATAAGACGGTTGGGAAACTTTAATTCTGCCTTGCTAGGAAAATGGTTGTGGAGGTATGGCATGGAGACTGATGCTTTATAGAGGAGGGTTATAGAGACAAAATATGGGAACATTTGCGGTGGTTGGTGTAAAAAAAGGTGACAAGTCCTTATGGTGTTAGCCTGTGGAGATACATTAGAAGTGACTGGTTGAACTTCTCTAAATTCCTTGTTTATGATGTGGGGGATGGTACTAGAGTGAAATTTTGGAAGCATGTGTGGTGTGAGGATTGTACTTTCCAAGAGGCATTTCCAGAGCTTTATTGTCTTAGTAGGTCAAAGGATTCCTCAATGGCTGAAGTTATGGGTTGGTCTGCTCGGAGGTTTCACTGAAATGCGCAATTTCGTTGTCCACCACAATATTGGGAAGAAGAAGCCTTTGATCGGTTTATGATGTTGGTCTATTCTTCGACAGTGCAGGGGTCTAGCCTAGATAAGGTTTGTAGGAAGCCTGCAAGGAATAAAGGTTTTGAAGTTATTATTATAACTCCTTCTACCCTTCTACTCTTGTTTCCTTTCCATGGAGAATGATATGGCAATCGAAGGTTCCTCCAATGGTGGCTTTCTTTTCTTGGTTTGCTTCCTTAGATAAGATCTTAACAACAAACAACCTTCGTAAAAGACAAGTGATAGTGCTTGACTGGTGCTATATATGTAAGAGGTATGGGGGAGTCGGTGGATCATCTTCTACTTCATTGCTCCATAGCTTGGGAGTTGTGGTCTTTGGTTTTCTGCTTGTTTGGTATTCAATGGGTTATGCCTCATACTGTTCTTGAGTTGTTTGAGGCTTGACAATGAAAGTTTGTGCGACATCATCACATTGATGTTTAGAAATTAGTGCTTCATTGCTTGATTTGGTGCATTTGGCGTGAAAGGAATGCTAAAAGCTTTGAAAGTTGTAAACGATCTTTGCTAAAGATTAAGTCTTTTTTTCTTACACACTCTCTTTGAATGGAGTGTGGTCTTTTCTCATTTTTTCTTGTTCTTCCTTCTCTATTTTTCTTGACTGTTGTTCTTTTGTTTCCTGATTTGTACCCCCATGGTAAATCCCCAATGTACTCGGCCTGGCAATTTTTCTATTATTAATAATATTCTTACGTTATTTATCCAAAAAAAAAAAAAAAAACAAACAAACAATCAAAAATTAATTTAAGAGAATACCCAAGAAACCGCTTTGGGCTAGCACTCAAAATCATTTAGACATAACATTTGTCATCTACTGTACAGGTTGAGTGAGAAATGTAGGTTAACAAATCAGATTTTTCCTAGGAAAATTATCCCTTGCAATAATAAATCTGTTCTCATCTCAATTCCAAGAGGAGGAAAAAAAAAATTATAAAAAGATTGTTACATATTTTGCTTGATAAAAGACTTGACTACAAAACAAAGTTTTGCAATCCAATCAATACTCCTTTTATTGTGAATATCTTTTCTTTTTCATAGCTCCAAACTTGTCAACCGAAAATCTAAGTCAATTACAAGACAACTTAAATTGAAATCAATGTTCCAAAAAAAAGTCCACACGTTACTTTTCCCTTCTTCTACCTTAATTCTATAGTTTTTTTTTTGTTTCAGAACTGGACAAAGAAAACGTGGAAAGCACAGCTGCGACTGATTATAAAATGAGGCTAAGGTTTGTCCATTCCTCAGCTTTATTTAATTACACTTGTGCCCCAAGGTTTAAGCTATTAGCCTAAGATTCTTAAAACACTTAAGAGACAACCTAAAAGATCCAATTTGTTACTATGTCACAAATAATATTTTTCTTAGCGTCCACATGACTCTCTTCCGTTCTTTTTTTATTTATTTATTTTTTAACATCAACTTTAGGATTTAATCATTCCTATTTAAATCCTAACCTAAAACTAATTTATCAAGTCCTAACCTAAGACTAATTTATCATACAATTTTATTGAGAACAGATGCACAATCCACCAAAGAATTCACTGTCTGTAGTGACTGAAACAGCTACTCAGCACTCTTACCAATATTACAACCCACCCTTCTACCAACTCATTAGACCTATGTACTCTTTGGCTAATATGAAAAATTGCCTTTACTAAAACCAGCTACATTCCCTCCATCAAGTAAGTATCGGGGACTTGATCCCATTTACCTTCTTCATCAACATACTCCTCACAAGCCACATCATAGTCACCCTCAGCATCATACTCCTCATCAATTAATCCATATTGCTTATCACCACTAAGAACCATAACACACAATTCCTCAACCACTTGCCTCCTTTATATCTACCCTTAACCCCCACTCCCCCCCACCCCCTTTCTTCTCTCAGTTGAACACTTTTATTTCTTTTTCTCAATGTATAAAAACAGTGACACCAAATTGGGCAGGGGTTAAAGGTATGCATTCATTTTTAGTACTTGCACAGGCAATAGATAGTACTACAAACTGGCAAACTTTGATGACAGTCAACCATTTTCAATACATCTTGGTCCTTTTTATTTTATTTTTTGACACCAAACCATTATCAAGACTCTTATATAAAATTCCTTATAATAAATTAAATTATCATGCATGTACCCATATGATTTCAACATACCCTATGTTGGCAGCTTTTTTGTGCTTGGCCAATGTTGGTCATTGGAGGGTTGGCTTACTCTCCCACGTTAATTTTTGGGAGCCAAGCCCAAAACTTTTTTTTTTTTTTTGATAAATAACGTAAGAATATTATTAATAGTATAAAAATTGCCAAACCGAGTACATTGGAGATGTACTATGGGGGCACAAATCAAGAAACAAAAGAACAACGGTCAAGAAAAATAAAAAAGGAAGAACAAAAAAAATGGGAAAAGACCACACTCCATTCAAAGAGAGTGTGTAAGAACAAAGACTTTAGTTTTAGCAAAGAACGTTCACAACCCTTGAAACTTCTAGCATTTCTTTCACGCCAAATGCACCAAATCAAGCAATGAGGCACTAATTTCCAAACATCCATGTGACGATGTCGCGCAAACTTTCCTTACCAAAGCCTCAAACAACCCAAGAACAATATTAGGCATAACCCATTGAAGACCAAACAAGCAGAAAACCAAAGACCACAACTCCCAAGCTATGGAGCAATGAAGTAGCAGATGATCCACCGACTCCCCACACCTCTTACACATATAGCACCAATCAAGCACTATCACTCATCTTTACGAAGGTTATCTGTTGTTAAGATCTTACCTAAGGAAGCAGACCAAGAAAAGAAAGCCACCCTTGGAGGAATCTTCGCTTGCCATATCATTCTCCAAGGAAAGGAAACAAAAGTAGGAGGGTAGAAGGAGCTATAATAACCTCTAACCTCAAAACCTCTATTCCTTGCAGGCTTCCAATAAACCTTATCTGGGCCAAACTCCCGCACTGACGAAGAATAAACTAACCCCATAAACCGATCAAAGGCTTCTTCTTCCCAATCTTGTGGTGGACGACGAAATTGCACATTCCAGTGAAACCTCCCAGCAAACCAACTCATAACTTCAACCACCGAGGAATCCTATGACCTACTAAGACAGTAAAGCTCCGGAAAGGCCTCTTGTAAAGTACAATCCCCACACCACACCTGCTTCCAAAATTTCACTCTAGCACCATCCCCCCACATCATAAACTAGAAGTTTAGAGAAGTTCAACCAGCCACTTCTAATGTATCTCCACAGGCTGACCCCATAAGGACTTGTCACCTTTTTCGTACACCAACCACCCCAAATGTTCCCATATTTTTCCTCTATAACCTTCCTCCATAAAGCATCAGTCTCCATGCCATACCTCCACAACCATTTTCCTAGCAAGACAAAATTAAAGTTTCCTAACCTTCTTATACCCAACCCCCCAACCTTCAAAGGCCTACAAACCTTAGCCCAATTAACTAAATGTTTTTTAGGTTCACCACCAATCCCATTCCATAAAAAATCTCTCTGTAATTTCTCCATACGCTTTGCCACCTTACCCGGTAAAGGAAAAAGGAAAAGAAAGTATGTAGTTAAAGACGAAAGCGAGATTTTAATGTGTCACCTTACCCTCTTTAGATAAATACAATTTCTTCCAACCTGCTAATCTCCCCTCCATTCTCTCTAGAATAAGATTCCAAACAGATAAATCCTTAAATTTTGCACCTAATGGAAGGCCCAGATATTTCAAGGGCAAAGAAGACTGCCCACACCCCAACAGACCCACCAAAGCCTCCAAATTGGGCACCCCACCAACAAGTATCAACTCCGATTTCCCCAAATTAATACGAAGCCCTAACACCTCATCAAATCTAGCAAGAATCGCCCTCAAATTAACAATCTGAGAAGGTTTAGCATCACAAAAAATCAGAGTGTCATCTGCAAATAAAAGATGAGACACCATCACTAATGGACCAGCCGTACTACCCACAGAAAAGCCTGAGAATTGCCCAGCGGAAGCAGCCACATCCAACATACGACTTAAGGCCTACATCACAATATCAAACAATAATGGAGATAAATGGTCCCCTTGCTGAAGCCCCCTAGAACTTCCAAAGAAATCAGATGGGCTACCATTGATCATAATGGAAAACTTTACAGTTGAAATGTAATACCTTATCCATTTTCTCCATTTCTCTGAGAAACCACGACGATGAAACATATACAATAAAAAATCCCAACTCACATGATCATACGCCTTCTCCACATCCAATTTACACAACACACCTGGAACTCCTGACTTCAATCTACTATCAATACATTCAGAAGCAATCAAGATGGAATCCAAAATTTGTCTGCCCTTCACAAAAGCATTTTGTGAATCCAAAATAAGCCCATGCGCCACCCTACGAAGCCAATTAACCAACACCTTAGAAATAATCTTATAAATCCCACCAATTAAGCTAATAGGCCAAAAGTCCTTGACCTCCACAGCATCCACTTTCTTGGGAATAAGGGCAAGGAACGAAGCATTAAGACTCTTCTCAAACCCTACCTGAGTATGGAAATTGTAGAATACATCCATAATTTCTGTTTTCAAAATACCCCAACAAGACTGGAAAAATGCCATGGAAAAGCCATTCGGGCTAGGTGCCTTATCACCATTAAAATCATTGATCATCCCAAACACCTCTTCTTCCTCAAAAGGCCTATCTAACCAACTTGCATCTTCCATCGAGATACTAGAAAAATCCACATCATCTAAGACAGGTTTATGAGCAACATCCTCAAAATAAAGCTGCCTATAAAACTGAGAAATACAATCAGCTATAGCAACCGGATCCGAAGACAACACCCATCCACCATAAGCCTATCAGTAGAATTAACCCTCTTGTGAGAGTTAGCTATACGGTGGAAAATTTTAGTATTCTTGTCTCCCTCGCTAACACAAAGAACTCTAGATTTTTGCCTTTAACAAATTTCTTCCAACAGTGTAGCTTTTTCTAACTCATCACGAATTCTTCCCATTTCTACCCTTTCCTCCACTGATAATTCCCGACTCTCCTCCATATTCTCTAGAACACTCAGGTTCTTCCACAATTTTTTAGTCTGAACTTCAACATGACCAAACACCTCCACATTCCATCTTTTCAAATCAGTTTTTAAGAGCTATAATTTATTAGCCATAATAAAACTTGGTGCACCATGGACCTAATAGGAATCCCACCAAGACCGAACCCTATCCACAAAATCCTCATCCTTAAGCCACATATTCTCAAATCTAAACAGCATACTCCCTCTTTGAAAAGAATCACCCTCAAGAACAATTGGAAAATGATCCGAGCACAACCTAGCCATTCGTCTTTGAGAAACTATTGGAAACTTATCCTCCCAATCTGCAAAAAACAAGAATCTGTCCAGCCTAGCTTTCGAAACAATTTCTCTAGAATTTGACCAAGTAAAAGTACCCCTTTGTAATGGTAGATCAATGAGACTCTGTTCCGAAATAAAATTGGAAAACTCCCGCACAGCAGCAGTGAAAGAAGTAGACCCCAATCATTCGGAAGAGAACCTAACCACATTAAAGTCACCACCCACACACCATGGGACACTCTACCAACTATTCAATCCACAAAGTTCCTCCCATAAAAACCTCATGTCTCTGTGTAAATTAGGACCATAAACACTAGTAAATGCCCAAACAAACTGATCTGACACACTTGTAAACTTACAAGAAACCAAAAATCTCCCCACTACTTCCTCCATTTTATTCACTACCCAAGTATCCCACATCACTAACACCCCACCCGAAGCTCCACAAGAACCTAAATAAGACCAGTCAACATGTTGGCCACCCTACAAACTACGAATCACCGCGCTATTAATCAGCCCCATTTTGGTTTCTTGAAGACAAACCACATCTGGCCCCCATTTCCTAATCAAATGTCTAACCCTGTGCCTTTTATCCTGCTCATTCAACCCTCTAACGTTCCAAGAAATAATCTTCACACTCATTGATAAGGCACAACAACCCTCTCAGTACTAGCACTCCTTGCTTTATTTGGATCATATTCAACATTCAAGGATGACAACAAATTCTTCAACTCCAGTTGACCTTTCTGGCCTAACTTGACCAACTTCGTCTGATCACCCACCACAAGTTTCTGTTTATCTTTATTTCTGGCCTCCAAGGCTAATAACAATCCTGTAATCTGCTCCTCAAAACTTTCTAGCGAAGTGCCCACAAATTTCTTAAAAGCCTTTATCCTATTGGTTACTCATTGTGATAGTTGACAATTGTCCACACTCTCCTTACACCCAATCTCTTTCACATGACTAGACACCAACTCCAACAGACCTTCAGTGGCCAAAGGTACCACAACTAATGGCTCATTACCTCTTTCACTATACCTCAACCTTTCATCAAATTCCCATATCTCCGTCTTTGTCCCAAGAACCACAGACGATGACTCTACTAGCCCCTCACCCTCATCTGCCCAACTAACCCTCTATCCTGCATTAGTAATAGAAGCATTACCTGGTACACAATCACCCTCCAAACTTGAGCAGACTAACATACAATGCGGAGATCGATACAATGACAATGGGAGCACTAATTGTCTGCCATCACGCAATTGTAGCATCCAGTCTTTGGAATTACCCCAAGACTTATCCAAGTCTCCAACCAACTCCCTAATAGTGGGGCCAGGTAGATGAACTCCCTCAGAATCAGAATCATAATTTATAGTGGCCGAACCTTCCGAACCCACAAAATCCTCTTCCCCATCTTCCGTTGCCACCTGAGAAGTCAAAGACACCTGCGCCAACACCATCGGGTTACTATAGGCTGTTACTGATTCACTTGATGCCTGGACCACCCCTACTGGCTTGACTGGCATGGTGTAGGATTGAGTCTGAACTCTCGGACCACCAAAACTATCTGCACCCGTCACTGCCAGAGCAATAATAGAAGACATCGTGGCCGAGGACACCACCGGCACCAACATCGACCCACTCAGGTCACCGGTTGCTAATACCGGGTCATGGAATGCACGGGCCACTTCCTCTGGTCCTATTGGCACGGTGGATGACGGAGCGAAACGAGTCGGGCTATGCTGACCTCCCTCGCTTGCCACTTCCGTCGCTGCTACGGAAGAGCTCGTGTCCGAGATCACCTTCGACGACGTCGCAAGCATCTTCGCTATAGTGGGCGAGTCATTGGAGCTCTCAATTTTCTTTGAGTCAGTGGTTTCACTTCTACTTAGGCTCAGATTAGCTAAGCAGTTTCGATGAGAAGTCTCCAGAACATTAAGGCCACTAATAGAACTTTCTCCAGCCTCAAAGTTACATGGGCTTGACAGACCCAGGCCCAAAGTAGACTCTTTACTTCCCAGATGACCCACTGTTTTACTCAAAGTTACGTGGGCTTTGTGATTGCATGGGCCCAACCCCACGGTTTTATTCAGAACATTATTACTCTTCCTTTCTACCCAGTTGCCAGCTAGTTTACCACTCTTAACTCTATCCTAGGAAATCCGCCTCTTTCCAAACTCATTCACATCCACAATCAACCCTCTTCCTAACCAACGTGACTTCCTATTATCATTCAACTTTCCAAACTCAACAAATTTTGAATTCGAATTAAACTTCAAAGGAATATTGAGCTCATTTCCTTCCAGGATTTTCTCCTAAAAAATATCCTTACCATTAATACCACCTTCCCCACCCTCACCACCACCCATGGCTGCCAAGGGAAAACTACCGGCTTGAGTTTCATACACTACTACCTTTATGCGAGAATTGTCTCTCGGAGGCTCCAAAATATTCTCCATGACACCATCCTTAACCTTCTCTTTGATACAAGGCTGCTGAACAGGCTTCAACCTTGCCTGCACTGGAGCTTTGACAGCTTCCACATAAGACCTGGCACTACAATTTTTTGGAACCTGCTTATACTTGTACGGTACAAAATTCAGTCCACCCAATGCATATTGGGAAGGTTTCAATATTCTTCTTAATTCAATCCCAAAAGTTCTCCATCCTCCTTGTGACTTACAAGCAGGAATAATGATAATTCTTCGCAACCCCCCTACCTTAAGCTCTATCACAGATAAGTACTGTCCAAATGAGTTGGACCCCCCGTTGCAAAGTGTAAACGGTATCACCATCCCTGAATAGGATTAACCCCTATCACGGTGTGTTCCAGACTCATCACCCAAAGCGTTGCACTCTTACCCATGAAAACCGATTGCATGTAATATTTTCCCAGTTCAAAAATCTTAAGGGAGTAAAAGTTCCCTCCTTCCTCCACTACCAACTGAAACAACTTAGATTCAATAAAAAAAACTTCTAAATCCACCCATACTAAACCAAGAAATCAAAACAAAACAAGATTTATGACTAATTTGAGGTAGTCGGGCCTCCAAAGAGCCTACTGCCTCATGAACCTAAGTTTCTAAGCACCAACCAAGCTCTCAATTTGGTATGGCATGAAAACAAATGGCATAACATTGATCAAGTTCCTAAAAACCATTGCAAAAACAAAATCTTGACAACACAAACCAATCATTCAAGCCTGTATCCAAATGAGTAGTCGATTCATAGTTTCTTGGCTCTTTATTTACATTGGAAGTTCCAATCTTATGATGAAGGGGATTTGGTGATTTGCACAACACCCTTTCATGACAAAAATCATAAAATTGAAAATACCCCAATCAAGCCCAAAACTAGCCATCAATCCAAAGAAGATCAATGTTTACCGGTGCACTTTCATGTCTTCAAAAAAAAAAAAAAAAAAAAAAAAAAAAAGAAAAAAAAAAGAACAATGATGTGAAAAAATATAGTAAAGATAGTAAATGATCTTTAATTTATGTCTAGCGCTAAAGTGAAAGACAGAATTATATAGGTACAGCAATAAAATGTAAACAGGAAAAATGAATGTCCAACAGTAAGTTAAATAGAATAATGTAGGTCTAGCGGTGAGATAAATGTGAAACAAAACAGTTCTAGTGGTTAGTATGGTAGTGAGTCCAACTATAAAATATCAATAAAAAAATAAAATAAAAAAAGTTCAGTGATTTGTGGATCCAAAAATAGAGAAACAATAAACCATAACAAGTTCTTCCACGATAATTTCATATTGAAGGGGTAACCTTGAGTGTGATAGAGGGGAGTATTTAACCAACTACGCATGAGGATTAGTTGGGCAAGTCCCTTTGTTGTCACTAACATGGAAGGATATGGGTCTCCGTAATGAGAGGCTTTTACCATCCTTAAGAAGGGATTTTAGTGGATTGAAGTGAGGAAGAGAGTAATGATGTGTGGAAATAGGTGTATGCGATGTGTTTAGCCATAGGCAGCAGATGGCATGAGTTTTCTGAGTGCTTTTGATTCTGATGTGGAAATTAATTTCCAACCAACTCTACTTTACTCTTCTCTACTCCCCCCCTCCATCCAATCAGACCATTAGTGTGCTTCTTGGTCCCTTTAAGTAAGGTTAAAGGGAGTTTGAAAACAAAAAGTATGTAGGAAAAGGGGCTGAAAATTGAATGTGCATTGGTGGTTTTCCTCTTTTGGATAGCGAGTTTTGATAGCCCACATAGTCCTTGGCTAAGCATGTCAATGGGAAAGTTTGAGTCATTTGGTTGACTTTATACAAGTTGTGTTGATTGCTTCGGGTGTTCTCATTTTTACTTTGTTTGTCTGGACAAATGCTTCCGGTGTTTTCTTTTCTACTTCCTTGTCAGATTTGCTTGATAGATGTAGTCTTAATACTTCTTAGTTCTGTTTGTTCTCTTGCTTACCTTAGTACACAAACTATGTGCTTTGGCCTTCTTGTGTATGTTTTCCTATCAATGTAGCTTATTACTTATCAAAAAAACAAAAGTTGTGCTGATTGCTGTGCAGGTATGTAAAGTCTTTAATTAGGCATTAAATGTCGATCAAACTAAAGAGACATGACCCACTTTCCAAAAGACCAGGTGAGTGTTTGTGTGTTATGGACAATGAAAACACTGATATGCACTACTCTTTCTATAACCTAGAAAGCTGTTGACGCATGCAATCTGGAATTTTATTATTGAGTGAGTGGAGAAAATAATAATTGATTAGAAGAAATTTCATCTTTTGAAGGATGGAAGGCTTACTGTTGTGAAGAATAAATAGTCTAGTCTTTCGACATATTTTTCTCATTTTACCATTCATATCCACATTGCTTGCAGAATGGGAAGCTAAAGCAAGACTTCTTGTGGGACTTCTAGGGGGTTGGGAATTTTGAAGTTGAGTTAAGCATTATTAGGAAAATGGTTATGGAGATACAAAATGGGGTGGGATCATTTATGGAGATAGGTTATTGGCTAGAATTTGGCGACAGTGGGAGTCCGTGGAATATGAAGGGGATTAGAGGCTTTCATGTGATAGGTTTGTGTAAAGGTATCAGGAGTGGATGACAAGAAAAGTTCATTAAATTTATCAGAAGAGATGGTCAGAGAATTCACTGTTGACATGATGCTTTAAATGGGGAAGGTAGACTGTATTGGAAGTGGTCATTGAGGTCCAATGTTTTTTAGATGTATTGAGGGGTTCGAGAACAAACAGACTTGTATCCATGATTTCTGTTCCATGGCAATAGATTGTTTTTCAATATCTGAAATCTTTTTCAGGTGTCAATTATTAAATATAAATGAAGAAAAATGATCAAATTTCATAACTTAGTACAGGGGAAAAAAAGAGGGAAATAAAAAAATTATTTGGAAAATGTGAATTAAGATTCAGGTTACAACAAAGTTGAAGGTTCAATCATAGCAAAATATTGGAGAACCAAAAAATAAAAAAATAAAAATAAAAGCCATATCAGAAAGTTTAAGAGGGGAAACATGAGAGTGAGAGAGAGAGGACAGGACTCACCTGGCTATCTGGATCTGGCCTGCATTTGCAACCAAAGCTGGATCTAGCCTTGTGTCATATACCAAGAGATTTGAGGGGTGGTGAATTATCTATTATGTTCAAAGACCTTTATATTTAGGTTTGCATTCACTTCAAGTAGCACTGTTCACTGCCCTTGTTTCCGAACTTTCAAAATTACTACTCCAATATTCTCTATTTTGAATAGAAAACCAAGATTAAACTAAAAAGGTGTTTTCAGAAATCAACCCAAAAGAGGTCCTTTTTTCTACAGATTTTTTTTTTCTCTAGATCACCAGCCAAACACTTTCCCAACCCCATTTTTGTTACTGTTTTCACTATAAATTTTTTGATAAACTACCGTTTTCACTATAATTGAAATGGACTAAATCAAACTCTACCTAGTACTGTTAACCTGGTTCAACTGATTATCTTTCATTTATCTTTTATTCATATTCAATCTTGGTTGGATGCTATAGACTGATTGTGAATAAAATAGGAACAACCCATAACCATTACAAATCTTATGGGATGAATTTAACATGAGACTACAAAATATGTTCATATCTTATTTTTGATATATACTTTCAATGAAATTTTGTACAAGAAACATAAGTTATTACTACATTACTCTTAAAATATGTTTTATTTCAACTTTGGCTATTGAGCAGTCTAATTTCTATACAAATTTAACATTCTTTTAATTTTCTTACCACGCTATTCCAAACTTCTTCTTAGTCCTAAACAATATTTACATAAGATTCTGAAAGACAGCTAAATACACACACACACACACAGTAATGCTAGACTGGTCATGTAATATACAGAATGCAACGCTCAATAGAACTTCTGAACACAAGGGAATAATAGATTCGAATTCCAATGACAATTGAACTAGTTCAAATTTGAAGCCTTACTCATGATACAAAAGAAACGAGCACAACTAGAAGTCTTCCAAAACTTGTATGGAGTCCTAGCAGCAGACATGATCACATAAAAATAATAAATAATTAAAAAAAATACAGGAAGCTGAGTTATACAAGTTACCAGTCAGTTCAATCCACTCCCATGAAATTGAAAAATCTACTTTTTATTTGCCAAGCTACTGATCTACAAAGGAAGAGCAGCTTCAATTTTCCCCCAGGAATCCACAGCAGGCCCCTTAAGCCTTTTCTTCATCTTCTCAACAATCTCTTTCGCTTCCTCCGCTCTGGACATTTTCACCAACCCGTTAACCAGACCCTCCATCGCCTCAAAGGGCGGAATCCACCTCCTTCTTATGGTCTCTTTACACATTTCCAAAGCCAAATCAAACTCTCCCTCCTTAACTGCATTTCGTATCAAAGCATAATAAGGAAACGAACACGGTGAAACATAACCATCACTCAACATACTCTCCAAAACCTTCTTGGCCGATTCCAAATCCCCTACCCTACAAAACCCATCAATGATAGTATCATAACTAGCAGAATTTGGCTTCACGCCTTTGGAAACCATATCGTCCAACAACTTCTTAGCTCGAGCACACTCTTTGCTCTTACAGAGTCTCGAAATCCTATAATTATAACTAGCCAAATTGAAGTCCAACCCTTTATTTAAAACCTCCTTCACAACCCCATCAAACCCAACCAAATCATTATTCTTCAAATAACCCTTTAACAAGACATTATAAGAATCAATATTGGGCAAAACCTTATTATCTTTCTCCATTATCTCAACCCAATTACGCGCAGCCACAACATCATTATTTTCCTCAACAAAAGATTTCAAGACCAAATTATTAGACGCAATACCAGGAGTGACATTGAGTTTCGAAGGCAGAGTTTGAAAGAGGTCACGAACCTGATCGAAGAGGCGATTGTTGAGGTGAGCGGTGAGGATGGCACAAAGGGATTTCTCGGAAAGTTGAGAAGAAGATTTGATGAGTTCGAGGGTGTTGATTGCGTGATCGAGCATGGCGGCGCTAGAGTAGAGCATGATGAGGCGGATGAAGAAGCCTTCGGAGTTGGGTGTTGGGTGGGATTGGAGGACGCGGTGAATGAGGTCAGGGCGATTCGCTCGAGCGAGTTTTCGGATGGAGAGGTGGTAGATAGGCCGGTGGCGTTGAAAGGTGGGGAAGTGGATGGATTTTTGGAGGATTTCGGCGAGTTTGTCTGGGTTTGATTCGGAGATAATGGCGGCTTTGGCAGCTCGGAATGAAGGGAAGGGTGGGGTTGGTGTGGTGGAGTAGAAGAGGGGTTTTGGTGCGTCCACATTGCGGTTGAGGTGGATGAAGAGTCGACGGCTTTTGCTCAAACTGGCCATTTCTGAGGGCAAGGACTTTTACAGGGTTTAAGCCAAGTAGAGTGATGTTGGTTTTAACTAGTAGGGCAGCTTATGCGACAACCTCAATGGAAATTGACAAGTTGCGAAAGCATACCTGGTGAGATATAAAATGAAATGGTAAAATAGATAAAATAAGTTTTTAGAGTGTAAAATAGAGACAGATATGCATCCCTAGATGTTAGTGCTCTAAGAAAAATTATTACAAGAAGTTTGTCACTTAACATTATTTTTGAAACAATTTAGTTAGTTGTCAAGTTTGCAAAATTATTTTGCAAACTAGCATTTCAAGGCTTTGAAACTCGAGTTCAATGAAGGAATCGAGTCTCTAAGCCTCGAGTTGCAACTAGGGGTGAGCAGACTGATACCGGAGCCGACCCAACTGTACCGCCTCTAACACCAACCGATTGAGCCGAGGCTGGCGATCAGATGGAGAATCCCGCTTCGACACTGGTGTGGTGCTGCCATCAGAACTACAACTCCAAACCGAGTTGATTACCAAACCGATCCGATATTAGTTGTTTCCTTCTATTTTAATTTTTGTTGACAAAAACGATTCTTTTCACTTAGTAACTTAAAAAATATATATCAAAACGGCGTCGTTTTTTGAGCTAGGTTTGCTGATTTGAGTGGTTTCAGCCTTAGTATAAATAGCCACTCAACTCTCTCAGCTCTCTCAGACGCTCTATCTCAGTATCTTTCTCACAATTGTGTGCTTCAACAGCTCAGCAACTCGACAGGCTCACCATTCACAACTAGGCCAGCTATCGCCTAGTCGCCTATAGCTGGTAACTCATTCCCCTCTCTCTCTCTCTCTCTCTCTCTCTCTCTCTCTCTCTCTATTTGTGACAAAGCAAAGTTAGAACATATGAAACCCAGTTCTTTAATAATGCCTGGGTTTTCTCTTTCTTTCACTCTCAAAGCTAAAATATTTTTGGAGTCGTATCAGTAATGGCTGAGATGAGCTACTGCCTAACTACCTAAGTGACTATTGGATATTGGGCTTTTTTTGTTTTGTTTTGTTTTAGTAGTAGCCCAGTGGGTTTTGCGTTGGAGTATGAATTATATGTTGAGGAATTTAAAATTTTAAATAAACCAAGTTAGTCTTTGAGGTAGTATAAATTCATTGTAAAGCATTTACTTGGTCAAAAAAATTATCATGTTATTGTTACTGATTGTCCGATTGAGTAATGTCTAAGGAGAAAAACATTTTTAATATTTAAACCGATTAAACTAATGAAACCGACCGCAAAAAAACTAAACCGCTATAGGTCGGAAAACTGACCCTTGGTAGTGTGCATCGGTTACAATTATGGGATAACCGATCCTTTGGTGATAAATTTTAGAAAAAACCGCACCAACCGAACCGTGCACACCCCTAGTTGCAAGTGGTGGAAATTTGATGTGGAAGAAAAAATCCACGTGGAACTTAAGTCTTCTGTTGAAGAAAATTTGAGTTTATGTGTGTTGGGGTATGGTCGTGGGTTCTACTTCTTCTTCTTCTTTTGGGTTCTTCTTCTTCAAATCTTCTTCTTCTCCTCTTCCTCGATTTGCTTCTTACTCACGCTCTATGGAACTTGAGTTTTAGAGACTCGAATTCCACGTGGATTATCTATCCACATTAGCTTGGAACTCAAGTCTCTAAGACTCGAGTTTCTTCACTGAACTCGAGCTTTTATAACTCAAGATGTTAGTTTGTAAAATGTTTCAAAAAATGTCAATTAATGAAATAGTTACTAAAATCATGTTTAATTACAAATTTCCCCAAAAATCTTAACCCTTGTGTAGTCTTTGCATTACTGTCTAACAATGGCACCAAAGAAAGATGGGATATGGAAGGGCCTTAGGCCATTGCCTAATTTGCCTAAGGGAAGGAATTGTCGATCCTGTAAATAGTAAGGTAATTAACAAAATAATTATCAACTACAAGTTTCCCATCTCTAGGAGAGATGATATGCAAGATTGGTTGGCAAGGGCTAAAGGTCTTCTCCAAGATAGACTTGAGAAGTGGCTATCACAAAACAAAGACTAGACATTTTTTTTTTCTTTTTTTAGAGAACAAGGACTAGACATAGAGAGGAATGGAAAAATACTTTCAAGATCCATCATTGATTATTTGAATGTTTTAATGATGCTTTGTGCTTACAAACACTCTAAGCACCTTCATGAGATGTTGCAGCCGTCGCTTGGAGTATGTGAAGCAAGGGAGTCAATCTCGTACCGGAGGTTGTACCGGTTTGACTAGTGGAACGATATATTTCGATACTGGTCAATACCGGTATACCGTTTCGGGTTTACTATTATTTTTTATATTTATAAATATATATATATATATATAATAATAATAATAAATATAAAAGTTTACCATAAAATATTACCTCAATTCAGAGTAAATTATTCATGGTTTTAGACTTTAGCATCAATTAAAAGAAGAATTAAAAAAAAAAAAAAAAACACAATATAAAAAATATAAAGCTTAATTGTTCATTGCATACTAAGAAAAAAAATAATACTAATAAGTTAATGCAAGTAAGTTACCATTCTGCCCTTACAAAAATTCAAAAATTACAAAACTATAAATAAAATAAAACAAAAAACTTTTTTCTGTACCGACCGATAATGCCCAAAATCGGCCGATACTGCTAGTATTTAAACCGGTACAAAACGTTGGCATTTCAATATCGATATACGTATCGGTACCGGTACAGTATCGACCACCTTGAAGTGAAGTCATTTATTTTGATGATATATTATACCAAAAATATGGAAGACCACATTGAGAACTCATAGAAAGTCTTCTTCTTCTTCTTTTTTTTCTTTTTTTTCGGTTTTCCTTACACATTTCCTTTTTTCATTTTTCTCCCCTTCACTATATATCCCAACCCATCTGTTTCCTTATTCTTTCTATAGCAAAACATAGCAAAAATCAGTCTCTCCCAAAAGGTAAAATATTATTTTGGTCTCTAAATTTATTAAAGACTTTTTTTTATCTTTAACCTTTAAGAAGTTCATTTTTCGTCCTTAAACTATTGAAAATTTCATTTTCTTCCCTAAACTATTGAAAATGTTTTATTTATGTTCTTAAACTTTACCAAAAAATTTGTTTTTCATCTCTAAATTATTAAAAGAAAGTTATTTTTTCATATCTATTTTTGTCTAATGCTCAGTTTTTTTTGAAGTAAAATATTTTCCAAAAAAATGTTTTCCCACTTTCCGGTGTTTGTTTGCATGTAAAATGTGGTCAAACTTGTAAAATATTTTCCATTGATCATAAAATCCTTTATAAAAAAAAATTGTAAAACTTTTTACCATTAAAAATTTGGTAAAACATTTTACAAAAACATACAATGGATTCCTTTCACCTCATCTAGTGGCTAGGTCATTAGTCCAGTGCCCGGAGCCGTCGCTCCAACGACTGATGCCAACAGTCTTATCATCGGAGGCACCATTTCGGCAATCTGTTAGGACATATGTGATTTGATGTTAGGAACATATGTCAATTTAGAATTGGCTAATCTTTTGACAAAACATACTTTACTTGTAATTGGATAGATCTAGGATGTGTTTAATGCTTCAAGAAACAAGATTTCAAGATCAAGTGTTAAAGCCATGTAAATCTGTCCAAGAAACAAGTGAAGAAGTGCTAGATTTTAAAACTCGACAACTAGCATCTATCGAGGTTTAAAAAGCTGCTGAAGCCCGAAGCTCGAGAGCTAGCTCGATAGATACCCTATCTGTCGAGGTTTATGGAATTCAATTTTTCAAAGCTGTTTTTCATCCAATTCGTGTGTATATGTTTGGGCTTTCTTTCTCACAACTCTAAACATATATAAGGATTATTTTAAGGGCCGTAAAAGGTTGTGCAAGTGTGAAGCAAAGTTGTGTTCATGCAAATTGTGACCGGAGACAAAATTTGCCCTAATTCATCTTTCTCTTGAAGAAGCTATTGTGTTTGTATACCTTAGGGTTTTGTGACCAAGGAGCTTCGTAATTTTCATCATGTGATGAACTGAAGAACTTTGCAGCTAACATCTTTCTCAAGTTGGTGATCAAGTCGTGTACTGGGATCCCCGCATCTATTGGTTAGTCACATACAGGGTGTTGTGCATTGAAAATGAGAGATTGTCACTACAGAACAAGTCCAATTGGGTATTGGGGTAAGGATTTAATTATAGGTTGGTATAAGGTCTTGGGATTCCTTTACTTGTAACCGCTTATTTTAATAATAGTGGATTCTCGAGAATGGTGACCTTAAAATCACCCGATGGGATTTTTGCCATGTAGATTTTCCCCATTCATAAACAAATCTCCGTGTCAATTTAATTTTCACTGCATATTAGTCAATTGGTGATTTGTTTGTGCTACCACACGTTTTACATGTTAATTGAATTAATTAATTAACTTGGCTAAATTAATTGGTTAATTTATCACAAAAATGTCAATACATTCTTGGTCTATCAAGTGGTATCAGAGCAGGCACACTCTGATTAGGTGTTAATCTTTGCTATGTGATCCATTGACCCCTTTTGTCATGGATAGAGGAAAGTCTCTTATTATACCTCCTTTATTTAATGGCACTAACTATGCATACTGGAAAGTATGCATAAGAACTTTCTTGCGATCATTGGATGAAAATGTGTGGCAAGTTGTGGAGATAGGCTGGACCAAGCCTACAGAAGCGTCGGCCGACTAGGATGATGCTAAGATCAAGGCCGCAAACTTCAACAGTAGGGTATTGAATGCCTTATTCAGTGCAATCATGAATGAGGAGTTCAAGAAGATATCATCTACTAATTCCGCTAAGGAAGCATGGACCATTCTCTAGACAACCTATGAAAGAACCAAGGCTGTCAAGGATTCAAAGCTTTAGAGGCTTACTACGAGCTTTGAAGAGATTAAGATGGAGGAAGATGAGTCATTCGATAAGTTCTATGCCAAGCTCAAGGACATAGTGAACTCAACATTTAATCTTAGGAAAACCATTCCTGAACCCAAGATTGTCAGAAAGGTGCTTAGATCTCTTCTCGAGAGATTCATACCAAGATCACCACAATTGAAGAATCAAAGGATATTGATAAAATTCCTTTGACAGAGTTGGTTGGAAATCTATAGACCTATGAGTTAGGTTTGATAAGGATCGGGAAATTAAGCAAAAGCATGGCATTGAAGGCCAAGAGCAGCGACACTAATGAGTCTTCAGACAATGAAAATTCTAAGATGAAATCCTATATCACGAGGCAGTTCAAGAAGTTTATGAAGAATGCCAACGTGAAAGGATTTGACAAGGACTGAAAGCAATCCAGTTCTTCACAGTTTAAGAGTCAAGACAAATGGAAGAAGGATGCTAGGGATGGCAGTCAGTACACTGTTCCCTCAGGACCAAAATGCTTTGGGTTTCAGGGTTTCAATCACATCAAACAAGAGTGCCCTACGTATCTTATGATTATTGGGAAGAGCAAGACACTTGCTGCTACGTTGAGCGACACTGAGCTTGAGGATGATTCTGATAATGAGGATGATGGAATCCTAAATGCCTTCACTGCCACTGTAAATCCTACTGAAAGGATTGTTGAAGATGTGGATGAAGAAGAGAAATTAATGGAGTCTAATTTTGAAAATATGGATGAGCAAGATGACATCCACACAGCCTATGCAAAGTTATACAAGGTCTCAGAAAAGCATGAGAAGTTGTATAGGTTGGCCACCAAGAAGCTTAGTGAAGTGGAGCTTGAACGAGAATAAATTTTCACTAAGTTTGATGAAGCAAATCAGACCATTAGAGCATTGAGATTTGAGAACAATTTCTTGGCTAAGAAGACCAAGAAGCTTGAGGCAGAACTGTTCCAAGTTAGAGCCTAGTTGGAAAGGACTTCAAGTGCAAAACTCGATGAGATGCTCAGTCTTCAGAAATCTACTTCCAATTGAACCGGTTTAGGGTATGATTTCTCTTCTCCTAGTATTGCTTCTACTAGTACAACTGTTTTTGTTCCTCCTACTGATAATATTGAAACTAAGAACAATGATGTTAAAAATGAATTAGCTAGTGAGAAAATAGACAAGGGTAAATCTATCTTAGGAGCACCCCCTAAGCTTGATAAGAAAGAGATTAAGAACCCTAGGACTAAGAAGGGAAATACTTACAAGCCCAAATAGAAAAAGGAACATTTCTGTCATCACTGCAGAGCAACTGGACACACTCGACCTAATTGCTATAAGTGGTTAGCCACTCAACAGAGTAACAGCACGATCTCATCGGGAACCCAGAATCAACTTCCATCCTCTTTTGCTCCTCTTGGAGATTTTCTCAAAGCCTTTATGTTCCTTTCGAACTTAAACAATTTCAATTCTTCTCCCTTACCGCCGGATCAAGGGTTTGTTAATCAGAAAGGTTCTTCTAAGGTGTGGAAGGAAAAGGGATCCAAGTGATTCTATCAATTTTTCTCTCTCTCCCCTTCTTGTTTTTGTTTTTGCATTACTTATGTGTTTTGCTTTCGTATTTTTAGTCATTCTAGTTTTATGCATTGCTTTGTTTAACATGTTTTTGTTTGTTTTCGTTTCAGTTTTGCTTTATTTTGTTTTTCATATAAAAATTAAAAAAAATTGAAAAATCAGAAAAATACAAAAACAATTTGTGTCTGTGTACATTGGTACTTATGTACCTTGTATAGACAAATGAAATAAAGTTTTCTAAACTTTGTATCTTAGGTAGCTTAGATGAACATCTCTATGCACAACTAAGCAAGTGAGCTTTGTGGCTGATGTTTGTGATGAGTAAAGTTAAGTAATCTCTTGTGCCTAACACTCGTATCACTCTTTTTGACGGGAATGACAAGAAAATCCTAAGAGAAAGGCATAAATAACCATCTCACTACTGTTGCCCTCCAATCATGAAATGACATTTGTATACTTTAGCATAGCAAAAGTGGAATGTCAAATGCTTAACATCATTGGGTATTTTTTTTTCTATCTCTAATATGCTCATGCATGATTTGTTTAAAAGAAAAATATGCAAAGAAAAATAAAAAGCAAAAAGAATCAAAATGCTTTATACATGATTGCAAGCGTGTTTTCTAGGAGATGTGGGAGTTATAGGATGTACCTCGAAGGTGATAGTCCCCATCAAACAATTATGATTGTATGTGAGTTAAATTGATTTTCTCATATCTCAAATCATCACAACATGTAGACACTTATGCAATCTTACGATGTTTTTCACACACAAAACACAATATTCTTTGCTACTTTTGATACATGTGCAGGTACAATGTGATTTGGCCATCACAAGGAATACTTGTGTAAATGTATGCTCACTAAACTGTTTTAACTTGTTTTTGAAATATAAAATTGGTTAGACATGTTGTGTGTGTGTGTGTGTGTTTTGGATCTATGTGCTTAACATTTTTCTTGTTGAGAGATGATTTTGAGAGCTTAAAATGTTGTTTGGATCATTGGTTGTATAGCATGCTTGATTGCATTCATATCTATGTTTTTCTCATCTTGAAAAATTGTTTTTAAGCAATCTCGACAGCTTCTGGACACCTCTCGACAGCTAGGCTATCTATTGAGACCGCTCAGTTGCTTTTTATCGCATTCTTGATAGCTACTTGATCCATCGAGATACTTTCTAGTTGCTCGATAGCTTATCGACAGCTTCCTCGATCCATCGAGATTCCTTTGCTGTGGACACCTCTCGATAGATCTTGGATAGCTCTTCGACAGCTATTACACACATTCTTAATCTCGACACCTCTCGATCTATTGAGATTTATGAAGTTTCTATATAAAGGATCTACACGATTTCTCACTCACTTTTCTCGATTTCTCTCTATCCTTTCAGACCTCTCACCTTCCCAAACACCTCTCATTCACTCCAAATCTTTTCCCCACTCCTTCTTTGGTCTTGATCTTGCATTTTTCACAGGTATGATCTTCTTTTCATCATCTTATCATACATTTCATGCATGTTTGACCTAACTTTTGGGGTTTTTGAAAATTTTTGGGATTTTCAAAATTATTAAGGTTTTTGTGAAATTCTTGGAATGGGCTTTGTTTAACTGGTTTTAAAACATCATGCCTTGCATCACATTTGCATTATAACAATATTTCATGCATTTAGATGTGTGTTTACTTTGTTGCAATGTTGTGTGCTGGTAGGTTTGGATTAGGCTAAGCCCATGATGTATTTAAGTTTGCACGTCACATGTTCATGCATTTTCATGCATACGTACCTTCATTTCTTTATATTCTTATATACTGCTGTTGTTGGTACTTTCTCTCTCTTTTTCTTGCGTTAGTTTGCTCTATGGCACCTAAACGCAAATCTACTCCGTCTCAGAACCCTCTGCATTCTTGGGCATCTTCTTCTTCTGACCCTACACCTTCTTCTGTACAATTCCGTGATGATAAAGCCCGAAAGGACTTTTCAAAGAACTTTTGTAGACGAGGCATTCATTCGGAACACAATGTCGTTCTGTCGGACTTTTTCGACACTGACCTACCCACTGTCGTTCACAGTAGGGGTTGGGAGTCACTTTGTGACATCCCGGTCACTTGTCCCTCCATGATCATACAGGAGTTCTACTCCAATATGCACGAAATCGATACTTCTGTACCCCATTTCTTCTCTCGCGTTCGAGGTACACGTATCGTAGTTACTCTAGAGATTGTCTCTGAGGTACTACACATTCCTAAGGTAGTGCATCCTAACTACCCTGGTTGCGATCGTTTGCGGACTGTGTCCAAAGATGAACTCTCGTCTCACTTCTATGAACACCTTCTTCTTGGGGTGACAGTCAAAACACCCCTTGCTCGGGCTTTGCAAAAGGTCTGAGGTTCCTTAACATGGTGATGACATTCGTTCTTCATCCTTTCTTTTATTATAACTCCATTACAGATCCTCGTGCTCAATTTTTGTTGTCCCTTTTAAAGGATATCTCTATCGACTTCCCTTCTTACTTTATTCTATCCCTATTAGATGTCTATAGGGATACGACGACCCATGATAAGCTCATTTTTCCTTCAGCTATCACGTAGATACTTCACCATTTTTCTGTCTCCTATCCTAAGTTTCCTCATTTTTCCATGATAGGTGCCATGGACGCTACTGTCGTTAGACTGAGCATGGCACAGCTTAGACCAAGGCAACCCCAACAGAGATGGCAGCCCGAAGCTCGATAGCTAGCTTGATAGATACCCTATTTGTCGAGGTTTATGGAATTCAGTTTTTCAGAGTTGTTTTTCATCCAATCTGTGTGTATATGTTTGGGTTTTCTTTTCTCACAACCCTAAACATATATAAAGATTATTTTAAGGGCCGTAAAAGGTTGCGCGAGTGTGAAGCAAAGTTGTGTTCATGGAAATTGTGACTGGAGAAAGAATTTGCCCTAGTTCATATTTCTCTTAAAGAAGCTGCTGTGTTTGTACACCTTAGGGTTTTGTGACCAAGGAAATTCATGATCTTCATCGTGTGATGAACTGAAGAACTTTGCAGCCAACATCTTTCTCAAGTTGGTGATCAAGTCGCGTACTGAGATCTGCGCATCTATTAGTTAGTTACGTACTAGGTGTCGTGCATTGAAAATGAGAGATTGTCACTACAGAATAAGTCCAATTAGGTATTGGGGTAAGAGTTCAACTGTAGGTTGGAATAAGGTCTTGGAATTCCTTTACTTGTAACCACTTGTTTTGATAATAGTGGATTCTCGAGAGTGGTGACCTTAAAATCACTCGATAGGGTCTTTGTCGTGTAGGTTTTCTCCATTCGTAAACAAATCACCATGTCAATTTAATTTCCGCTGCATATTAGTTAATTGGTGATTTGTTTGTGCTACCACACGTTTTACATGTTAATTGAATTAAATAATTAACTTGGCTAAATCAATTGGTTAATTTATCACATAGGGTCAATACATTTTTGGCCTATCACAATCGGTGTCGGAGATTCAATAACTAAAGCTATTGTTTCTGCCACTAATGTTGGTGATTTGGTGGTTAGAGACACCGCTTTAGCCACCAATGCTGGCAATCTAATCATTGGAGAGACTGCTCTGACGACAATCGACATGGCTGTCATTTTTGAGATCTGATCACCAAACCTCCTGTACCAGCAACTCTAATGGCTGAGCCACCAATTTTGGAGGTTTGCTTAAAAAAATTTACTTGTTATACCAAACACCTAAAAATGTTTTATCCATAAAAAATTTTACATGTAAAATATTTTACTTTTAAAAATACTTTACTTCAAAACAAATGGAGCATAAACTATTAAAAAAACTCTTTACAAAGTTTAGGGATGAAAAAAGAAATTTTAAAAGTTTTTACGGATGAAAAAAAAAATTTTTGGAAAAGTTAAGGTAGAAAAATAATATTTTATCCAAAATCACATGCCATATTTGTCATTAACAAACCCCAAAATAGTGCAAGACCCACACAATTAGCAACCCAACAGCAAACCTTTACCAAATTTTTATAGAGAGAGAGAGAGAGAGAGAAAAGGGGGGTGTTGGGATTGGGGCAAGCATCGCTAAACAAGGATAGAAATGTATAAGGAAGGAGTCACCAGTGGGGAAAATAAGTGGGTTGAACAAATGATGGGGAAAAAAGAGTGGTGTGTGGGGGGGGGGGGGGGGGAGAATGGAATTATTAATTTCATAATATTTTAATGAAATTATTATTTAATAAAATAAAAAGCATATAATCAAACACAACTCTACTAAGGCTGTGTTTGTTTCAGTGGTAAACTGAAATCCGAAAACAATTTACACTTAGGTCCGTGTTTGGCACCATTTGAAAATACGATCAAACTGAAAATAGAATTTAGTTTGACAATAAAATTGGCCACACAACCCGTAAAATCATTTCAACCCTCATTTTACCTTTAATTCATTTCTGTATTTCCTCACTCCCCACACACTCCTCTCACATGGTCCGAATACTCCACTTAACTATCCACTCAAAGCTCAACTCAATTCATCCCTCCCTCCTCACAGGAAGCCACTGCCAGTCTGAGCCCCACCCCACGCACCGACTAGAGAGAGAGAGCTTCAGTTGTTCACCGACGCCAGTCCAAGCTCCACCCCACACTCCGATGAGCACTGCCACTGTTTTCCCTTCCATGCCAATGAGTTTTCTCCCTTTTCTTCTCCGTCTCGCTCAACCTCACCTCTGACCACTTCAAGCCCACCTCAAGCTCTATATGTACGCGATCCATAGATAACTCTCCCTCACGCTGGCAAAGCCCTACCTTCCTCCAACATCTCTGATCCGTGGCTCTACCATTGCCGGCAAAGCTTTACTCTCAAAGTACCCCCTACAGTACCCAATCCATATCCCCTGAAACCCATCTAGCCAAATCCACCCTCAAACCCATCGAAAACCATATTTTCCACACCTCCTCTTCCCTTGTCTTCTCTGATCCGATATATATATATATATATATATATATATATATTTATATTTGTATTTGTATTTATTTAAATATTATTTATATATTTACTTATTTATTTATTTATTTATTTATTACCTTTATTTATTTAATTATTGATTTATTCGAATGTTGGTAATTGTAGTTTGGTGTTAAAATTATATGTAGAGAAATATATGTGCATAAATGATGGTACCCGGTTATCAATGTGATTTGGATGTTTAGGTGAATGTATATGGTAGCTTGTGAATACTGTGGACACATTGCTACATTGGTTGTGTTTTTGCATTGATCTTGAATTGGGCTTGTTATAATATTTACGTGAATTTGGATGGTTTAACAAAAATTAAGCATGGTTGTATACTGATTGTGTTAGAGATTACATTGTTGTGTTGGTTGACAAGGTATGTTGTTTTGTTTTGTCTTTTTGCTATTCTATATATTGTGTAATGTCTAAAATAGCATGCTTGTTTATGTACCTCTTAGACCACAGTGTTTGTTATTTTTAGATGAAGAGAAAAACCAAAGCAGCAATTCTTGCCTCAGTTGCATTTGTCCTCCTTGTGGGGGTTGCATTGTTAGGGAAATTGCGGCGTACACGACTGCATAGGGCACCTTATGTTAATCATGTAGCCGAAAGAGAGCATTACATAAATAGTATTCTCCATGGAAGTGAGAGATTTTGTAATGGAGGCCCAATTACAAAATCACTCCCTTCCCTCTCTTAAACCTTGCCCCTTGTTTCATTAGGCTTTGGTCTATTTACAATAATGCTCTCATCTTACTCTCATGGGCTTTTATTAGAATGTACTTAGAGATTTTCAACCATTTGTCTCAAACATGGGCTTAAAATGTATTCATCATCTTTGGGCTCTTCTCTTTCAATTCAATATCATCATTTATCTTTTTGAAGTGGCCCTCTAGTTAGAATATATTGTAGTCTTCCTCTGGAGGCCGATGAAGTTCTCATCATTTTGGGCCTAGGCATACAACAAAGAGGCCCAAAATTAGAGAAATTCATATTAACTTTGTAGGATTTTAGATGCTAAGTTCATAGCATACTTGTTATCTTAGGCCCAAAGTCCTTTTTTTTCATAAGGGCTTTTTAATTCGAGCATATGATAACAATTAGGCTATGGTCTTATGAACCTTTCAATTTAAGATATACCCTTGGATTTAGGGATAAGCCTCTTACATGTGAGAACTTCTTTTCTTTTATCCCAATTGTCTTAGGGTATGCCATAACTTTATGGTCATCCTTCCATTTTTACATCTTTTATTTGTCCTTTAGAAGGTGATCACAAGATATAAGATCTCTCTAAGTGTCGGTAGGCTCCTTAAAGCTAAAAGGATTGATAAGTAGGTCACTCACAACTAGTGGGCCATGATTCCATAGGCAATGGCACCGATTATGAGTTGGTGGGATGAACTTCAAAAGACTTGGGCCCAAATGAAGTCTTCCATCTTCCCACTCATCACCAACCAAGGTAAAGGGACAATAGAACCAAGTGATGTGTGTGCAAACAAGTATTGAATAAGTCTTTATTAAGGTTAAGACATAGGACATATAGGAATTAAACTCACAATCCCTAGTGGAGTTGCCACTGTGGACACAAACGGGGAGTTGCCACCTAGTTTTTACAATGGCCTAGGAACCATAAATATAGCATCCTCTCAAGGAAGGACCTTTTTATCTTACTACAAGAGTATGGTTCAAAGTTTAGGTATGGTTTTGGGAAGGTGTTAGGCACCCAAAACTACCTAACCCTAGGGTTGGCTTCATCTCTTTGTGTCTTATGTATTAACCCTATTAAAGACATATTCAATATTGTATTTATACTCACACACACACACAAGCATAAATCTAATCATACAACCTGGCATCAATCATCCCAAAAACTTAATCATTCATCTATCATGGCATATCACAACCCAAGCCTAGCATACATCTATCATGGCATCTCATATCAACCTAGCATCCATGTAGCATCATGTCATCATATCACATCCAAGGCATAAGCCTATAAACATTTAATCAAGGCAAAATATAGACAAAAAATAATCATGGTATCATCAAGGGTCACTGGAAATTGTTAAGAACACAAACATGCTTATTCAAACCACCATATCATGTTCATCAACCCTAAACCAGATTATATCACAAACAAATGCATGTACATATGAATGCATGACTTACCTCACTTATCTTACTGCATCTCAACACCTATGGCATTAATGCATGAACATGTGAATGCATGTTCATGGCATCAGAACAAGTCAACCAAAGATAAACCGTAATTTAATCTTATGGAAGACAAACGAACAACAAACATAGATCAAGGACTAAAACCTATAAAAGAGGGAACAAACAAAGGCATAACATGTGAAATAAGCAAAGAAAACAAAGTAGAAATCTGAATTAAGGTTTCTGGGTAGCGGTATGCATACGCATGCAGAGAAAACAGAGAAATACTTAAAACAATAAATCTAACAACCTAACATGCTTAGAAATACAAAGGCTATCTAAAACTTAGCTATGCAAACATATTACAACATAAAACAAGCAAAGAAACAAGATTAACAACAAGATTAAAACATAAAAGAGAGAAAAGAGTTTAGAACTCAATACCTCAAAACAAAAGCTCTTCAAGCTTGATTTTTTACTATTCCCCTAGGTCAAATCTATTCACAATCAATAAAAAGTGATTAGTAATCTTAAACTCAAAGATCAAGGCTAGAAAAGGCCCCAACAAAAAGAAAATTGACTTGAGGATGTTTTGTGAAAACTCCTTCTTTTGATTCACTATTTCTAGTAAATCTTCATGTTTTCCCTTAGGATTTCTGTCTCTTTTGAAAAGGTACCATGTATGGCTATTTATATTGTGAAAATGGGGGTTTGAAATGGCTCCCAAACGATGTGGGATTCATTCCAAACCTCAGTCTTTAATGCAGAAAACTTGTATTTCATAGTTTCTAGAACCCTACATGCATGCACAAGCTCAGGCTTGCGTGCGCATGCATTGTGGCTACGTGCACAGGTTGATTCCTACACGCATAGGCCGAAGATTTCCTTGGCTTTACTTTTCCAAAAATAGAATTATTTGCTCATTAAAAGTTATATTTTTCATTTTAACATTTCACAAGTCAATTTAACATCTGATTAGGCCCTAAACCAACCTTAGGTCTTAGAATTTCAACATCATTGGAGAACGAGGGCCCGAGTCGTAAGAGGTATAAAATGCAGTGTCTATAGTTCATTCCCTCTTTGCGGCCATAGTATGACAGTCTCTCGGCCACAACGTTTCGCAGAGCGCTGGTTTGGTCCAACTGTACCATTACCAAAGTTACACTGACTCAGTTGGCTCCTGTCAGTGCTGCATTGGACTGTGTTGCATGAGGTGACATATCTCATCACCCTTATAATGGTGCGGTACTATGCCAACCAAATGTTACTTTAGCCATAGCTGAGTCATGTGCATAACGCTGGTTTTGGGCTATCAAGGGTTAGGAGTCTTCTTAGCTAAGCAGAAAAACCCCCAGGTGATACTGGCTTTTAGTGTACCAATAGATCCAACTCATACCCTATCAAGCCTTGTGATGATACAGGATGATCTCGCATATAGGCTTGGTGCCTTCAAGGCCTTTCTCATAGAGGAGACATACTATGCTGCTTGGTTTGAGCGGTCATTTACTAGACCTATCATTGATGATTACCCTATAAGCAGAGGTAGAGTGCTTGAAGGTATATCCTACAATCAGTGAGCTGAGGAGACCATTTTAAGATCATAGGTGGCTACCTTACAGGCTCGCATGATGGAGCTTGAGAGCAATGCTGCAACTAGGGATGGGGCTATACAGGAGAAGATTACTAGAGCCTTAGCCCGTGAGAGAGAAGGGTGGCAAAAGAGTGCGATGGCCACATTACTACTAGAGATAGAGACAAGCATCACTTCATTACCTAAGTGGCTATGCGTAGAGGCTATACAAGCACTCTGATTGGTGAGCTTAGAGGACAAGGGCTATATGTGCCTTCTAAGCCTACTTTTCTAGACTTGGGTCCCCCAACGCAGAGGCAAATGTTAGATTACATCCCAATACCTCCGAGCCCTGCTGTAGGTTGGGGGTTTGCACCGATTCCAGATTGGGTTGCAAGGTCAAGCACTAGGATGGGCTCTGCCTCATGTTCTAGGATAGGCTCTAGGCCCCCTGGTTGATCTAGCAAGTCCTTCTTCTAATCAGGCTGCTGAGGGTAACACTTGCGCCAAGGGCTTTGCTGATGACTCATTTAGAAATAATGACTCCCCATAGCTTAGCTATTTGTGTTGTATCTTGATGCAGCCCTTGCGTGGGCATGTTTAGCTTTGTATGTACTTTTCAAACATTGCCCCTTCATGGGCTAGATATGTATTATTATTACCTCATAGCAAGCCAGACATGTATGTATTATGTTGCCCCATAGTAGGCCCAGACTTGTATCATGGATGATGATGTCGAAAAAAATCACCAATGAATCACACGTTACTCACACACCCAAAAAGTCACCTGCACAGCAAGAAAGAGAAAACCTACAGAGAGCACCGATGTGGTGCCGGCCAAATACCCTCCGAAGGTCAAGTTAGAATCTTTTACAACTCTAGAGTGCTAAAGAGGGTCAGTTATGCGTACCTCGATTTGTGAGGGTATTGGGGCTTTTATAGTGGTCGAAGATTGACCTCTCTTCCTTGAAGTAGAAGTCTTTTCCTTATAGGAGTCTCCTTTAACAATCCCAAACGTGATGAACAAGACTTTTCCTTATGGAGAAGATCTCCATTAATGCGCATATCTTCTAGAATCCTCTTTGCCTTAGAATTCCATTTATATTAAGATTTTGAGATGTCCAAGCGTGGGCCGCAAGAGTTCCTTTATTAGGGCTTCTTGAAGATAATTGATTCGGACACAGCATGAGTGTTCAACCCGTCAATGTGGAGCCCGTCCGCATGGGGTCCGTCCGGTATAGGTGATTTAAGTCGATCCGTCATATAAGTGTAGAATTTTTCCTCTTCAGTTGCCCCCTTCACCTCATGAGTCCATCATGACGGACTCATGGGTCCATCATGACGGACTCATAGGGTGACGACTAATTAAGGACTCCGTGAATAACACATGATTCTGACAGCCTGGCCTGAAAACCATTAGGTTGGACGACACGTGTCACACCTCCATTGGTTCTTTTCTAAGACCGAAATGACGCTTCGTCTTCCATGCACTCCCCCTATATATATCACTCTTCTCCATTCATTTTTACACTTTTTGCAAAGAATACTCTGTCAGAGCACAACCGTCACCTTTGTCAAAGACCACTCCGTCCAACTACTGCATTCGTCAGCAACTTTCCCCGTCATCTTGTTAACTTGGTAAGTACACATTATGTGTTTCTTTTCCGTCAAATATACTATTTATTTTTCTAGATTTATAACCCGTCACCTTTGTCTAGATCCGTCATAGTCTTAGGTTTTGTCATCCTATATAAGTATGTCTAGTGCGTCAAGTAATCAATCTGTTGTCCGTGACGGGGCGGACTACGGAGATGTTCACCCGTCAGGTCACAAAGACCAACTCAGTCTGGGAGAAGATAGGAGTCCATCTACCTCTTCCCAGTCCTCAACAAATGAGGATATGGAGATGGCCGAGTCAGAGGAAAGTTCTGAGGATAGTGGGGAAGAACCAATTCAGGCCGTCATAGGAGCTGGGGGACCTAGGGAGTTCATCATGCTTCCGGAATGGACAGTGAACGCCTTTGTATCTTCCATCAAAGAAAAACACTTTAATACACTTAGAGCAAATTACCAAATTCTTGACACTGTCCCCATCCATCGGCCCTACAAGTCAGAGAGATGCTACTATGAAGAGGTGGCAGGTCTCGGGGTGTACAAGCAAATGCTGAAGGTAGGGCTCAGGTTTCCGTTAAGCTCCCTTCATCGTTAGCTTCTTAAGTACCTAGGCCTGTCCATCAACTAGATATCTCCTAATGCTTGGAGGGTCTTTATAGCCATGGAGGTCCTTTATGGGGTCATGACAGACGGTGCTAGGAGGTTAACAGTGTGAGAATTCCTCCACTGCTACCGTCCTGATGAAATAGATAAATCAAGGGGGATGTATAGTTTTGAAGCTAGGAGTCCATTGTTGAAAGTCATCTATGACACACCAGACTTCAATAAGGACTGGAAGAGTCGCTATTTTTTCTTAGAGGGTGACGAATGGATGTGTCATCCAGGGGATACGGATCATCTGCCCATCGACACAACTTAGGGGGTGTTGAATCCATTTGGTATGCGTCCGTCCTAGTGTTGAACAGCCATTTAGTGTCACAATTTATTAACACTTTTTAACCGTCCACCTTCTGTTTTGTAGCCAGACAACGCCCACAAGTAGATCTGGAAGAGTTTAGTTTTTTGGAGAAAATTTTTAAGAAAACCACGAAGGAGGAGAGGACTTAGGCGAAACTGGTCACACCTGATACCATCTTCTGTTATTGTGATAGGCCTGGACCTTCACCTGTTGCAAGAAAATACGATGCTAGAATCCGTCAACATAAGTCTGTCACCTTATTATTCTCTGATAGTTTTTAATTTCTAGTTAACTAACTTCCTCCATTGGCTTCTATAGAGATGGACGATGCTAAGAGAAGAGCTTTGATCAAAGCAAATGCTGCAAAGAAAAAGGAGTCTATTGATGCAAACCCAAAAAGGACGGGCTCAAGCACCTAGGCCCAAAAAAGGAAGTACCTGCCTAAAGTGGACCGTCTACCTAAAAAATCCAAAATCCCCCTAAACCCCGTCATAGGGTTAATGGCTGGGGGAACAAAGACGGTTACCCTAGCCAAGCCTGGGGCAAGTAAAGGCTTTATGAAAGGTCCGTCGACCTAGCAGGAAAATCCACCACCTCCGCTTTTGCGAGAAGATTCTAAGTATGCTCTGGAGAAGTTATCGTCCATCATCACTTTTGAGGATTATGAAGATTTGAGCAATCACTCGACGGAGGCGATGGGTGAGACAGGACTGTTCAGCGTCACACAAGTAATAGTTCGTCCACTTATAAATTCGTCATCATTCCTTATTTTGAAACTAACTGCTACTCCTAATGTGTCAGGCTATGATAATGATGAAGGGTCTTATGAGATGGTGCTTGAACCATGAGACCTCTTTAGACCGTCTTCGTGACAAATTTAAGGTGACGGAGGAGGAGCTGGACGAGCTTAAGACTTGGAAAGTTATACAATTGCAAAAGCTGGTGATGGCGGAGAAAGCAAGGGATGAATTTCATCAAAGGACGGAGGACCTAAAAAAGGTCCTGGAAGAGAAGGAGAAGGCTATCCTTCTGGCGAAGGATGTTGCGGTACGAGAGTACCGTGACTCTAACAACGTTCTAGCTGAGCTAGGTGTTTCCTATGGTGACGGCTTCGATGATGCCATTCGTCAAGTAAAGTCCATATATCCCGAGCTTAATTTATCAACCGTCAAGATTAACGACCAGGAACAATCACAAGTCCAGCTCGTTCACTCTAAGAACACAGAGGAGTTGTTTGGTGAAGAGGCTCTCCTCAACAATGCCCAAAATGAAGCGGTCAACGTCGAGGTGCAGGATGAACAGGCCCATCAGCCAATGGATGTGGTGGATAAGGATGGAACCTCGGCCCCGTCTGCGCAGCAATAGCTTCTTTTTTTTCTTTTCTTTTTTTTTTCTTTTTTTTAAGAATGTTGGCAGAACAATTTTATAAACACCCGTCATAATTTTGGGATCATGTAGACTTTTCCCCATTTGGGTTATTGTTTTATATTTATGCTTCATATGGGACTGTCATGTTTAATGAATCCGTCTTTCTTGCTGAATATTTGTTTTTACGAAGTTCATTTAATTTACATCCGTCGAGTTAGGCTTATTATTTTTACCTTCTTTGGATGAATCGTCCATCTAGTGGACTTCAATTTATATCCGTCTACTTTGAGGAATCTGAGTTTATTTTTTTCTTTTTTAGTGTGGTCCGTCCATCTTGTGGACAGATTGATCCATCTATCTTGTGTACATAGTTTGGTCTGTCCATTTTTGAACTTGGAGTTTTTTATCCTCTCGGGATGATCCGTCCATCTTGTGGACTTTGTTTGATCCGTCCATCTTGTGGACTTTGTTTGATCCGTCCATCTTTTGGACTTGGAATTTTTCATCCTCTTGGGATGATCCGTCCATCTTGTGGACTTAGTTTGATCCGTCCTCTTTTGGACTTGGAATTTTTCATCCTCTTGGGATGATCCGTCCATCTTGTGGACTTAGTTTGATCCGTCCTCTTTTGGACTTGGAATTTTTCATCCTCTTGGGATGATCCGTCCTCTTTTGGACTTGAAATTTTTCATCCTCTCATCCTCTTGGGATGATCCGTCCTCTTTTAGACTTGGAATTTTTCATCCTCTTGGAATGATCCGTCCATCTTGTGGACTTAGTTTGATCCGTCCATTATTGGACTATGTAAATTCATCCCCTTGGGATGGTTCGTCCACTTTGTGGACTTAGTTTGTACCCGTCCAATATTGGACTAGGCAAATTAAGTAGGAAAAACACAGTAGTGTCTGAATATTTCTCTTATTGAAAGAAAACCATGTAGAAAAAAAAGGTACCTACCCCCTTGGGCTTAAAAAGGCACTTGTAGAAAGAATTGTTCGAAGTAAAAACTAGCGATAGCAAAACTAAGTAATAGAAGAAAAAAAAATTCGAAGTAAAAACTAATAAAAACTCAATAATAAACTGGAAACTGGGGAAGCGTCGATGCTCTTCATGTCGTCTCTACTGGTAGTATCTCCGTAGGTGCTCCGTGTTCCATGGGTGTTGCAGCTTCTGTCCGTCCAGAGTTTCGAGGTGGTAGGTCCCTTTTCTTTGCCAAGATGAGATCATGTACGGTCCTTCCCAGTTGGGGCCGAGCTTTCCTTGCGAAGGATCTCTAGCAGCTCCCATTACCTTCCGTAGCACAAGATCTCCGATCTGGAAGTCTCTATGTCTGATATTGGAGTTGTAGTATTTTGCCGTGAGGTTCTGGTATCGCGCCAACCTCTGCTCTGCTGTAGCCCGGACCTCGTCCACCAAGTCTAGCTGAAGCCGCAAGGCCTCTTCGTTCTTATCCTCGTTGTAGTTCTCCACCCGATAGCTCGTAAGTCCTACCTCCCCTGGGATGACAGTATCACTTCCATATGCTAGTCGAAACGGCGTTTCTCCAGTAGGTGTTCTTACTATAATACGATATGCCCACAAGACGCTTGGTAGTTCGTCAGGGCAGATGCCCTTTGCCCCCTTGAGCTGGGTCCTGATTATCTTGAGCAAGGACCGGTTCGTGACCTTGACTTATCCGTTGGCCTGTGGGTGTGAAGGTGAAGAGTAATGATTCTTGATACCCAGCTCCGAACAGAAGTCCCTAAATACGCTGTTGTCGAACTGTTTTCCATTGTCGGAGACAAGCACTCTTGGTATCCCGTACCAGCAGATAATATTCCTCCAAACAAAGTTTCGAATGTTTTTCTCCGTGATAGTGGCTAGGGCCTCTGCTTCCACCCATTTGGTGAAGTAGTCGATACCAACTACTAGAAATTTTAGTTACCTTACCGCTGTCGAGAAGGGGCCCATGATATCTAGTCCCCATTAGGCGAATGGCCAAGGGGCCATCATGGGTGTCAGCTTCTCGATTGGTTGCCTGATCAAATTACTGAACCTCTAACATTTGTCGCAAGTCTTGACGTAAGCTTGCGCATCCTTTTGCATTGTAGGCCAATAGTACCCTGCTCGAATCAATTTGTGCACTAAGGATCGTGCCCCTGAATGGTTTCCATAAATACCCTCATGGACTTCTCTCATTACGTAGTCTGCTTCCTCTTGACCCAAACACCTCAGGTACGGTCGTGAGAATCCCCTTTTGTATAAGACATTATTGATCAGCACAAATCGTGAGGTTTGGACTTTCAGTTTCCTGGCTGCGTCTTTTCCATCTGGTAGTGTGCCCGTCTTCAGGTAGGCTATTAATGGCGAAGTCCAATTGTTTTCAGAATTCACCTCCTGTACTTTTGTTCCGTCATCAATAATTGAGGAAACTTGGACAAACGACAATACCTGATCGGGGACTAGCATAAATTCTGCAGAGGTTGCTTTTGCCAGACAGTCGGCACATTCGTTCTCCTCCCTTGGGATTTGAACGAATCTGACTTCGAGATTGCCGATCCGATTCTTGACTTTTTCCAAGTACTTCTTCATCCTTTCATTTTTGCATTCGTAGACGCCATTAATCTGACTTGTTATTACTTAGGAATCGCAATGTACGACCATGTTTTCAGCACCTGTTGCCTTTACGAGGTCTAATCCTACCACCAATGCTTCATACTCGACCTCATTGTTGGTCGTTGGGAAGTCCAATCGAATCATGCATTCAATTTTATCTCCGTCAGGGGTTTGGATCACCACACCAGCACCTCCAGCTTGCCTATTTGAAGATCCATCAGTGTAAATGCTCCATTGTCTGAGGGTGTCTGCCCCCTTGCCTTCTAATGGAGTATATTCAACGATAAAGTCTGCCACAGCTTGTCCCTTTATTGCAGTCCACGGGCGGTACTGTATATCAAACTTGCTCAGCTCTATTGCCCACAGAGCCATTCGTCCGACAGCCTCAGGGCTGCTCATGGCTCTTTTTAGACGCTGATCTGTCAAGACAATGATGGCATGGGCCTGGAAGTACGGCTTGAGTTTTCGGGCTGCAGTTACCAGTGCGAAGGCCAATTTCTCCATTTGGGGGTACCTCTCTTCTGCCCCCCGGAAACCCCTACTTATGAAATAGACAGGTAGTTGAGATCCTTCCTCTTATCTTACTAAGGCCGCGCTGACCGCCGCTTGCGAAACTGCTAAGTAAAGGTAGAGTTCTTCCTCTAGTTTGGACGGGCTGAGCAATGGTGGAGAGGCAAGTTATTTCTTCAGGTCTTCAAATGCTTTCTGGCACTCGTCCGCCCACTTGAAAGATTTTCTCAAGGTGCGGAAGAATGGTAGACATTTGTCTGTTGCTTTAGAGACGAACCTGTTTAAGGCTACAATTTTTCCATTCAAGCTTTGCACCTCTTTCACCGTCCTCGGTGGTTTTAACTCCATGATGGCCTGTATCTTCTCCAAGTTGACCTCTATATCTCTTTGGGATACCATAAATCCCAAGAATTTTCCCGCTGTTACTCCGAACACGCACTTGATTTGATTGTAGCCCGAAAAGGCGTCCATGAAGCTTAGGAGCTGGTGTCTGACAGTTGAGTCTACCAGAGTATCTATCCAAGAGAGGAGGTAGCTGTCCTTCGGGCACGCTCTGTTGAGGTCCGTGAAGTTGATGCACATTCGCCACTTCCCGTTAGCCTTCTTGACCATGACTACGTTCGCCAACCAGTCTGGGTAATATACTTCTCGAATAAAATCCGCTTCTAGTAGTTTCCTAACCTCTTTCGCTATCACTCTGTCTCGTTCCTGAGCGAACACTCACTTTTTCTATAGGACTGGTGAGGATGCGGGGTTCACGTGGAGCTTGTGAACCATTACTGAGGGATCAATCCCAGGCATGTCCTTGTGGCTCCATGCGAATACGTTTTGGTTTATCTTGAGGAATGCTGCGAGGGCTTGACGTATTGGCTAGCTGGCCAACGTCCCCATCCTAGTCGTCCGTTCAGGCCTTGATTCATCGAGTGCTATCTCTTCTAATTCTTCAACCGACTCCGCTATGGCCCGTTGCTCCTCTATACACATGGTCTGCTGTTGATCTTCCATTTCTAGCATGGCAATGTAGCATTCACGGGCGGCCACCTGGTCTTTTTGCAACTCCCTAATCCCATAATCTGTAGGGAACTTGATCATTAGGTGGTATGTCGATGTTGCTGCCTTCCATTAGTTGAGTGTGGGTCGTCCGAGGATGGCATTGTAAGTAGATGAACAGTCGACCACAAGGAATGTTACTTCCTTTGTGATCTGCTAGGGATGGTTGCCTACTATTACTGAAAGCGTGACCGCACCCAATGGGAATATTCTTGTTCCCCCAAAGCCTAATAATGGGGAGTTCGTCGGTATCAGTCTTTCTCTGTCTGTTCTCATTTGCTGGAACGCTGGGTAGTACAGAATGTCTGCCGAGCTGCCATTGTCGACCAACACTCGATGCACGTTGTAGTCTCCTACACATATGCTGACAACAAGCGTGTCGTCATGAGGATGATGAAGACACCGCACATCTTCTTCTGAGAACCCAATGATGGGGCTTTCCTTCCGTGCTATCTTCGATACGGGGCCCGTCAGCTGGACGTTATGGACTGACCTAAGGTAGGTCTTCTGAGACTTTTTGGACGACCCTGTAGTAGCGGTTCCCCCTACAATCATCCTTATGTCTCCTACAGGGGGTCTTTGACGCTCGTTATCCCATCAGGGGGCGTGCCCTTGGGGATTTAGGTCCTTCTTCTCCTTATTGACGAACTTTTGCAACTTTCCTTGTCTGATGAGGGCCTCAATTTGTTGCTTTAAGTCGTAGCAATCAGACGTGTCATGACCGTGGTCACAGTGGAAACGGCAGTACTTGTCTCTAGACCATTTACATAGATCACTCTTGAGTTTTCCTGGAAATATTAGAGCCCCCTCGTCCTTGATCTGCATTAGGACTTGGTCTATTAGGGCATTCAACGAGGTGAAGCTTGTAAACCTTCTTCCTGGGGAGCTTAGGGCGCCTTTCATCCCTTCGGTCTCCTGTTCTGGGTTTCTTCCGTTCTTGGTCCTGCTGTGTGTCTTCCTGTCGTTCTCTCTTCCTGGGCTTTTCGTCTCGGGCCAGCAGTGCGTCTTCCACATTCATGTACTTGGTGGCCCTGTAGAGCACTTCCAACATGGTTTTCGGGTCGTTTTTGTATACAGAGAACAAAAATTTACCCTTTCACAACCCATTCGTGAAGGCTGCTACCAATATCTTATCGTCGGCTTCATCAATCGAAAGTGCTTCCTTATGGAAGCGGGTTATGTAGGATCTTAGTGTCTCGTCCTCTCGCTGTCTGATGCTCATCAGGCACGTCGTGGACTTCTTATACCTATGTCCCCCGATAAAGTGTGAAGTAAACTGGGCGCTTAGCTCCTTGAAAGTGCTGATGGAATTTGGTGTCAACCGGCTGAACCAAATCCTCGCAGCTCCCTTCAGCATGGTGGGGAACGCCCTGCACATTATCTCATTAGCGACCCCTTGGAGGTACATTAAGGTTTTGAACGTCTCCAGGTGGTCTAAAGGGTCTTTCACTCCGTCGTAACTGTCAATCTGTGGCATTCAAAACTTATGTGGTAGGGGGAAAGAGTTGACAGCCACAGTGAATGGCGAGTCTGTTCGATTGACCAAATCATCAAGGTCACTGGATACTCGTCCCTTCAGGGCATTCATCATGACCTCCATTTGTTCCTTCATTGCCTGCATCTCCGTGATAATAGGAGGTGGAGCCACATCAATGAGGGATAGGAGGCTGATATTTTGTCGTTCTGGCCTACTTGGGGCGTTACTACCTGTAGGCCCCTCTCGACCTCCTCCCATGACACTGGTACCTTCTTGTTCCCTCTGACTGTTGTATGCCGCATTTTTCTGGCACAGCTGTTCTTCTAGGTCGCGATTTTGCTTGGTGAGGCGCTCTATAGCTGCGGCGAGGGTTTGTACTTGTCTCTCGAATCACGAAAGAAACGCTACTTTCCCACAGACGGCGCCAACTAATGATGTTGAAAAAAATCACCAATGAATCATACGTTGCTCCCACGCCCAAAAAGTCACCTGCATAGCAAGAAAGAGAAAACCTACAGAGAGCACCAGTGTGGTGCCGGCCAAATACCCTCTGAAGATCAAATTAGAATCTTTTACAACTCCAGAGTGCTAGAAAGGGTCAGTTATGCGTACCTCGATTTGTGAGGGTATTGGGGCTTTTATAATGGTCGAAGATTGACCTCTCTTCCTTGAAGTAGAAGTCTTTTGTCTTTTCCTTATAGGATTCTCCTTTAACAATCCCAAACGTGACGAACAAGACTTTTCTTTATGGAGAAGATCTCCATTAATGCGAATATCTTCTAAAATCCTCTTAGCCTTAGAATTCTATTTATACTAGGATTTTGAGATGTCCAAGTGTGGGCCGCAAGAGTTCCTTTACTAGGGCTTCTTGAAGATAATTGATTCAGACACAGCATGAGTGTTCGACCCGTCAATGTGGAGCCCGTCTGCATGGGGTCCGTCCGGTATAGGTGATTTAAGTCGATCCGTCATATAAGTGTAGAATTTTTCCTCTTCAATGCACATTGCCCCTTCATGGGCTCAAATGTATGTTTATCAACTTATATAGCATTTATAAGCTTGTTGCACCATTCGCTTTTCACTTATAAACTTTTGCATCTCTGGATTCATGGTTACCCTGCATCAATTTGCATTCTATACCAATCTTGCATCTGCTTGTACCCAACATCTTGCATTTGCTTCCACACCGGCATTTTTGCATCTGCCTGCACATTGGCATTCTCACATCTGCTTGCACGCTGTATCGCACCGTTTTCCCATAGATTTACCGATAAATTCTGATAAAACCAATCCAATATAAAATGAACTGGAGGAACTGCATGAAATAAAAACTACCCCAGTGTGGATTTTATGCGATTTTGAGAACAGTGGGCACAAGTGCCCCCACCACGCAAGTATAGCTGGTGCTTAGTGGTTTCTTCGTTGGAAGTACGCCTCAGGCTAGGGTGGACCGGGCGGAGGGTGTAAATGGAGACGCTACCTAGATTAGGTCAAGCAACCATATCTATAACGCCCTTATGGATTAACTGATCTTTACCAAAGCACATGTCCAAAGTTTAGGTATAGGGATGGAAAGATGTTAGGCACCCAACCCCACCCAACCTATAGAATGGCCTCCACTCTAGGGATGGCAATTTTGCCCCGCCTCGCTTAACCCACTCCTCCCTGCTTTGCTCCACACGGGTTTTCCCAACCCCGCAAAGTTGGTGGGGCATGGATAGGGAAAGATTTTAGGGATGGGTTTATACTTTTTAGACCCACCCTGTCTCATGTCCGCTCCGCCCTGCGTTGATAAGGGTTATTTTGTAAATTTTTTATACCTTAAAACCCTACTATTTAAACAAACATATCATTAGCTTATTTTATTCTACCCAATATGGCTCTCTGCCTCTTTTTTTCTCTCTACCAAGGTTGGAAATAAGGTAGAAATTTTAATGTTTTCTTTTGTCTTTATTAGAAACAAATTTATAAACTATTGTATCTTTAATTTTGTATTATGAGATTTTTTTTGTTGTTGTGATATTTTCTTGTTAAACACTTGTATAATATTATTCAATTTTTGCTAAAAATTAGTTTGATTTGATGGAAAAATTTTATTTATAATTTCAAGTATATTTTTATTAATGAAAAAGGTTTTGCTAAAAAAATTGTAACAATTGTCGGCAAATTAACAAGAAGTAGAGTTTTACGGGGTGGGGCGGGGCTTCGT